>JARQOD010000002.1:98462763-98503583 GCA_033576555.1 Oophaga sylvatica | reverse complement strand
CTTAATTCATTGTCAGCTTTAGATAATCTGATTCGTGCCCTGCAGGTTCTGCGGAAAGCATTATATTTTTCTTTAGATATGCCTCCTTCTTTCCCTTTGATAAACATTTCATTCTTCCTTTTTAGCATGTGTTTAAGTTCTGTGTTCATCCATCCTGGTTTCCTTAAATGCTTCCTATTCTTCCCTCTTTTCGGAATTGTTAATAATTGTACTTTGAGAATCTCAATTTTCAAGATTTCCCATCCTTCCTGGACATTTTTGTCCTCAAGGATATCCAGTCATTGGATCCCTCCGATTCTCTTTCTGAGTCCCTTAAAATCTGCCTTTCTGAAATCTAACCTTGAAGTCTGAGTCTTCACAGGTCTTCCTCCTCTAGTTATCCAAAATTCTAAAATAGCATGGTCGCTACCTCCTAGGGTCCCAGCCACTCTTACCTCCTCAACCATTTCCTCCCTGTTTATAAGGATTAGATCCAAGGTAGCAGATCCCCTTGTTTTCTCCCCTACCTTTTGGAAGATAAAGTTGTCAGCAAGAGAGGATAAGAATTTGCTTGACCTCTTAGTTTTGCCTGAGAGAGATTCCCAACAAATGTCTGGATAGTTGAAATCTCCCATGACCACTATGTCATATTTTTGGAGAGAGAACTTGACCATATGATGAATAAAAAGTTCATCCATATCTTCAGTTTGCACAGGCAGCCTGTAATAAATGCCTACAATGGTGACCCTTCCGTTGTTCTCTCCTTGTATTCTTACCTAAACAGTTTCCACAGAACTCCCATTCTCTGAAGCTTCAATCTCTGTGCAGATATACGCTTTTCTAACATACAATGCGACACCTCCTCCTCATTTATCAAGTCTGTTTCTTGCAAATAAGTTGTATCCTTCTAGCCTTGTATTCCAATCATGTGTATCGTCCCACCACCATCGTCTCTGTTCACATTTAGTTTATTCCTTCATGTCCCTAACCTTCTTTCTATTGTTGGTTAGTGCTTTTGTATGATAAAGGTGTTATCACTTTTTTGTCTTTGTGTCTTGTTCATCTTACTTTTCTATCCCATGCCTCATGGGACGGGGAAGGGGACAGATCAGGATTTTAACAAGAGCATGGTAAGGTCAGAGACTCAAGCCTCTCTACCTTCAATGGTACAGGGATAGTTAGAGTCCCAGTTCCAGAGACAGTTTGAGGCTCCCTTCCTTACAGAAGATCATCACAGCATGACACACTGCCTGTTGTCAAGTGTAATCTGTCTCCAGTAACAGTGCCATCAAGATGGATTGCAGGAAGTGCAAGGGGTGTCTTTTTTTCTTTGCGCTTTCTCTTTTTGTTCATGGGATTGTTTAATGTCATGAGCAATGCATGCTAGAAAGCAAGGTGAATGAAGTTCCAGCATGATGTGGATGAAAATGAACTGACAACTCAAAAAGAGTAGATGGTAAGTTACAGATCATGAGAATAAGGACCATTCCTGGACTGGTATATGCGGTATGAGGGCAGCAAAATTATGCTTTTCTTACAGATTAGGTCAGTAGTAGGGGGACAACAAACAATATTAATTTTGCGTTTCCTCCTGATGCTTACCAATATGTTCATGAGGAAAGGGTAGTATTTCTCATGTGATGAAAATGTTTGTCACCACGTCTATTCTCAATGGACTCCATGGCAATCATGTGGCATTGCTATGTATAAAGAGTATACATAGCAATATTCATATGTGAAGGTGATAATGCAGTGTCAACTTGTATAGGGTGGGCCATTTATATGGATACACCTAAATAAAATGGGAATGGTTGGTGATATCAACTTCCTGTTTGTGGCACATTAGTATATGGGAGGGAGAAACTTTTCAAGATAGGTGGTGAGCATGGCGGCCATTTTGAAGTTGGACATTTTGGATCCAACTTTATTTTTTCCAATGGGAAGAAGTTCATGTGACACATCAAACTTATTGAGAATTTCACAAGAAAAGCAATGCTGTGCTTGGTTTTATTGTTACTTTATTCTTTCATGAGTTATTTACAAGTTTATGACCACTTATAAAATGTGTTCAAAGTGCTGCCCATTGTGTTGGATTGTCAATGCAACCCTCTTCTCCCACTCTTGACACACTGATAGCAACACCGCAGAAGAAATGCTAGCACAGGCTTCCAGTATCCGTTGTTTCAGATGCTGCACATCTCGTATCTGAAGGCAATTGTCTATGTTGTGAAGATACGAGATGTGCAGCATCTGAAACAATGGATAATGGAAGCCTGTGCTAGCATTTCTTCTGCGGTGTTGCTATCAGTGTGTCAAGAGTGGGAGAAGAGGGTTGCATTGACAATCCAACACAATGGGCAGCACTTTGAACACATTTTATAAGTGGTCATAAACTTGTAAATAACTCATGAATGAATAAGGTTATGTTAAAATCAAGCACACCATTGCTTTTCTTGTGAAATTATCAATAATTTTGATGTATCACATGACCCTCTTACCATTGGAAAAAATAAAGTTAGATCCAAAATGACCAACTTCAAAATGGCCACCATGGTCACCACCCATCTTGAAAAGTTTTCCCCCTCTCATATACTAATGTGCCACAAACAGGAAGTTGATATCACCAACCATTCCCATTTTATTTAGGTGTATCCATAAATGGCCCACCCTGTAGAATAGACTCAACACAAAGAAAAAATTCTGCAGCCAACACAAAGGCTACAGAGATTTGCACTATTTTCTGCACCTGGTATTTGCTTTTGCTCTAGATTTTGCATTTGCCAACCCAAAATGAGAAGCAGAAACCACCTTTATAGAAAAAAAATACATTTTCCCTAAAGCATTACAGCATTTCTCCTAATTCCTAACTGTTACCACATTCTCCTTATAAATTACACAAAGTGAATACACAAGATATAGTAGGCACAAAGTACTGTTGAGTTATATGATCACAATGACTTTCTTAAAGTCTTTATAACACCCAGAAGCAATTTTAGGGCTTGAAGAAAAGACCTATGAGGCATATATCAGTCAGTACTATGAGCTTTCCCTTATTGCAGTGTAGATATGGGGTTATGGTTAATTCAGCATGACCGAATGATCTATGTTGGCCGCTCATTCACTTTGTACTGGGATTCCTCAGGCGTAGTGACCCTTTCTTTGGATCGCTAATCTGGCAGTCGCAAAACTTTATAATGCAATGTTTTGTCAGCCAATAACTGGGCATTCATAGCACACAAAAAGAAACACTGGGAACAAGCAGCAGAGATGTAGATCATTATGGCAAATCTAGAGACAATGTCTAACCATGTCCAGTCTCTAAATGACCAAATATGCATACACTATAACATTTACTGATAATATGCACAGTGGTGATACTCGTCATCTATAGAAGTTTAGATATTTCTAAATTTTCTCCACAACATCCCTCATTAAATGGGTTGTCGTAGAATACAAAATCCTATCCACTATTAAGATCTATTAGACCATATGAAAGCAGTGTTGGACTAGTGTTCCAAGGGCCCTCCAGTAACATCAACTCCAGGGCCCCACTTTTCAGCTACATTCAAATATAACTTTAATCACACATTTCTATAGTAATAAACTGGGTAGATTGTTAAATTAATAAGATGCTACTTTTGTCTGTATACGGTGTATTAAGTGTATTGTGCCAAGTACTGCTCATATGGTGGTGGCCCACTCCTGTACAGAAGCCCACCCAAGGATTCTCCTGTTCTCCTGTGGGCCAGTCTGAGCGTGTATGGAAGTCATAGCAGGGATGCTCAAGCCTCCTCTCTATGTGTAAAGGTGCCCATACACAAGAGATTGCTGTTGGCCAAATGCCAACTTACTCACCACCTAAGCCTGCTGCGTCACTTGCTCCAGCTTCTGTGCACCAGGGCCTGCGAACTGCTTGCAGCCCCCTGGAAGAGCGTTTAGGGACTTAAAAAGACAGTGTGCACACTTCTAATGCATCCCCAGCCAATTGCTTGGAGGCACTTAGTACTTAAAGGAAATCTGTCACCGCCTGGACGAATTTAATCTAGAGACTCGCCAGCGCCTGCGCAGAAAATCGACGAAAACTCTGCCCATAGGACTACTAAGTTTTACATTGTGGTCTGTGGGATCACAGCGCAGCAACTGCACGTTATAGGTCAATGTGACATGCATGGGAAGGGGGTGCTATTATAATGAAAAGAGGAGGCAGGAATTTCTTCCAGGCACCACACGCCCCAGAGCCTGGAAGAAATAATTAACATATAACTTTAAAACTGCTTTTCTCAAACATCTACACCGCAGCTATGAGGCATACAGGTAAGATCCTCACCGCCTCGAGGCCGTATATATCCGTATTCACAAGTGAAGAGCCTAGCCATGTCCAAATGTACAAAGGAAAATCTGGCTAGGAGATTCATCCAGAAGTCTCCTTATCCAAAAAAAAAAAGAAAAAAGGATGGTACTCTCCGACCATGTATTGACTATAGAGATTTCAACCAGATCGCAATAAAAAACAAATATCCGCTGCCTCTAATCCCAGAATTGCTTGATTGCCTAAAAGGTGCCAGGATCTTTACCAAGCTGGATCTGAGAGGAGCTTAAAATTTAATCTGCATCCACCAAGGAGATTAGTGAAAGACTGCTTTCACTTTAAGTACTGTGTTATGCTGTCTGGGCTCAGTAATGCTTCAGCAGTCTTCCAAGAATTTGTGAATGACATCTTCTGAGATCTCCTTTACTCCTGTGTAGTGGTTTACCTGGGTGATATCCTGGTTTTCTCTTCAGACCTGCCTTCTCATAGGAGAAATTTTTGCCTAGTCTTGCAAAGACTTAGAGAATCTCATGTACGTCAAGTATGAGAAATGCATTTTTTAGCAGATCTCTCCTCCTTTTCTACAATATATCATCTTGGATATGGGGTTGAAGATGGATCCAGAGAAGGTGTCTTCAATTCTCAAATGGCCATGTCCTGATGACGTTATGACAATTCAGCTGTTAGTAGGATTTGCAACTATTACCGCCAGTTTATTCCCCATTTCTCCTCTTTAACCACCTACATTTCGGTGCTTAACCATAAGGGTGTCAATCCTAAGTACAGATGAGCGAATTTGTTCGGGTTCGGTTCCGAATACGATCGGATTTGAATATTGTTTTTGCAATATTCGTCGAACACAGCCGAACTTCATTAGAGTCAATAGGAGTAGAAATTACCGAATATGTTTGGAACCGAACATAAGACATACATTCGGCCCGAATAGTATTTGAATATGGCCCGAATATGTCAAACTCAGATTTGGGGCCAAAATCCAAACAAATTCGCTCATCTCTGATAAGGTGTGGATTCCGGAGGTTGAGAACACATTTCGGACCCTAAAACAGGCCTTCTCCTCTGCTACTGTGCTACACAGACCCAAGATCAGTAAACAATTTTTCCTGTAAACAGATGCTTCATCCTCTGGAGCATGGGCAATTCTCACAAAGAAGTCTTCCTTCTGTCTAGTGGTAACCTGCGTTTTTTTATTTGAGACCTTCTTTGCTCCTGAATGAAATTACTGGATTGGAAATGGCATTATTTACTCGAAGGAGCAGTCCATCTGGTCATTATATACATATACCATAAAAACTAGGCCTACCTACAGTCTGCGCAAAGACTGAATCCGCGCCAAGCAAGGTGGTCGGTGTTCTTTACCTGCTTTTACTTCTCCTTACATTTTCGTCCAGCTGATAAGAACGTCAAGGTAAGGGCGCTGTCTAGGTCCTTTCTTTCTCCCTACCAAGAGAAAGAGGAATGGTGACTTTGATTCTAGTGAACTTGTTTCAGATTGCCACAGGAAGACTTTGGTGTCAGAATTAAGAAGCGAGTTCTGCAGTGGGGGCACTCTTATAAGTTGGCTGGTCATGTCGGGCAGAGGAAAACTATGCAACTTATTTCTCATCATTATTGGTGGCCTATAAGAAGAAAGGATATTCTCATGTTTCTGTCTGTCCTTCCTGTGCTCAAAACAAGACGCCTAAGTATCTTCTGTCTGGGTGTCTTCTACAGCTTACAGTTCCTTCAGCACCTTGGCAACACATCGCAATTAATTTTATTACAGACCTCCCTTGGTCCTCTGGTTGCTCCAATATCTGGATTGTGGTTTACCGCTTCTCGAAAATGGATCTCTTTACTCCTTTGCCTGGTCTCCCGTCTGCTGCCGAGCTCGCTGAGAGGTTTATACAGCACATCTTCCACCTTCATCAGTTTCCACTTTACACTGTGTATGACAGGGGTGTCCAGTTCACATCCAGGTTATGGAGAGCTACTTGTAAACTACTGAAAGCAGTCTTGGACTTCTCATCTGCATACCATCCTCAGTCCCATGGTCAAGTTGAGAGAGTCAACCAGATTCTAACTTTCTGCGGCATTTCACAAATGTACCCCACAACAACTGGGTCAAGCTGTTGCCTTGGGCGTAGTTCTTTATAATAATCATTTAAGCTAGGCCTCTGCAAAATCACCATTCTACATCATTTATGGTCACCAACCTGGTATTTCTCTTTCAGTGTTGGCCGCTTCCAGCGATCTTGCAGCCAATGTCCTCACTGAAGAATTCTCCAAGATCTGGGGGGATTCCAAAAAACACTTTGCAGAAGTCCTCCAAATGGATGACAAGGCATGCCAACAGAGTAAGATTAGTGGTATAGTGAATGCTGCTTGTCATGAATTTGACAAGCAACGGTCGCCATGCCCCCATCCTGCACCAGGTCCACTGACTTTATTGAAGCTGGGTGAAAATAGTGTGGAATTGCCAAAAGTTGCTACATTTAGGCATAGTGTTATGCTAAAATTGTGCAGCTTTTTTCCCAGAATACAAACACAAAAGCTTTGCTAATTGCTCCTAATAACATATACATATGAGTGTGCTAATTACATTTTACATGAAGATGCCCATTTTTCAATTCATATTTTTTTAGAGTTTAAATAGAGGTCATTTTTATATTTCCCATATTTGTTGCTTTATAAGTTTATATTCTAGTAACCAAAATGTTTTAGATACACAGTTTGTCTTCTGTTTTCTGGAAAAACCATAATGAGTATAAAAGTTGGAATGAAAAATGTCTACCCTTGTAATAAAGACGATCAGGGCAGGGAAATTGCTGCAATATAGACATAGTATTTAGTATAGCACATTTTTATTAACCGAAATGTACTTAATTACACTAATGTTCGCCACTGGAACGTTTCCGATTCAAGGCTTTGAAATTCATGAGGTTTTTCTGAGCAATTAAAGTAAATGAAGAATGTTCTTCAGTTAAGGAAGGGAAAATATCAAAAAAATCCCATTGATTTAGTACTTTATTTACATCGTATTTAGCAATCATAAATAGTTGTTGGTCTATGAATTGAAACTTTATAAAGCCTAATGATTCTTACCCATAAAACCCACTATTCACTATTCCATGAGATCTGTTAGAAATCTGCCTACGACAATACTTATCTCTATATATAATCACCAGTGGCCACTGTCCCCGAATCCCATAAGGCACTGCGGCAGTTCCAGCACAGCCTCGCCATCATGTGTCCTGTGCTGCACTACATGTAACTAGGAGCCTACGGCCGCCTCGCTGCCCTCCCCGAGGAGCCCCGGGAGCAGAATACCTGTGCGCTGCCCGGCCTGAGAACTAGCGGATCCACTCCCCTCCGGTCTGTGCTATGCCAGCTGCAGCCACTATTTCCACCCAGGAGGCAAACACTGGACTGGGGCTTCTGAGAGCAGGTATGACGTCATGGGAGCACGCTATGTGGGAAGGGACGGAGCCTGCTGCGTGCATAGTAATAGTAGTGTGTGGCCCAGCTGCGCAAGGCACACATGTCTCCTGGAAAATGCACAGTTAAGGTAATTGTGAAGCGTGATATTTATTCACAACACACACTTCTTAACACTGCCACTAGAGGCATTTCAGACTTTTTGGTAGTGTGACGTAGCAATAGTGAGTCATTCTAGTCAGAGCTCAGTCTGAGCTAGATTGAAGGAGGATTCGAGTTCCTGTCTTTGGACAGAGAGGTTCAGTTAGTTTCTGTTTCAGTCAGAGACAGACGGAAGGAGAAGAGAGTTGAGTCTTGGAGGGAGAGGAGTGAAGACTGATTCCTGACAGAGCTCAGATAGTTCATGTTATACGGAAGTGGAGGCTAGTAAGAGTAGACGGATTTACTCTAGCCTAGTCAGAACTACAATCGGAACTGCTATCTCAGAACAAGCTGCTTGTGTTCCTAAGAAGGTGGAAAGCAATTCTCAGAGCTACAGCGTGTATACAGTCTGATGAATCGTCCTGTGAGCTGCTCTGGACAGGGTCTGGAAGGAAGGAAGGAAAGGAACCACTGCAGTTATTAGAACGAGGCAACTGAGAACAGGTCAGTGAGCACTGGAAGGAAAGCTTATGACTACACCACTGCTACCGTGCTTATGTTAAGGGCAAGAGCAGGGCGACAGGCGAGTGGTAAAAGAAGGACAAGTGACCTAGGTGACAGATCACCTTCACTTAGTTATCCGGACACCGGGGTCCAAAGTGTTGCTAGAACTTCACGTCTAGTAATAAGATACACCGGAGGCCTTGCTGGACTTCAAGTCGCAGAAGGTAGCCCTAAGTGCCGATACGTAACCGGGGTCAGGAAGGACAACAGTCTAGCAGGGCCCTGCACAAAAGACTAGTTCTATCCAACAGAAGACTTCCACCACAATGTTGGCCGGGCGTAGTTGCTACAGAAAGAGTTGCACTTGACTTTATGCAAGTTTGTACTCACATACATTACAAGGAGAAAGGAGGCCCTTAACCTGCTCAGCAATTCCCCGAATGTGCATTCTCCAACCTGACCAGCTTCCCGGGACATACCTGCAACATCTACAAGTAAAGGTATGGAAAGAGACTGCATTGTGTGTGACTGACTTCTTATCTGCACCCTGCACCACCATAGACTTTGAGGGACCAGTCCCACCTGTGAGGGATTTAACATCTAGCTGCCATAACATCCCCTCAGAGATTCACCCTGCAGCGCTGGTCAAATTGATCAGAAACCACAGGTGGCGTCACGAACAATTATTACAATCCCCTGTAAATATTCCCCATTGCATGACCGCCCAGGGCCACGGACCGAGCTCTGCTGCCAGTGACATTCCCCATAGACTTCCATGGGCTCGGTGCCGAGTACCCCATAGCCCTGGTACACACATGTGGTGCGCGTCAGTAGCAGAGCGGGCTGACAGAGTCAGGAGTGCAGCTCTGAGTGATATAGTTCTGCCAGTGGTGAGGGCGGCGCGTGTGGGGGTATTGTGGGGACAGGTGGCGCTTATGTGGTACTAGAAATAGGCCCGATGCTATCGCATCGGGAGTGCGGTGAAATTACTGGGGCTGCAAAGCCTGCCCCCATCGTGACATTACCGCCGTCCCGATGCGATAGCATCGGGCCTATTTCTAGTTATAGATATAAACCCCAGTATATCCCTTACGCCATAATCAGATAAACACTTGATAGTGGTTATTGTACGTATGGAAGGCGTATGCATTTTATTGGTGTTTTATAAATGCTGTAAGCATCCATGACTTACAATCACAATTTTATAGCCATGTGTAATAGAAAAGAGCACATGGTGATCATAATTGTGACCAGAAGACCAGCCTGGCAATGTTAAGAATAAGTCTATTTTTTGGAGCTCTCATTTCCACCAGATCCAAATGTGATTACTTTTTGTCCAATTTTGTATTGTCTGTTGTGTCTTTATTGCCGACCTTCACACACTGCATGCTGCTGCTTTCCCATAGTCCTCTGGCGCTGCCCTCGGGGTGCTGATGTTGAACGGTTAGTCCTGTAGGTACTGGAATTACTGCTACAGTACAGATGCAGGTAGTTTGTAGCCAAAAACATGATGTATCTCCTCTGCACACATGCAGGACAGATGCTACATACTGTGGCACCCAGAAGGGACAAGGGGACATCTAGATCTGAGAATGTGGCACACTGCTGTGTATGTCAGCCCATGGACAGTGCAATTGAAAACAGAATTAAAGAATAATTAATAACCATTAAAAGATATTATGCTGACAAGATTATATGTAATATTGTTTCTCTTACTGAGAGCAATACAATTTATTTCAATTGGATAACACTGTACCAAAAGAGACCAACAAATGGGGCAATGATGGGTTGATACCTATTTGTAATAGAATTGACCTTACTGAAGTAGAGATATATTAGAGAATAGCATAAGTTTCCATGATCTATTCAGTTATGCTTCTCAGGCTCCCTCCCTATATGCTTTAGATAGCTCTCGGTCGCTCGATGGTTCAGTCTGTCATTTGGCCGGCAGCTATCTCCGCCCAACTCTGCCATACACTCTGCCCAGGGCGTCTTGTGTCTTCTATGTGAGAGCAGCTTCCAGACTCCTCTGGTAGTGGCTTATCTCTTACAGAACAAAAGGATCGGCAGTCCCAAATCAGACATATTGGATCCTTATCCTTACCTTATTGGTCTCCAATATATAGTTAGACTGGCGACCAAACCTATCAATATTAGTGGGATCAGCCAACCTTAAACTAATGTGGATTGAGGACTTTACAAAAGACTTTCATCTTCATATCTAGTAATCATACATTTATCACCAATCCTGTGGTTAGGGAGTAAATGACTTTTCTGTGAAAACTCGTTTGAAATAAGTACAAATAAGGAGATATTATTGATCCTCTTCTTATTCACTGCCTATTCAATGAGACTTTTCAGTAAGTTGCAGGTAAGCAGGTACGTTTCAGTACACAATGAAATACTGCCTAGACTGGCTATGAAGACTAACCAAAATGATAAGCTATATATGGAAAGTAATACCCTTACATTAAAAAAGAACTGTGTGTCTTTTGTACACACACACACACACACACACACATATATATATATAGTGAACATTTCAAGTGGTTATCTAAAACAGACTAGTTTGAGTTGATGTTGTAACTTAACCTGGGCCGTGAGTTTCATTTGTGCGTGCGTGTCTAATATGTTCATGTCCAGGTTTTAGTTGGGATGAGCATGTCACCAAATTTATGTTGTTATTTTAAAGAGCTTTTTAAACGTGACATTAAGAGGTCACACACTTTAAACCAGAAGCTTAGTTATAAACCAAGAGCAGCATTTTCAAAGGTTTACATGTTCCTTTTGAACCTTCTGACTTTAGGTTTGCATTTCATGTCAATAAAATAGGAATTCTTTGATAAGCTGGAAAAACTTTTTTAGAGAAACAAGTATAGGAACTTATTTATTAAAGGCACCAGAATTCCTTCAGAAATTGCAATTTGCTGTCAAGTGTTCCAGGACCGGGGGTCATTCCCTGTCCCTAACTCTAGGGGCACCGTAACTCGCCCTGTTCTCGGATTACTTCTGATGGTGAAGACGCTGGGGCCACGTACCTTGCCTTAGCTCCTGAATCTGCCCAGTCTGTATCCTTCCCCCACCCAGGAAAGAGGGGAGTAGTAGCGTACCATAATACACCAACTAGACTAACAAGGTAATACGAACAGGGATAACAAAAAATACCAAACATACAAATATACTCACACAGACAACATTGGAATGCACCGGGGAGTGGAGGATGGGGTTAAACCAAAGTAGGAGAAGAAAGGGAATTATCAAACACTCAAAACCTAGTAACAGTCACAGATAAACCCACCAAACACCTTCTACAATATTAACCAACAACCTCCAGCCATGCAGCATAAGCCTTTCTGACAATGAGTGCTAGCCAGGGCCCAGTTTATGTAGGAGATGGGAGTGGCTAACAGTGTTCAGCTGAGAGCCTTAATGCAAGAAAGCTTCCAGGAGCGCTCAACTGAGTAGATTAACCCCTACAATGCTAAAAGAAATGTACACCATTTATTATGAAGGTGAAGTGCTTCTAATCAAGGCAGGAGTAGGAGAAATCAGATTATGCGGTCTTCTGGCTCATCTCTGTCACTGTAAACCCATGACATTTGCACTTTACTTGACAATGACTTGATTAATGAGAACCTGTCAACATGATTTTGTAATATAAAGTATAGCCATGGCTGTAATGGTGCTGAAATACTGATTAAATTGATACTTTGTTGAATAAATCCGCTTTGCTGTTCTTCTTTAATCACCATTTGAACTTACCTGCTAATTAGATTTCGGTGCACAGGAGCCGGACTGTACACTGGGTCTTCTCCCCCCTTTTTGGGATTTCCCGGCACCCTCCACCTGTCTCCAGTCTGTGAATGACAGGTCACTGTTGAGATTTCAAACAAAGTAGTCAGGTCATTCACAGACCGGAGGCAGGCCAAGGGGATTCACAGATATGGAGGAGAAGACCCAGTGCACAATCCGGCCCCTGTGCACCGAAATCTGAGTAGCAGAAACTTCAAATGGTGATTAAGAAGAACCACAAAGCTGATTTCTTAAACAAAGATATCAATTTAATCTGTATTACAGTGCCATTACAGTCATGTCTTTACTTTACATTACAAAATTGTGCTGACAGGTTCTCTTTAATAACCACATATCCAGATTATAAAGTAATGCAGTTGTGAACCCTCTTCACAAAATGACTACACAAATCTCCATTAGATGAAGCAACAAAACAGGAGAAAAAATGGAGTTTTCATTTTCATTGCAAAAATATAAAAAGTTTATTAAAGCCACAATAAGGCGACAAAACATAAGACATAACATGACAATGATGTGTATAAAAAGACATGAAAACATATGGCAAGCAGAAAAACACCATAACATAATATAGCCAATTCAATAACAGGAGGAAAAAATCCCTAGATATAATGAACATTAGAAAGCCTGGGGCACACCATAGTCCCATAGCTGATTACCATAGTCAGAGTCAGGAGTGTGTTCAGAGGAAAGTATATCCAGACCCACCGCTATTACATAGCTTAAACACAATGAAAGGTTATATTGTGTCAAAGAGCGGGGTGTAAGGAAGAAAAAAGGGGAGTTAAACCTCACCAAATGCTGCCAGCCATATGGGAATCCCCGACGCACGTTTCGCTGTCGTTCACCTCGCTTTCTCCCCTTGAGAAAGCGAGGTGAACGACAGCGAAACGTGCGTCGGGGATTCCCATATGGCTGGCAGCATTTGGTGAGGTTTAACTCCCCCTTTTTTCTTCCTTACACCCGCTCTTTGACACAATATAACCTTTCATTGTGTTTAAGCTATGTAATAGCGGTGGGTCTGGATATACTTTCCTCTGAACACACTCCTGACTCTGACTATGGTAATCAGCTATGGGACTATGGTGTGCCCCAGGCTATCTAGTGTTCATTATATCTAGGGATTTTTTCCTCCTGTTATTGAATTGGCTATATTATGTTATGGTGTTTTTCTGCTTGCCATATGTTTTCATGTCTTTTTATACACATCATTGTCATGTTATGTCTTATGTTTTGTCGCCTTATTGTGGCTTTAATAAACTTTTTATATTTTTGCAATGAAAATGAAAACTCCATTTTTTCTCCTGTTTTGTTGCAGGTTCTCTTTAAGAAGCAATTTTATTGCACATATGACAGTCATATACGAACATAAGGAAGAGGAAACTTAGTATATTACACCAAATGTGTAGTTAAAAGTATGCCATTGTTATAAAGTATGAGTACTGCGCCACCTTAGTCATCTCATAAAATTATGCAATAATAAAAATCTCCCATACTGTTCGGGGAGAGATGAGAGATTTTACAAAGATGGATTCTAACCATGGGTTAAGACAATCAGTGGCAGTCATCGCATGAAAGCTGCTTTGGACAGACTTGCCACTAGCCACTCCATACAACAGGCCCACCCCCTCTGTGTTGTCACATCTCTACGATTAAGGGCGTCGGGAACCTGTCAGGGGTACAATATGGAGCCATCCATTTAGCTTTTTAAACAAATGCACGAATAAAGGAAACAAAATTTTTAACGCTCTTAGAAGTGCCAGTCCTTATTCATCATCCTTTCCTATGTACTGTCAACTAGCACGGGAGTGGCACCTATTCATTCAATAGTGGAGAAATTGCAATTTACAAGGGGAGTCCAGAAACCTTTTTCTTTTTATTGTGGATTATAACAAAATTTACTCTGGTTTCTAACTTTGCCAATTATTGAACAAAAAAAAAGATAATGTTCTCAAAAGTTGGACATTAACTGTTTTATTTAACCATCTAAAAGAATTCACCATTGTGGAGCCCTCCCCATAAGGCCCTGTGCACACGTTGCGTTTTTAGATGCGTTTCCGCTGCATTTTTCAACGTGCGGAAACGCATCCAACCCACAGCACAGTGCACATGCAATGTTATCCAATGGGAACCGCATGTCTGCTGTGCACATGCTGCGGAAAAAACGTGCGGTTTCGCCGCGCTTTATTTTCCGCAGCATGTCAATTCTTTGTGCGGAACTGCAGCGGTTCGGCGCCCATTGACTTGCATTGAGTCGGGCACTTCCGCAGCAAAACGGACGTCACTGCCATTCATTCTCTCACGGCAATGCTGGGTGAGAAAATTCCCACGCAGCATTGCCATAAAGTGAGACAATGAACAAAGGTAACCTCAGTGATGCACTGCAGGAGCCATTGTCTCCTGTCAGTGCATCACTGGGAGACCCTACAGAGCAGTGGCATCACCTGATGTCACCGTTCTATAGGGGAGACCGTCGTGGGACACTCGTTATTAATTGGACTGCATCGGACAGGGAGTATACGGTTGTTTTATTTTTTAACGTTTTATTACAGGAGATCGAGGGCGTCGCTTGGATCTGAGCGTGTAATAAAGATATGAAAACCGTGTTGTGTTTTATTTCAATAAAATAATTTATTCTTGTGTGTTTTTTTTAACCCTTTATTAATATAAGATTAATAATGGATAGGCGTCTTATTGACGCCTCTCTATTATTAACCGGGCTTAATATCACCTTACAATAGCAAGGTGATATTAACCCCTTATTACCCCATATCCCACCGCTACAGGGGAGTGGGAAGAGAGGGGCTAAGTGCCGGAATTGGCGCATCGTACAGATGCGCCAATTCTGGGGAGACTGGGTGCTGGTATTTTTAGCCGGGGGGGCGCCAATATCCATGGCCCCTTCCTAGTCTATGAATATCAGCCCACAGCTGTCTGCGTAGCCTTTCTGGCTATAAATTATAAGGGGACCCCACGTCATTTTTTTTGGGGGGTCCCCCTATTTTAATAACCAGTGAGGCTAGCTGCGGGCTGATATTCATAGCCTGGGAAGATCCATGGGTATTAACCCCTTCCCAGGCTAGAAATATTGGCCCCGGCTGTCGGCTTTCCCCCTCTGGCGCAGAAAATTGAGCGGGAGCACACGCCATTTTTTTTCCTATTTTTTTTTTAGTAACTATATTACGTTAAGATTTTGTGTGTGTGTACGCGTGTGTGTCTTTAACTATTTATGTACCATTTTATCTATCTATCTATCTATCTATCTATCTATCTATCTATCTATCTATCTATCTATCTATCTATCTATCTATCTACCTATATATCTTTCTGTCTATCTATACATCTATCTTTCTATATATTTATTTCTAACTATCTATTATCCATCTATCTATGTATTTTCTATGTATCTAACTACTGGTATCTATTATCTATGTATGGCCGGCGTCACACTTGCGAGTGTGATGCGAGTAAGTCGCACGACTTTCTCACATCAACACCCGGCACGGCCGCCGCTCTCGGACCCGAGTGTGCGGCTGCATAGAAATACATGCAGCCGCACACTCGGGTCCGAGAGCGGGCGGCCGTGCCGGGTGTTGATGCGAGAAAGTCGTGCGACTTACTCGCATCACACTCGCAAGTGTGACGCCGGCCTATCTCTATCTGTGTGTGTAATGGAGTGTGGGTTGGACAAATGTAAAAGAGGAGGTTGGACAAGAAATGACATCACAAATCTTTTTTTTTTTGTTAAACAACATATCTTTATTTAGCTGTCAAAAATGCATACAAAAACGCATGAGAAAAAGCATGAAAACCCGTGTCAAAACCGCGCCAAAACTGTGTCAAAACCGCGTCAAAAAAGGACCTGCGTTTTCTGCCAAGAGGTGCGGATTCGGCGCGGAAAAATCCGCAGGCAAATCCGCAACGTGTGCACAGGTCCTAAGGGATCAGTGTTTCGATATACTATGGTTTATAAGAGGAGCTGTCACTGTTGCTAAACCTGTGTTAACTGCCAAATTAAAGAAGGGTTTTTTTGGGGGGGGGAAACTAAAAGAAATCATAGAGTAAATAATTGGCCCTTAAATTACAGCCTCACGTTTAATTCAAAACAGAAATGGTAGATTTATGGAAGTTTCTGTTGTTTAATTAAGCATGGCTCCAGCATAGTGAAGGTGATGGGAGCAAGCTTGCATTTTGCTTTTTAATTTGTAACCATCATTCTACAGCACCAATTCAAGTTTACTTTTAAAAAGAAGCCTGCCTCCACCAGAAACCATTGCTTAAGAAAGAGGCCAGATCTTAGCTTTAAATTATACAGCTGAGGGCGAATCAATTTGATGAAATTCAAATTTGTGTCGAAGTTTTGAAAATTCGAAGCTCATGGCAATTCGAATTGCACAAGTCGCTCAAAAATGCCTAACCTCCACTGTACTCATTGAAAAAGATTGCAACAAGCCAAAGAAGGTTTATTTTAACTCAGATATGGTTGTGCAGTCTTTCTCATAAAACAATGCAGTTATCACATTACATGGAATAGCGCAGACAATCAGGATGGCTTATCGTAGCCTGTATAAAAGCCAAGGCAGAGAATGCAACAGTTGTTTTATGGTGATTTAGCATAGTGAGAGGACAACAGGACTCACAGTTCAGCAATAAAGACAGGAAGAGAAAGCACTAAAACATTGGACAAATACTGCAGACAGTAAGGCCTCTTTCACACATCCGTTTTTTTGTATCAGGCATGATCCGTCGAACACCTGAAGGGACGGATCCGGCACTGAAATAAAAAAACTGATGCAATGGATCCGTTTTTTTGCTGGATCCGACCTGAACTTTTGAACCCAGAAAAAGAGGGTTTTGGATGCCCGGAGACACTGGAAAATGTAGCAGTAGTAGTAGTAGTAGTAGTAGTAGTAGACCTTGGTTTCCAGAATCCGGATCAGACTTTTGACGGATTGCACAAAAGTCTGATCCGGTTCCATTGACTTCTATTGTTTCTGGCCGCCTGATGCGCCGCTTCAGGCACTATCAGGCGGCTCCGCCAAACAAAAAAAAAAATACATGCACCGTTTTGTCCGGCCGCTGGAATGTACATTTCCGCCGGATCCGGACAAAAACGGATACAACGCAATGACATCAGGCACGATCCGGCGCTAATGAAAGTCAATGGTAAAAAAACGCATCCGGTACCGGATCCGTTTTTTTAGCAACACGCCGGATCGTGCCTGAAGTCAAAAAAACGGATGTGTGAAAGAGGCCTAATATGATGTACAACTGCAGCACTGAAGATGAATATAGAAGTCTGTGAACAATATTGAGATTCAATTGATAGGGGGAGAGAGAGATAGCAGAGGTGCCAGCAACAGCGCCAGTCTTAATGTGAATGATCAGTGATATGGGGTATCTGGCATCTATCGTGCTGCATTTGAATTACAATTGCATTTTTTTTCTTCAGTATTAATGTACTAGAAACCAGCAGCAAGCAACAGGAAAAAAAATCTGAAATCAGTGTCAGTAAAAGAGATAACCAGCTTCCTTGTCACAAGTAGTTTTACTGAGTTTTTGCGTTTCTTGTGTAATCCCTTTTGTGACGGGGTGAATAAATGTTTTTTAAAAATATAAAACAAAATTTCCACAAATCCAGACATTATATATAATTTTTGGACATCTGTTTTACTAGTCAAATTTTTACAAATGCACATGCAACACTAATATAGCGCCCTGTTGTAGGTGCTGGCCATTTAGTTGTGAACCATTTCTTACCACTTTATTTTTTTGAAAGGGGTTGAATTTTGTTAGAAAACAGAATGTAAAAAATGTAGACATTTCACTTTGCCTGTTTGTTTTCGCACACCTACTTTACTAGTCCAATTTGATAACCATACACATTACACCTATACTACTGCCTTATGCCACATTTTTCTTGGGCTCTGCCTTTATGTACATGCATGTCACTTGACAAACGGTAAGGTTTTTAATATTAAAGTTAGGACTGTCCCAATTATGATTACCGTGACGAGGCCGGATGGCTTTCGCATTTTTATGATCAAAAAACATATTAACTAAGTACCGTATATTATTTTCATGCACTATGCCATTTATTTATTCCCTGCAGGATATTTAATCATTATGTTTCTTTGTTTTTTTTCTGTTCAGTGGCTTGTGGTAGCAAATGCAGGGATAGCATTTATGTACATTTAATCGAAGTACATTTGATCAAAGTACTTAGCAGTTAAACATGGCTGAATCTAACACACATCTCTACTCTCTTCATACAGGTATTTAATCTCACTCAATCTCTGCACCAAATTCTGCATGCTACCAGTCATAGCTATTCATTTTAGCCAGCATATTTAATGGTATATAGCTATTTCAACTTACTCTGTTTGTCCCCTTATGCTGTGAGGTCAAGTAACTTTTTCAAAGTGGTTTATGATCCATGTAGGCCTGGACACTTGTTTATCTGCTCACTACATTTATTGCGTCCTGCTGTGTCAACTCAGTTTGATTGCTAATGAGAAAAAAAAAATTAGAACTAGCCTCCTATATTTTGAGACATAGTCTGGGGACGCATTTATGCAGGGGTAGCAATTATGTACGTTTAATCGAAGTACATTTGATCAAAGTACTTGGCAGTTAAACATGGCAGTTAGACAGGGCAGGAGACAGGTAAGACATTTAAACAAACCTATTCCCAGTATATTTGGACTACAACAAATATTTACCATATTCATTTGTATAACATATCCTGGCTGCTGCATTCACTCACATCCACCGCCCTTGCATTAACTCTTTACACTCCATCCATATCGGCCCCTCTGTTCTCTCCTCTCCTACGTATAGCACTCACGCTCTTTTCACATTGCTACACTGCACAGATCCATTCAGTCCCACCATCCAACACAAGAGACACTCTCACAAATCACTTAACCATCTGCTCACTCTTTCTATCCTCCTTCTCCTAGTCACAGGAGATATCGCTCCAAACCCCGACCCCCCCATGTTATAGCAAATCAAACCTCCTAACTGTTACACTCAGAAACCCCTCTAATCTTATTAATATTCCCTGCATGCCTTCTGTTTCTTTCAATTGCGCCCTTTGGAATTCTCGATCAGTGTGTAATAAACTCCCCTTCATCCATGACTCCTTCCTTTCGAATTCTCTTAACCTTCTACAGTAGCTCTTACTGAAACCTGGATCCAGCAGTCAGACACCACCACTGCTGCTGCTCTTTAATATGGTCAACTACACTTTTCTCATATGCCAAGATTGGACAACAGAGCAGGTGGAGGCGTTGTTCTGCTCTTATCACCCAAATGTACCTTTCAGGTTATCCCTCAAATACCCTCACTTGTGTTCCCTTCTTTTGAGGTCCATGCTGTCAGACTCTACATCCCCTTCTCGATGCGGTGGTGTATTGTCCTCCCAGCCCTTCTCATCAGTTCCTGGATCACTTTGCCACCTGGCTTCCACACTTTCTCTCCTGTGACATCCCCACCCTCATCATGGGTGATTTCAACATCCCCATTGCTTTTCCCCTCTCCCCATCTGCTTCTCACCTTTTTTCTCTAACTTCCTGTTTCGGCCTCTTCCAGCATACTAACTCCCCCACGCATGAAGACGGAAACTCCCTCGACTTGGTCTTCTCCCGGCTTTGCTCAGTGGATGATTTCACAAACTCCTCTCTCCCGCTCTTTGACCACAACCTCCTTTCATTCTCTATAAAGAACTGCCATCCCGCTCAGGTCACCCCGACTTTCCACACTTATTGAAACATGCATGCCATTAACACCCAGAAACTTATGGAGAACTTGCAGTCATCATTGGCCCCTATTTCCCCTCCCTCATGTCCTGATTCTGCACTGAAGCATTATAACGAAACCCTGCAAAGTGCCCTGGATAAAATTGCACCTCCTATACATAGAACAATACGACACAGATGGCGACAACTGTGGCACACGCTGCAAACACGTTTCCTGCAGCGGTGCTCCAGGTGTGCCGAATGTCTGTGGAGAAAATCTAATCTACCCGAAGATTTCATCCATTATTAGTTTATGCTTAAAACATACAACACTGCCCTTCACCTCTCCAAACAAACCTATTTCAACACTCTCATCACCTCACTATCCAATAACTCTAAATGTCTCTTTGACATTTTTCATTCCCTGCTCAGCCCAAAAGTGCAGGCCCCAGCCACAGATCTCCGCGCTAACGATCTGGCCAATTATTTCAAAGAAAAAATTGACCATATCCGACAGGAAATTATCTCCCAATCCCCTCATACAATGCACTGTCCTCCCTCCCCCACTGCATCTAGCTCATTCTCTGATTCTGAACTAGTCACAGAAGAAGAAGTAATCAGGCTCTTTGCATCTTCTCGCCCTACCACTTGCACCAGTGACCCCATTCCATCACATCTCCTCCAGTCCCTTTCCCCTGCTGTCACCTCTCACCTAACAAAAATATTCAACCTCTCTCTCTCTTCCGGTATCTTTCCCTCCTCATTTAAGCATGCCATCATACATCCGTTACTTAAGGAAACCATCCCTCGACCAAAACTGTGCCGCTAACTATAGACCTGTCTCTAATCTTCCCTTCATCTCTAAACTCCTGGAACGCCTGGTGCTCACCTGTCTTATCCGCTGTTTCTCAGAAAACTCTCTTTTCGATCCTCTTCAATCTGGTTTCCGCTCTTTACACTCTACTGAAATTGCCCTCACTAAAGTCTCTAATGATCTACTAACTGCTAAATCTAATGGTCACTACTCCATGCTAATTCTCTTGGATCTCTCCACAGCATTCAACACTGTGGACCATCAGCTCCTCCTCACTATGCTACACTCCATCCGCCTCAAGGACACCGTTCTCTCCTGGTTCTCCTCCTATCTCTTTGACCGTTCCTTCACGGTATCTTTTGCTGGTTCCTCCTCCTCTCATCTTCCCATTACTGTTGGGGTTCATCAAGGCCACCTCCTCTTCTCTTTGTATACCGCCCCTATTGAACAAACAATTAGTACATTTAGTTTCCAGTACCAACTCTATGCGGATGAAACCCAATTATACACTTCTTCTCCAGATATCACGCCTGCCTTTTTAGAAAACACCAGTGATTGTCTTACTGCTGTTTCTAACATCATTTACTCCCTCTATCTGAAACTGAACCTGTCAAAAACTGAACTCCTCGTGTTTCCTCCCTCTACTAATGTACCTATGTCCAACATTGCCATTTCCGTGTGTGGTTCCACCATTACTCCCCAGCAACATGCCTGCTGTCTTGGGGTCAAACTTGATTCCGAGCTTTCACTCACCCCCCCACATCCGATCACTGGCTTGCTTTTGTTATCTCCACCTCAAAAACATTTCTAGAATTCGACCTTTTCATACTTTCGATTCTGCAAAAACTCTTACTGTTTCTCTTATTCATTCTCGTCTGGACTATTGGAACTCTCTACTAATCGGTCTCCCTCTTACCAAACTCTCCCCTCTTCAATCTGTCTTGAATGTTGCAGCCAGGATCATATTCCTCACCAATCGTTATACCGATGCCTCTACCTTGTGCCAGTCATTACACTGGTTACCCATCCACTCCAGAATCCAGTACAAATTTATTACCCTCACCCACAAAGCACTCCATGGCTCAGCCCCACCCTACATCTCCTCCCTCGTCTCAGCCCACCACCCTACCCATGCCCTCCATTCTGCTAATGACCTGAGGTTAGCATCCTCAATAATCAGAACCTCCCACTCCCGTCTCCAAGACTTTTCACGTGCTGCGCCAATTCTTTGGAATGCACTACCCAGGTTAATATGATTAATCCCCAAACCCACAGTTTTAAGCGTGCCCCAAAAACACATTTGTTCAGACTCGCATACCGCCTCAACGCATTAACCTAACTATCCATGTGTTGCCCATTCAAGATTTTTTTACCTTAATCAGGTTCCTTGCATCATGTTCTCACCCGCTTTATGCATTTAATAGCCCTCTGTGTCTGTACTGTTACATACTTTGGCTGTTAACTGGTTCATGCAGAATTACATGAACACCTGATTCTTACACTATGGCTGGTCCGAACAATGAAAGCAATTGTTACCATCTACCTTTTGTGTCTCCCCTTTTTCCTCATAGATTGTAAGCTTGTGAGCAGGGCCCTCATTCCTCTTGGTATCTACTTTGATCTGTGTTTATTGTTATGCTGTAATGTCTATTGTCTGTACAAGTCCCCTCTATACTGTAAAGTGCTGCGGAATATGTTGGCTCTATAGAAATAAAATTATTATTATTATTGTGTGAACGTGTGTTTACATGCTGCATGCACATCAGTTTATATCCCAGTTCATACCTTTGTTTTTATTAATATATATAAAAAGAAAGATAGCTATATAGATACATGGCCAGCAAGAAAAACTCAATTAACAGCCATGATGTTTACAACAGTTCTTGTATTTCTTGTCTTTTCTAAGGAAAACACTATGACCGTCATATCTACTGTAGAGTATATATATATATATGCAATGTTCACTCATCATAAAATCCCTAGTAGTGCTGAGGCTGGAAATGTCACCCTGAACATCATATTTCTTCTAAGTGATAAATTGGGAATCTTAGAGTAGGAGAATCATTATGTATTCTGAGTGATGTTTAAATTTGGTTTTCATGCATTTAAAGAGCTTTGTTATAAGGCTGATGCCTGATTTCTTTATCATCTGCAGCGGCAGCCCAGTCCTACAGAGCGTACAATGAATTTGCACTGCACAATTATCTGGAACAAGTATTTATTTCTAGGATTGTTTGGTTTCTGATAATCGTGAGGTGTAAACAGGCTTCAGAACACTGGATGAATGAGCTGAATGTTTGTTGGTTGGGTGAAATGATCTTTTGGTTTGTGGTCATTTATTGTTGCAAATTGGTGTAAAGCCATCTTTAGATAGCTCAGAGTGCAATATAGCACTTGTACATTTACTATGATCATTTTCAATGATGCCATATAGATAAAGGGTAATTGTTTATCTTGAAATATATATGAAGCAATAAAACGTCTACAGTTCTTGTGAATGTTCATCTTTTCTTAGACTGCTCAGTATTTCATTTTTAGAACATTAGTTTGTGCTGCAGAGCTGGTCGTCTTTCTACAACTAATTTGAAGTTAAAGACCTTAAATGTTAGGTCTCACAATCACAGGCTGCAAATAAACACTAAAAATGCATGTAAGAAAAAAGTAAAAAATGTTAGATGCGTTTTTAAGTGCAAAAATGCATCCTGTAAAGGGAAAAGCACATGAAAAAATGCAGCAAAAATACAATGATTAAAGATGATAGTTATTGTGATATTTTTTTTCTAGTTTTACATCAATATTAAAAAATAAAAAATTTGCAAAATTGAATTGAAAATTGCAATATTCACACTGGTCACTATACTTCATATTAGATCCCTACTTTCTGTTTTTCACTAGGACAATATAATAAATACACTGACTGAGACTCTATTTGTTTTCATAGAAGTGTTATCTGAGCATGCTATCATCTGGATAAAGGTCATTGTGCAAATAGGGAGAGGAAGTGAGCTGTTACCATCACCTATTGTGTAATCTTGTGTTATATTCTGTATGTGAGGAAAAATTCATTTTCTGATTATACAGTACATTTCCTTTAAATGCGCTAATATATAGTAAGATATCAAGAGCCACAAAATTGGTATTGTGTCAAGTATAGTGTACAGTTCCTATAACATCTTGTGCTTGGGTGCGAGGAAAACACAGGAGACATAGGTTGAAATGAAATGACTTGTATTACTTCATACAAGCATGCTGAAAAGTTCACACAGTTTGCAGGAACAGAGACAGGAGACACAGCAGGCTAGAGTAACTTCAAGCACTACAATAAATCTCCAAAGCAGGTTCAGGATCTCTTCTCTGTACCGTAATTCCTCTGCAAACATGGATTCACCAAACAGCAGGTTTCCAGAGTCCAAAAGTGTTCCAAGGTTCCTCAGTAGGGAATAGCTGGAGTACAAGTCCAAGGTTTCCAGGAGTCAGGTCACAGACTGACTGAGGCTTGATTCAGGCGCACTGATTGTTCAGCTGAGGCTGCTTAAGAAGCAAGAGGGAAGAATCAGAGCGGGAACATGAAAACTGGAAACTCCATATTAACTGAGGGCAAGAGCTGCAGAAAGACAGAAAGCAAAATGGCCGACGGAAAACTGAGTTTCAAGGAACATGTCAACAGAGACAAAGAACCTTACATTACTCCCCCCTTAGGGACAACCTCCGGATGACCTCAGACCAGGCTTGTCAGGGTACCTCTGATGAAACTGGCGGAGCAGGCGAGGAGCATTTACATTATTGACTGGTTCCCATGAGTTGTCCTCCACTGGGTAGCCCTGCCATTTAATCAAATATTGCAACTGATTTCTGTACAACCTGGAATCTAGAATCCTTTCCACCATAAATTCTTCCTGACCATCGACCAGCACTGGGTCAGGGCAAGGAGAAGAACGTCCAGGAAACGTATTGGGTGCTGCAGCCTTTAGTAGGGATACATGAAAGACAGGGTGGATTCTCATAGTTCTGGGCAGTTGAAGACGACAAGCAACAGCACTTATAATCTTACTGATCTTATAAGGTCCAATGTACTTATGTCCCAATTTAGACGATGGAATCTTTAATTTAAGATTTCTGGTTGACAGCCAGACCAAATCTCCTACCTTGAAAGCTGGTGCAGGTTTACGAAATTTATCTGCTGCTTTCTTGTACCTTTCCTGAGCCAATTCTAGATTTTCCTTTAGAAGATCCATATTCTTTTGTAAAGAAGTGATTCTTTCAGCCACTGCCGGCAAGGGCGTATCTATGGGAAATCGAGGAAGAATGTTAGGATGATAACCTAGATTGGAGTAAAAAGGAGACTGCTTAGTGGAGGCGCTCTGAGAGTTGTTACAAGAGAACTCAGCCAGTGGGAGTAGATCCACCCAATCATCCTGTAGGTGGCAGACAAAACAGCGGAGATACTGCTCCAGGGTCTGATTGGTTCGTTCTGTCTGTCCATTAGTCTGGGGATGAAAAGCAGAAGAAAGGTTTACTTTAATGTCCAATGCTGCACAGAAATTTTGCCAAAACCTTGAAGTGAATTGCACCCCTCGATCCAAAATGACCTCATCCGGTACTCCATGTAAGTGAAACACATTCTTAATCATCAAGTCTGATGTCTGTTTTGCAGTGGGTAAGCCGACACAAGGGATAAAATGAGCTGCCTTTGTTAGACGGTCAACCACCACTAGAATGGTGTTCTTCCCTTGAGAGGTTGGTAACTCCACAATGAAGTCCATAGAAATGGATCCCCACGGGCGGGACGGGGTGGGAAGAGGTTGCAACAGACCAGTTGGTGAGGAGCGAGGTGTTTTGCATCTTGCACAGACTTCACATGAAGTGACATAGTTTAAAACATCTTTCCTGTAAGTGGGCCACCAAAAGAAACGAGAAAGAAATTCTTGTGTCTTTAGAATTCCCCTATGCCCGGCTATCTTGGAATCGTGGATGAGTTGCAATACTCTCAATCTGACTGTTTCAGGTATATACAGACGTTGTCCCTGAATCCACACACCATTCTTAAAGACAAGACTTAGGTCCCTTGGGGGTTGAGCCAACAAAGAATCCGCATGGTATGCTTCCTTGATGTCCTTAAGTAGGTCTTGATTATGAATCACTCCCAGGAATCTAGAGTCAGGAAGAATAGTCTTAGGAGGAGTAAGTGGACGTGTCTCTGCTGAATGAATCCTAGAGAGTGCATCAGCCTTTCCATTGCGCGATCCTGGTCTATAAGAAATGACAAAATTAAATTGGTTTAGGAAAAGATTCCAGCGAGCCTGGCGAGGAGTCAGGCACTTAGCCGACCTGATAAATTCAAGGTTACGATGGTCTGTCAGGACGACTATTTGCTGTGCAGCTCCCTGAAGAAAGTGTCTCCATTCCTTGAAGGCGGCAATAATGGCCAACAATTCTCTATTGCCCACATCGTAGTTCCTCTCAGCCGAAGACAACTGCTGGGAAAAGAAGGCACAGGGATGCAAGACATTCTTCTCACCTGTTCTCTGAGAGAGTATAGCTCCAACGGCACAGTCTGAAGCATCCACCTCTCTTATGAAGGCAAGCTCGGGGTTGGGATGTACTAAGATAGGTGCGGTGGTAAATTTATCCTTTAAACAGGAAAATGCTTCCTGAGCTTGCGGGGTCCAGGAGAACCTAGACTGTTTCCGGGTAAGTTGGGTGATAGGTGACACTACCTCAGAAAAATTCTTAATGAAACGTCTATAGAAGTTGGCAAACCCGATGAAGCGCTGCACCTCCTTCACATTTCTAGGAATTGGCCAATCCTTGATGGCTTGGGTCTTGCTTCCATCCATACTAATCCCTTGCGTAGATAGTACATACCCCAGAAATTGAATTTCGGTCCTATGGAATTCACACTTTTCAAGTTTGATGTAGAGATGGTTTTGTCTTAGGCATTCTAAGACCATTCTCACATGTCCATGATGTTCCTCTGTGGAGTTAGAAAAAATTAGAATATCATCCAGATAAATCACCACAAATGTATCTAGGAGATCCCTGAAGATATCATTCACGAAGTGTTGGAAAGTGGCTGGGGCGGTACTCAGACCAAAAGGCATAACTAGATATTCAAAGTGTCCATAGCGTGACCTGAAAGCAGTCTTCCATTCATCCCCAGGTCTAATACGGACCAAGTTATAGGCCCCACGGAGATCCAGTTTAGAGAAAATTTTGGCATGCCGCACTCTCTCCAACAACTCAGGGATTAAAGGCAATGGATAACGGTTTCTAATAGTAACCTTATTGAGTTCCCTATAGTCTATGCAGGGTCTCAGAGATCCATCTTTCTTCTTCACAAAGAAGATGGGTGCACCTGCGGGAGATGAAGAGGGGCGTATGAAGCCCTAGGCTAAATTTTCGTCTATATAATCCTTCAAAGCTTTTAGCTCGGGCCCCGCTAGGGGGTAGATCTTACCAAAAGGTATCTCGGCTCCAGGCAATAATTCAATTGGACAATCATATGGACGGTGAGGAGGAAGCTGATCAGCGTTCTTCTTGTCACATAAATCCACATAGTCCTGGTATACAGCTGGTAGTTCAGGACTGACATGGTTCCTTTAGGAACAGAGCAAGCTGAAACTCCTTGACTCATCTGTTTCTCTGGAAAGTGTAATTCCTTGGTCTCCCAGTTAATCGTAGGATTCTGCGCCTGCAGCCATGGTAGCCCTAGAATAATGGGAAAGTGGGGAGAAGAGATAAGCATAAAAGACATTTTCTCCTGATGATCTTTACCCATAAGGACCCTCAAAGGCTCTGTTTCTTGATCCACTGGTCCAGAAGTCAGTAGAGAGCCATCCACAGTCTCCATCTGTACTGGAGTAGCCTTCTTCACTGAACGTATCCCCTGTTTCAGAGCAAAGGAGATATCCATAAAATTTCCACTTGCTCCTGAGTCGATCATAGCAGAGCTAGACACCCAGACTGAGTCAACCCAGAGTTTGATGGAAAGGAAGCAATGAGAATTGTTTCTTTTACAACTCAGCTGGGACACCGCTGAGGAAACTTGAAAAATTGCAGCGTTTATACCGTCATCGTCCCCAGAACTAACAGAGTTTAAGTCCGAGAAATCAAGATCTCTTGCAGCAGATCTCTCTGGAGCCTGAGGCTCGGACATGACAGAGCTCCTCTCGCAACACTCACAGTGAATGACTGCTGCAGTAGTCTTACGAGAACGGCTGGGGCAGTTTATAATGAAGTGCCCTGACTTACCACAGTAGAAACATAGATTTTCCTTTATACGATGTTCTTTGCGTGCATCACTAACCCGTCTTTGTAAAGAGTCCACCTGCATGGGTTCAGGTTCTGGTTCCCTTGTGATCCTACTCAAAGGTTCCTTAGCTGAGGAGGGAGGTAGTAAAAGGTTAGTGCGATTATTTTCGAACCATCTCTCTTGTCTGCGTTCAGTCAGACGAGCATCAATACGGATACAATAGTTAATAAAGTCACCTAACGCAGTGGGAGGGTCGGCACGAGCAAGTTCATCCTTAATCAGTGGAGACAACCCTTTCCGAAAAATAGATTTTTTAGCGGAAGTGTCCCAAGTGGTATCAAGAGCCCATCTCCTGAAATCCAGGGCATATTCGGCTACTGAACACTTACCTTGGCGCAAAGTTAACATGGCTGCTTCAGCTGTTGCACCTCGATTGGGGTCATCAAACACCTGCCCCATGGCTGAAATAAAAGCATCAAGGTGATTCAAACAATCATCCTCAGTCTCAATCAGAGGGTTTGCCCACATCAAAGCCTTATTGGTAAGCAACATGATTATAGTAAGCACTTTGGATCGTTCAGTGGGAAATTGTGAAGCATGTGCAGAGAAAAATAAATTGCATTGATTAATAAATCCCCTGAATTTCTCACGTTCACCGCCAAAACGAAAAGGAGGTAATTTGGGGATCCCAGAACTCGGGGTTATGGCAGGAGCCTGGGCTCGTTCCTCTAGAGCCTCAATCCTGGCTCGCAATTCCTGGGTAGTCTGTCCAAACACTTGCAAATTATGATTAGTGAGGTCCTGTAGGCTTGCAAAACGGGTTTTTAAAGTCTGTACATCTGAAAGGATTGTATCAGTCACTCCACAAAGTTCCTTTATGCGGGCCTCCATCTTCCAGATCTTTTAAGGCAGAAGTGCTGGAAGGAGAAGAGGAAAGGAAAAAAAAAAAAAAACAATAGTGTTTACCTGTGGTAACACTCCAGAGTAAAATTTTAAGGGAATGCGCTCACCTGGAATGGTTGTGAGAAGTCACAACCACTGTCATCACATAAGGTATTAAACGGACATCTGATATCCACAGTCACAGCAGACACGGCTTTCCCAGACCCAGCAGACACTAAACATTGGCTCCTGAATCTTGTCAAGTATAGTGTACAGTTCCTATAGCGTCTTGTGCTTGGGTGCGAGGAAAACACAGGAGACATAGGTTGAAATGAAATGACTTGTATTACTTCATACAAGCATGCTGAAAAGTTCACACAGTTTGCAGGAACAGAGACAGGAGACACAGCAGGCCAGAGTAACTTCAAGCACTACAATAAATCTCCAAAGCAGGTTCAGGATCTCTTCTCTGTACCGTAATTCCTCTGCAAACATGGATTCACCAAACAGCAGGTTTCCAGAGTCCAAAGTGTTCCAAGGTTCCTCAGTAGGGAATAGCTGGAGTACAAGTCCAAGGTTTCCAGGAGTCAGGTCACAGACTGACTGAGGCTTGATTCAGGAGCACTGATTGTTCAGCTGAGGCTGCTTAAGAAGCAAGAGGGAAGAATCAGGGCGGGAACATGAAAACTGGAAACTCCATATTAACTGAGGGCAAGAGCTGCAGAAAGACAGAAAGCAAAATGGCCGACGGAAAACTGAGTTTCAAGGAACATGTCAACAGAGACAAAGAACCTTACATATTGGTTATAACTAGGGATGAGCGAATAAATTCGGAAAGCACATTATCCGAATAGCTATAGCGCTTACCGAATAGCTGCATTGGGAACCCGGATACCTGGAGCGCTCCCGATAATAAGCTGTCCGGATCCGTAGCTGCATGTGTCGCGGCTGTTTCACTGTCACAACTCATGCATAGAGAACCCAACAAACAAGCTCTCCATGCAGGTGTTGTGACTGTCACACAGCCGTGACACATGCAGTTGTGGCGCCGAACAGCTGATTATCGGGAGCGCTCCATGTATTGGGGTTCCCGATGCAGCTATTCGCTAAGGGCTATAACTCGGATAAGCACTTATCCAAAGCTATTTGCTAATCCCTAGCTATAATAAATAGATCTTAAAGATGCACAACAATTACAGAAGAATAATGCTGTCCAGTTTTGCTTCACGAAATGAAAGCCGCCCATTTACAAATGTTAGGCAGGCTACATACCATGATCAATTCCATAATGTGTCCATAAATCTGACAAATGATGATAGGATTGTTCTCTGAAATCATAACTACAGTCGCTGCGAAAGTATTCACCTCTTTGCATTTTTTGTGTTTTGCTACCTCACAACCTGAAATTTCACTGGCTTTTTTGATGGTTTGCATCAGCTCATGTAAAGAATGTGCCCACATATGTGAACATTTGGTTTTCTTTCTATTGTGAAGCAAACAACAAATAACTGAAAACTTCAGTGCGTATAACTATTCACCCCCTCTAGTCAGTACTTTGTAGAGCCTCCTTTTGTGTAAATTTCAGCTGCACGTCGCTATAGATTAATCTCTATGAGTTTTCCACATCTTGCCACTGGGATTTTTACTCATTTCTCATGGCAAAACTGCTCCAGCTCCTTCAAGTTAGATTCTAGATGGGATTAAGGTTTTGGCTTTGACTAGGCCACTACAAAACATTTACACGTTTCCCCTTAAACCACTCGAGTGTTGCTTTGGCAGTATGCTTTGGGTCATTGTCTTGTTGGAAGGTGAACCTCCATCCCAGTCTCAGTTCACTGACAGACTGAAACAGGTTTTGCTCAAGAATATACCTGTATTTCCACCATCCATCTTCCCCTCATCTTGGACCATTTTCCCTGTCCCTGCTGCTGAAAAACATCCGCACAGCATATTGTTGCCACAACCATGTTTCACTCTGGGGATGGTGTTTTTGGGTTGATGAGCTGAGTTGGTTTGGCGCCAGACATAGCATTTACCTTGGGATTTTTGGTACCAGAGACTTGGTGAGTCGCTCCTTTTGGTGGCCTACTTTGTCTCGTGACGTCAGGGACTTTGTGCAGTCCTGTGGAACTTGCTCTCGTTCCAAGTCTTGCTCTCATTCTAGTGGTTTGTTAATGCCATTACCTGTACCCAAGAGGCCATGGACCCATATTTCTATGGATTTTATTTCTGACCTTCCCGTCTCTCAGAGAATGACCGTTATCTGGATAATCTGTGATAGGTTTTCCAAGATGGTACATCCTAAGTTGCCTTCCTCCTCCAAGTTGGTGCCTTTGTTCTTTCAGCATGTGGTTCGGTTACATGGCATTCCGGAGAACATTGTGTCTGACAGAGGAGTCCAGTTTGTTTCCAGATTTTCGAGGACATTTTGTTCTAAACTTGGTGCTCAGTTGTCTTTCTCCTCTGCATTTCACCCTCAGACCAATGGACAAACTGAGAGAACAAACCAGACCTTGGAGACTTATTTGAGATGTTTTGTGTCTGCTGATCAAGATGACTGGGTCTCTTTTTTGCCTTTGGCTGAGTTTGACTTGTACTTCTCAAAAATGTAATTGCTTGCACCAGAAATTTTTAGGAGCTTCATAGCAGAAGTGGTGGTCAATACATATGCACATTCCAATTTTTTGTTATTTGATCCCATAAACTTACCGTAATTTATACCTATTTATTTTCTCACTTCACTTCACCAACTTAGACTATTTAGTGCTGATGCATCACACACAAATCGGATTACAAAAATATTTAACCCCTTCGCGACATGCGCCTTACTAGTACTGCTCTGCGGGAGGTGCGTTTCGCAAAGTACTAGTGCGGCGCTGCTATTTCCGATCACCGCACTGCATCGCAGACCATCTCGGTACGTCGCCTCAGGGGGCAGCACTGCCCCCCCGGCATCGGCGATCACTGTAATTGGCTGGTCAGTTCTGACCAGCCAATCACAGCATTATGTCAATAAAGTTAGTGAAAAAAACCCAAAAACTTGTGACATGCTGTGATCTGAGCTGTGTGACACAGCACTAATCACAGCCATCACAATGGGTTGGGTGATCACGGCATCACCTCATCTGATTAACCCCTTTGGTGCCAATTGGCTGAACAATAGTTTCTGACCAATCAGTGCCAAAGGGGTTAATGTAAAATAGCGATCACCGCTCTGCATGCCATCTTTGTCTCAGATTTGGGTTGCAGAGCAGTTCTCTAGCCCCTCTGTGTCACCTGAGTAAAAAAATCATTGGTGAACAGTGTGCCCCCCTGCGATCTCCTGCCTCCTGTGCTGCATCCTTCTCTGGAGTGATCCTCCTGTGATCTGTTCTGTGATGTGTGCTGGCTGCTGTGTGACTCATCAGTGATCACAGCAGCAGCAGCAACTCCCCCATCCCTGTCCCAGTCCCCCACATCACTGTTCCAGTACCCCCTCCTCCCCTTCCCTTCCAATTGAATTTTTAGAGCACTTTTTTGGTCTTTTTTTCGTGTGTGCGGTGTCCGGCACAGAGCATTCGTGCTCTTCCTGTGTCCACAGCTGTCAAGATCCATTTTTGGGATTTGTGGCATTTCTGGTTGTACTCAGTTTAAAAACTTTTTTCCTTTTGGACCATCGGGGGTTAATGTCAGTTTTTTCCCTCTGGCAATCTGGTGTAATTGCACTGCTGCTGGGTCAGCTGATGTGGGTGGTGACCACTCCCACCATCCTTCAAAAGGTCACCTCATGCAGGTCCTATCTTGAAACCAGCCTAGCAGGAGCAGCTCTCTGGTGTCAACCACTTCTGGTGTTAGGAGTCCAGTTGCTGTGTTGTCTGCTGTGTGGAGCTTAGCAGCGGTGTTCATAAGCTAAGTGTGGTATTTTTTGTTACCTTGTCCCTTTGGTGTTTGTCACATCCCCCTGTGTTTATTATCTTCAGAGGTGAGGCTAGTGCTCCTTGCCGGCCAGTGCACTAGCCAGGGCAGTTATAGGTGACAACTAGGGACGAGGTATCCTGACAGCGGCAGGGGGGAAGGACCCGCATAGGGTGTTAAGGGAGTGCAGGGACAGGCTCAGGTTTGAGTTCAGGTGGTGACCATCCCTCATTCCCTATTGTTAGGGCCCTCCTCTCGCCTTTCCCATCCCATTGTGTGTGAGTTGTACCATCCGCTGACCGACCACCTGTTGGGTCGTGTCACACATCATGACAGCAGCGCTCTGATCAGTATCACTGCTTGTCAGAGACTGCGCCAAGGGACTTTTTCTTTTTTTAGCTAGTTAGAGTTGCGGACGTTGCAGTGTAAGCGACGTACAATATTTTTTTTAGAAAAAAATAATAATAGTAGTTAGTACAGAGTAGTTTTAGAGGTAGCAAGGTAGCGTAGCTGACATCACAGTGTTAGTGACGACCGATTGTTTTTTTTTTTTTTTTAATTGTACAGCGTTGTTTTAGAGTAGCTGGTGTCACAGTGTTAGTGATGACCGATCTTCTTTTAGAGAATAAAAAATCATACAGAGTAGTTTTATAGGTAGCGCCGAAGTATCCGGATCTGTTGGTCTTGAGTCAGTTGATCTTGAGTCCGTTGGAGCAAGGGTACAGTTCCTTCTGCTGGTTCATCAAGGAAAATGCGGTAAACCGGGAGCACAACGCCGCACAGGCCGCAGGGGTGACAAGGCCTCGCACGGAATCACTAAGTTCAGGAGAAGATGGTACGTCTGCTGCACTGAACGTTCTGGGTCTGGTTCGTGGAGGGACACTCGGTAAAGGGTATGTGAGTCGGACAGTCTCTAAAGGGCTGGCGTCAGTGGCAGTAGTTGGGGAGAGGCAGTCTACCTTCTTCCTGTTCTGCAGTCGCCTTCCCGCCAAGTCACCACCTTTCCCACGCTCAGCTCCTTTTATGTATCCAAGGCCCCCTTCTGTCAGGTGCTCAGGCTTTCCCCACACAGACAAGTCATCCCCTTGCAACAGTGATGACGGCCCTGATAGTTCCGGCCCCAGAGCGTTCCTCGAACCAGCAGCACCACTCCTGTTCATCTCCTTACAAATACATGGAACACTGCAAACACAGCACATTAATAAATATCAATGCATAAGTGATACATAACATTACACATTACTGAACAACAGCAGAACATTAATATGTCAGCATACAGGTACACCATTCGGGTGCCGCATAAAGTGCACAGGCCCAGCACACGGGAGAGAGGGGGCAGACGAGGGTCTCCGCCACATCCTTACAAGTGTACATCACACTGTTGGTGATGTCAGTTTTTCTTTTGTAAAAAAAATAATTAGCTGTGTTGAGTAAATTCTTAACGAGTGTATTAGGGGAGTGTATGTCACATTGTTGGTGACATACGTTTTTCTTTTGTAAAAAAAGAATTATTTGCGTCGGGTAAATTTATAGAGAGGGCATTAGTGTAGTGAAAGTCTGTATTTTTTTTCTACAAACTTATTTTTTTACATCTGATTTTTCTTTTCATTTTTTCTGTTTCTTCTAGATTTTTTCTCTCTACTTTTTTCTCTGTTTTTTTCTTAATAATAAATAGTACGCTATACACAAGCCCCACACATTACATGTGTAAAAGCACCGCTTACACACACACCCCCGGAGTTTAGAAAAAAAAAATGCCATTCGTCAAGAAGACGTTATTCACCAGAGGAGGCTTACACCTTCCTTGTGTCATGGTTTACTGGGTTCTTGGATCAGGTAGTCGCGGGGTTAACTTGGTTGGCCTCTTTCTGGGTCCTGGGAGGCTTTTTATAGCCTCACTGTGAAGCCATCCTTTGTCGTTTATACTCTGACCTTTGGCTGAGTGTGTCTGACCCTGTGCTTGTGCCTGTGCTACATTTTATGCTTGCTTGGTTCTGATTTGGCTGTGTCCCTGTTACGAGTTTTGCCTGTCCCTTTTGTACTGCGTTGCTCTGTCTGTGTATGACCCCTTGGCTGTGTTCTGATTATTCTCTGCCTGCTCCTTTTGTACTTCGTCGCCCTCTATGTGTATGACCTGGCTATCCTGACTATCCATTCTGTCTATGCCCCTTGGTAACTTTATTTCGTAGTTACCCTTCTAGGAGTTTTCCTTTACCTCCTAGATCTCTGGAGCTTAGGCCACGCCCCTAGGCAGTCACATGCCTGCAGGTCCTTCGGCCTGAAACATTCTCTACCTGATACTGCTGCCTCTGAGAGACGTGTGATGGCTCCGCCCCTTGGCAGTCACATGGTGCGGAAGGTCCTGTGTCCTCAGAAGCACACATCTTCTCTGCTGCGGTTCTACTATACAGGTATCCTTGTGCACAGTTTGTTCACTTAGGACACACGCACTGGCTCAGTGAGCAAGTGCAGTGCGGTGTGCCTGACACCTTGCCTCCGACACGGATTCAGGCAGTGAGGAGGATCCCACGTTCGTCTATTCCTCCTCTTTCTCCTCCTCCTCATCTAGTGTGGAAGGACTCCCAGCAAGCCATCCTTGGACCCAGCCAACTCCTGCAGCAATCCCATATGGATTACACCCCCCTCCCGAAAATTATCAGCCCATCATTCCGGATTTCATCGGCAGCTCAGGAATCCAGTTTGACACCACTGGCATTACTGAAATTGACTTCTTCAAATTCTTTTTCAGTGAGGAACTAAGAAATATTATGGTGACCCAGACAAACCTGTATGCCCATCAATTTTTCGCCAAAAATCCCATTTCATCAAACACCAGATGGAACCCTGTAAAGGCAGCAGAGATGATGACATTTTGGGGAATTGTGCTGCATATGGGCATAATCCGAAAACCAAAGCTTTGGCAATACTGGAGTACCGATATTCTCTACAGTACACCGGTATTCTGCATGGCCATGACAAGGACACGATTTGAAGTGATCCAAAAAATTTTGCATTATAGTGATAAGACGATCCAAACTTTGATTGTCTATATAAATTTTGGCCAGTGGTTGAACAGTTCAGCAGAAAATTTGTTGAGGCATACACACCCCAGAGGGACATCACTATTGATGAATCTCTGGTTCATTTCAAAGGGAGACTAAAATTCTGACAATACCAGCCCAGTAAGAGGGACAGGTACAGTCCAGAATAAAACTATACAAACTGTGCGAGATTACCTCAGAGTGCACCCACAGATTTAGGGTCTACGAGAGTAAGGACAACCAGATTAACCCTGCTGAATGCCCCCCATCCTGGCGGTGAGTGGGAAAATTGTGTGCGAATTGCTGCACCCACTGCTGGATAAGAGTTATCACATCTACATTGATAACTTTTACACCAGCATCCCGCACTTCAAGACTCTCTCTGCCAGAGGTACAGTTGCATGTGGCACCGTGTGAAAAAATCAGCGAGGCCTCCCTAAGCCGCTAATTGGGCAAATGCTGAGAAAAGGCGAAAGCCGAGCCCAATGCAGCGACAACATGCTGGTGGTCAAGTATAAGGACAAAAGGGATGTCCTTATCTTGACCACCATACACCGTGACAACTCCCTTGTCACTGTTCGTGGGACCACAACACAAGTCCCAAAGCCAGATTGTGTCTTTGATTACAATCGGTATATGGGGGGATGTAGATCTTTCAGATCAAGTCCTCAAACCATACCGTGCCATGCGAAAAGCCAAAGTATGGTACAAAAAATTGGCCAGGCACATTGTATAGATGGCATTGTACAATGCTTTTGTGCTGTTTCGATCTGCAGGCAATACAGTGACCTTCCTTCAGTTTCAGGAGGTAGTCATCAAGGCCATAATGTTTGCACTCAGGAAGGTGAGGATCCCAGTACTTCTGAATCTGATAGTGAGGTATTGTCCCAGGTCAACATTTCCCAGGACAGGTTCCCCAAACCTTCAAAGATTGCTTTAAGGTGTACCACACGTCCACAAATTAGTAAAATTAATTTATAACCCTGTTGACACAACACACTTTTATAATCTGATGTACCCCGCACATCTTACATATAACACCACTTTATAAATTCATACACCAGTTAAACCAAAAGCATTATAATCATTACTATAAAACTATGCCTCTAGATAAATTCCTTCAGGGGTGTAGTTTCCAAAATGGGGTCACTTGTGAGGGGGATTGTTTGCGCCCAAACAGTGGTTTTCCTCCACATTTTGGGTATCGGCATACTCAGGAGAAATTGCTCAACAACTTTAGTGGATCATTTTCTCCTTTTACATTTGTGAAAATAAAAAATTGTTGCTAAAAGATCATTTTTGGGGAAAAAATTTGATTTTTTATTTTCACGGCTCTATGTTATAAATTTCTGTGAAGCACCTGGGGGTTCAAAGTGCTCACCACACATCTACATAAGTTCTTTGAAGGGTCTAGTTTCCAAAATGGGGTCACTTGTGGGGGTTTTGCAATGTTTAGGCACATCAGGGGCTCTTCAAATGCGACATGACATCAGCTCTCAATTCCAGCCAATTTTGAGTTCAAAAAGTCAAAGGCGCTCCTTCCCTTCCGAGCTCTGCCGTGTGCCCAAACAGTAGTTTCCCCCCACATATGGAGTATCGGCGTACTCGGGAGAAATTGCTCAGCAACTTTAGTGGACCATTTTCTCCTTTTACACTTGTGAAAATAAAAAAATCGTTGCTAAAACATCATTTTTGTGACAAAAAAGTTAAATGTTCATTTTTTTCCACATTGCTTCAGCTCCTGTGAAGCACCTGAAGGGTTAATAAACTTCTTGAATGTGGTTTTGATCACCATGAGAGGGGTAGTTTTTAGAATGGTGTCACTTTTGGGCATTTTCTTTCATATAGACCCCAAAAAGTGACTTCAAATGTGATGTGGTCCCTAAAAAAAATGGTTTTGTAAAATTTGTTGAAAAAATGAGAAATCGTTGGTCAACTTTTAACCCTTATAACTTCCTAACAAAAAAAAATTATGTTTCCAAAATTATGCTGATGTAAAGTAGACATAAATGTTATTTATTAACTATTTTGTGCGATATGAATCTCTGAGTTGAGCATAAAAATTGAAATTTTGAAAATTGCGTAATTTTCAACATTTTCGTCAAATTTAGTTTTTTTTCACAAATAAATAAATTCAAGTCATATGAAAGAAATTTTACCACTATCATAAAGTACAATATGTCACGAGAAAACAGTCTCAGAATCACCAGGATCCGTTGAAGCGTTCCAAAGTTATTACCTCATAAATTGAAAGTGGTCAGAATTGTAAAAATTGGCCTGATCAGGAAGGCGAAAACAGGCTCAAAGAGGTTATTATTATTATTATTTATTATTATAGCGCCATTTATTCCATGGCGCTTTACATGTGAGGTGGGGTATACATAATAAATGCAAGTACAGTAATCTTAGACAATACAAGTTACGACTGGTACAGGAGGAGAGAGGACCCTGCCCGCGAGGGCTCACAATCTACAAGGGATGGGTGAGGATACAGTAGGTGAGGGTAGAGCTGGTCGTGCAGCGGTTTGGTGGATCGGTGGTTACTGCAGGTTGTAGGCTTGTTGGAAGAGGTAGGTCTTCAGGTTCTTTTTGAAGGTTTGAGGGGGTTAAAGCAAATCATAAAAAAGTGATACTGGAATTTAGATAAATACATATTGACAAACTACAAAGCTTGTGGGAGAATGTCCTTTGGACAAATGACAAAAAGCAGCTCTATGTTAACAGATGTAAGAATTAAGCATACAAAGAAAAGAACATTATACCGATAGGAAATATGCAGGAGACTTGTTAATGTTTTGGTGCTGCTTTTCTGCATCTGGCACAAGGTGTCTTGAATATGTGCAGGGCCCAGGGCTCAAGACTATCAAAGCATTGTGGAGTAAAATATGCTGCCCAGTGTCAGAAAACTTGGTCTAAGTCGCAGTTCGTGGGTCCCCCAACCGGATGATGACCCAAAACACAGCTAAAAATATCCAAGAATGGCTAAGAGCAAAGCCTTCATCTCTTCTGAAGTGTCTTCTATGAGCCCTGATGCAAATCCTTTTGAACATCTGTGGAAGGAGCAGAAACCTGCAGTCTGGAGAAGGCACCTTCACACCTGCGACAGCGAGAATAGTTTTATTTCAAGAATTGGGCCATAATACCTGTCGGCAGGTGCTGAAGTCTCATTGAGAGCCACAGAAATCGTTTACTTGCAGATATTGTCTAATAAGATTAGGTAACAAAAATTTAGTTAATTGTACCGTCCAGACCATTTTCATTATTCTTTTTTAATATTTCCTGTTAAACCAAAACTCAAAAGCAATTGATAAATTATTTTATTCGTTGATATTCAGTAAATTTAAATTGAAAATTACTTTTGTCAGTTTCAATTTATTTCAGTGACAATTGTGGGTTTTCTTATTTTACGAGAAGAGAACCAACAATTTTGGCCATGTGTGTATGAGCCATAGATGGCTGCACAGTTCAGCATTAGTCATTTTCCAGCTGTTTTTCTGTGCATTGTCTCTCTAGATAATTCTGTGTAATCATACTTGCCTGGCTTTAGGGACAACATGCATGGGAATTTTGAACTATGTATAATGGTGTAAGAGAATCAACTCTTCAAATAGAATTAAAGCATCAAACAAAGCACGAAAAGGACTGTAGTGTTAACTTTTTGCAGACATATTAGGCCGGGTGCCCACGATCCGGAAGTAGCAGCGCTTTGAACACAACATATGTTCGCTGCGTCCAAAGCGCTGCCTTCTATTCAACGCAGGTAAATCCGAATGTGTTCACTAAACCATGCGCATTTACTGCTTTCAGTACATTTCTATTGATGTAATTTCTGTAGAGGTGACTAGCGTGTCCGCAAGAGAAGTTGACATGCTGTGGTCTTGAAAGATACACGGGCACGTCAGTCTCCGCAGTTCAGCCGCGAGAGTCTGTGGGCGCATAGTGGACATAGGATTTCTAGAAATCCCATCCACTATACTGTAACATCTGGATGCTGCCGGTTTGACGCTGCATAAACACGTAGGGTCCAACCTGCAGCAATTACTGATTGTGTACACATACCCTTAATGTTTATCGACGCCCTGAAATAATAGTCGTGTAAAAATCACCTATAATCATAATAAGGCACTATGTGGTACGTGTTGTAAAATTGCAGTTTATAGACTGAAGTGCAGGCTTCTGGCTTAGGATATGCAGTATTTTACAGTCTTTTCATCTTATTTATAGAATGATGGCAGTGGGTGATGCAGCATTGTAACAGTTAAAAGCTGTAGAGATACATAACACATGAAAACAGGTGGTGCTGCAGTGGCAGTGAGATGGTTATATAGATGATGTCAGAAGATTTACCGCTAACAGACTCTTGGTGATTACAGGAGTGGCCCCGGCTAAGTGCTGTATTTCTCCCCCTACGTTCTAGCACTCAGCACTCAGGGAGTGTGACACCTTGAATCTGTCATTGTATCCTGTCTTCATCTCATGTTCTGTATCAGATATGGGAATGTATAGTATATATCTGTAAGATCTCCGCCATTATAGCCACCTGGCTCCAGTTAACTTCCAGATTTGTTTTAAAAATGCTTATTCGACCTAACAATAGTTATATATACGAACATAAGCCATTTATGTCACATTTGCCTGTGAGCATGTGCACACATTGGCATCTCCAGTATTGGATCAGATGATTTACTGGGAGCACAACTTCCTACATTTTAAGGGAAAGGTGGAGCTTCTTCTACACATGCTCACAGGCAAATTCTACACATGCTCACAGGCAACTGACCGTCCTGACATTCTCGATCAGGTTTCTGTCACCCTAGACAAAATTAATGTGATTTACTAATAAAAGGGTTTTAGAAATTCATTACTTTTTTCCATTTTTTTTTCTTTATTCTTGCTTCATTTCTATTACTGGAGACTCCCTATAAGTTGCCTGTAGACAGATAATGTAAAGAGGTTATTCATCTTAAAATGTAGCCAATTGGGTGTCAGCAATTTTTGGCTATTATACAGGATTCAAATG
>JARQOD010000002.1:98443090-98462663 GCA_033576555.1 Oophaga sylvatica | reverse complement strand
TGATTTCATTGTATGTGACATACTTCATATGTATCTTTCAAAATCCAGGACAATATAATACTAACTGTAAGGCCGGAGTCACACTAGAGAGGAATACGGACGAGTGCTATGTGAGAAAACATCACATAGCACTCGGACCACTATTAAGCTATGGGGCGCTACCCATCACCATTTATTTTCTCGGCTGATTATACGTGCGAGTGAAATGCAGCATGCTGCGATTTGCAGCGTATATCGGCCGACTGTCGCCAACCATCAGTGTGACTTGCGAGAAATACCAAGCATTTTCCAGGTCATTTTCAGGCCATGGATCCATTATATGTCCATTTTTCAAGTCTGCGATAAAATCACGGCATACGGATGCCATACCGATGTCACACGGATACATAGATGCGAGGAAATCACATCCTCGCATTGCAAACGGATTACACACGGATCACTGTACGTAGAACATTGGTGCGATTCTCAGCCGTCAAAATTTGATCGATTTTTTGTATATGTTGAGTGTGACTCCAGCCTAATAGGTATAAACTATCTAAGATCCCCACCTATCAACATCTGATAGGTGGGGTCTAAAGCCTGGGTCTCACATAGCGATACACCAGCGATCCCGACAACGATATGCACTTGTCAGGATCGCTGGTGTGTCGCTACATGATCGCTGCTGAGCTGCCAAACAGGCAGCTCAGGGCAGCGATCAGCACAGCGACACTGCGGGTAACATCGCTTAGTTACCCCAGTGTCCTTGGATACCAGCGCCCTGATGCAGGGAGCTGGTAACCAAGGTACACATCGGGTTTCCAGGGCTGCGCGGTGCCTGGAAACCCGCTGTGTACCTTGGTTACCGCTCCCTGCATCAGGGCGCTGGTATCCAAGGTACACAGTGGGTTTCTAGGCACAGCCCCGCACCTGGAAACCCGCTGTGTACCTTGGTTACCAGCGGATCGCTGGTCTCCCGCCTGTCACACGCAGCGATGCGTGCTGGCCAGCGGGAGACCAGCGATCAAAAAAATGTCCAGGACATTCAGCGACGATCAGCGATACCCGGCAGGGGGCTGATCGTTGCTGAATGTCACACACAGCGATATCGCTGGGGAGATCGCTGCTGCGTCAAAAACTAGTGACTCAGCAGCGATCTCGCTAGCGAATCGCTTGTGAGACGGGGGCTTTAGAGCTGACAGTCATACAATCAGCTGTTATCAACAGTACAGCTGTGTAACCAATGCTGCCAAAAACTGAGATATGCTCTAATTCTCTTGAATAAATGCTGAGATTCCAGCTGGGGTCACATGGCCGTCAATTCTCTCATGTGAAAGAATCAGGCCGATTATGGTAATGTCACTCCAATCAAACTCTGTCAGAGTGTAATCCAATTCTCTTGCACAAGATAATTGGTACACAGATGTGGAGAACTTAATTTCTCCTTCTTCTCCATTGTTTGTGTCCACTGATGTCAGACTGCACTTGGATGACAGGTAAGTGTGCGAATGATCTGACCATCGGATGCACTCACAGCATGCTGCAATTGTTTCTCATGCTGAATCACAGATCTGCATGTAACACTGGAGGGTGAATGTTGCACCAGGCTTACCCTGAAGGGGTAAGGGGTAAGGACTAGGTGTCTACCAGGTCTTCACTATAGCCTCTGGTGATGAGGATAAGCTGAGCTGCCGGTAGACACTAGGTACTATGCCAAGTCAGTCCTCGGGACTGCAGCAGCTGACTTGAGGGTCAGAGGTGTGGGTACAAGGTACAGGAGGGCAAAGACAGGGATGCCGTCAGACGGTCCAAAGTCGAGGCAGGCAGCACAGGTTCAGGATATGTAGCCGAGTTCAGGAGTGAAAGGTCAAAAAGGACTGGTAATGGAAAACAGACTCAGATGCAGCAGTGCTGCAAGAGGCAAAACTCAGCAAACCGGCCTAATGTGAGCCACGTGGTGACCACAGTAAGTAAGGCGCCATTGAGGAGGAATTCAAGTTACCACCGTTACAGTAACCCCCTTACGCCCCTCCTCTTTATGCCAGATCACCAAAGAAACGTCTCTAGAATGGTAGGAGTGCAGACATTTTTGGCAGTTTTGTTCCTGGAAGACTCGCTTACCAGCGCACTGTTGTCAATTGTACACAAGATTCCAAACTGAGCTAAACCCACCAACCCCCTCCCAGGAGGTGAGACAGGGAATAATGTGAACAACACCAAAACAACAAAAGAAAGACAGACACCTAGGGGTTAAATCAACTAAACAATAAACACTTAGCTTTCTCTGCTGCAAAGCTCCACACAGCAGAGTAAGACACTAAAACAGGGAAATAGGAGAAGCACCACTGGCTCAGCAGCTCCTGGCTCCAGCTTGGTTGGTTTCCAAAGGAAGCAATATTACCAACACCAGCTGACAACTCAGGATACCTTTTAAAGGAAGTGGAAGTGGTCGCCACCTCCCTCTGACAAGTCATCAGGCATGCAATTTCACCAGCGGCCACCGGGGAAAAGACTGACATTAACCCCCAATGGTTTGAAAGGAAAAAGGTTTTAGTATGGAGAGAGAGATCTGCCACAGATCCCAACGTTGATCGTGACACTAGGTCTCTGATGATGAGGATAGGCTGGGCTGCCGGTAGACACCAGGTACCATTTCAGGGCAATCCTTGGGATAACAGCAGCTGACCGGAGGGTCAGAGGGGCGGGAACAAGGTACAGGAGGCAAGACAGAGGCATGGGCAAACAGGCCAAGGTTGGGGCAGATAGCACAGGATCAGAGTACAAAGCTGAGGTCAGAAGTGGAGACGTTAGACAGGACGGATATACGAAATGGTTGAACAACGAGAGAAAAAAAAAACACATGTGCTAACTGAACACTAGCAGAACCAATTGATTAGGAACCAAAGTTCTGGACAAGAGTGGTGGGAGGAGTTGCCTAACATAGGACCTGCGTGCACGAGATAGGTCAAGGAACCTAATTTCTACAGGACACAGAAGGGTTTTATTCCTGAAGAGACTGACCACACCCATAAAGCCAAAAGGAAACAGACTCAGATGCAGCAGTGCTGCAAGAGGCAAAGCACAGCGAGCTGCCCTGAAGTGAGGAGAAGCCACATGGTGATCATGGTGGGTAGGGCAATGCTGAGGGGGCATGCAAGTTACCCCCGGGAGACTACACTGACCCATAGTATAACACTGGATCAAAGTGCTATATGATAAAACATTGGATACGAGTAGCACTCGAGCGTGTTATAATCTCGTGTAGAATTTTTTACTTTTTTCATTACCCTTGAGTGCGTGTCACGTTCATAACATAGTAAAAGGCTGACACATTCACACTTATTTTTTTTTATTGTTGACCTATACCATGGATATACCATCAATATAATAAACTCCTCAAATTCAAACTACAACACCAAAAAGGAAAATTTGTGGAATTATGGAAATCACAGGATCAATAGGCATGTTAATGACCAACATGCAGCTGGTACTGTTGTGTTGAATAACGGCTCTTTGGACACTTTGTGTCTACATAAACCATCAAAAGCTGTTTGAACAATATGAGACTATGAGCCAGACGTCAAGGTACAGGTATCCCACTGACCTTTTACCACTGTTTCCAAAGGCTATAATAGTGCAATGGAGATTGGAATGAGGTTCTTATCAATGAGTACTGTTTTTTTTCTACAAAGTGATAGCCAGAGATTTGTCTGGAACATGAAAGTGTACAAGAAACCGTTTTTCAACTCAACAATGCCAGTAGCATGTTACTTGTGCTACTGTGAGCACACTCTGTGGCCTTAATAGGGTATCATGGCCTGCAGCATCTCCAGACTTGTCTCCCATCGATCACATATGAGTTGTAAGTGGTTGACAATTGCAAAGGGAGCAATTTGATGATTTGCCCAAGTGGATTCAGCAGAACATTCCTCAGACAACATTAATAACCCCTTCATAGCAGCTGTGAGGAAGGAACAGCCACCATCTTGGCTAGGGCCTATACCAGCCTCCATTTTGTCTGTTCACAGAGCCACAGGCTGCTAACTGCACCTGGCCCAGGGCCTGTGGGCATATTCAATATGACAGGGTTTTGTGTCCACTGTGAATAAAAAGGTCTTTTAGTATGCTAAGTAATTCAGGCCCAATGTTGAATAGCAAGGTCTGTTAGTATGATAACGAGATAAGGCCAAAACAAGACCTCAAAGCTTTAGCCTGAGCCATGGTAGCCTGGGGCCTGGGGGGCTTCAATTAGATTACACCTGCCAGCTAGACACAGAAAACACATCCCAGCCATGACGGCTCCATTCTAGGATTATGAATTATGAGACATCTTTCTAGGTACAAACTCATAAAAAATATCTGCGTGATCTGCGGACCTCGGGAATCTGATGGTGCAACTCCCAAGTCGGTGATGCTCGGGGGTCTGAGATATAGAGATTGGCACTCCAAAGAGACCCAATCGGGCCAGGTTTGATTTCCACGCGACAGGCAAAACATACTGCATCCGCTGGTACCTCTCGTGTCCTGATCCGATCGTCCTGGAGAAAGTTAACCCCTTTATTAGGTATTGGGAATAAATTCTGCAGGGTGGAGATTATCATCCCATCCTCGGACAGGTTTAAGAACTGTGAGCTATGGGCAGACTGCATCCATTCTCACAGCAGCAAGAAAAATGAAGAACTAAGGACCAAAGGGACAGATCTGCCAAGGTAGCAGCGGTACACATTTTGGGGGACTGTCCAGCAACTAAGACTTTCACCTGTGGATCGCAGAGCTCCCTCCCTCCACATGTTCCCTACAACCTGGTAATATTGACCTCTAGCTAATACCTCTAAAAGTAAAAACTTGGGGCATTCCCTCTGCTGAGAGACAAAGGGGGGGCCGGAGAGCTGTGCCTGTGGGTTGTCACATGGTGAGTGAAAGGGGGCGGGGGTTTGTCCTTCACAGCAGCCAATTAGGTGTTTTGAAAAATCTTTTTTTAATATGTTAATTTTTTAATATTTTTAACTTTTTTTCTTGCATCAAAACCCGGTGATTCCCCAGTTTCCTCAAATTTTCCCTTGGTGTTAAGGGTATGCCCCCATAAGCGAGATCGCTAACGAGATCGCTAACCGAGATAGTGAGCGCTCGCCAGGGTTGTGGGGTCTCGGCACCGAGCCTTTACTTCAATGGGGAATGTCCGGGTAGCACGGCTCGGGCCCGGGCCCGGGGCTCACAAAAAGGGAAATATTTAAGGGGGAATTAAGGGTTTTGAATTTTCTTTTACGAAGGGTTTGGCAGGGTTTTGGGGGGTTTTGGGGGGAATCCTTGAGGGTTTTGTTTGGGCAGAAGGGAAGTTTCCAAGGCAAATGTCCTGGGTTTTTGGGGGTTAGGGGGGGAGCTTGGCGCCCCCCAAATTTTTTTGTACCTTTATTGGTTTAGTTCAACACTGGGGGAAATGTAGGGGGAGGGCCGTATTTCCCCCACTGAGAGGGGAGGCCTCCTTACCTTTGTGGTGATTTCTGACCCGTAAGAACGAAATGAAAAAACTGGGCCTTCCCGGCCCGTCGGGGAAAACCCTAGTGGAACCCCTCTCAAATATTAAATTTTCCACTTTAAACGTAAATTGCAAGGACGAGAGACTGAACCCCCCCCAGTTAAAGTAGCCAGGGGTGGTTTTGCTAAAAAGCAGGGCGGGTCCCCCTTAAATTTTTGCACAAAGCAAAAGAATAAATAAAAACTTGGGTTAAAACAAAAAGTAAGTGTTTTTTTTTATGAAAAATGTTGCATTTAAAACATGCCCTTAAAACAGGGAAAAACCGTACCCTAAACCCGGGTTTCGCGTGGGGTGCTTCTTTCTTTATTTTTTTTTTTTTATTTTAACATCTTAAATTTTTTGCTTAATTTTTTTTTTGTTTTTTTTAGGAATTTTGTTTTTTTTTTTGTTTTTTTTTTTTTTGGCTGTGTTTGTAGCAAATTTTTTGTCTTAAATTTTTTTGTTCAGACCCGTTTTTCATTTGTTTTAGTCATTTTTTGCTTTAAAAGGGTTTTGTGGGCCCTGCTTTTGAGCTGAAAAAACCCACCCGCGGCCGTTCAACTGGTGGGTTCAGTCTCTCTTCCTTGTTCACATTTACGTCACTTGCAAGGGGAAAAGGTTTTTAATATTAGGTGGGGGGGGGGGGGGGGGGGGGGGGGGGGGGGGCTGTCCCTGGGGCCTTTACGTGGGGGATGGCTTGTACTTCTTTTGATCAAAAATTTGTTTTCCAAAAAACCTTTATTTTTTATTACAATTCATGCATGTTTTGCAAAATATTTTTTATTTTGTTTTATTTTGGATATTTTTTTTTTTTTTTGTTTTTTGTAAGAACGAAGTCTAATTTGTCTTCTTGTTCGCCCCGGCTGACTTTGTGGTGGGCCTTTTTTGGATAGAACTTTGTCTAATGGTTGCGCTGCCGCTCCTGTTTTTCGGGGCCCCCGGGTTTCGTTCAGCCGTGGGCCCCGGGACCGAAATCCCGCAGGGTCTCCCCGGTTTCCCTTTTGTCGTTTTTAAAGCTGAAAAACTCGGCCCGGTGTCCGGGGGTCAGAGTAGGGTAAGCGATCAATTGTTTAAAAATCTGTCCCTCTTTTTCTTCACGCCTTTCGTCCCACTTAACCTTTAACCCCCCCTGACCAGCGTTTGTGTCATGAAAAAATCGCGTTCCCGGGGTGGGTGGGCGGGGCACTGAAAGGTCACCCGACCCGCAGGCCAAGACCCCTTTTTGCTTCACCAAAAGGGGGGTTGGCTTAACCCCACGTGGCTACGAACCCTTTATTGGCTGTTAAAAGTGAAACGTGTCCCTTTTTCGAGGCGTGGCCCAAACGTGGTTTACCACCCCTATGGGGATCAGCGTACTCAGGAAAAATTGCACAAAACTTTGGGGGGCTATTTCTTGGTTTCCCTTGGGAAAAAAATTTGGGGGGCTAAAAAAGTTATTTTTGTGGAAAAAAATTGATTTTTTTTTTTTACAGTCGGGTTAAAAACTTTCTTGAAGAATTGGAGTTTTCAAAGTGCTCACCACACATCTGAAAGTTCCTTGGGGGATCTAGTTTCCAAAAAGGGGGGCATTAGGGGGGTTTTTTGTTTGGCACTCGGGGGCTCTGAAAGAAAACTTTCCCCCCGCAGACCTTCCTCAAGTGGGCTTTTCAAAGTCACTACTTCCTTCCGACCCCCGAGTGTGCCATACAGTGTTTTCTCCCATAGGGGATATCAGCGGTGGAAAAATTTGGAAACAACTTTGGGGTCTATTTTCTGTTCCCCTGGGAAAAATAAAAAAATTGGGTAAAAAAAAGATCATGTTTGTGGAAAAATATGATTTTTTTTTTCATGCCCGGGGCGTTTTAATTTTGTGTGCGTTGGGGGTTAAAGTGCCCCCAACACTTTAGATAGCCCTTTGTGGTGTCTGTTTCCAAAAGGGGGTATTTTTGGGGAGTTTTACTGTTTGGCCATCAGGGGCCTGCAAAGTAACATGTTCCCCGCGACCATTCCATCAAAGTCGCATTTCAAAACGTACTATTCCCCTTCCGAGCCCCAAGTGTGCCCGAACGGTTTTTTCCCCCCCCATTGGGGGTACCTTTCTCAGGCAACTGTCAACAATTTTGGGGGCCTTTTTCCCCGTTCCCCTTGGGAAAAAAAAAAAATAGCGGCTAAAAAATGATTTTTAGAAAAAAATGATTTTTTTTATTTTCCTGTCTGCGTTTATAATTCTGTGAAGCCTTGGGGGTTAAAAAGTACTCACTCCATCTGATAAGCTCCTTGGGGGGTTAGTTTCCAAAATGGGGTCCTTTTGGGGGGTTTTACTGTTTAGGACATCAGGGGTCTGCAAAAAAAAATGACGCCGCGAACTTCCTAAAGTTGCTTCCCAAAAATGGGCCCCTTTCCCCTTCTGGCCCTCCCGTGGCCCAAACAGTGATTTATGCCACATTGGATTGTGTACTGGAAAAATTTCCCCCACAAATTTAGATCCATTTTATCCTGTTGCCCATGCTCAAAAATAAAAATTATTTATGCTAAATAACATTGTTGTTGGAAAAATTGTTTTGTACTTTTTGTCCTCCACGTGGCGTTTTGGTCCTGTGAAAGCAATGAAAGGGTTAATAATCTTCTTGAATGTTTTTTTGAGTAGTTGAGGGGTGCATGTTTTTATAATGGTGTCACTGTTGGGCTTGTTTACCTTTTAGACCCCTCATATGGATTCTAATGTAGAGGTGTGCCCAAAAAAATGGTTTTGTAAATTTTGCTGTAAAAAAATGCAGAAATCGCATGTCGACGTCAATTTTATCCCCTTATAACGTCCATTTCTAAAAAAATTTTTGGTTTCATAAATGGCTCGCTGATTGTAAAGGATACTTGAGGGAAATGGTTTTTTTTTAACTATTTGTGTCACATAACTCTCTGGTTTTACATGAATAAAATATTTCAAAATTTGAAATCTGCGAATTTTTCCAAATTTTTGCAAATTTTCCCATTTTTTTTCACATATAAACGCAAAAAATTTTCGACCTAAATTTACCACACGATAATGAAGCCCATTTGTCACGAAATAAAACATTCGCAGAATCGCCTAGGATCCGTTGAAGGTTCCTGAGGTATGTCCCTCATTAAGGGACACTGGGCAGGAATTGCAAAAAAAAAAATGGCCAAGGTCATGAAGGGGTAAATAAGCACACATCTAGCTGTTGTTGGCAGTTTTCCTTCGCTTCACCGCCTCTCGCTAAGCAGTCGGCTCGCTCGCCGCAAAACAATACCTCAGTTGTCTCAGTCTTACAAAATAACTGCAAGTTCCTTTCTTCATCCTCCTTTCTAAGGCATCTGTCCGATTGTAGCGTTTCAGGGTCCTTCTGTCATGCCGGTTCCTTCTCGCTCACTTCGAGAGCTTTTTTAATATAATATAACCTTTTTTTTCCTATTCCTCCTAGGGGTAACTACATATCATGCAAGTTCGGAGGTATATCTTTTCTTCTGCTCGTACTGTGGTTACTAACAACAACTAGATAACTCGCAGCTTGATCGCTTCTTCTGACCTGACTGCTGTCTCTCCACTACCATTATATATAGGCAGACTCTGCCAATGGGCTCCCTCTGGTGGTCCTGGAAATGTGAAGGTGTGAATGAAGAGCGGGTTCTTGGGGGGGGGTGTTTTACCTTTAGGCAGCCTCCTGCCGGTTATATCATGTCGGCTCCAAGCGAAGCTGCGGCTACACTATTAGCCCTGCGACACCAGTTTTGTGCCCCCCAGTAGCGATCTCGTTGCGTTAGCTGTGTGATTCCAAACTCATCTTCTTACTGCGATATGTAGATCGTCCTATCGGTGGGTAGGGTGGGGTACTCCTAGTCAACCTGCAGATTGCGGGTTTGTACGTCGTTCATAAAGGGTGTCACACCTCAAGCGATTCTGGCTAACCTGTGGGGACACCAACGACCAAAAAACGGCTCAGAACGTTCATGACGACTCAGCGTCCATCTCAGGCAGGGGTCCACATCGCTGCTACATGTCCACCAAGTTAGTCGCTAACGAGATCGCTACTGCGTCTTAATGGTGAAGCAGGGTGTGCATCTCGTTAGCGATCTCGTATTTAATGCCACCTGCTAACACTGTTGCTGAAGTCACTAGTTTTGTGACGCAGCAGCGATATCCCAGCGATATCGCTGTGTGTGACATTCAGCGACGATCAGCCCAACCTGCTCGGGTATCGCAGGATCAGTCCGATGATTGTCTGGGACATTTTTTGGATCGCTGGTCTCCCGTGACAGGCACGCATCAGGTGCGCCCCGGCCGGTTGTGACAAGGCGGTGTTGACAGACGATACGCTGGTAACCAAGGTAACAGCCGGGGGTGTCCAGGTGAGGCGGTGTGCCTAGAATCCCACTGTGTAAACTTGGATACCAGCGCCCTGATGCAGGGAGCTGGTAACCATGGTACACAGCGGGTTTCCAGGCACCGCCCAGAGCCTGCGAAACCCGATGGTTTTTGTTGTGACCACGCAACACAATTGTGGGTTTACCAGGCATTCGGGGGTATTCAGGAGCCGAGCCCGGTAGTCTATGGGGTTGTCACTAGGTAATTGCGGTGGCACTCGGTCGGTGGCCCCCTGGCGGTCAGGCGTATGTTGGGGGGTTTTATTTACAGGGAAGGTTTTTTTAACAGTTCGTTTGACAGCAAAGGTAGTTCTCTGAACTAAGACCAGCGCTGCTGTAGATCTTGATTGGGATGGGGAGCTGCTTGTTGTCGGGTTCCCATTCAGGTGGGAATCTTCCTCAGGTCGTATAGTTTATGGTGGGGTGGTGCAGGAATTGCAATTATTATCTCTGTCTCACACATTGGATGCTTCTTTCCTCTTACCTTTTTCTTCAAGTTGTTCAGGGGGTCACAGGGAGGCTGTTCGGGGGTGGATGAATGCACGTAGCCGGTTTACAGGTGTGCAGGTTACAGGCCTCCTGCTCTCTTTCGAATGATGTGTGAGGCCTATGCTTGCCTGTAGCTTTGTTAACTCTCTAGTTTTCAGCTTTTCCCACGAGCTGTACTTCCGGCCGGTTTTGTGATTGAGCCTTATAAGTGGTGAACTAAGTACTTTCTTTTGCGCGCGCCGGAATCAGAAGACTTGTTCTCCTGATCGCGTTTCGTACTGGCACTCTAAGGGCGGCTGTTCTGCATCCTAAGGTCCAGTAAGACTCTGTCTTTTCTATCTCTATGCCTGGAGCTATAGTGACGCTCGGTCCCCAGTGGGACCGGTGACAATGTGCAGGATAATCCAATCCTTAAGGCACGTCTGATTCCTTCCCACTATGACCTTCGCCCTGATTCTGCTTTCATTGTAGCAACGAAGCGTGAACGATTAAGATAAGTCAGTTTTCTTCTTGGTCTCACTGAGTTACTCTCTGTTTCTCAAAGTTCAGACTGAGTTAAAAGGTTACTTGACTATGTCTCGGATGATTAACTAGTCATCCGTTACTAGGACTACACTTCGTTGAATTGTCAGGAACTAATCGTCTGTCACCCAGAGCTCGACAGGAATCCTCACTGTCTGAGATGAATACTAGCCCCGACTTCTCTGTACGATGGACAGGATAGCTAGACTTGGACATTGAATCACTGTGATTCTCGTCACTCCCCTATACACCCCTGTGCGGGTGTGTCTGAAATGTATGTGGGGGTCAAGCTTTATACTGTTACCTTATCTGTGCATTCTCACAGAACTCCTGGGTGCAATTTACATTACCAGGGCATTAACTTTCCCCATTGGTAAAAATCAGCACTCCGGGAGTGTGAAATTTAAGATGAAAGACATTTTGTTTTTCATTTAAACAAAGTACATTTTTATACTCTTCCCATCGGGAGGTACGGATTTCTTGAACGTATGATTATAACATTAGAAATAGAAAATACATAATTCTAAATAGACATGTTCATATAAATAGATGATCTATATGCTTGTGAAGGGACCGCTACAAACCTTCATAAGTGGGTCCGCTGGGTGGGCTGGCAGGACATCTGAATGCAGACCCTCACTCAGTGCCTCACCATACGGGTTTTATGTTTCAGAGGTAGGTGTGCTGGTAGAGAATGCACAAAGTGCAATCTATATACATAGTTCAGTTCTTGGGCTGGCTCAGTCCTCATGCCTCAGAGTCCTCATGAAACATTTTAAGTAATTTCATATCATAACAAACTGTTATACATATCCATATTAGTTAAATAGTTTGCTAGGACTACTTTTGTTAACGAAATAGTATCTTTCCCTTGCGGTTGTACGTTCTGATCTAACGTGGAGTAGCTTCAGGTATATAATCTCTAACCCAACTGTTCTACGTTACGGCAAAGTATAGAACTGCCTCAATCTTTCATGGATCTGGCAAGCGGTACTGATGGGCTGCGCGGTGTGAGTCAGCTTCACCGGGCGGGTTCCATAGCATGGGGCGCTGCTTCGATGATTCTTCTCTCTTGAGGTTACGCATGGTTGGGGTGATGCTGGAGTAGGTAACTCCTGAACCTGGATCAACTGGCACCATGGGCACAACTGGAGGTAGAACTTCCTCTTGTGGCTGATAAAATTGCATACACCGGAAATTATACAGAATCTCCTGTATCGGCCAATCATGCAGGGATATCTCCCGGATCAGTGTGTATGACTCTTCTTTTCTTTCTTCTTGTTGATGACTGAGTTCTCTTCACGGAATTACTTTATAGGCGTTCTGGGCACACTATTTCATATGGTTCTTGGGACACAGTGGATATGTTCTTCCTCGTCCTTCTGATGATACAATTCTTTTCGGTTGTCAAATTTAGAATCTTGTAAAAAACGTAGGGTTCTTTTTTCCACGGGTTACCCAATTTTTTGTTTTTTCCCCTTTTCCTTTTCAATACCCTTCTCCAGGCATCAAAGGCTTGGCAGGAGCTTTCCTTTGAAAATTTTTCCTTTTTTCTCCCGTGCCTTTTTGGACTTTTTTTTTTTTTCCTACACAGATTTCACTTTCTGTATTGCTCTTGCCGATTGATGTCCCGTTTTCAATGGGTCACTGCCCTGGTTCTACCCTCCAAGTTCTAAATCCCTTGGTATTTTTCCGGGCCTTGCCCCTCAAAGATAGGCGGGAGTGCAGTTAGGGGAACTTACAGGTAAGGGTTTACAAGTCAACCAAATCGGGTAGTAAGTCCCCCACGATTCTGTCCCCCAAGGTAGGGTTTTTAAAAAAAATCAAAAACAATGGGGGTTCATTTTCTCACAAGACCTTTGGGGTTTGAGGATGGTTTGTTTTAAATTTTTCTTACACCCATACATGTGACGAATTCTTTAAATAGATCAGCTTCGAAAGCAGGTCCTTGATGGGTTAAATTTCTCCGGTACCCATGCGTCTGCAGAAGCTTGTTTAAAATTTTTTTGCTGCCGTCACGCTGTTGATCCTTAACGAACCCACCAGAAATCTAGAGTAAGATCCCCTTCGGCGTATGATATCCAGATTTACTTGGCACAGTTTGACGGGGTCCGGGGCCCAATCCCAAAGGGGAATTTTCCCGAAGGGTGCAGGGGGCCCTCTGTTACCGTAGTCCTTTCTTCTAACCACAGGGCCCCATTCCAAACCCCACCTCTCGAGGAGCGGATCCTCCCCAGAAAAGCCCTAAAGGGGGTCTCCGCTTTCTCCAGCCAAATGTCCTGCTTGACAGGGATGTTTCCAACCCATTGGCGCTCCCGGGGGACCCTATTTGCCCCCCATCTCGTGGGTCCTGGGATTGACGTACTCTGACAACTTCTCAGGGTAAGGAAAAACCTGCTTCTCCGTTCCACAGGACCCTTCTGACATAGGGCATCTTTTCCAAGGGGGAAACCCTTTCCCTGTTTAACAACTCCTTGAAAAGGCTGCCACTGGGTCGCTGTCCCGAGTCTCTTTTAGCTTTGGTGGGGTAAAGGTTTAACTTGCCATACTGTTTTGTAGACTCGAGCTCGCGGACACCCCATTTTTATGGACGCAGGGCCAATTTCTTCCAGGTCGTCCTTTTCTTCCTCCGTGCAGAGCATGCGGCATACGAAAATGCTCAGATACATTCTTTGGGCCTGCCCTATTTGTAGAAACGGGAAATTTTGGCAACCGAGCCACCCAAACCCTGCCCCAGGGCCCCCAGCTTGGCCGTTTCCAGGGCGTTAGGGGGGTTTTTTTGTGGGTGTACCCGTGAACTTGTGGGGGCCAATAGTGTTTAAAAATTTTTTCAGAAATGGCCCAGCCCACGCCAAAACTCCACTTGAAGCTGCTATAATTTTCCGGATTCCTCTCGTTGGCCTGAGTTTTCTGCGGCTAAGCGATGACTTTTTCTTGGCCATTTTTTGCTTCTGATGAGAACTGCCCAAAACCTTCATTATAGCTGGGTGTACAGCGGAACGGTTGGTGAAATCGGATACGTCAAGATTCATCACCTGTAGGATCTCTTTCATCTTTGGAATGCTTCACCTGTTCCTTCCCCCAATTGAAGGGATTTCTGCTCTTTGGGGGTTTGGCCACTAGGAGGTCCTGTAAGGGCGCTGCCTTTTTCTTAATTTCCAAACCCTTTTCTGTATCCCCGTTAGTCCCGGAACTTCGCACTTCCTTTTAGGTTTTTTCGGCCCCGGGCCACTTCGGGAGGCAGTGACTTCTCGGCCCGGCGCTACCCCTTTCCGAACTGACATGTCCCAAAAATATGTCCTTCTTTTTTTGGAGATGGCTTTTTGAGGTTTCAACTTCTCCCGTACCGGCAGGGATAAAATTTTGCCGGGTGCTTAAAGGTCCTCAAAGTCTTGGATACCAACGCGTCTAAGTATAGCAAAAGGTTTCAAAATGAGATGTCCCGGGGCATTCCCATCACCCCTTAAAATGTTCCGGGGGCAGCTGGCCCAAAACGGCATTCTGTCAACTCACAGACCCCATTGGGGGTGAAAGCTTTTTTCTCCATCCTCCTCCCACAGCCATTTGCCATCCCACTAGTCAGAAAAGGGTAAAAAAGTAGTTACCCGTTTTCGAGAGCTAAACTCCTCAAAACGGGAAACGGTATGCATCCTTGTGTTTATGCGGTTCACCTGTGTAATCCAAACTTTCCAAGCACCATCTTTTTTTCCCAACCCGGGATGAGGGCGCCCGGGACTACAACTATCCCTATTCTCCGCTTTTTTCATTCCGCAACTTTTCCCTTAGCCTTCTGTAATGGGCTGGGGTTAGGCCTATCCGCTCTTTTGGGAGGATGACTGCCGTAGGGGAAAGGTTTTACTCCCTTAATTTTTTTAAAATAAATTTGGGTTTTGCAAATACTTGGGGTACCTTTTCACCCCCGAAACCCCTTCTTCGGTGAGGGGGTGGTCCGTCCCAAAGGGGTTGCGACACCCTTCCGCCACCTGGTGCCCCCGGGTTTTTCCCCGGGGGACTCAGCCGGGGGGGGGGGGGGGGGGTTTTTGGGGGGTTTGGGGGGGGGGGGTTTTTGGGGGGGGCGGGAAAAAAAGGGGGGGGGGGGGGGGGGGGGGGGGGGGTTTTTTGGGGGGGGGGGGGGGGGGGGGGGGTTTTTTTGGGGGGGGGGGGGGGGGTGGGTTTTTTGGGGGGGGGGGTTTGGTGGGGGGGTTTTTGGGGGGGGGGGGGGGGGAATGGGGGGGGGGGGGGGTTTCCCCCGGGGGGGGGGGGGGGGGGGGGGGTTTTTTGTTTTGGGTTTTTTGGGGGGGGGGGTTTTTAAATTTTTCCCGATATTCTGGGCATAAAGGGCCGGAATAAAAGGGGTCGGGGTTAAAAGCCTTCCAAAATTTAAAAAAAACCTTTGGGTTTTGGGCCCCCTGTTTAAAAGCGGGCAATACATTGAATATAAAAGGGGGGGTGTCCCCCCCAATTTCCCTCTGGGGTACGGGTTCCTCCGGGGGCCCCAAACCCCCTTCGCCCTTTAAAAGGCCCGTGGGAAACCCCGGGTTCTCGGTAAAAGGGTTTTCCCCGGGGGGGTTTACGTGGTGTGGGGGCATTTCCCCCCCCACGTTTTTTTCCCTTTTATTTAAACGTCTTCTTTCCCCAAAAAGTTTCCCTTTTCTTTCCCCTCGGGCCCCCACACCAAGGTTTTTCCCGGGGCCCCAGGGACAGTAATCACGGGGGTTTGGGGTTTTTTGGCCATAAGGGAAAAGGGGGGGGGCTCCCTGAACCCTGAATTTTTGGGCCACCTCAGGTTGCCCCCGGGGCCCCACCCCTTTTTTTTTCCCCTTTGGGAAAGGGGGCTGGTGTTGCCCAAACCAGTTCCCCGCTTTGGATTACTCCTTTCTGCCTTGGGTCGGGCAACTCGCGAGTTTTGGGATAAGAACACAACTTCTCCCAAACAATACTGATATGTTAGTACCCAAAATTATATTTAAAACCGTTCTCTCCATTTCAGTCTTTACTACCAAAGCCCCTGGTCTTTCAACTCCTCTCTGCCCACTTTCACATCTACACATTTTTCCCGAGTACTTCTACAGGAAGACATTAGAAGCGTACACGGTAAAGTCAGGGCTCGGGGGTTTAAGACTGTCCATTGACCAGAACTTAGTATATAGGGCATCAGGTATTAGGGTCACCTGAGACCCAGTGTCAACAATGCTGGAACAGCAATACCATCTAGAATGATAGACAGGTAGGGTCGTCCACCCACATACCTGCGGTTCCAGTCTGGGGGGCCTGACGGGTCTCCTCCTGGGTGTTGGCCCTCAGACCCAGGTTCTGCCCTTTAAAGGACACTGTGGAGACATATGACCTTTCCGGTTGCATGGGTAACAGGTGATCTCCCGACGAGGAGGGTGTTGATCAGTGGTCGCTCCTGGGGGGCGATGTCCTCCTCCGGGGGGGCGACGTTCTTCCTTCTTCTCCGGTTCATCCACGGAACGTCTTCTGGGCAGTCGCTAATAAGATCTTCCCTTCTTCCTCTTTCCGCAGCTGCAGGGCACTCACACAGCAGCCAGATTTTTAGTCAGCTGGCGCACCTCTGAGCGCAGACAGTCCAATTCACTAGGGGTGTCACCTGCGTTTTGGTTCGGCCACTAGCGAGGAAAGGGGTTGCCGCCGGCTCCAAGTGACTTCCCCCTGACGATGTTGGGTTGCCACCTCAGGTTTGCCCAGGGGCCGCAGCCCTTTTATTGCCATGTCCTTAGGGCATCAAAGGTAGCATCGGGGTGATCTAAAGACCCCCAATTCACAGTTCTGCGGTTCCGCTTGGGACCTCAGTCCCTGCACAAATTGTTCTTTTGCATCTTATTTTCATCAATGACACTTATGGTATTAACCTGCTTGGGCTCCAGGGCCCCTTGTAGTCGGCAGGCATAGTCCCTATGCTGTCACTTGGTTGCTGTGAACAGTTATAGAATGCCATCCGGAGATCTGTTTCGGTGCGATCTTCAAAAATGGCCTGTAACTTTTAAGAGGATTGCAGGCACCAACTCCTGGTCCGTGGTAGCCCAAGTCTCCACTTCTCCCTCACGCGCCAGTTAGCTGCCCTATTAAATTACTCAGCTTTTTGCCTCTCAGACATAGAGTACTTTTCCAGGACACTGCAAATTTCCGTTTGAATCCTGCTAAAGTGCCTGGCTCCCCGCTGTACTGGGGAAGCCATTTCGCCCCTGGCTTTTATATGGAAGCTTTAGTGGCATGAGCGGGACCACCGGACTGGGGGCTGGGCCTGCGCCCCATTTTGGTGCTACAACCCACGCGGTGCGGAGTCGGGTCCTCCGGCTGGGGCCGCACTGTCGGCCGGTTGTTGCAACTTTATTAGTGCCCCCTTGGTTAAACGGAGCCTACGGTTTCAGAAGCTGCTATTTCCCGGGCACAGCAGTGGGAACAGGACCTTCGTCGCAGGCGCTCTGATGTCAGAGCGTCCACTTCCTGTCGCAGGACCTGCCGCTGAGTCGGGCCGGGGGGCTGTCCAAGATTTTGGGCGCGCTCCTTCAGGTACGCCCACCTTCTTCTCCAGCGCCTCGGGGCGCGAATTTGGCGGCAAATATTGGCGGTTTATTTGGCCCCAAACAATAGCAACAGTCTTTTTCACCAAACACTCCACAGGCACACAGGGCTCGCAATTCTGCAAGTTTCGGATCCTGTTCGTGACGCCAAGTTTTATGTTGTGACCACGCACCACAATTGTGGGTTACCAGAGCAATGGGGTACTCAGACCCGAGCCCATGGAAGTCTAGGGGGTTTGTCACAGGTAGCGGGCTCGGTCTGGGGCCCTGGCGGTCAGGCGTATGTTGGGGGGTATATTACAGGGGATAGGTATATATACAGTTCGTGACGCCACCCGTAGTTTTCTGATCACTAAGACCAGCGCTGCTGTAGATCTCTGAAAGGGGATGGTGAGGCAGTAGGGTGTTGGGTCCCCTACAGGTGGGGACTCTTCCCTCAGGTCGATAGTTTATGGTGGGATGTTGCAGGAATGCAATTAAATAACTCAGTCTCATTTCATAGAAGCTTTTTTCCATACCTTTTACTTCAAGTTGTTTCAGGCAGGTTCCCAGGAGGCTGTTCTGGGTGGATGAATGCACGTAGCGGTAACAGTTGAGCAGGTTACAGGCCTCCTTCTCTTTCCGAATGATGAGTGAGTCCAAGCTTGCCTGTAGCTAAGTTAACTCTCTAGTTTTCAGCTTTTCCCCACTAGCTGTACTGCCCCCGGGCCGGTTTGTGATAGAGCCTTATAAGTGGTGAAACAAAGTACTTTTTTTTCCCGCGCGCCGGATCAAAATTTGTTCTCCTGATCGGTTACGTACGGGCCCACTCTTGGGGGGTTTTCTGAAACCCTAAGGCCCAGAAAGCCCCTGGCTTTTCTATCATATCCGGACTATAGGCCTTCGGCCCCCCAGTGACTGACAAGTGGGGGTAATCCAATCCTTAAGGCATTTCAAATCCTCCCCATGCCCTCGCCCTGCTTCTGTTTTCAATGTACCCTGGCGTGAAGATAAAAAACGTTTTTTCCCTTGGGCTTGAGAAAATTCATTTTCTCAAAGTTCAGACGGGGGAAAAAAGGGGTAACTTGCTAGCTGGGGATGATAATAGTCATCCGTTCTAGACCCCACTTGTTAATTGCGGAACTAATCTTCTCTACCGGCTCTGACGGGAAACCTACTGTCTGGAAGAACTAGCCCCGACGCTCTGTACGATGAAGGAAGTTTACTAGACGACCACTGGCTAACTCACCCCCCTTTACCCCCGTGGGTGTGTCGAAATGTAAGTGGTGTCAAGTTTTAACTTTTACCTTAGGGGGTTTCCACGGCAGGAAACGTGCGGTTTGGGCGGTGCGTGGCGCAGGCCAAACACGCCGTCCGTTTTACAGCATAGTGGAGGGGATTCAAGAAATCCGCTCCATATGCGAAATACCAGGTGGCAAACCTGCGAAAAGGGGGAGCGGCGCGTCTTTTTACCGCAGCTGTCCCGCTTTTGCGGCGAGGTGGTCGCCGAACAGAAATAAAAGGGCTAGCCCCGCTTCTTTTGGAGGTGTTCCGGGGTGTCCCCGAACACCTCCGGAAAGTCGCGCGCAGAAAGGGGGCGGGGGTTAGACGGGCGGAAAATTTTTCCCCGTCAAAAGCGCTAGGGGTTTCCGGGCTGGAACCAAGCCTTACTGGCATTTCCCCCAAACCCGTGTCCACTTTTTCCCGGGGTACACTTTACCTTGTTCCAGCTCTCTGATCTGTGGATCGCTGCCTGAGCTGTGTTTTGGAGTCGCAGCGATCATTGCGTACACCAGGATTTCAAGTGCATATCTTGTCGGGACGCTGGTGATCGATGTGAGACCCAGGGTTTGAGTGGCATACCCTTACAATGTAAAGGGAACCTGTCATGTAATATGTATTTATCTCAAATGTGAGTTAATCTGCGGTTAATAAATTAGGATGGTGCCCAGCGCGTACTGAAAGTGAGATAAAAATTTTTTTTTAATTTTCAGCGGGTTTTTCCAATGTAATCTAAAGTCAAAAGGGCAAGGGTTAAACACAGATTTCAGCAAGGCTCTCTTATGAAGTCAAGGTTTTGTTTTTTTTTTTTAAACTTCATTTTTCCTCCCCCACACCCCCCAACATTTTTGGCTTTAAATTGGGCCCTTTTGGGGGGGGGGTTGCTTTCTACCTCCCTTTCAAT
>JARQOD010000002.1:98385321-98442990 GCA_033576555.1 Oophaga sylvatica | reverse complement strand
AATTTTATGATGCCCCTAAAAAATTTTATATTAGGGCCCTTCACACTGTATGAGGGCCCCCCCTTCCTGAAACCCTTTCACATTTTATGATTGCCCTCAAAAGTAGTCCCACAATTTATGATGGTCCTCACATTTGGCCCCCCTCTTTATTATGGCCCCAAAAATTGGGCCCTTATTTTAACCCCCGTACTTTTGCCCCTTTTAAATGTTGAGGGCCCCCACAATAGTCCCCACCTTTTCGAGGGCCCCCTTTTTTTTAGTCCCCAAGTTGTATTTTGGCCCCCCCCCTCTGATGAAGGCCCCCACAATAGCCCCTACACTTTTATGATGGCCCCAAAAAAAAAAACCTTTTAAACTAAAAAATTGTATGCCCCCCTGAACTACCACTCTCGGGACAAGGGGGCAACAGACAATGCAAGTTTTTTTGCACTGGCCAAGGGCAAGTGTACTCACAGAACATCGGGTTTCCCCAAAACCGACCCTCCCACCCCGGGGGACTGTAAACCTTCCTTTTTCCCGGTGCCCCGGGGGGCCCTTGGGGGCATTGCTTCACCTCCCGGTGGCTGGGGCGGTTTTTTGGGGGGAGATTGTATCCCCCTGCTTTCCCCCAGAGTTTAAAACTGTATTGGGGGATACTGTTTGGGGGAAAGTTTGGGTTAAACCTGCTGCCCCCCTATGAGCAGGGGGGCCGGGGTTCGATTTGAAAATGTTGTCCCCCCCGGTAGCTTGTTCTGGCCCTTTATTTTGCTCCCCCCATTTTCAACTAAGGGTTTTTGGGTCTACCCCGGCCCTTAGGGCTTTGAGTTTTTTTTTGGCAAATAAATAGCCCCACGGGGAATTTTTTATTGAAAAAACCTGTTGTAATGCTGTATATTTATTATTTCATAGGGAAAAATATACAAAAAGGCATGTCATATTCTTTGGGGGTTTGCCGTTTTTTTCGAAGTATTCTCTCCCCCCCCCACACCCTGTTTGTATTGGGTCCTCACTATATCCCCTTGGGGGGCTAAAGGGTATCCACATTAAACAATTTCGCAAAGGGGTCGCAAAAAAAATTTCACTTTTTTGCGACCCCTTTTTTACCCGAAAATTGTTCGTGTGGCATTTTTTCCGGGGACGACCCTTTCCTGCTTTTTCTGGTCTCGGGGAAATTTTTTCCCGGGAAACCCATTTTTTTTGGCGCCCCGCTGGGTAAGTTTTAATCGGGGGGCCCCCTTTTCTTAGTTTTTTTGCGTATTTTTTACCGTTAAAGTCTTTAAAAAGTCGCTAACGGCGATAGCGTCTTTAAAAATTTTTCCCCTAAATGCGGCGGTTTTTTGCGATTTTAAAAAAAATCCCGAAAGGTTCATTAGTAGAAACCAAACCGGATCGCTAGCGGGGGGGGGAAAAGTTGGCAAAAACCAAAGGCCCCAAATATGGGAATTGAGATTTTCAAAAAAATTTAAAAAAATATCCTAAAAATAAAAAGGAAAGGGGGGGGGGGTGTTTCTATGAGGTTTGTTTAAACGTTGTTTCCCCAAAACATTTAAAAAAGGGGGAATTTAATTTAAAAATTTTAAAAGTAAAAATTTTTTTCCCCCCCGAAAGGTATATATCTCTAAAGTGGGGGCCAAAAAACCTTTTTGGTTTACCCCCTTTAAAATTTTGTTCATAACGTTTGGGGGAATTTGAAGGGGGGAAAAACCCAAGGAAAACATTTTTTTAAAAGTTTTAAATGTACTAAAGGATCAAAAAGAAAATTGTAGGAGTTTTATATTACTTAAAAAAATTTTGTTTTTTTATTAGTGGATCTACACCTGTGGGTATGACCTAAATCAGACGCTCCAAGGTCATCCGGCCTGTCTGCATGTGGCTTTAATCAGGTTGTACATGACTTTAAAGCTTTAAGGAATTTCAACTGAACGAATATATTGGCGCAAGCATATATCATCTACTAGTGAATGTCTATCAATATAGGGTTCAACGTTGAGATACAGATGTTATATGAAAATACTCATTTTTATGGTGCACTATAGTACCAAAAAGTTAAAGCTTTTTACCTACCCTTCTGACCGCTCTCTATTAGCCCTGGAGCACTTGCCACGGACATTTATTAGTGTTCTTCCCAAGCAATGACTGTCACACAAATGAATTACTGGAAAATTCAAGCTCAGAAGCTATATTTTTCATTCTGTGATACTTTGTAACACTTTGTGACCATGGACGTACCAAGGATCAAAACTAGGGTGGGGGCAAGCCATGGTCGCATCTTATACAGGTTACATCATATACACTGTACATTATGCTGCATATTAGGTATGGAGCATTAGAACTGTTGTATATTGTATAATACAGCAGTGTATGCGACACTACGCTGTATATACCATATATTATACATGGAAGTCGCGCTCATGTCAGGAGCGGTACCAGCAAGTCCGAGGATTGCAGTGCGATCCTCGCATGAGTTATACGGCCGTCTGTCTATGCCCTTGTTATAATAATACTGAAATATTAATCTATTATTAAAGTATTAAGGAGCTCAATAGTAAAAAAAAGCCCCCTACCTCCCCTGTCCCCCACCCACACCCCAACAGCCCATGTTCACATACAACCCCTTAGTTCTGTCCCACTGATCCCACAATACCCCCATCCTCTCACATCACCCCTCAGTGCTCTTTGCCCCCCCACTCAGCCCCCCAATACCCCCATTCTCTCACAGTAAACCCCAGTCCCTAGCCCCACAATACCCCATCCTCTTCATTCAACCCAGTGACCTGTCACCCTCCCCACAATACCCCATCCTCTCACATCAACCCCTGTGCGCCAGCCCCACAATATCCCCATCCTCTCACATTCACCAACCAGTGCCCTGTATCCCCTCCCCCACAATACCCCATCCTCTCACATTCACTCTCTGTGCCCTGTTGCCCCTCCCCCACTTCAGCCCCCACAATACCCCCATCCTCTCACATTAATCCCCCCAGTGCCCTAGCCCCCACAATACCCCCATCCTCTTACATTCACCCGAGTGCCCTGTACCCCTCCCCCACAATACTCCCATCCTCTCACATTAACCCCCCAGTGCCCTAGCCCCCACAATACCCCCATCCTCTTACATTCACCCCAGTGCCCTGTACCCCTCCCCACTGTACCCCCATCCTCTCACATTCCCCCACAGTGACCATGACATGCCTAAGCTGAATGAATTTAATAAATTCCATCCCCTCTTACCATGAAGCTTGCAGGCAGTGACTGAGGCAGGACCAGGAAGTGTCCAGTGAATGCACACAGAGGGCACTAGGACCCAGTGTGGCTGAGACAACCAGAGCCTGCAGGGCAGAAAGTGAAACTACAGCTGCTGCAGCCAGGAAGAAGCTCCTCTGGTGAGACAGCAGCTCCGTGCACTGCGCACACACAGACAGCTACTGCAACCTGTGGCAGAGGGAGCCGGCATTGTGCTGCTCTCTCCGCTCTCTTTCATTGTGTGCCCCTGCTTCTAGGGAGGGGCAGCTGCCCCCCCTGCCCCACGGTGGGTACGCCCATGTTTGTGACGGCTGCTCAAAAATCTCTGCAGTAAGGCAAATCTTAGACAGTTAGGAGATGTTATAACTTATAACCATGACCCAGAGGAAAAAAGTTACTGAAACTACTGGAATCTAAACTGAGTATAGAGAGTGACCAAGTAATAGTACTGTACTTCTGCAAAACTACCTAGCAGATCAACACCGTCTACCCAAACGGAACAATCTCCAGCTAATTTTATTTTTACAACCAGTGACCTGTACGGTAGATGTAGTTTAGAATAAATGGTCACTGTTATTTCAATAAACAGAGCTAATGGAAATTGCGGTGACTAGCCAAGTCTATCCGGTGTGATCTGACTCTGGCTGAAGAGATGCTGACCTGGAAAAAACTGGAAAACTAAAAAAAAATAATGTCTAGTTTAGTGCATAAAAAAAGGTCTGGCCATTTAAGAAATGGAGACTGAAGTCAGCTTATGGCCATGTTCACACATTCAGTATTTGATCAGTATTTTACCTCAGTATTTGTAAGCCAAAACCAGAAGTGGAGCAATCAGAGGAAAACTATAATAGAAACTCATCACCACTTCTGTATTTATCACCCACTCCTGGTTTTGGATTACAAATACTGAGGTAAAATACTGACCAAATACTCAACGTGTGAACGTGGCCTAAGAGGAGTTCTCCACTGTTTCACTATGTTGACAGCTGAGTGAGACTTCCTGCTCTGAGCTGAGAGACAGCAGTGTGTGTGTTTGTGTGTTTGTGTGTGTGTGTTTGTGTTTGTGTGTGGGGGAGGGTAACTTTCTGTGTGCAACATGGAAACAGAAGAGAGATATGTGTTGCTGACTCAATGATGGAAGTAGTTATAAAAGCTGCAATACAAGACGGATTCCTGTCTAATATACATCAGGAGGAAAAGGCTGATGGATGCAGCAAGTGTAAACCCTATCACAACTTTCTCCATAAAGGGGCTAAATTGATAAGTCTGCAGTCACCCTGTGTGACTGCAGACTTATCAATCCCCCACGTACTGCGTGCTGCAAGGATTCGCCGCTTTCTGAGTCAGGACCAGTGGTGATGTATGAGACATGTATACTCCCGGCCAGAACCCCACTAGTGGACGCGGCTTCACTCCATACACTTGTATAGAGCGAGGCTTCTCCCTGTCTAGTGATGCGGCCATTCAAAGGGTACAGCCATCTAGTGGGCACGGACTCACTTTATACAAGTGTATGGAGAGAGGCTGCGCTCACTCTACAGGCCCTGGCCGGGAGTATGTAGTGTGACCGCTGGGGGGATTCATAAGTCTGCAGTCACACAGAGTGCCTGCAGACTTATCAATTTAGATGGGTCAACCCCTTTAATAGTATAAAAAAGACAATATCTCATGTTCAGGGGAGTCATACTTTACAAGACTAACATTTCAGTCCACCCCGACCTTGGTTAAAGCCTGTTAGGGGCAGTGTAATGGATGTGCTGGGGAGAGCCTGACAGCAAACCATTAAACTAATCTAGACAGACTGAAACATTGGCCATTGAAAAAGGGGTGCTTTCTCTAAAGATGATGTATTGACTAGAGAAAAGCTAATTGGTTTGATGTAAACTAAATTTGTGTCAAATTTTTAAGAATTTACTGGACCTGGAAAATAAAAAAAATTGCAATTCGATTTGTGAGAAATCACTAAAAATGGCCACTGCCATTTAACACATTGCAGATGATTGTATTAACTAGAGAAGGCTCTTATGACCGTGGGCACAGTTGGACGGCCTCCCCCATAATGTCTTGCAGCTATCATATGATTGATCAAAACTAATCAGGATGAGCATCATAGCCAGTATAAAAGAAGAGATAGGGAATGCAGCAGCCATTTTTGTGAGAATCTGCTTAGTGAGAGAGCGTCACAGATGACCACTAGTTAGGCGGAGAAAGCCACAAAACAGTAACTAAACATTACAAATAGTGTGTGACAGCATAAAAGGGAAGAACCTTTACCATCCATCTATCAATAGCCATATATGTTGAGGTCACTCTGACATAACTTTGCCTATAATTGATTAACCCTTTACAAGCAGATGTGTGCTCTTCCTTTATATGGACTGTATAATACATGACAATATTTTATTACAAGGCCTGATAAATAACAATATTCAGTGTGACGAAAAGTTCAAGCTGCAGGTTGCAAGTGAGAAAGAAAAACTGTACCTGATTTGCAGGACTTTGGGATGTATTGGTGAATTAATTCAAATATTAATAATTTAAAATCGTCAGCTCACGTAAATTCTTTTTGCATTTTTATAGTGTTTTTCAGCTATTCCAATGCATAGGAAAAGCGCCTAAAAAACAAAGTAAAAAATGTGCGTGTTTTACACTACGCTTTTACTGCCAAGATATAAGTGATCCTTACACTGAAGGGTGATCAGTGACATGTGTGTGGCCCAGCTACGTGTGGCACACATGTCTCCTGGAAAATGCACAGGAAAGGTAATTGTAAAGCCTGATATTCATTCACATCACACATTTCTCAACACTGCCACCAGAGGGCAACTTAGACTATTTAAGTTAGTGTGACGTAGCAGTAGTGTTCAGTTGAGTTTAGTTTCCTGTCTCAGGACAGAGCAGTCTAGTCTTTGAGGGAGAGGAGATAAGACTGAGATCTGAAGGAGCTCCTGTAGCTCACCTCATACAGAAGTGGAGGCTAGTAAGAGTGGACAAGTGAGGCACTCTAGCCTAGTCAGAGCTGCAACTGAAGCAAGTGAAACAGTTACCTCAGAAGAAGCTGTCTGTGTTCTCTAGAAAGTGGGAATTGACTCTCGGAGCTACAGCGTATATACAGTCTGACGAAACGTCCTGTGAGCTGCTCTGGACAGGGTCTGGAAGGAAAAAAAGAAAGGAACCACTGCAGTTATAACAACGAGGCAACTGAGAACAGTCAGTGAGCTCTGGAAGGAAAGCTTACGACTACAACCACTGCTACCTGTGCTTATGTTAAGGGCAAGAGCAGGGCGACAGGCGAGTGGTAAAAGAAGGACAAGTGACCTAGGTGACAGATCACCTTCACTTAGTAAACCGGACACCGGGGTCCGAAGCGTTGCTAGTGCTTCACGCCTAGTAATAAGAAACACCGGAGGCCTTGCTGGACTTCAAGTCGCAGAAGGTAGCCCTAAGTGCCGATACGTAACCGGGGTCAGGAAGGACAACAGTCTAGCAGGGCCCTGCACAAAAGACTAGTTCTATCCAACAGAAGACACCCACCACAATGTCGACCGGGCGTAGCTGTTGCATTAAGAGTTAAACTTGACTTTATGCAAGTTAGGACTCACATACACATTAAGGATAAAGGAGGCCTCAAACCTGCTCAGCAATTCCCTGAATGTGCATTCTCCAACCTGACCAGCTTCCCGGGACATACCTGCAACATCTACAAGTAAAGGTATGGAAAGAGACTGCATTGTGTGTGACTGACTTCTTATCTGCACCCTGCACCACCATAGACTTTGAGGGACCAGTCCCACCTGTGGGGGACTTAACATCTAGCTGCCATAACATCCCCTCAGAGATTTACCCTGCAGCGCTGGTCAATCAGATCAGAAACCACAGGTGGCGTCACGAACAATTAACAACCCCCTGTAAATATCCCCCATTGTATGAGCGCCCAGGGCCACGGACCGAGCTCTGCTGCCAGTGACATCCCCCATAGACTTCCATGGGCTCGGTGCCGAGTACCCCATAACCCTGGTACCCACACCACCTGGTGTGTGCGACTCATCTTTGGCGTCACGAACAGGATACGAAGCTTACTGGATGTGAGTCCTGTGTGCCTAGAATTGAACTGTTTTGTGCAAAAAGACTGTTTGCTATTTTTGTGATTTTTGGCGCCATTTTCCGCCATTTTGCCGCCATATTCGCGCCCTGAGGCGCTGGTGAAGAAGGTGGGCGTGCATTCGTGGGCATGTACCCCCCCTGTGGCGCGAAAGTGATGGGCACCCTCTCAAAATGCTACTACAATGTCCGTGCCTGCCCCACTGCAAGGGAGATCCGCCTCCTCTTCATCTTCTATGCAAAAAAGAGGAAGCGCAAATCCCGCCCCCACGGAAAAGACCAGATTGTTCCTGATGGAAAATACAGTCTGGCCTGGAGAGAGATGGCGGAAGGGCAGGAGGTGCTGTGTGGAGGAGCGGCGGCGCGCAGGCCCCGTTCCCCAGAAGAGCTACCGCCTGTGCCGGAGCCGTCCCCAGTACGGGACCTTCAACAAATCATGATGGAATTAAAGGAGGAGAATGCGGTGCTCAGAAAACTGATCCAGCGCCATGCCGACATGGAAGAAACGGAGAGACGCTGGCGTGCCCAGAAACAGCACCTGCTGTGGGACGCAGTGCTCTCTCCTAAAGGAACAATGCCATTACCTGAGCTCCCTGTGTCACCGCTGCAAAAGGCTGAAGGAGAACCGGAGGCCGGCCCCGAAAGAGCTGTACCTGACCCCACCGATGGAGCGGCGGGAGAGAAGGAGGCTGAGGAGGCCCTACCCAGACCGGAGTGCCAGCCAGGCCAGGAGGCCGCAGCCGACTACAGTTCCCCGGTAGGAACACCGGAGGGATCCCAACCGTTTCTGCCAGAGATCGACTGGGACGTGATGGAGTATCTGGATGACGTGACCTATGACATCCAAACTGATAATGCATGGCAACGCCGTGAGCAGGAGAAGCAACGTCAGCAGGAGGAGAGAGAGGCGCAGCGGAACCGTCAGCGACGCCATGAAGAGTTCCTCGCCGACAAGGAGAATGTCCGGAGGGACAAAGGTACGCTGAGGGAACCGCGGCGCCAGGGGTGCGTGAGTGATTTTAAGATTCGCCAAGGCTGGGGATTCATCCACGAACCGGGCTTGTATCAAGGGGTATTTGTTAGCCGCCGAGATGTGGAGTCTCACTTACCCATCGGGCACCCGGGGAGAGATCTTGTAAACGGGGACATTGTCAGCTACACGCGGCACTGGGGACTTAAAGGGTGGTATGCCTTAAACGTCACCCGTGTCAGCGACCCCGTCCCTGAAGCTGATGAAGTAAATCGTGCTGCAGTATTGCAAGCCTCAGCAGCGTCATCTTTAGCGTCAGCACCCGGCCGTGCACCAGCATCGCAATCTGCACCTCCTTTGCACCCACATCTCACTCTGCATCGCAATCAGTGACCCACTCTGAAATACAACCGGCATCGTATACTGCGACCTACTCTGCATCGTATACTGCGACCATTTCTGCATCGCGACCTGAATTGCACACTGCGGCACCTTTTACAACGCAACCTGCGTTCTACTCTGAGGATGTACCCGTTGGGTCCCTGGAGGATCAAACAAAAGATGTAGCTTCGCAAACGTATATTGCAGGACACGATCTTCTTGTGATGGGTTCCCGAGGGCATCGTATACTCCTGGCCCCAGGGATGGAAAAAGTAATTGTCATAAGCAAGAAAGATGAAAAACAGTAGGACCCAGACAGGGGTTTACTGCACCTGAACATGTATAAAGTTGAAGAAAAATTTGCACTGTATTGAAATGTTTAATAATGTCTGCTTATTTAAAGTAGAATACCCCAGTTGGGTAAAGTGAGTTGTAGAAAATGTGATTTTACTTGAAATGTGTTCACATGCAAAGGACTGCGTGGCTGTGGACTGTGCCAGCCCAAAAACTGTACATGTAAATAGTTTGCACTTTGGTGCTCCATCTTGGTTTTACACAAAGCCTTTACTACCTCTGAAGAAAAACCCGTATGGTGTGGCCTTGAGTGAGGTCTGCAGCAATGAAGTCCTGCAGCCCACCCAGGACCCACGTGGGAGGTTTTTGGTGCGGTTCCTCCACAAGAATCTTGTCTTATACTGTGTATATTTATTGAAAAGTATTTTGATAATTTTCTACTGACCTATGTACAAAATGTAACGTTAAAGAGTCCTTACCTCCTCCCGCAAGGGATGAGTTTAAAATGTTTATGTTATATGCAAAACAAAAATGTTTTCTTTTCTGTTTCGGCCCGGGAGTGCTGAGTTTGACTAGGGGGGGATGTGTGGCCCAGCTACGTGTGGCACACATGTCTCCTGGAAAATGCACAGGAAAGGTAATTGTAAAGCCTGATATTCATTCACATCACACATTTCTCAACACTGCCACCAGAGGGCAACTTAGACTATTTAAGTTAGTGTGACGTAGCAGTAGTGTTCAGTTGAGTTTAGTTTCCTGTCTCAGGACAGAGCAGTCTAGTCTTTGAGGGAGAGGAGATAAGACTGAGATCTGAAGGAGCTCCTGTAGCTCACCTCATACAGAAGTGGAGGCTAGTAAGAGTGGACAAGTGAGGCACTCTAGCCTAGTCAGAGCTGCAACTGAAGCAAGTGAAACAGTTACCTCAGAAGAAGCTGTCTGTGTTCTCTAGAAAGTGGGAAGTGACTCTCGGAGCTACAACGTATATACAGTCTGACGAAACGTCCTGTGAGCTGCTCTGGACAGGGTCTGGAAGGAAAGAAAGAAAGGAACCACTGCAGTTATAACAACGAGGCAACTGAGAACATGTCAGTGAGCTCTGGAAGGAAAGCTTACGACTACAACCACTGCTACCTGTGCTTATGTTAAGGGCAAGAGCAGGGCGACAGGCGAGTGGTAAAAGAAGGACAAGTGACCTAGGTGACAGATCACCTTCACTTAGTAAACCGGACACCGGGGTCCGAAGCGTTGCTAGTGCTTCACGCCTAGTAATAAGAAATACCGGAGGCCTTGCTGGACTTCAAGTCGCAGAAGGTAGCCCTAAGTGCCGATACGTAACCGGGGTCAGGAAGGACAACAGTCTAGCAGGGCCCTGCACAAAAGACTAGTTCTATCCAACAGAAGACACCCACCACAATGTCGACCGGGCGTAGCTGTTGCATTAAGAGTTAAACTTGACTTTATGCAAGTTAGGACTCACATACACATTAAGGATAAAGGAGGCCTCAAACCTGCTCAGCAATTCCCTGAATGTGCATTCTCCAACCTGACCAGCTTCCCGGGACATACCTGCAACATCTACAAGTAAAGGTATGGAAAGAGACTGCATTGTGTGTGACTGACTTCTTATCTGCACCCTGCACCACCATAGACTTTGAGGGACCAGTCCCACCTGTGGGGGACTTAACATCTAGCTGCCATAACATCCCCTCAGAGATTTACCCTGCAGCGCTGGTCAATCAGATCAGAAACCACAGGTGGCGTCACGAACAATTAACAATCCCCTGTAAATATCCCCCATTGTATGAGCGCCCAGGGCCACGGACCGAGCTCTGCTGCCAGTGACATCCCCCATAGACTTCCATGGGCTCGGTGCCGAGTACCCCATAACCCTTGTACCCACACCACTTGGTGTGTGCGACTCACATGTATTTCAGAAAAAGTCTTATATTTCCATCTATCGTCACTCTTCATGTTTCTCTGATAACCAGCAGGTTTTCCTCAAATATGGATGCTATATTAAAATATTCTAGGTGAGTGTCATGGCGGTGGATCTTTTTTTTTTACTGGTTTCTATATTGTTTCTCTTTATGTTTTGCTTTGTATTGTTCTAAATATTGTGTTTATTTTCTTGCTTGTACAATGCTAACTTGTATGATGGCACTATAAAATTGTGATCCAATAACTTACAACTAATCAAGAAAACTGAAATGTTATTCTACATATGAATTAGATTATCTGTAAATATAATAATGGTGAGATAATATACTGGAGTGACAAGGGGCAGGAACTATCTCTATTATAGTATTATTGACAATTAAGTGGTGTTGTCTTATTATATGGATGATAAAAGGCACCAAGAGATTTGGTAACCTCATAAAGACACCAGGCCATTGACTGAATGTTTTACAAGTCCAAAGCGACTTTTAATGTCTCCAGTAATTTACTATTGAAGAGTGTTATTCTTTCTAGGAGGGAGAGACATTCCAGTAATAAAAGAAAGCCACAGCAGAAAAATTCCCAGAATACAGATACTAGATAAAGGGAACTGTTTGTTGAGTACAAGAACATCAGGGAAATAACCATTATACAGTTACATAATATAATGGCCCTAAAGATGGAACTTTACCTTAAAACTGAATTCACCATTGACACCTTTATATTATATTTTTTTCAAAATATTTAATATATTTTGTTACTTATATTATTGTGCAATGTCAAGCCAAAAATGATGTGCTGGTGAATTTATTTAAACAAAATCTGTATAGCAGTCAGAGCTCTTTTTTTCTAATACAGAGGTCTAAATCTGCTGCATAAATACACAAAAATTATATAATATTCTGGCTTCCTACAGTCTCCAATAGAGGGAGCTTGGGAGCTTTTTGCATACAAGGTTATTATGAAAGGGAATCTGTCTTCACGTTTTTGCTGCCTAATGTTTTTTATTTTAATAAAATCCCTGTTTTAGCAGTATTCCTATTTGGCCAGGTAGTCCAACCAAGCACATTTTGTTGATTGACAGTTTTCTTCGCTTTGCCATTTTCTCTTTTACTAAATAAACCCTTCCAAATGTTTCAGTCCCCACAGTAGCCACAGTGCCAAAGTCATTCAACTTGTACTGATGCTGGGACTTGGTGAGGATGGAGAGCTGTGCCCAAATAAAGTCAGTGCCAGGCAGCCATGGTTGGGGCTAGTGACACCCCCATCACTGCTCCCTAACAAAAAATAATTAATTAGGTGCCAAATACTGTGATTGCGAATATATCTGCAATGGCATGGTGAAGTTAAAAAACATCAACAAAAAAAACTCAACATTTTATTCTGCTCTGTAGCCACTATTACTTTGTGTGTACAGTTCAACATGAAACATTTTGTGAAAGGTCTGTTTTACTTTAAATCTTCATGTATGCAGAGGATTTGAAACTCTATATTAAAAAAAAAACACTGACTGCTCCAAAAAATATATTGAGAAATGAATCAGCATAGGTTTGTAAAGATATTTAAAACACAATCTATATTCCTGCATTCCCATTTTCTTTAAAGGGAAACTTACATCAGAAAATGACCTATTGTTGAAATCTGGTTTTCATGCTGTATGTACTAATGTTTTTTGCAATTGTTTTTTCATAACATGATTTTTATTTTAAAAAAACAAATAAGTAAATAAAAATAGCAATCTTGCAGTTTTCACACTGGCCACTGGGAATTTTTTAGACCGTTGCGTCCTGTTCTTTCAGGAAGAGTTTACAGGAGTTTCTTATCAGTAGAGACAAGATTGCAGTGACAGGTAAGACCTCTAAACACAGCTGATAATACAGGATCCCTAAAGCCCGGGTCTCACATAGCGATACACCAGCGATCCCGACAACGATAAGCAACTGGTCAGGATCGCTGGTGTGTCGCATCAGGGCGCTGGTATCCAAGGTACACAGCGGGTTTTCAGGCACAGCCCCGCGCCTGGAAACCCGCTGTGTACCTTGGTTACCAGCGGATCGCTGGTCTCCCGCCTGTCACACGCAGCGATGCGTTCTGGCCAGCGGGAGACCAGTGATCAAAAAAATGTCCAGGACATTCAGCGACGATCAGCGATACCCAGCAGGGGGGCTGATCGTCGCTGAATGTCACACACAGCGATATCGCTGGGGAGATTGCTGCTGCATCACAAAATTAGTGACTCAGCAGCGATCTCGCTAGCGAGATCACTGTGTGAGACGGGGGCTTAATTCACAAACCCCCTTCACAATGACCTTTGCACAGGCTTATTAAACTTTACAGTAGAAAAGACAGGGTTAGGATCCAACTATTGTAATTATGTACATGTGTTGTTTCCTGAAACAAAAGGAAGTTGCAGTCTAAAAAAGTCCCAGTGAGTAGTGTGAAAATTGTAAGATTTCTATTTTTTATTTTAAATGCAGATTACATGTTAGGGCTGGCGGAACGCACAAAATAAATATAAATAATAGGTGTGTTCGCAGCCCGGGGTCCACCGTGCAGGCAGAGCCTGCTTCTAGTAAGATGGCGGTATAGGCAAACTCTGTTACTTCACAGAGTCACCAATATAAATACTGTGGCACAATATGGCGGTATAAGCGAACTCTGTTACACCACAGAGTCGCTGAGGTAGAGACGCAGAGATAGGTACTGTGTCCTATTAACTCCACAGGGAAACACAGATAACTGCTGTGCAGATAGCAGTCCGTGATCATGCAGAGAGCAACGCAATCAAGCAATCTCCTCACCGGAGAAGCCAGTATTCTAGGGGCTTATTTCAGCCAAGCCCTAACCACGTGCACACAAATCTCCTCACCGGAGGTGCCGGTATTCTAGGGGCTTACTTCAGCCGAGCCCTAACCACATGCGTGCATGATCACACTGGCGCAAAGCACATAATGCAATTGATACTAGCGTATGGCCGCATGGCCATACAACCCTTTTATAGTAGCAACTACAGGGCCTGCCAGAAAAGGACCAATGAGAAACTGTTCCAGAACATATGTAGTTTCAGGACCATCCTGGCAGACCAATAGGAGCCGCTGAAGTACCTGAGCATGTGACCCCCGATCTCCAATGAGAGATCTTACCCTGGGCATGCTCAGAAGGGGAAACGCAGGACTTAGTCCTAAAGACGTCTGCTCGCCGCTGACCAGTACTGACTACAATAGCAGAACCTGGAGAGGCAGCAGCAATCCTCTGCACAATGTTAGACTGGGTGAGACGCTGGGATCGACATCTTTGCTGAGCAGAGTCCACTGCGGCTGGAGACGAATGGGGGACCGCAGCGGGGATGGATGGAGATTCCCCTTGTGCAGCAGTGGGAACTCGATTCCTAACATTACATTTTGTAAAATTTAAAGCAAAACAAAAATAGATGCAGAAGTTAAAAAAAAATTACATTTAACATTAAAACCTAATTTAATAAAAAGGTTATTTTCTGAAGATATCTTCCCTTTAACTTAATATTTAACCAATGTGGTTTTAAATTGCTTCTGTAAAGTAAAAAAAGCTGACGTTTTACTAGTGCAAGTTTCAAAGTTTTGTTGGAAAACTAACTGTATGGAAACAAAGAGGATGATTTTAGCATCGAAGAAGAACCCGTTGTGAAGGGAAATGAGCAGAAGTCTAAGAATGACTGATAACTTGCTTGGGATACATGAAAAGCCTTGCAGCAGCTTTCATACAGATGCTTCATGCTGCCAAGGTAAAATTCACCTATGGTTTTTCCTTTGGAAAGTATGCGCCAGTTAGAATCTCTGAAATCCACAGAGACTCTATCTGTCTTCAGTGTGTCTGACTTTGAATCAAGTTCATGTTGGAGGAGCAGGAGAAAAGTAACTCGCATATCATTATGGAATGTTCCAAATTCTACACTAGGGACCTACACAAATGTCTGCATCTTTAGTATCTGACTTTGCCAAACAGGACTCTGTAGTTTCCTGATTAATGCGTAGAGTCAAATATAAGAAATCAGACTGACAAGCTTGTTACGTTTGGTACAAATTGGAAGCAAATTACAGTTCACAGAACTGAATTATAGAGAATAATGTTGAATCTGTCCTGCCCTGGGCCATTTTCATAGAACATACATAAAATGAGTAATTGTGTGGCAAGCCTGTTGTTCCTGCGCACTCTACCCTCACTCTCTAGGATGTTAAAAAGCGATTCGGAGCAGATCAGCAATCTAAAAATCTGCCAACAAATAAGTAGCAAATGAATATCATCCTAGACCAATGATCTCCAGTCTGTGTCGTTCCAGTTTTGAGAAAAATACAACTCCTATCATGCCCTTTCAGAGCATGAAATGTTGTACCTCTGAGCAAAGAACAAAATGTAAATTAGCATCTTGGTTAGAGGTCCACATTAGTGGAGGAAGCTCAAGTGCTGAGGTTCCACAACACAAGGCCGATGTTGGCTACATTACATAGTTGGCATCTGTCTCTAACTGCCACGGTCGGTGCTCAGCTCTGGCCACAGCTGTTAACCATTTAGATGCTGCTGTCAATTTTGCGATCATGGGGGACTGATGGGTTACGGTGGCAGCAGGGGGCCTACTGAAGGTCCTCAGTCTCTGCCATGTTGGTATTCCTATGAAGCCAAGCCACAGGCAGAGGTCCATAGGAGACCCATGATTTTCACTTTATATTGCAATAGTAGAGTATTCCAGTGTATATAGTATAAGCGTGTAAGATGTCAAATTCCCTAAAGGTACTAAACAATAATGTAAAAAAATAAAAAATAAAAATATATAAAAATGTAATTCATACCCCGTTTCCCCATTGAAAATAAAGAAAAATAATTTTGAAAAAATTAAGATATTTGCTTATTGCTGTGTCCACAGAAGTCCAATCGATCAAAATATAGAATTAATTTATCCTTACGGTAAACACACCGTAAAGAAAAATCAAAAAGCCAAAATTGCGCTTGTGTTCACTTTACCTCCATAAAAAATTGGAATAAAAAGCAATCAAAATGTTGCTTGAACCCCATATTGGTATCAATAAAAATATCACATCACCACACATAAAACAAGTTCTCAAACAGCTTTATCAATAAAAACATAAAAATGTTACAGGTCTATGAAAATGGCAACCCAAAGCAAAATAATTATTTTACAATAATTCTGAATTATTTTTCAGTGTAAAAAAAAAACAGTTGAAATTTATTTGGTATAGCCATAATCACACGGAATCACACTGACCTGGACAATTATGTTTTGAGGTCATTTTTAATTAAATGAGTACCTTAAAAGCAAAACCCAAAAAACAATGGTGCAATTGCATTTTTTTTCAACTTTATATCCCACTTGGAATTTCTTTCCAATCTTTTCAATACATATGTCAAAATAAATGGTGTAATTGAAAATTACAACTCGTCCTGCAAAAAAACAAGCCGTCATAGAGTGCTGGCCAAAAGTATTGGCACCCCTGCAATTCTGTCAGATAATACTCAGTTTCTTCCTGAAAATGATTGCAAACACAAATTCTTTGGTATTATTATCTTCATTTAATTTGTCTTCAATGAAAAAAACACAAAAAGAATTGACCTAAAGCCAAATTGGATATAATTCCACACCAAACCTAAAAAAGGGGTGACAAAAGTATTGGCACTGTTTGAAAAATCATGTGATGCTTCTCTAATTCGTGTAATCACCAGCACCTGTAACTTACCTGTGGCACCTAACAGGTGTTGGCAATAACTAAATCACACTTGCAGCCAGTTAACATGGATTAAAGTTGACTCAACCTCTGTCCTGTGTCCTTGTGTGTACCACATTGAGCATGGAGAAAAGAAAGAAGACCAAAGAACTGTCTGAGGACTTGAGAAACCAAATTGTGAGGAAGCATGAGCAATCTCAAGGCTACAAGTCCATCTCCAAAGACCTGAATGTTCCTGTGTCTTCCGTGCGCAGTGTCATCAAGAAGTTTAAAGCCCATGGCACTGTGGCTAACCTCCCTAGATGTGGAAGGAAAAGAAAAATTGACAAGAGATTTCAACGCAAGATTGTGCGGATGGTGGATAAAGAACCTCGACTAACATCCAAACAAGTTCAAGCTGCCTTGCAATCCGAGGGTACAACAGTGTCAACACGTACTATTCGTCGGCGTCTGAATGAAAAGGGACTGTATGGTAGGATACCCAGGCAGACCCCACTTCTTACCCCGAGACATAAAAAAGCCAGGCTGGAGTTTGCCAAAACTTACCTGAGAAAGCCTAAAACGTTTTGGAAGAATGTTCTCTGGTCAGATGAGACAAAAGTCGAGCTTTTTGGGAAAAACCATCAACATAGAGTGTACAGGAAAAAAAAAGAGGCATTCAAAGAAAAGAACATGGTCCCTACAGTCAAACATGGCGGAGGTTCCCTGATGTTTTGGGGTTGCTTTGCTGCCTCTGCCACTGGACTGCTTGACCGTGTGCATGGCATTATGAAGTCTGAAGACTACCAACAAATTTTGCAGCATAATGTAGGGCCCAGTGTGAGAAAGCTGGGTCTCCCTCAGAGGTCATGGGTCTTCCAGCAGGACAATGACCCAAACACACTTCCAAAAGCACTATAAAATGGTTTGAGAGAAAGCACTGGAGACTTCTAAGGTGGCTAGCATTGAGTTCAGACCTGAATCCCATAGAACACCTGTGGAGAGATCTCAAAATGGCAGTTTGGAGAAGGCACCCTTCAAATATCAGGGACCTGGAGCAGTTTGCCAAAGAAGAATGGTCTACAATTCCAGCAGAGCATTGTAAGAAACTCATTGATGGTTACCGGAAGCGGTTGTTCGCAGTTATTTTGGCTAAAGGTTGTGCAACCAAGTATTAGGCTGAGGGTGCCAATACTTTTGTCTGGCCCATTTTTGGAGTTTTGTGTGAAATGATCAAGGATTTGATTTTTGCTTCATTCTCTTTTGTGTTTTTTCCTTGCAAGCAAATTAAATGAAGATAAAAATAGCAAATAATTTGTGATTGAAATCATTTTCAGGAAGAAACTGAGTATTATCTGACAGAATTGCAGGGGTGCCAATACTTTTGGCCACCACTGTACGTCCGTCAACAGAAAAATGAAAAAATATGGATTTTGGAAGAATATGAGAAAAAAACTAAAAAATTCCCTGATCCTTAGAGGATTAAAATACAGCAACATTTTAGACATTGTACTCTTGTTTCCTTAACTATACTGTATATTTCCGTAAAGTAGGAAAAGTTTTAGTTCTATCGGTCATTGAATTTATAATTCAGTCAGACTATAAGGCTGCACTCCCACAATAAGTTTTTGGTGAGTTTTTTTATGCTACATCTTTTTGAAAAAATGCAAGTAACCAATTTTACTTAATGGGTACAGAAAATTTGCAACATCAAAAACTCACTAAAAGCGGGGAAGTGAGAACGTAGCCTAATACCGGCCCTGTGTCTGCACACAACTGAGTTTCCTATTATCTTATTTTGCTACATTTTTTATTTTTTTTGTGTATGCTCAGGTTTAACTTTTTGTGATATTGTTGTAATTAATGTAAATTGTTTTGAAAATTTTACATAATAAAAACACTAAATAAAAAGTTACTTCCGAGATAAGAAAATAATGTATTTAGTGAGAAAGAACATTGTATAATTCATGCCAAATTATCCATAAAGGCCACATTGTCGTCATATCATGTTTCTATGGACATCAAGTGTTTGTGTTCTCCATCCCTGCCGTGAATAACTTGGCATTTGCTTACACAAGTAATGGCTTTGCTGTGTATTTTGCTTATTACAGGGTATGAAATCGTGATGAACGCTGGGCGTCTATTCTGGCATTCTTTGTTTTCACGCGGCTTCTCAAATAACTTTTCATAAGCAATTGCAATTTTAGATTGTTAAACCTGCGTGCAATTCAGCGATGATGAGTTGTAATTCCATACAGTGTCAACAAACAGTAACAACAATAAAGATAAAAATAAAATTAAAAAGCTGTGTTACATGACATGTTCCACTGGGAAGCATTGCATACAGGATGTGAGTGTGGAAAAAATACCTTTAGGCAATGTCACTGCAAATGGTAATAAGAGGCTCAGTAGTTGTAATGTTACCAGGTAATCTGATGACCGGAGGCAGTGCCATGTAATAATGTCATTCTCTCACTTTGCTGTTAATTGGAGTGTTCATGCTGTCTCTGTGTTATTATATTCAGTCTGCCTATGAGATCTGCATCAACTCTACACAATGCAGATAAGACATTACGAATTATCTGTTTACGGCTTTTTACACCGGGAAATGATCGGCAGAACGATTGGTCATGCAAAACTACGTTACAGTTCATTGCCTGGGAATCAAACGGTTGAAAATATTGTCTGCTGTTGATCATAACATTATTGCAGGCATAAAGTTATTTTTAGTAGCACAGCTTTCACAAACCTTGCCCCACTCCAGCATTGAACTTCTCTAACAAGCGCTGGGTCTTCTTAACAGGACTGGTGGAGATGAGAGCCAGAGACTGACAGCTGTACTGACTAATTAGGAGTAGAGATGGGCAGACATCTGTATGTCCAGGTCCGGCGGGTTCGGTCAAACCGTTACCAAAAGTTCGGGTTCAGGTACTAGAACAGCATCCACATCTGGACCCGAACACGAACCCCATTCATTTGAATGGGGGGCCTGAATATCCAGTGTTTGCCACACTTCCTGGTGAAGTCCGTGTTTGGTGTCCGTGCCCGAACAGTAGATGTTTGGTACGGACACCAAACTTTACTGTTCGGGTTCGCCCATCTCTATTTAGGAAGTCTCGCTGTCTGGGCAATCAGAGAAGACTGAAGTGAACCTATTAAAAGGGACATTTTTTTTACTTAAAGGGGTTGTCCACTACTTGGGCAACCCTTTCTCAATTCCTGTTTTCCCCAAGTAACGTAATGCACCATTCCAGAAGTGTAGGCACTTGTTCTCCTGGGGCTCGCATGACATTATTATGGTATATGAGTCCTGCGGCCAATCAGCAGCCGCTTCACTCCCCTGTCCATTTGACATAGCTAACTTCTGGAGTAGGTCAGAGCTGGAGCTGCTCTCTCACTTCCTCTGGATGTTTGATTTGTCCAAATGAAGGGAGAGTGAAGAGGCCACTGATTGGCCACAGGGGTCACATAACATAACAATGTCATGCAAGCCCAGGAGAGCAAGTGCCTACACTGCTGGAATGATGCCGGAACCTAATGTGAGTGCAGTTATTATTGTTTTGATTGGGGGAAAATGATTTATAGCAAAAATACATGCATTTAAGGAAAAATGTTCCATAAATGTGGACAACCCCTTTGATGTATAGGTTTTGCAAGCAATCAGTGATTCCGTCATCCTGTTTATATTCTCTAGCTTTGTGCCCTGTGCCAGCTATTGTAATTGTTGCTTTGGATCACTTTTCAGCACTTTGACCAGCTTTTCTCCTGATTAATCCTTGGATGCCATCTGTACTTTGATCCTTGTACTGTATTACAACTTTCTGCTTTTTTATTCTGCCTGACCATCTGGACCCTGAATTGGCTACCCCTGATTACTTATTTGGTTCAGATTCTATTCCTGTTGTTAATTTTCTGATTCTACACCTAGCTTGTTATGTCCACAGCTTCTTATACTGATTCACGAGATGGAACTTATGGGCTCCTGCAGAAAAAGCCAGATCCCTGTTTACGGGATTGAAGGGTTAAAAGCAGAGCGTCTCTTAGATTTTGCTAAGCAGAGCATAGAGTGCAAAGTTTGACCATGGAAGCCCATCTTTGGCTAGTTTTAAGTTAGATTGTTACAACGTCACCTAACATAAACAGGTAATGTGCTGATAACAATAAGGTACAATGTATAAGAGGAAGGGGAGCAAACAAACGTCTTTATGATCATTTATCCCTGTCATCAACTTCCTATATCAAGGATATTACAAGCCGTTTACCTGCAGGTGTAAGAGGAAAATTAAATATCGCTGACATTTTCTACTAAAAATAAAGTGGGTCTTTAGCGCATGGAAAAAACTAACACCAAATATGGGTTGGGAAGGAAGAGTTAATAAATAATTTGACATTTTCTGTCTGCACTGTATTGATGCACTGCTGAGCTGGCTGTCAGTGCCAGGGTATGACTAAAAGCCAGAAGGTGCCAGGAGGAATAAAGGTAATTTCCTCCCAGTAGCCAAGCATTTAGTTTGGTGGCCGCATGGCTTCACAACGCTATTAACCTGCAAATTAACCCCATATCTGAAAGTTAAAGAGAATCTGTTACCCTGGGACGAATATGATCTGTTAATATGGGAATGCAGGTAAAAGAATTGTTATACTAGTCCTACCTGTAGACCTTATATTGATGGTCTTGTTGCTGAGAAATGTTATATTCCTTTTTATGTTAATGATTTCTTCCAAGCTCCAGGGCGTGCAGTGCCTGGAAGATATCCCTGCCTTCTGTACTCAGTGCAATACTACCCCCCCTTACCATTGAAAGTCAGTTACAGCCCAGGAATCCTGCGCCCTGCACTCCTTCAGCAATACAAACCTCATCCTCCCTTCTGTGCGCGATGCATTCAGGGATCTTCTGCGCAGGCGCTGGCTACTTCCACTCCAGTGACCTCCAGTGTGCGCTGATAAGAAGCTCTCCCCACTTCCTCCCTGCATAGACATCACTATGTACACATGGTTCTGATGACTGTTCAGGGAGGAAGTGGGCATATTATCATCACGCACACCGGAGGTCAAAGTGACTCACCGGCGTCTGCGCAGAAGATCTGGGGCCATAGCTGATGCACATGGGAGGGGGGTAGTATTGTAATGAAGACAGGAATCAGGTATTTCTTCCAGGCACCGAACGCCTCAGAGCCTGGAAGAAATCATTAGCATAAAGACAGAATATAACATTTCTCCACAACAAGACCATTAATATGAGGCATACAGGTAGGACTAGTGTGACATTTCTACCACCTGTATGCCCATATTAATAGGTCATGTACGTCCCAGGGGTGATAGATTCATTTTAATAGCGTTTAGGAACATGAAAAGTTCCCTTTAAGAATTGACACAATTTTTGCATAACTCTTTGAGCCATACAGAATGTAAGCATTTCTTGTGTGCAAATATAAAATCAAAATTTGGAGTTGTTTTAAAAGGAAGTATATTTCTCTTATGTACATGAAAAGCGGGTCTTGAACATTATCATTTTTGGTGGACTCGATGAGATTCAGTCTGAAATTGAAGACTAGACTAAGATGTACATAGCATAGGAACAGACCATTTGGCGGCTATTGGGCCTTGGAGAGAGTGGACTCATGCAAGGATTGTCCACTCCCTTTACTATTTACCCTATTTTACTCTAACCAAAATACAAGGGGTAGTATAAGAATGACAGCAGCATTCCTACAATGTGAGAATTTATACCCCAGATTCTATAAAATGTTGCACGAAGCATATGGCAAACATCAATTAGATTCTTGCTACATTTACATCTGTGATGAATGCTTAACATCTTGCAGGTAACAACAATTAAAGCAATATCTATTCTAGCATTCTAAGAGTTAAAGGTAAACACCAGGGGCACCTATGCTTCTGGTATCTCTACCATGTATTTCACCTTCCTGCAGACGGAAGGTGAAATCTGGAATTCTGCATGTTGAAGTGCTGCTAATTAATCTTCATGGGCCTTAATTAGCTAAGGCTCATTATTTATCATCTGGAGTTGTCAGAATGTGAGCTACCGAGTATAAAGGAATAATGATCACAAACTCTGATGTAGGAAGATATATGATGTAGGTAGTCTTCTCCTCTAGGTAAGAACAAGCAACAGTAACGTAGTTTTGCTATCGGTATATTTTAATTTCTTTATTAATGAAAATCTATCAATATAATCAATCCCCACAAACCGCATATATGGGCATGCAGATCTTTGAAATGTAAATGCATTGACACCTTTATATATTTTATCTGTTGCTGCATTCTCAAATAATTAGCTTTTTCATTCAAATGAGGTATTAAGTGGTTTGGGTGTGGCAAACGCACCTGTCACTTGTTAAAACTGTTAAACACTTTTTTTCATATAAATATCTAAATTCCCTCAATTCTGCCACTTGTTTCCATTGTGTGCTGCATTGCTCCACTGTGAAGATAGTCTAATCTGTTGATTTTGCAGGGCAGTATGTGAAATCTCTGCTTATAGTTCAATTGGGTATTTCTTCAGAGTCTTATCTACAGACGTAACCTCTCACCCCTTCCTTCCAGACAATGCCAATCTCATCTTGGCAGCATGTGAAAATGCTAAACTGTTGTATCAACTCCTTTGTTGTGATTAGCAGCATCTGGGAAGGAGGGTTGAAAAAGTGCATGCCCCCAGAGAAGGCTCTGGCGAAAAGCCCAGTTGCACTGCAAGCAGAGATTTCACACACTGTGCTCCAAAAGCAACAAACGTGATTACCTTTGCAATGGGGTGATGCGGCACAAAACGGAAAAAAAACCCCAGCAGTATCAGGGGAGCTCAGCAAATTTTACAAAACATGTAACTCCATTGGTTTGAGCAAGTGACAAGACTTCTATAAGTAGCCTCTGCCTACAGATGTTGTTTTCCTGCACATAACCATCCTCTGTAGCATTTTTGATAGCTCACTGTCTGATTTCAGGCAGCATGGTATATACTACATAGCTGTGCAGGAAAAGCAATGTAATATATAAGAGATCCATGATTTAAGGTCTTCTAAAGATATTATATTTATGTAGTAAGTACTAGTAACTGGCCGAGCAGCAAATCTACTGTCCAAGATCAGTCTACTATTGAAAGTTGAATTGACACATTCAGTACAAGAATTACATGATTAGTCTGTGAGCACAAGGCTCATTAGCTCGTAATGATGACCATTACATTGTTTTTCTCATGACTACCCATCGATAAAGCATGAGTTAGTGACTAGGTTTTCTATATGAGAACAGAAGAAAATTGTAGTTAAATATCTCACTCTTATTATTCCTTCTGTTACCTGACACACGTTTTACATGGACAGTTTTCTGAAGTCAGTGGGTAATGGCTAATTCTTCATTTCCCACATGGTTGTACTGTAGTGGATTGAACATATGTTTCCGGATATCCCTACAGTGTACAATTAATTACTATTCCGCTCGCTAACAATCAAGTCAGAATTACCCAAATCCCAGATAAAGTGGCACTTGATAGTGTATTTAGAGATACATCCTACTGACAAGGAAAATAGGTCACAGTGTTATTAAAGGGGTTCTCCGGGGGTATGATATTCATGACTTATCTATAGCATAGGTCATGAATATCAGATCGATCAGGGTCCAACACTCAAGATTCCCACTGATCAGCTGCTAACAACTAAAGGTACTTCCACACTAAACAATCCCGCTAGCGATCACAATAACGACGCATACTAATGCGATCGCTAGCGGGATTGTTTCTATATCGCTAAGTGCGGCCACATTTAGCGATATAGTTAACGACGCTATCGCCGTTAGCGATCTTCTTAACAACTTTAGCGGTACAAAAGTACCGCTAAATCGCTAAGAAAAGGTGCCACACTAGCGATATATACTTACCCAGCGGGAGCGCCGACGAGAAAATAGGGTCCGGAACGATTCCAGCGACGAGCGAGATCACAGCAGGAAGCTCGTCGCTGGAAGCTGCCGCACTAAACAACATCGCTAACGGGATCGCTAAATAGTGACGTTTTTTAGCGATCCCGTTAGCGATATTGTTCAGTGTGGCATACCCTTTAGGTTTCAGCCAGATATAAAGATTGTATGGATACACTGAGCACCTCTATTCAATGAGTAGTGACCACTGCTGAGTACTGCAGATCAGCTCCTGTTCAGCAATGGTCACTGTACGTTGGATGCAGCTGCACAGTGAAGCGCCATTCATTGTTCACATCTGGCCACTGCCAAAGTAATAATTGCTTATCAGTTGTGGTTTTGGGCACCCATCAGTCTGACATTGATGACTTATCCTAGGGATAGGTCACAAATATCATACACCAGTAGATGCCCTTTTATTTATTCTTTTCAGGGAGGAATAACAAAGTATTTGAGCAGTGCACAGTTTTGCTACTGAATTGTTATTACAATGGGGATACAAGTTATCAGTTAACCATATATGTTTTTTAGGGCACAAGCTTGCTCTATCTAAAAAATACCAAAAGCATTGTTGCCTCTCTCCACCACTGCTCTAGGTCTTTGTTGGGAATGCTGAAGTACATGACCGCTGCAGCCAAGCATTCGACACAGAGGTCTTGGGCTGTCTAACTTGGCATGACCACTGAGCCCAGTGATTGGTTACTGTGATCACTTGCAGCGGTGGAGAAGCAGGTGTGAGCTTCAGGGGTCAAGGAGGGTTGATTTTATTATTTTTAGATAGTACAAGCTTTGTCCTAAAAAAAAACCTTTAATGATAGTATTTATATCTATTGACACCTAAAATGGTGTCTCCTTAGATTGAAACAATCTAATGGTCCTTCATTTGTAATATTATTATAGATAAGTCATAAACCAAGATGTTCATTAATTTAGCCAGTTTTTCCTTTGGTAATTGCTTCCCTTGTTTTCCATGCACATGAGAATGCCGCTTGTTCTTTGGGCTTACTCTTGGTAAGGACATGGCCGCAGACTCTAATAATACATGTGTGACAATTCCTAAATATTCCTCTGTAATTGCAAAGCTATAGAAGTCACCAGCTAATAAAGAGAGCATCTGTGATAGAAGTCAAATCCCGCACCATTGCCCTGACAATGCATCATCAAATACCATCTGCATTTTCTGTACGGCACACTGGCTAGCATAAAGCTACCTGTGGCACATGAAGAAAGACCAGAATGCTGCTCTATTCAATGGGACTATTATCTATCAAGTGCCAAGTACAGCTTGTAATGGCTCAAGAGCTAAACTGTATTAATCAAACATCATGCACCATGTGGATGAATATAGCAAATGCTTCACTAAAGTTAGAGCCTGGCATACCATCCATTATGGGGAAGCTATCAGAAAATGACCTATTGTTTAAATCGGTTTTGTGAGCGAAATGTATTTGTCACGATTCCTCTGCTCAGAGTGTCTGGGATTCTGTGATGGAGAACTCTGCCATCCTATCCTGTACTGGGGCGTGCTGAGCTTTCAATGTTTTGATTGACAGCTTGGTTCACCTATCTGTCTGGAAGGTGCAGAGATTCCCACAGGTGCTCCCTGTTCTTGGTAATTGCCATGCTATTTAGGTGAGCTGTTTGGCCCAGATCACTGCCAGTCAAAGGCTTGTTCTAAGCCTGTGGTCTCTGATGTGTGTTTGCCTGTTCCCTGTGCTGTAAGTTCTGATCTTCTGCTCCTACCTTTAGACCGTGTTCTGACTACCCGTTTGTTATTGCCCCTTTGCAGCTGATCTTCTACTGCTGACCTTTGGACCGTGTTCTGACTACCCGTTTGTTATTGCCCCTTTGCATCTGATTTTCTGCTGCTGATCTTTGGACCGTGTTCTGACTACCCATTTGTTATTGCCCCTTTGCTTATCCGCTATTTCTCTGGTATTCTGATCCTGGCATGTGACCTGACTTACAACTTTGTATTTTCCCTTGGTTTACTACATGCTCTTTTGGTATTGACCCAGAATGTCTGACTTCGCTGACTCAGGGCCTGTCCGTGGGTTTTTCTAACTAGCATGATAGTATTTTTATATAATCTTGACAATGTTTTTTTCCCTACATCACATTCCGTATTAAAAATAAAAAAATAGAAATCTTAAAATATTCACTCTGGCCACTGTTTTTTATTTAGATTCTAATTTTCTACTGTTTGAGGAAACAACACATGTGCATAGCTGCAATGAATAGGGTCCTATCCTCTATTTCATATTGAAGCATCTAATAAACGTGTGCAATGGTGAACGGTGGATCCTGTGTTATCAGCTGTGTATATGGGTGTAACCTGTCATTCTAATCTTCCCTCTGATAATACACAGCCTTCCTGAAAAATCCTCCTGAAGTTATAGGAGATATGAGTTTAAAAAATACTCCTGTGGCCAATGTGAAACTTGCAAGATTATTATTACCGTACTTTTTTTTTTAATAAAGATCATAATATGAAAGATGCCAACATTTAAAAAAATACATAAATGTCACACAAAAACCTGATTTAAACAATAGGTAATTTTCTGATGATAGTTACTTTCTTTTATGCCTAGGTCTGAGAACCGCCAATACATTTACAAATATAAGAGTGATACAGGGGCGGACACTGACAGCTTGGGGCCCCTGTGCAAGAAATATGGGACCATGCGACCATGAAGTGTGCAAACCATTCTCTCACTGCAATGTTTTAAGGATATGCAATAAAAGAAAGTTTTATACGGACGGTGAGTGCCATCTCTTTTTGCTTATTTTGGACATAACCCTTTAAAGAGCCTGGTTGATTTTTCAATTCTTTACATTTACAGTACCATACATGAACCAAAAACAAATATGTTCACACATACATACAAACACACACATACTGTATATACAGTATATACATACATACATGCACACACATAAATACACTCATATACACACACACATGCACACACATAGATAGACACACATATACAGTCATGGCCAAAAGTTTTGAGAATGACACAAATATTAATTTTTACAAAGTCTACTGCTTCACTTTTTCTAATGGCAATTTGCATATACTCCAGAATGTTATAAAGAGTGATCAGCTTAACAGCAATTACTTGCAAAGTCAATATTTGGCTAGAAAATGAACTTTATCCCCCAAAACACATTTCAACATCATTGCAGCCCTGCCTTAAAAGGACCAGCTAACCTCTTTTCAGTGATTGCTCCATTAACACAGGTGTGGGTGTTGATGAGGACATGGCTGGAGATCAATCTGTCATGATTAAGTAAGAATGACACCACTGGACACTTTAAAAGGAGGCTGGTGCTTGGCATCATTGTTTCTCTTCTGTTAACCATGGTTATCTCTAAAGAAACATGTGCAGTCATCATTGCAATGCACAAAAATGGCCTAACAGGGAAGAGTATCGCAGCTAGAAAGATTGCACCTCAGTCAACAATCTATCGCATCATCAAGAACTTCAAGGAGAGAGGTTCCATTGTTGCCAAAAAAGGCTTCAGGGCGCCCAAGAAAGACCAGCAAGCGCCAGGACCGTCTCTTAAAAGTGTTTCAGCTGCGGGATCGGGCTACCAGCAGTGCAGAGCTTGCTCAGGAATGGCAGCAGGCAGGTGTGAGTGCATCTGCACGCACTGTGAGGCGGAGACTCTTGGAGCAAGGCCTGGTCTCAAGGAGGGCAGCAAAGAAGCCACTTCTCTCCAGAAAAAAACATCATGGACAGACTGATATTCTGCAAAAGGTACAGGCAGTGGACTGCTGAGGACTGGGGTAAAGTTATTTTCTCTGATGAATCCCCTTTTCGATTGTTTGAGACATCAGGAAAACGCCTCATTCGGAGAAAACAAGGTGAGCGCTACCACCAGTCTTGTCTCATGCCAACTGTTAAGCATCCTGAAACCATTCATGTGTGGGGTTGCTTCTCAGCCAAGGGAATCGGCTCTCTCACAGTCTTGCCTAAAAACACAGCCATGAATAAAGAATGGTACCAGAATGTCCTCCAAGAGCAACTTCTCCCAACCCTCCAAGAGCAGTTTGGCGATCAACAATGCCTTTTCCAGCATGATGGAGCACCTTGCCATAAAACAAAGGTGATAACTAAATGGCTCAGGGAACAAAACATAGAGATTTTGGGTCCATGGCCTGGAAACTCCCCAGATCTTAATCCCATTGAGAACTTGTGGTCAATCATCAAGAGACGGGTGGACAAACAAAAACCTAAAAATTCTGACAAAATGAAAGCATTGATTGTGCAAGAATGGACTGCTATCAGTCAGGATTTGGTCCAGAAGTTGATTGAGAGCATGTCAGGAAGAATTGCAGAGCTCCTGAAGAAGAAGGGTCAACACTGCAAATATTGACTTGCTGCATTAACTCATTCTAACTGTCAATATAAGCTTTTGTTACTCATATGTTTGCAATTATTATATTTCTGTCTGTGATAAAAACATCTGTCAAACACACATAAAAACCAGAGGGCAGCAGATCATGTGAAAATATAATATTTGTGTCATTCTCAAAACTTTTGGCCATGACTGTACATACACATGCATACATACACACACACCACACACACACACACCACACACACACCACACACACATATGAATACACATACATTCATAAACACATACACACACAGGCACACACATGCACACACATGCATAAATACACATAAACACATACACAGGTGGTCAAAATTGTTGGTACCCCTCGTTTAATGACCGAAAAGCCCACAATAGTGACAGAAATAACTTGAATCTGACAAAAGTAATAATAAATCAAAAATCTATGAAAATGAACAAATGAAAGTCAGACATTGCTTTTCAACCATGCTTCCACAGAATTTAAAAATAAATAAAACTCATGTTTGAATGTCGCTGCCAAGTAAGTGTTCCCCAACCTTAGTGATCACTAAGTCACAATACACACAAATAAACACATACATATACACACACATGCATAAACACATGCACACACATGTATATACATACACACACATGCACAGACAGACACACGGGGCCGGCTCCAGGTTTTCATGGGCCCCAGGCAAAAGAGCCTCAGTGGGCCCCTTTAACACATACCACAACTCATGATGCTCCGATACGGCAGGGAAATATAGGTATAGTACAATGCCAAAGATTTCACTTACTTCTTACATTACATCAGTGATATCTATTGTAAAGTCTACAATACCATACAGCAGAGGGAATTCAGTTGATTGACGATCCACAGGTCATGCTTTCAGTACATGTAGTATTAGAGGTAAACGAGATATTGATAAATGTACCCTACCAGTAGAAACTGTCCTCAACTGTGTACCCTTTACAAAAGTCAATTTTCTCCCATATAGTCCTCCATACAGTATTATGGGCACCACATAGTCCTCCATACAGTATTATGGACACCACATAGTGCTCCATACAATATAATGGGCCCCATATATTGCCAAATACAGTATTATGGGCACCACATAGTCCTTCACACAGTATTATGGACCCCACATATTGCTCCATACAGTATTATGGGCACCACATAGTGCTCCATACATTATTATGGGCCCCATATATTGATCCATACAGTATTATAGGCACCACATAGTCCTCCATACAGTATTATAGGCCCCATATATTGCTCCGTACAGTATTATGGGCACCACATAGTGCTCCATGCAGTATAATGAGCCCGATATAATGCTCCATACAGTATAATGAGCCCCATATATTGCTTCATACAGAATAATGGGCCCCATATAATGTTTCATACAGAATAATGGGCCGCATATAATGCGCTATACAGAAAAATGGGCCCCAATACCTCATATAATACTCCATACAGAATGGGCCCCATATAATCCTCCATACAGAATGGGCCCCATATAGTACTCCATACAGAATGAGCCTCATATAGTACTTCATACAGAATGGACCCCATATAATGTTTCATACAGAATTGGCCCCATATAATGATCCATACAGAATGGGCCCCACATAGTGTTCCATATAGAATGGACCTCATATAATGCTCCATACAAAATAGGCCTTATATATTGCCCCATACATAAAAAAATCAAATACTTACCTCTCCCTCTTCCCCTGCTGCTGCGATCTCCTCAGCATCTTCTGACTCCCTGCACTGCTTAGTGCAGTGGCCGCGCTGTAGTGACAACATCGCGCCCTCTGCCCTGAGACGTCAGAGAGTCACAAGATGCGGAAGAGACCGGAGGAACAGGGAAAGGCAAATATTTCAAACAGTTTAAAGCACAGAGGGTCCGCAGTGGCACGGGGTCCCCAAATCATGGGTCTCACAGCATGCCGATGTCCTAACGTCGAGTTGACTGCAAGGGCCGGCCTCCACCTCCAGCCTCCAGGCCCCGGAGCAGCTGTAGCTGCTGCACCATCTGTATGTCTGCCCCTGGAGTGATAATAACTATTTCTATAACTTTCACTATTACAAACTTTCTACGATCGGTTTAGTGGCCCTTTAAGAAATATACCTTTGGGTTAAAAGATGGTGCCAATTAAATACGGCGGTAAAATTTTGCAAACTTTAGCTACAACACTTCCCGGTATGCTCTTTCCCCACCCAGTGTACAACCTTTGTTCAGCTTTAGACACACCTGTAACAAATATAAGTTACAGGCACATAACCAGTAACAGCAGACAACTGAAGGTCTCTGTCACCTTGCAGTCATTTCTCTGTTCCTTTGTATTTATTGCTTCTCTTCTATCTGTTCCAGCTGATATTCTGAGCTCCAGCTTTGGTTGCATGACCCTGAAAGCTTTTACTCTTACATGATTTGCCCGGTTTTATAAACCATGTCACCGTGTCACTGTAAAGTCACAACATTCATTGTGATTGTCTTCCTCCATTAGTATGGCTTCCAGGAACATTCTCCTGAGCCGCTCTTGTGTTTACAGGTCTGTTTCGTACAAATGTTACCTATATAAATGCTGGAATGAACAGGATATTAAAAATATACCCAGACAGTTGTTTCTTATGCAGAAATGTGTTCTTTGCTTTGCAATCTTGTTTTAACCCCTTCCCAACATTTGCAGTATATATACAGTACGTAATGGTTGGGAAGATGAGATATATGTACGCTGTAAGGGGTGTACCGGGATCGCGTGATGCTCCACTCCCTTTCCTCATGTTGATATTGTATATATATATATGTATATATGTTGTGTAGATAGGGAGAGTGCAGTACCTCAATGTGGATACTAGATGGGGGTACAATAGTGTATATAGTTTTCATAGGAGGAATCAAGCGCAGATAAGATAGAGGATTTTCCTTTTCTAAGTTAGTAGGGCTATAGAGCCCGGACAGGGCGGTTAACTCCGTAACGTTGGGCAGTAAGAAGCCCAGCTGTCCAAGGCCATTGGGCCAGAAGTGCAGCAGTGCTTACACACAGGTTGCTCTAAGATGTGGCAGCTTACTACTTGGGCAGATGCTCTCATGTCTGGGGTGAAACAGACAAGGGAACTCCTGAACGTAGTGAAGCTGAATAGGGAGGACGCTGAGGTACCAAATGGGTTGGTACATCCCGGGGACACCCTAGGAGGAAAGAGGGAAGACACAGGGAAAGTAAAGGATGTGGACTGTGCAGAAATCTGTGTTGATGCTGTAACTGATGTAGACGTGCTGTAATTGAAAACAAGTAAAGTTCTATGTTTAAAGTTGGGATTGGACTCCGTCTTTTTATGTGCCAGATCAAAGGAAGAAGTGTATCTGTGACTAAGGGAGGCCTCTGAGAACCAGGCAAGTGAGACAGTAAGACTTTGTGCATGTGGCGCGGGTGGCCAGGGTGCGCTAAAGCAGACACCACTGTGGGCCATGACTATGGCCCTGGCTTCCGCTCACAACATCATGGTGATCGCCTGCGCACAGGAGCTGTGTGCGGGTGATCACCGCCGGGTGTTCAGCTGATATGACAGCTGACGCACGACACTGCCAGGAGCAGTGTCCTCAACCACTCCCAGCAGTTTAACACGCTGGCATTTAGAAGGCAGGCATAGGGAGGGGGATTCCCCTGCCCTCCGATTGGCGCCCCCGCGATGTCAGCACCATGGGGCCCATTGTTGCCATAGTGACTCGATGTCGTCATGACAACATCCGGGTCACCAAAACTAGCGAACTTGTTACACCATGCACAGACCATGGTGCAAGAGGCTTGTATGTCAGTGCAGCGCTGACAGTTTATAAAGCATAGCAGTGATTGTGCACTGCTATGCTTTATAAGCGATCAGAGTGAAAGTGACATAAAGGGACTGAGTAAAAAAATTAACAAAAATTGTAAAAATATATCTTTTTAAATCACAAAATAATAATAATAAAAAATATATACTATACCCATAAATAAATATTTTTATGGAAAAAAGTGCACATATTTTGTATGCATCCGGAACCACCAGACTAGTAAAACTGTCCACTAGTTAACAACTTCAGGAAACACCATAAAAAATAAATAAAAACATGGCAAAAATGCTTTATAACCATACAGCTAAACAAAAAGTGGAATAAAACAAGATAAAAAAAGACAAATGTAAATAAAATTGTATCTCTGAAAACGTCATCTTGTCCTGCAAAAAACAAGCCACCACTCCATCAGTGGAAAAATGAAAAGCTATAGTTCTCAGAATAAAACGGTGCAAAAATAATTACTTTTTCTATAATATAGTTTTCATTGTGTAAAAGTATAAAAATATAAAAAAAACTATATAAATGTGGTATCACTGTAATCATACTGACCTGAAGAATAAAGCTGCCTTATCAATTTTACCACATGCAGAACAGCAAAAAAAAGTAATTCCTGAATTGCTGTTTTTTGGTCATTTTACCTCCCAAGAATCGGAATAGAAATCGATAAAAAAATGTAACTTGCCCAAAAATGTTACTAATAGAAACGTCGTCAACTTGTTCTGTAAAAAATAAGCCCTCACATTACTCTGTTGGCCGAAATATGGAAAGATTGTAGCTATCACAATATGGGGATGCCCAATAAACAGCGTCTTTCAGTGTGTTACAGCAACCAAACATGAAAACCTGATTTAAATCTGGTATCGCTGTAATCGCACCAACCTGAAGAATAAAGTAGCCTAATCACTTATACAGCATTAGGAAAGGCGTAAAAAATAGATAAAACCAATTCTTCACCTGCGTTGATGTTTTCATTCTGCCTCACATTTATCCTGTGCTCTACGCTGAACTCTTACACTGGGGTTTTCTGTGTAAATCTCTGAAATATGTGATTGAGACGGAACCCCAATGGAGGATTCCCTATAATGAGGCAGATGGAGGTACTGTTGACTCAATCTGGCCTATGATACAGCGGTGTCTGTCTTTTTAGGCGTGCATAAATGCGTGGTTGACCACAGTTTTGTGCACTTCTGAAAAGAAGAATGCCGCTGAACAGAGGCTAGGTGGAGTCCAGAGTAACTCTGGTGCTTCATTATAGTGAATGGATCTCTCAGGGTTTCATCTGAATCACGTCACTCGGAGATTGAGATGGAAACCCCAAAGTAAGTGCCCAGCATAAAGTGCAGGATAAAGTGATCCCAAACATTATGTAAAATGTTACCAATAAAAGCTTCAACTTAATCCACAACGAAAAGCAAGTCCTCAACTCAGGTCCGTCACCTGTTAACAGAAATATAGGGGGCTTACATGTTACTGGTAGTACAAGGCTCTGGAAAAGCAAAATGGCTCCTCCCCCAAAAAAATTCTGTGCTCCCAAACTCAAATGCCACCCTCCCTTCTGAGCCCCAGTGTGCCTAAACCAAATTTAGAGTCCACATGTTTGCATTTCTGTAGCGATGAGAGCCCTCCTAATTTACAGGTGCATGTCTCAAGAAGCTCAACCTTGGCATAATGTACTGGGAACTACAACGTACTGTGGTGACTACAACGCACTGAGCGCTACAATGGCAGTTTGCAACTTTCACTCAGCAACATCCGCTGCTGCTTGTTTCTGGAAAACACCCATGGAGTCAAAATCGTCACTACACCTGTAGATAAATTCCCAAAGGGATATAATTTCCAAAATAGAGTCACTTGAGGGGGAATTCTGCTCTTCAAGCACTTAGGGGCTCTGCGTATGGAGTCTGCACACTCCAGGAGGAAAACAGCAATTCGTCCATTCTAAGTCTCGCCATATGGCTAAGCAGCATTGTGCAGTCACATATGGGGTATTTCTACATTCAGCAGAAATTGTGGTACAAATTTCCTGTGTGAAAATGTAAAATCTGGGGCTAAGACAAAATTTTGGTTGTAAAAATGTAATTATTTTTTCTTCATTGCCCAATGGTATAAAATTTGGTGACACACTTGTGGTGTCAATATGACACTGCCCCCCTAGATTAATTCATTGAGAGTTGTAGTTTGCAGAATGGGATCACTTATAGGGGGTTCTGATATTCTGGCACCTCAGGGCCTCTGCCAATGTGACATGGTACCCTCAAACCAGTCCAGCAAAATCTGAACTCCAATATGGCGCGTCTTCCCTTCTGAGCTTTGCACTGTGCCTCAAAAGTAGTTTTTGATCACATATGGGGTATTGGCGTACTCAGGAGAAATTGCACAACAATTGTTGAGGTCCATTTTATCCTGATATCCTTGTGAAAATGAAAAAAAATGGGGCTAAAACATCTTTGAGGGAATTTTTTTTTTTTCATTTTCACAGATCAATGTCAAATTCTGTGAAGCACCTGTGGGTTGAAGGTGCTCACCACACATCTATATAAATTCCTTGAGGGGTCTAGTAACCAAAACGGGTTCAGTTGTGGGGGATTACCACTGTTTAGGCACATCAGGGGCTCTCTAAATGCGACATGATGTCCGTAGACCATTCCATCAAAGTCTGCATTCCAAAACGTCACTTTTTCCTTTCTGAACCCGGCTGTGTGCCCAAACCATAGTTTTCCCCCCACATATGGGGTATCTTTATTAATATTTATTTATTATATTTATTAACAATAACAGGGTTTTTTTTAGACTCATACTTTCTTTTCCTTTCAGGAAAAGTTTTCAGCAAAGCTTTTTATTAGTGGCATAACTAGAGTCTGATGGACCCCAGTGCAAAATTTGGACATGGGCCCCTACCTGCATGTTGGTCAGTTGTATGGACCCTGTAGCATTTTAAATACTATGAAGACATCCGTGTTGCTTTCTCCTTGATGTAATAATGTTTCTTATCCTGTACTAATGTCACCCATCCTGGGCCTCTCACTGATATAATGTCTATAATGTCTCTATCCTGGGCCCCTGCTATTAATAATATCCTCCATCCTGTGCCCCTTCAGATAATAATGTCGCCCATCCTGGAACCCACGCAGTAATAAGGTCCAGCATCCTGTGCCTCTTTCAGTAAGGATGTCCAACATCCTGGGCCCCTTCCTGCTATAATGTTCCCCATTCTAGGCCCTTCCAGTAATAACTTCCAACATCCTGGGCCCCTTCCTGCTATTATGTCACCCATCCTGAGCCCCTCCCTGCAATAATGTCTCCGACCTGGACCCCTTACTGGTATAATGTCCCTCATCCTGGGAATAATGTCCCCCGCTCTGTGCCACTTCTAGTAAGAATCTGCCCCATCATGGGCCCCTCAGGGTAATAATGTCCAATATCCTGCAGCCCTTCCTTCTATAATGTCCCTCATCCTGAGCCCCTTCCTGTAATAATGTCCCCACTCTGGCCCCTTCCTGGTATAATTTAACCTATCCTGGTCTCCTTCCAGTAATAATTTTTTCCATTCTGGGCCCCTTACTGGTATAATATCCCCCATTATTGACCCCTTCCTGGTTGTAATGTCCACCACTCTGGTATATTTACCCATCCAGTCCCATTCCAATAATATTGTCCTCCATCCTGGGCCCATTTTGTAATATTGTGCCCTGCTCTTCTCTAACACATTTAAAAAAAAACCGAATCTTCTCACATTCCCCCCTCCCCCAATGAGCTGCATCCCCTTATATAGAAGAGGCCCGCAACTGACTTTGGCATCCCTGCTAAGGGCAATTCATGACGTCACTGCTATGCACTGCCTGTTACTAGTATGCTGACATCAGCTGCCACCCTTTGATTGGCCGGCAGCATGTATTGCAGTGCAGAGACCCAGTGGGTCCCCACATGGGCCCATTTGCGGCTCTATCATCTGCGAATGCGATCGTTATGCCCCTGCTTCTTATCATCATTGGCAGGATTACAATGACTGAAAACACGTCTATGCCCAGCTTATAACACAGAATGCAAGCACCACAATAGTCTATGTCACGCCTGACCCTGCACCCCCTCCCTTCACAATGACTTTGCACAGGCTCATTAGATACTCTAATACAAAAAATAGGAGGTTCGGGGTCTAACCATTGTGTCTATGTACATGTGTTGTTTCCTGAAACATTAGGAAGTTACCATACTTTCTTTAGACATCTCTACAATTAAAACCATTTATACCTCAGTGTGATCCTCAGAGGCGTACGTACAAGAGCCAAGGTCCCATAGCAAACTTTTTAATAGGGTCTATGTCATCACCCCTGGGTCCTCCTGCTGTGCAGGCCATTCTGGTTTACCATTTAGCTGTCAAATAAGATTTCTATAGTATGTCGACACTACACAATCAATAAATTAGGGATGGTATTAAATATCAATTATGAGTTCTAGATGTCCAAGCCATTAGATTGAAGGGGGTTTGACGTTCTTTCAGGTCTGCCCTGCTTTATTTCCTTTATCAGCAGTAACAATTCGATAATAGAAAAGAGCAATGACAGAAACATGTAATTATCTGTAGTTTCCTAATTTTTCTGTTAGCAGAATGCAAGCTGCCATTTACAGCAGTCTGCATTCTACCCCTGGAACTGCAAAAACTTGCAGTTTTACCTGCCCTAATAATCCCACTTTTACGAAAAAAAACAAATTCATGTAAGAAAACTCCTTGCGTTTTTAAGTATTATTATATTATACTGTACTTGTATAAAATATCACTACATCTCTGTAATAGATTCTCTTTGCAGACATCTCACTTTGGGAAGTCTCTTGACCTGCTAAAGTACTTATATCTCTAAACCAAGAAGATTTAGACACTTGGCAGTGTTTGTACATGCTTACTTTATTGCAGCATATTCATTAGTGAACCATGAGTACCTTGCACAAATTAAATCACTTGCAGATCACATATTGGCAGATCTGTCTCAATCTATTTCGGACTCGAAACACTAAATCTTTTGCCACTGTAATCTTTTGTCATTGGATTGCAGAATATGTTGAGAGCAAAAGTGACAGATAAAGAAACCCTTTCTCCGTCGGTTACTTTTACAATGGCTCAGAGAGAGTACGGTGGTTTCGATTTTCTACAATGTCAATGATATTAAAGTGGAACTAAACTCAAAAATGAAAACTCCATTTATTCTTATATGGGGAAAAGATATATTGAAATTTTATACAGACTCATAACTGTTCTATAATCTCAGCTTTTGCTGACGGGGAACTATAATAATGAAAATGCATTTCAGCGTTTCAATTTGTTGAGGAATGATAGGTAAACAGTTAAAGATTTTGGTTAGAGAGCACATTGCTGCTAATAGGGCAATTTATATTATGATCAAAACCGGTGATTTGAGATGTACAGTACTATGGATTTGCACATAAATATAGCAGCAAGATGCTTCTTAATATATTTCTGAAGAACCAGAAGAGTTGTTATATTCAAGTAAATTAAAGCAGAATCGTTTATCACTCTGTACAATATAGCGCAATGGTTTAGATTTCCAAAGTGTGAGTAAATTTATTAATGTATTTTACAACAGTTTTCTGGTATAAAGGCACAGAAAAGCTAAACAATATATTTATGATCAGTGTGATCATTACCAGTGTGTGAAACAATGAGCTAGTATCTATTACTCGCTGGTCCAGGCTCAGGCACCTGGCCTTGTTTCCTTCCCCCATGGCTGATTAATAATAATCTTTATATTTATATAGCGCTAACATATTTCGCAGTGCTTTACAGTTTGCACACATTATCATCACTGTCCCCGATGGGGCTCACAATCTAAATTCCCTATCAATATGTCTTTGGAATGTGGGAGGAAACCAGAGAACCCGGAGGAAACCCACACAAACACGGGGAGAACATGCAAACTCCTTGCAGATGTTGTCCTTGGTGGGATTTGAACCCATGACTCCAGTGCTGCAAGGCTGCAGTGCTATCCACTGAGCCACTGATTCCATTTTTCCTGCTCCATGCGGGGTTACTCTTCACACCTTAGTCACTGCAATCAAGTTTATGCATCCCAGTAAGATAGTTTCCAGTTTGTCTATATATTTCTGCTATTTACAGTATTTGTAAACCTCTCTCTGCAAATTAGAAAGATTTGCCATTACTTCACTGCTATCCTGAAACCATTTTCTAGCTGTGTTTGCGTACATCTGTGATATAAAACATAACTCTGCAAGCCAGTTACCAGATTATCTACTTGTCTATTAAATATCTGTGTAACCATACCTCTGCAATCACACATCAGTTACGATTACTGCTATCCTGCTATTAACCACTGGCCTGCTGCTTGTTCCGGGTTGACTATGCACCTACTGCTCTTGTGTGTATCTTCACATCTGTCTCAGTTTCATCCGATGCTTTCTGCACCGATTTTCCGACTACCATGCTGCATACTGTGCTGTCCTGGGTGATCCAAATGTCATCTGGCAACACCAGCTCTGCTATTTCTTCACCTCTGTCCGTGCTGCTCACCGTGACCTACCGCTTAGATAATCTACCTCATCAAGTAAGCTGTTTAAAGCCCGGGTCTCACATAGTGATACACCAGCGATCCCGACAACGATCAGGATCGCTGGTGTATCGCTACATTATCGCTGCTGAGCTGCCAAACAGGCAGCTCAGGCAGCGATCAGCACAGCGACACTGCGGGTAAACATCGCTTAGTTACCCGCAGTGTATGTTGGATACCAGCGCCCTGATGCAGGGAGCTGGTAACCAAGGTACACATCGGGTTTCCAGGCGCTTCGCGGTGCCTGGAAACCCGCTGTGTACCTTGGTTACCAGATCCCCTGCATCAGGGCGCTGGTATCCAAGGTACACAGCAGGTTTCTAGGCACAGCCCCGCGCCTGGAAACCCGCTGTGTACCTTGGTTACCAGCGGATCGCTGGTCTCCCGCCTGTCACACGCAGCGATGCGTGCCTGTCAGTGAGAGACCAGCGATCAAAAAAATGTCCAGGACATTCAGCGACGATCAGCGATACCCAGCAGGGGGGCTGATCGTCGCTGAATGTCACACACAGCGATATCGGTGGTGAGCTCGCTGCTGCGTCACAAAACTAGAGACTCAGCAGCTAGCGAGATCGCTGTGTGAGACGGGGGTTAACAGTATTCCTGGCAGAGTGCAACTCAGCCATTGTTCATCTGATTTGAGGTAGAACAGTGAGAGGATTAGTGTTTGATTTGGGCCTGCTGAAGAGAGAAAGTGACTGTCATGTATAGTGTACAGTTCCTATAGCGTCTTGTGCTTGGGTGCGAGGAAACACAGGAGACATAGGTTGAAATGAAATGACTTGTATTACTTCATACAAGCATGCTGAAAAGTTCACACAGTTTGCAGGAACAGCGACAGGAGACACAGCAGGCCAGAGTAACTTCAAGCACTACAATAAATCTCCAAAGCAGGTTCAGGATCTCTTCTCTGTACCGTAATTCCTCTGCAACATGGATTCACCAAACAGCAGGTTTCCAGAGTCCAAAAGTGTTCCAAGGTTCCTCAGTAGGGAATAGCTGGAGTACAAGTCCAAGGCTTCCAGGAGTCAGGTCACAGACTGACTGAGGCTTGATTCAGGAGCACTGATTGTTCAGCTGAGGCTGCTTAAGAAGCAAGAGGGAAGAATCAGGGCGGGAACATGAAAACTGGAAACTCCATATTAACTGAGGGCAAGAGCTGCAGAAAGACAGAAAGCAAAATGGCCGACGGAAAACTGAGTTTCAAGGAACATGTCAACAGAGACAAAGAACCTTACATTACTCCCCCCTTAGGGACAACCTCCGGATGACCTCAGACCAGGCTTGTCAGGGTACCTCTGATGAAACTGGCGGAGCAGGCGAGGAGCATTTACATTATTGACTGGTTCTCATGAGTTGTCCTCCACTGGGTAGCCCTGCCATTTAATCAAATATTGCAACTGATTTCTGTACAACCTGGAATCTAGAATCCTTTCCACCATAAATTCTTCCTGACCATCGAACAGCACTGGGTCAGGGCAAGGAGAAGAACGTCCAGGAAACGTATTGGGTGTTGCAGCCTTTAGTAGAGATACATGAAAGACAGGGTGGATTCTCATAGTTCTGGGCAGTTGAAGACGACAAGCAACAGCACTTATAATCTTATTGATCTTATAAGGTCCAATGTACTTATGTCCCAATTTAGACGATGGAATCTTTAATTTAAGATTTCTGGTTGACAGCCAGACCAAATCTCTACCTTGAAAGCTGGTGCAGGTTTACGAAATTTATCTGCTGCTTTCTTGTACCTTTCCTGAGCCAATTCTAGATTTTCCTTTAGAAGATCCATATTCTTTTGTAAAGAAGTGATTCTTTCAGCCACTGCCGGCAAGGGCGTATCTATGGGAAATCGAGGAAGAATGTTAGGATGATAACCTAGATTGGAGTAAAAAGGAGACTGCTTAGTGGAGGCGCTCTGAGAGTTGTTATAAGAGAACTCAGCCAGTGGAAGTAGATCCACCCAATCATCCTGTAGGTGGCAGATAAAACAGCGGAGATACTGCTCCAGGGTCTGATTGGTTCGTTCTGTCTGTCCATTAGTCTGGGGATGAAAAGCAGAAGAAAGGTTTACTTTAATGTCCAATGCTGCACAGAAATTTTGCCAAAACCTTGAAGTGAATTGCACCCCTCGATCCGAAATGACCTCATCCGGTACTCCATGTAAGCGAAACACAGTCTTAATCATCAAGTCTGATGTCTGTTTTGCAGTGGGTAAGCCGACACAAGGGATAAAATGAGCTGCCTTTGTTAGACGGTCAACCACCACTAGAATGGTGTTCTTCCCTTGAGAGGTTGGTAACTCCACAATGAAGTCCATAGAAATGGATCCCCACGGGCGGGACGGGTGGGAAGAGGTTGCAACAGACCAGTTGGTGAGGAGCGAGGTGTTTTGCATCTTGCACAGACTTCACATGAAGTGACATAGTTTAAGACATCTTTCCTGTAAGTGGGCCACCAAAAGAAACGAGAAAGAAATTCTTGTGTCTTTAGAATTCCCCTATGCCCGGCTATCTTGGAATCGTGGATGAGTTGCAATACTCTCAATCTGACTGTTTCAGGTATATACAGACGTTGTCCCTGAATCCACACACCATTCTTAAAGACAAGACTTACGTCCCTTGGGGGTTGAGCCAACAAAGAATCCGCATGGTATGCTTCCTTGATGTCCTTAAGTAGGTCTTGATTATGAATCACTCCCAGGAATCTAGAGTCAGGAAGAATAGTCTTAGGAGGAGTAAGTGGACGTGTCTCTGCTGAATGAATCCTAGAGAGTGCATCAGCCTTTCCATTGCGCGATCCTGGTCTATAAGAAATGACAAAATTAAATTGGTTTAGGAAAAGATTCCAGCGAGCCTGGCGAGGAGTCAGGCACTTAGCCGACCTGATAAATTCAAGGTTACGATGGTCTGTCAGGACGACTATTTGCTGTGCAGCTCCCTGAAGAAGGTGTCTCCATTCCTTGAAGGCGGCAATAATGGCCAACAATTCTCTATTGCCCACATCGTAGTTCCTCTCAGCCGAAGACAACTGCTGGGAAAAGAAGGCACAGGGATGCAAGACATTCTTCTCACCTGTTCTCTGAGAGAGTATAGCTCCAACGGCACAGTCTGAAGCATCCACCTCTATTATGAAGGCAAGCTCGGGGTTGGGATGTACTAAGATAGGTGCAGTGGTAAATTTATCCTTTAAACAGGAAAATGCTTCCTGAGCTTGCGGGGTCCAGGAGAACCTAGACTGTTTCCGGGTAAGTTGGGTGATAGGTGACACTACCTCAGAAAAATTCTTAATGAAACGTCTATAGAAGTTGGCAAACCCGATGAAACGCTGCACCTCCTTCACATTTCTAGGAATTGGCCAATCCTTGATGGCTTGGGTCTTGCTTCCATCCATACTAATCCCTTGCGTAGATAGTACATACCCCAGAAATTGAATTTCGGTCCTATGGAATTCACATTTTTCAAGTTTGATGTAGAGATGGTTTTGTCTTAGGCGTTCTAAGACCATTCTCACATGTCCATGATGTTCCTCTGTGGAGTTAGAAAAAATTAGAATATCATCCAGATAAATCACCACAAATATATCTAGGAGATCCCTGAAGATATCATTCACGAAGTGTTGGAAAGTGGCTGGGGCGGTACTCAGACCAAAAGGCATAACTAGATATTCAAAGTGTCCATAGCGTGACCTGAAAGCAGTCTTCCATTCATCCCCAGGTCTAATACGTACCAAGTTATAGGCCCCACGGAGATCCAGTTTAGAGAAAATTTTGGCATGCCGCACTCTCTCCAACAACTCAGGGATTAAAGGCAATGGATAACGGTTTCTAATAGTAACCTTATTGAGTTCCCTATAGTCTATGCAGGGTCTCAGAGATCCATCTTTCTTCTTCACAAAGAAGATGGGTGCACCTGCGGGAGATGAAGAGGGGCGTATGAAGCCCTTGGCTAAATTTTCATCTATATAATCCTTCAAAGCTTTTAGCTCGGGCCCCGCTAGGGGGTAGATCTTACCAAAAGGTATCTCGGCTCCAGGCAATAATTCAATTGGACAATCATATGGACGGTGAGGAGGAAGCTGATCAGCGTTCTTCTTGTCACATAAATCCACATAGTCCTGGTATACAGCTGGTAGTTCAGGGACTGACATGGTTCCTTTAGGAACAGAGCAAGCTGAAACTCCTTGAGTCTCATCTGTTTCTCCGGAAAGTGTAATTCCTTGGTCTCCCAGTTAATCGTAGGATTCTGCGCCTGCAGCCATGGTAGCCCTAGAATAATGGGAAAGTGGGGAGAAGAGATAAGCAAAAAATACATTTTCTCCTGATGATCTTTACCCATAAGGACCCTCAAAGGCTCTGTTTCTTGATCCACTGGTCCAGAAGTCAGTAGAGAGCCATCCACAGTCTCCATCTGTACTGGAGTAGCCTTCTTCACTGAACGTATCCCCTGTTTCAGAGCAAAGGAGATATCCATAAAATTTCCACTTGCTCCTGAGTCGATCATAGCAGAGCTAGACACCCAGACTGAGTCAACCCAGAGTTTGATGGAAAGGAAGCAATGAGAATTGTTTCTTTTACAACTCAGCTGGGACAACCGCTGAGGAAACTTGAAAAATTGCAGCGTTTATACCGTCATCGTCCCCAGAACTAACAGAGTTTAAGTCTGAGAAATCAAGATCTCTTGCAGCAGATCTCTCTGGAGCCTGAGGCTCGGACATGACAGAGCTCCTCTCGCAACACTCACAGTGAATGACTGCTGCAGTAGTCTTACGAGAACGGCTGGGGCAGTTTATAATGAAGTGCCCTGACTTACCACAGTAGAAACATAGATTTTCCTTTATACGATGTTCTTTGCGTGCATCACTAACCCGTCTTTGTAAAGAGTCCACCTGCATGGGTTCAGGTTCTGGTTCCCTTGTGATCCTACTCAAAGGTTCCTTAGCTGAGGAGGGAGGTAGTAAAAGGTTAGTGCGATTATTTTCGAACCATCTCTCTTGTCTGCGTTCAGTCAGACGAGCATCAATACGGATACAATAGTTAATAAAGTCACCTAACGCAGTGGGAGGGTCGGCACGAGCAAGTTCATCCTTAATCAGTGGAGACAACCCTTTCCGAAAAATAGATTTTTTAGCGGAAGTGTCCCAAGTGGTATCAAGAGCCCATCTCCTGAAATCCAGGGCATATTCGGCTACTGAACGCTTACCTTGGCGCAAAGTTAACATGGCTGCTTCAGCTGTTGCACCTCGATTGGGGTCATCAAACACCTGCCCCATGGCTAAAATAAAAGCATTAAGGTGATTCAAACAATCATCCTCAGTCTCAATCAGAGGGTTTGCCCACATCAAAGCCTTATTGGTAAGCAACATGATTATAGTAAGCACTTTGGATCGTTCAGTGGGAAATTGTGAAGCATGTGCAGAGAAAAATAAATTGCATTGATTAATAAATCCCCTGAATTTCTCACGTTCACCGCCAAAACGAAAAGGAGGTAATTTGGGGATCCCAGAACTCGGGGTTATGGCAGGAGCCTGGGCTCGTTCCTCTAGAGCCTCAATCCTGGCTCGCAATTCCTGGGTAGTCTGTCCAAACACTTGCAAATTATGATTAGTGAGGTCCTGTAGGCTTGCAAAATGGGTTTTTAAAGTCTGTACATCTGAAAGGATTGTATCAGTCACTCCGCAAAGTTCCTTTATGCGGGCCTCCATCTTCCAGATCTTTTAAGGCAGAAGTGCTGGAAGAGGAAAGGAAAAAAAAAAAAAAAAAAAAAAAAACCAATAGTGTTTACCTGTGGTAACACTCTAGAGTAAAATTTTAAGGGAATGCGCTCACCTGGAATGGTTGTGAGAAGTCACAACCACTGTCATCACATAAGGTATTAAACGGACATCTGATATCCACAGTCACAGCAGACACGGCTTTCCCAGACCCAGCAGACACTAAACATTGGCTCCTGAATCTTGTCATGTATAGTGTACAGTTCCTATAGCGTCTTGTGCTTGGGTGCGAGGAAACACAGGAGACATAGGTTGAAATGAAATGACTTGTATTACTTCATACAAGCATGCTGAAAAGTTCACACAGTTTGCAGGAACAGCGACAGGAGACACAGCAGGCCAGAGTAACTTCAAGCACTACAATAAATCTCCAAAGCAGGTTCAGATCTCTTCTCTGTACCGTAATTCCTCTGCAACATGGATTCACCAAACAGCAGGTTTCCAGAGTCCAAAAGTGTTCCAAGGTTCCTCAGTAGGGAATAGCTGGAGTACAAGTCCAAGGCTTCCAGGAGTCAGGTCACAGACTGACTGAGGCTTGATTCAGGAGCACTGATTGTTCAGCTGAGGCTGCTTAAGAAGCAAGAGGGAAGAATCAGGGCGGGAACATGAAAACTGGAAACTCCATATTAACTGAGGGCAAGAGCTGCAGAAAGACAGAAAGCAAAATGGCCGACGGAAAACTGAGTTATAAGGAACATGTCAACAGAGACAAAGAACCTTACAGTGACACTGAGAGACAACAGGTCTATGAGGTGATTAAAACAGACTAGCTGAATCTTTCTAATCTCTATGTAGAAACAGGAAGTCTCAAAGTCTCTTTTCCCTGCATGAAGGGCAAAATGAGCAATAGTAATTACACAGTGCTATATAATATGATGACTGCAATATATTAAGGAATAAGAAGAAATTAACACTCAAATAACAAATGAAGAAGTGATTTAATTGCAATCCACTGCAAACATAAGCTGTTTCGGTCTAACATAGACCTTCATCAGATATACGGATTGCCCAAGGAATTAATGAGACGGAGAGGTGCTGGAGATTAGCACAGTATTTGTCATGCTTCTGAAGTCGAACCTTTGATTCTGTGTTCTGTGATCAGCATCTCTTTGCGCTCAGCCAAAACAGATACACCGTTCCTTTGGGTGTTGCAGTTCTGTTATCTTTGTTTCTGTCAGTTTTGGGTAATGAGTGTTTTTAATTTTCTCTATTTATCTGTCCTATCACCATTCAGGTGCAGCTTTAAATACCTTCCCCTACTGGTGTTTCCTGTTGGTGATAGATTTTGTTAAATTCATTCACTTTGCTGTAATTTGCCTTGGTTGCAGTTGTTTTATGTGTGATTCCTTTACTCCATAGCGAACTGCTACTCTAGCAATCCTATGAGCTGCTAAGGGCACTCAAAGTAAGCCACAGTCGAGTGGGGGCTCCATTGCGTTATCTTAGGGTGACAACCTCCTCGGTCAGGCAGGAACACACCAGAGTCAGAGAGGGGCTTTTCCTAGTCTGAATAGGGACCTGTCAGTTTCAGGTGTTTGTCTGCCTGGTTTGTATGTTACCTGAAAGAATACGCGTTGGTAGTCTTCTTAACATTATCACCAGCCCACTTAATTTGCTGTATGCCAAGAAGTTATCATGGACGCTCTTAACTGTGCAATTGTGGTCTTTGTCTTTGGAAGTGGCAGACAACAAGCAACAACAACAGCTTGTATTTTCCACCAATCCTCAGGTTCTACTTAACCCTAATCAGTCATCTAAGCCTAAGGTAAAATTATCAGACTGGTTTGACAAGGACCAAAGTAAGTTTTTCATCTTTTTTGCTTCATATAAACTGTATTTTCGTCTCCGTCCTACCTCATCCGGGGAAGAGAGTCAATGTGTTGGTATTGTTTTGTTGTTGCTTCATGGAGATTGTGGAGACTTGGGGGTCAGCGGGCGCTCAGAACCGCAAGTCGAAACCACATGGACCAGTGTGTCTCTAGTAAAATATGAGATATGGTTCATAGTCCCGCTCTGTTTTCTCTGGATGAGACCATGTTTCTGACAGTGCGCCTGGACCAATGTTTTAGCAATACGGATACATTTGAGACTGTTTCTGTGATTACTCCCTCTCATCCTATTGAGGCAGGTGAACCCATGTAAATAGAGGCCTGCATAGAGTCCAAGGAGGGAGCTCTACGTTGGAGCACCTGCTTGTCTCTGTTTATACAGCCGTCGAATGGATCATGTATTGAGTGAGTATTTCAAATACAACAATACATTTCTTAAAGCTAAAGAGGATATAAAAGCATTAATAAGTCCTAACAGTTTGAAGTTATCTCTCATGCATACTACAGGTTGTTTTTTACAAGTATCTTTGGTCACCAAACCTGGAGATATAGTTATCTGTGCATTTGTTGACTCAGGTTCCGCCTTAGATCTCATTGACAGTGATTTTGCTATTGAGGGTGGTTACACAATGTCAACTCTTGTTCATTCTATTCAAGTATCCGCAATTGATAATTCTCCCCTCTCCCAAAGTCATGTTACTTCTAAAGTTGAGAATGTGTGCATGGGAGTGGGAGTGTTACACACAGAATCAATATCTTTCATGGTTTTTCCTTTATTACCATATAAATTTGTGTTGGGTATGCCCTGGTTAGTGAAATAAAATCCTTCCATCAAATGTGAGAGTCGTGAGGTTAATTCTGGGGGGAATTTTTGTTTTTCCAATTGTTTGTCTAAATCCTTGGAATCAATAATGAGATTTCTTCTTCCAGATTTTATTCAGGATATTGAGGATGTTTTTTTGGAGACTGAATCTGAAATTATTTCCCATCATAGGTCAAATGATTGTGCTGTCAAATTTATCCCATGGGCCAAATTGTCTGAATCTCATCTGTTTATTCTCTCTCTTTTGATGAGAGATTCCTTGAAAGAGTACATTCAAAAGAGTCTCTCCAAGAGTCACATTAGGCCTTCTACCTCATCAGTCGCCATGGCATTTTTCTTTGTTAAAAAAAGATGGACGTTTGCATCCTTGTTTGGATTTTAGAGAGATTAACAAGATTGCAGTACGTAAATCGTGCCCGTTAGTTCTTATTACTGATCTGTTTAATCAACCAAGTGGTCAAGTGGTTTTCTAAACTTGATCTGAGAGGATATATAGCCTTATACGTGTTCACCAAGGTGATGAGTGGAAGGCTGCCTTCAATACTCCTGAGGATCACTTTGAGAATTTGGTGATGCCATTTGGTTTAACCAATGCTCCTACTGTATTTCAGAACTTTATAAATTATACTTTTTCTTCTTTGGTGAGTAGATTTATGGTGATATACTTGAATGATATTTTGATCTACTCAAATTCTCATGAGGAACATTGAGAGCAAGTTAGACAGCTGCTTCAGTTTCTTCGTGACAATCATTTGTTTGCCAAACTAGTGAAATGCCAGTTTGAGGTGCAGCAGATTCATTTTATGTGTCATTTGGCATCTGCTGAAGGTTTTCAGATGGATCCTGTTAAAGTACAGGCTGTCTTTGATTGGTGCAACCTACTAATCTTAAAGCTCAACAGAGATTCTTATGTTTCTCTAATTATTATTGTAAGTTCATTAACAACTTCTTAGTCATAATCAAACCTGTTACTGATATGATGAAGAAAGGTGCTGATTTTACCTCTTGGTCTTCTGAGGCTGTTGATGCTTTTGCTACTCTCAAGTTAGACTTTTCAAAAGCTCTGGTCCTCAGTCAACCCGATATTGATTTGCCTTTTGTGGTTGAGGTACACTACACTCTTCTGTAGAGATGGGCACTGTTCTTTCACAGAAGAACAATGGTTATTTTCATTCTTATGCTTTTTTCTTGCTGAGATTCTCACAACCACAGTCCAACTATAAAAAAGGCGATCGGGCACTCTGGGCGGTTAAAAGAGCTTACGAGGACTAGAGACATTGATTGGAGAGGTATAGAGTAACGGTCTTTATTGATCACAAAAATTTACTGTATGTTGATGCTGCTAAGTGCCTGAATACTATACAGGCCCAGTGGGTACATTTTTTTTCGTTTGCCTTGATTTATCTGTGACATATCTCCCTGGTACTAAGAATGTTAAGGAGGATGCCTTATCACGTAGTTTTGTTCCGGAGTTGAGGGACAAAAATCCTTTCAAAATTCTTAGTGAAGGGGTGGTGGTAGGTGCTTTGTGTATCATTCTCAGACAGCGCATTACAGAGGCTTAGGATGGTGCACCGGAGGGATTGCTGCCCCGCAAGTATTTTGTGCCTTCCTCGCTTCGCACAGATCTTCTTAACAAGTACATGACTCTGTGTTGGCTGGACATCTGGTTTCCTCTTCCACCTGAAGAGCTTTTTTCCAGGTCCTTTTGATGGCAGAGTGATAGAAAAGATATGGATGAGTATGTCCATTAAGTGCAGGATTATCACAATGTCTAAAGTCTCTCGCCAGGCCCCAGTAGGGTTTAGCAAGTTGATTCACTAAGTTCCTCTACCAAAATTGCATACGGCTAAGCTTTTAGTACTTTGTTTATCTCTCACGGCATTAAATTACATGGTGTTCCTAAAAACATTATTATTATTATTTATTAGATGGGTTCAGTTTGTGTCTAGCTTTTGGGGTAGCTTTTGCTTTAGATTGGGAATTAGGTTTTCACTCTCCTCAGGTTATCATACTGAGACTAATGGTAAGACGAAGAGAATGAACTAGGAATTGGAACAATATTTAAGATTTTTTGTCTCATCGAGAACTGGGTGGATTATCTTCCTCTGGCTGAGTACGCATTCAATAACCGCACCTCTACTGCTACCAGTACCTTGCAATTTTTTGTTGTGGGGATTTTCATCTGGTTTTCAGAGATTTTTCTGGCTTGCAGTTTGAGGTTCCAGAGCAGCAAATATATTTTTCTCATTTGGTTAAGGTTTGGATAGAAGTTAAAAGAGGTCTCTTGATAACTTGCAATTGGACCAACAGAACTGCCAACCGCAGAGGTAGGAGGGCTTCTGTCTTTCGGTTGGGAGATTTTGTCTGGTTATCCTTTAAAAATCTCCATCTTAAAGTTCCATAAAGAAAATATGCTCCTAAATTTGTTGGACTGTATAAGATAATGAAGGTTATTAATCTAGTGACAGCTAAGGGCCAACTCCTGGTTGCATGGAGGATTAATAAATCCTTCCATGTCTCTCTTCTTAAAAAGTTTGAAGGGACACCAGGTTCTCAGGACAGTACTGACATAGACTTAAAGGAGGACAAGGAGAATGAGGTGGAACTAGTCTTCAAATCCAGATGTGTCAGACGGCGACTTCAGTTTCTCGTTAAGTGCAAGGGTCTTGGTACAGAGGTTAATTCCTGGCTGGATCCTGAAGACTACATGCCAATCATCTGGTGAGGGAGTTCTATCTGTGCCGTCAGCAGTTGCCCCTTGAAGGGAGCATACTGTTATGCTTCTGGATTCGAACTCTTGATTCTGTGTTCTATGATCAGCATCTCTTTCCACTGAGCAAAATCAAATATACCTTTTCTTTGGGTGTTTTAATTCTGTTATCTTTATTTCTATTGGTTCTGGGTAACAGGTGTTTTTAATTTACTCTGTTTGTCAACACTTTAGTGAAAAGGGACAAGTGCATGGACAGCCATCTCTCCTGTATATCAATTGATACGGGGTCTATGACTGATTCTCGGTACCAAAGTTTGGTTATTCAAACCCCCATTACCTTATGTAAATAGTATGGCCAAAATATGGACGCCCGCAACCCATGTCAAGGGTCCTCACACTAAACAGCAAAACCACAAAAAGAGGACTTAGAATTCCTCCAAAAATTATTCAGAAAACACCAGAAAAAAGGCAGAGATGCTAACCTGCCAAGGCCTCCAAACACGTGCACTATCAAGGTGCAGTGGCCCCAATTAAAGATGGTGACAACACAGGTGCAATAATACCGATGAAACAATCACTCTCAGCCTAACAATCCATGGAGGGGGTGGCTGTTTGGTATATTAGTGCACAAAAAATAGTCTGTATGCGGCGCTGTTCACATACAGGTAATGCAGAGCATCTAGCTTACAGCCTATTAGTGATGCCCATACTCTTAGATCAGGCAGGCTGAACAGTGCTAACCAGAATGCATCCCGTGTGAACAGACACCACAGTTTACAGAACTATCTGGGCCCAACTGCACCCTGAAAGATAAATAAAGTGCAAAAAACACATATAAATATATGTGAGGTATTAATTAATATTATTGCCAAAATACGGAAGCTCACACTTCAAGGTTCCTCACACTTGCGAGTCCTATCACTAAACAGCAAAACCACAAAAAGAGGACTTAGAATTCCTCCAAAAATTATTCAAAAAACACCAGAAAAAGGGCAGAGATGCTTACCTGCCAAGGCCTTCAAACAAATGTACCATGGACCCTTATGTAAATAGTGACAGGGGCCTCCACCACCCACTCAACCATGCTACATTTTTCTGGTCTTTTTGGAAACAATAATCAATCTTGTCATTAGAAACTCCTTAACAGCCTTTTCCATTAGATTACTTTACAATACCTGGGGCTATAAGGACATTTTCTCTAATGAAATCATGTCATTGCATTTCTGACTGATAAAGATTGTCTCCAGACCATAACCAATACTAATGTTGTCAGAGTACAAGATACCAGGAAATCTTCATCACATGGCGATCATATATACGATGCTGCCAATGGAAATGACCACTATCCTGATTTTCACATTTTCCTTATTCACCACCCTCCATTCATATTTTATTCCTTAGTTGTTTTTTTAAAGTCCAATGACACTCCTTTATGGTTCACTACAAATGCTCTATTTGATTTATATTGCAGAATGAATGGCAGTAATTTCCTGTTAATACCATAACCAATATATAAAAGTATAACTCAAACATTGCTACAAAAATACTTTTATTGGAGAACAAACCTGATTTGGAAATTGGCTGACAATTACCACATTATGGAAGGATAGTTCCAGCAATATGTGGCAACGTTTCAGACATTCTTCGAAAAATGAAAATCACCTGTTTCACATTGGGGGAGAGATTTTCTCTTATTTATATTTAATCTTCAGCATTTTCTATGTTTTTCTTTCATTTTTCTCTATCCCAGGAGTGCTTCCACATCCTTCACATTCATATATTTCTGCTTTAACTGCTGAAGAAAATGTCAATCAGATATTCTACTGTCCCAACATGCAATTTATGTTTGTAATTAAAAACAGCACCATGACCACAATACGGCCATTGTTGCTACACAATTTACGAATCTGGACATACTGTACTTGCTAATCTGTGCACATAATGTATCAGACACCACTGGAGCTCCAACGATAGGATACATACTACATCTACAGACGATGATTTTATTCTTTCATTCTTGGAAGGCAAATATGGCAATTGTCTAAGGACCTCCATTACCTAAGGACCCCCATCTTCTAGTTTTCTTCAGTGCTTCACAGAGTAATATTCCTGGTATAGAAAATGCTGGCACATTTGATGAATTTAACAAAGGTGTAGCCATACCCTCGTCTTGTCCCAATTCCTCTCCAGCTCTGCCTATTTTGGTGGAGCAGATCCAAAGTGGCGTTAAAACACCTAAAGTCACAAAATTTTTCCTCAACTCCTCATTGCAAAAAATTGTTGCTATTTTTTTAAACTTTTACACCACTTTTGTAGCATAAAAGCTTTGATGAATCAGCCCCTAAGTGTGTAGAAGGGTGGAACTTTATTCTACTCATTTTGAGCAATCTGATTTTCCTTATTTTAAAGGAATCTGATGGCCAAGAACTACTATGAAATGTAATTACCCATTAAATGTTTTTCTCAAAACTGCAAGTTATAACTTGCTAAATGCTGGGGGTCCGTCTAATGGGACCCCAATAATTCTGAGAATAAGGCTCTGAAAACCTGAAAGTTGCTTATGCTTGACCTCCTCTTTATTCATTGATCTAAGGGAGTACTAGAGAAAGCTGAGAACAGCTGGGCATACGCACCTCTCCATCATTCAAAATGGAGCTCTGCAGAACCCCATTTCAGCTTTCCAGAGCCCCATCATGGGGGTCCTAGCAAATGGATCTTCTGCAATCATTAACTTGTTTCCAATTTTTTGGATAGGAGATCACTTGTGATTTAGGGAAAAAGACCATTAAGGTGAAGTGCTATAGATAATATGTCATCTCCAGTTGCTGTAAACCAGGCAGAAAAGGGCAAAGAACAGAGGACACTGGCAGTGCCATAAGAAAGAAATGTTTAATAAGTAAATATATTTGAAAGTATATTGAAAATTGTTATAAATTAGCTACATAGGAGTAGAGGCCCCACAAAATAATTTTTCCAAGAAACTCTACTAGCTTTGTATTGTTCCCTAAAAAGAATTAAAATAACCGTCAGGGGATATGAAGTAGTTTAAACAACAATATCGTTTTTGATATATGCCATTTCTCTGATTTGTGATAGTCTACCATGCATTGATTAAGCTTAAAGTGGAGCTGTCGCCAGATTTCACAATACAAGCAGCATATATTATTAAACAGATCTCTTATGCCTGATGAGGTTCATGTATTTATTTCCATATCAAAATGGCTGGATCATATGGAAATTAAATCAAACATTTTGATATTAGGCAGGAATTTTTAAAAAGCACCATACAGTCCTTCCTACTTCAAAAGAAATACACCAGCCTCATCAGGTCTAATTGATCTATTAAATAATGCATGTCATTTTTTATTGTGAACTCTAAGGCTCAATCCACTGTAATTGCTGTATCTTTCATCACATAATCCCTCTTTTTCCCACTCCTAGTTTGAGGGCAATACATTGAACATTTAGGAATAAGACCCCTGTTAGGATGGCTTGATAGATTGTCAGATCTCCCCATCCAACCATTTTTATACTCATTGATGTTTTTTCAATTTTGTATATTTGCCTTTCTGAAATAAGTTGATTTGCCTTTGCATACTGTTCTTTTGAGTGATATTGTTTCCCAATTTTAAGCTATAAAAAGAGAAAAATAGGCATTCCCTGTGTGATATCGCTGCCTGTATGGAAGTATAGCCTAGACAATTAATCACTCACCTGGGTGAGTTGCATGCGTCATAACTCCGTGAGAAGGTGGATTTGATTCCAATATAGTGCTACTTCTCCGGCTGCTGAACTTACACCCAATGGGTGTTGGCCATAATAAATTAAAAGGAGAGGAGGGGCGGTGGATTCCAGGCGCTGCCACTACAGAGGCCAACGCAAAATCGCGAGGATAAAAAATTGGTTTATTCTTGCAACGCGTTTCGCAGTAGGACTTACTCCTTCTTCAGGAGTATACCAGTTTTTTATCCTCATGGTCTGGAATTGTTCTTTGCAGGGACCGCACCCAGGATCCACTGCCCTTCTTCTCCTTTCCATTTTAAGCTATAACATTAACCATTTTACTCAGTTTTGGTCAATTATGACCAAATTCAGATTATAATGCATCTTAGCAGCATATATAATGGTATTTAACTATTGCAAGTTACTTCAGTGAATCCTGCATGTGTCCCATCTATGTTATTCATCTTAGCAGCCATAATATAATGGTATATAGTTATTTAAACTTACTCTGCTTGTCCTCTTATGATATGAGGTCAAGTAACTTTTCAAAGTGGTTTATGATCCGTGTAGGCCTGGACACTTGTTTATCTGCTCACTACATTTATTGTGTCCTTCTGTCTCAACTTAGTTTGACTGATTGCTAACGAGTGAGAGAGGAAAAAAAAAGTTCTTAGATTTACCCTCCTATATATTGAGACATAGTTTGGGGAAGCATTTATGCAGGGGTAGCATTTATGTACATGTAATCGAAGTACATGTATCAAAGTATTGCCGCAGTTATATATCGCAGTTAGACAGGGAAGGAGACAGGTAAGACAAATTACAAAATCTATTCCCTCTACATTTGTATTACAACACATATTCACCATATGCATTTGTATAATTTATATCCTGGCTGCTGCATTCACCGGCCTTGCATTAACCCTTTACACTCCATCCATATCGGCCCCTCTGTCCTTTCTTCTCCTATGTATAGCACTCACACTCTTTTTACACTACGGATCAGCACAAATCCACTCAGTCCCACCATCCAACACACAAGACGCTCTCACAAATCACTTAACCATCTGCTCACTCTTTCTATTCTCCTTCTTTTAGTCGCAGGAGATATTGCTCCAAACCCCGGCCCCCCATATTATAGCAAGTCAAACCATCCAACTGAACACTCAGAAACCTCTCTAATCGTATTAATAGTCCCTGCATGCCTTCTGTCTCTTTCAATTGTGCCCTTTGGAATTCTCGCTCAGTGTGTAATAAACTCCCCTTCATCCATGACTACTTCCTTTCAAATTCTCTTAACCTTCTAGCTCTTACTGAAACCTGGATCCAGCAGTCAGACACCACAGCTGCTGCTGCTCTCACATATGGTGGACTACACTTCTCTCATACCCCAAGATCGGACAACAGAGCAGGTGGAGGCGTTGGTCTGCTCTTATCACCCAAATGTACTTTTCAAGTTATCCCTCAAGTACCCTCACTTGTCTTCCCTTCTTTTGAGGTCCATGCTGTCAGACTCTACATCCCCTTCTCTATGTGAGTGGCAGTGGTGTATCGTCCTCCCGGCCCTTGTTATCAGTTCCTGGATCAATTTGCCACCTGGCTTCAACATTTTCTTTTCTGTGACATCCTCACCCTCATCATTGGTGATTTCAACATTCCCATTGCTCTTCCCCTCTCTCCATCTGCCTCTCGCCTTTTATCTCTAACCTCCTCTTTCGGCCTCTTGCAGCATACTAACTCTCCCATGCATGAAGACGGAAACTCCCTCGACTTGGTTTCTCCCGGCTTTGCTCAGTGGATGATTTCACAAACTCCCCTCTCCCACTCTCTGACCACAACCTTCTTTCATTCTCTATCAAGAACTGCCATCCCGCTCAGGTCACCCCAACTTTTCACACGTATAGAAACATACAAGCCATTAACACCCAGAAACTTCTGAAGAACTTGCATTCATCATTGGCCTCTTTCTCCTGCCTCTCATGTCCAGATTCTGCACTGAAGCATTACAATGAAACCCTGCAAAGTGCCCTGGATGAAACTGCACCTCCTATACATAGAACAATATGACACAGTCACCGACAACCGTGGCACACGCTGCAAACACGTTTTCTGCAGCGGTGCTCCAGGTGCACCGAACGTCTGTGGAGAAAATCTAATCTATCCGAAGATTTCATGCATTACAAGTTTATGCTGAAAACATACAACTCTGCCCTTCACCTCTCCAAACAAACCTATTTCAATACCCTCATCACCTCCCTATCCAATAACCCCAAACATCTCTTTGACACTTTTCACTCCCTACTGAACCCAAAAGTGCAGGCTCCAACCACGGATCTCCACGCTGACGATCTGGCCAATTATTTCAAAGAAAAAATTGACCACATCCGACAGGAAATTATCTCCCAAACCCCTCACACCATGCACTGTCCTCCCTCCCCCACTGCATCCAGCTCACTCTCTGATTTTGAACCAGTCACAGAAGAAGAAGTAATCAGGCTCCTTGCATCTTCTCGCCCTATCACTTGCATCAGTGACCCCATGCTGTCACATCTCCTCCAGTCCCTTTCCCCTGCTGTCACCTCTCACCTAACAAAAATATTCAACCTCTCTCTCTTATCCGGTGTCTTTCCCTCCCCATTTAAACATGCCATCATACATCCATTACTTAAAAAATCATCCCTCGACCAAAACTGTGCCGCTAACTATAGACCTGTCTCTAATCTTCCCTTCATCTCTACACTCCTGGAACGCCTGGTCCGCCTGGTCCACACCCGTCTCTCAGATAACTCTTTTCTCGACCCTCTTCAATCTGGTTTCCGCTCTTTACACTCTACTGATCTAATGATCTTCTAACAGCTAAATCTAATGGTCACTACTCCATGCTAATTCTCTTGGATCTCTCTGCAGCATTCGACACTGTGGACCATCAGCTCCTCCTCACTATGCTCCGCTCCATCGGCCTCAAGGACACCGTTCTCTCCTGGTTCTCCTCCTAACTCCCTGACCGTTCCTTCACTGTATCTTTTGCTGGTTCCTCCTCCTCTCATCTTCCCCTTACTGTTGGGGTTCCTCAAGGATCAGTCCTAGGCCCCCTCCTCTTCTCTTTGTATACTGCCCTTATTGGACAAACAATCAGTGGATTTGGTTTCCAGTACCATCTTTATGCTGATGACACCCAATTATACACTTCTTCACCTGTTATCATGCCTGCTTTTTTAGAAAAGACCAGTGATTGTCTTACCGCTGTCTATAACATCATGTCATCCCTCTATCTGAAACTGAACCTGTCAAAAACGGAACTCCTCGTGTTTCCTCCCTCTACTAACCTACCTTTGCCCGACATTGCCATCTCCGTGTGTGGTTTCACCATTAGTCCCCAGCAACATGCCCGCTGTCTTGGGGTCATACTAGATTCCAAGCTTTCATTCACCCCCCACATCCAATCACTGGCTCGCTCTTGTTATCTCCACCTCAAAAACATCTC
>JARQOD010000002.1:98311934-98385221 GCA_033576555.1 Oophaga sylvatica | reverse complement strand
AATCATGGGTAAATCAATACCACCGTCGCTAAATTTTATCTAATTTGACATATACTATATGGATAAAAGTATTGGGACATACTCCTTAATCATTACATTTGGGTTTTTCATTCAGTCCCATTGCCATTGTATAATATGCAGCCCCTTACCATGCAGTCTGCCAAATAAAGAAAATGTTAGAAGTGATGGACTACCCCTTTAAGGCTATGATCACAGTATTGCTATTGTGCTGCACTTGGGAGGGAAAAATGCAAATATAAACATGAAAATTAGCTGCATAGGCTAGGAATGAAAGGGAATCTGACTGTAGGATCAACCCTCCTAATCCATAATACACCTTGATATCTTTAATCTGATGTCTTATTATAATAATAATAATCTTTATTTTTTATATAGCACTAACATATTCTGCAGCGCTTTACAGTTTGCACACATTATTGTCGCTGTCCCCGATGGGGCTCACAATCTAGATTCCCTATCAGTATGTTATTCCAGAAAAATACATGTTTTTCTTATAAGTAAATTATTTCTTAAGATCTAGGAGCCGGACACAGATCTCCTTAAGAATCTACCTCCAGAGCATTTTTTTTTAATAAACGAATAAAGATATAGTACTATCACAGGCATGGTTGCATAGATTTCCATAAAGTATAATGGCTCCACATAGTTTTCCACACAGTGTAGTGGCCCCGACAGAGTCCTGCATAAAGTGTAATGGGTCTTGCATAGTGCTACATGCAGTATAATGGCCCCACACGATACTCCATACTATAAAATGGCCCCACATAGTGATCCATACTGTATAATAGCTTCACATAATGCTCCATACTGTATAATGGCCCCACACAATGCTCCATACTGTATAATGGCTTTATACTGTATAATGGCCCCACATGATGCTCCATACTGTATTATAATGGCCCCACGTGATGCTCCATACTGTATAATGCCCTCACATGATGCTCCATACTGTATATTGGCCCCACATAGTGTTTCATACTGTATAATGTGCCCACATAGTGCTCCATACAGTATAATGGCCTCACATTTTTTAAAAAAATAAATACTGTATATACTCGTGTATAAGCCGACTTGAGTATAAGCCGAGGCACCTAATTTTGCAATGAAAAACTGGGAAAACTTATTGACTCGAGCATAAGCTGGGTATGCATTATCCCCTAATCCCTATTCTGGCTCCTTATCTCCATCCTTTTATGCATGGCTCCTTATCCCCATCATTGTATGCATGGCTACTTATCTCCATCCTTGTATGCATGGCTCCTTTTCTCCATCCTGGTATGTATGGCTCCTTATCTCCATCCTGGTATGCATGGCTCGTTATGTCCATCCTTGTATGCATGGCTCCTTATCCCCATCCTTGTATGAATGGCTCCTTATGCCCATTCTTGTCTGCATGGCTTCTCATCCCTGTCCTGGTATGCATGGTTCTTCATCCCTATCCTTGTATGTATGGCCCCCATGAAAAAAGCTTAAAAAAAATCATCCTACTTACCTTCCCTGCGTGCCCTCGCAGCATCTTGTACCTGTGCCTGCAGCATCTGTGGCCGAGAGATCATGTGTCCCCACTCAGTAAGGTAATGAATATACATCACGCCTATGGGAGTGGAGAGAGGTGAATATTCATTACCTTAACGAGCAGGCACCCATGATAGCCCGGCAGCTGCTGGAAGCTGTCGGCTGCGGCTGAAACTGTGCATGCTATAAGAGAAATGAATATTCATTGGCAGTGCAGTGAAAATTCATTTCTCTTTAGCAGTGGGCACAGGCTTTAGCCGCTGCTGCCGGCTCCTGCCTCCTGTGACCTGATTGGATGGCGCACATGCAGAGGAGAGTAGCCACAGTGCTAGTGATGAGGGAGATGGTGAGGGCGTTGAGAAGAGTAGTTACGGCATTAGTCCTGAGGAGATGTCACGCGTGCCCACCGGGAGGTCTCTGCGTGCCCTCTCTCGCTAGGTTCACCGCCACTGCACTAAAGGGTGCTAGTTTATTATATGTAGGGGGCTTGTGAAATTATATGTCTACAGGATATCTATGTATTCTAATAATATATCTTTTTTGATGGTTCTGGCTGTGAATTTACTGTACATGGCTGATGAAAGTTCCTGGTTCCTTTGAAATGTGTACGAGAAAAAAATGGATGGCATACGTATGGCCGGTGTGCTGCATTGGTTAGTCTCGTCCGATATACACTGCCACTCGCAGCATGCTGTGATTTTTTCCCTCAGCCCGATTACAGCTGAGGAAAAACTCACAGATCAGCACTGACTCACTGAATAACATTGGTCAGCATGCAATGCGATTTTTTTTCTCCAATTTATACTCTAATGTGAGCAAATTCTAAATGAGATCATCTCCAAGGCATCTTTCTTCTAAGTTAAACAATCCCAACTTTTCTAGCCTCACATTATTGGAGAGACCTTCCATCTCATATAATAATCTAGTTGCTTGCATTGTAACCCACTTTAACTTTCCATATCTTTTTTTAACCCCTTCATGACCCAGCCTATTTTGACCTTAAAGACCTTGCCATTTTTTGCAATTCTGACCATTGTCCCTTTATGAGGTAATAACTCAGGAACGCTTCAACGGATCCTAGCGATTCTGAGACTGTTTTTTCGTGACATATTGGGCTTCATGTTAGTGGTAAATTTAGGTCGATAATTTTTGCGTTTATTTGTGAAAAAAATGGAAATTTGGCGAAAATTTTGAAAATTTTGTAATTTTTAAATTTTTAATTTTTATTCTGTTAAACCAGAGAGTTATGTGGCACAAAATAGTTAATAAATAACATTTCCCACATGTCTACTTTACATCAGCACAATTTTGGGAACAACATTTTTTTTTGTTAGGAAGTTATAAGGGTTAAAAGTTGACCAGCGATTTCTCATTTTTACAGCAAAATTTACAAAACCATTTTTTTTAGGGACCACCTCACATTTGAAGTCACTTTGAGGGGTCTATATGGCAGAAAATACCCAAAAGTGACACCTTTATAAAAACTGCACCCCTCAAGCTACTCAAAACTACATTCAAGAAGATTATTAACCCTTCAGGTGCTTCACAGGAACTAAAGCAACATGGAAGGAAAAAATGGACATTTTAATTTTTCCAACAAAAATTTTTTTTAGCATCAATTTTTTCATTTTTGCATGGGCAACAGGATAAAATGGATCCTAAAATTTGTTGGGCAATTTCTCCTGAGTACACAGATACCTCATATGTGGTCATAAACCACTGTATGGGCGCACGGCAGGCCTCAGAAGGGAAGGAGCACCATTTGACTTTTTGAATGGAAAATATGCTGGAATATTTAGCGGTTGCCATGTTGCATTTGGAGAGTCCCTGTGTGCCTAAACATTGGAGCTCCCCCACAAGTGACCCCATTTTGGAAACTAGACACCCTAAGGAACTTATCTAGATGCTTAGTGATCACTTTGAACCCCCAGGTGCTTCACAAATTGATCCGTAAAAAAAAGAAAGTACTTTTTTTTCACAAAAATGTTCTTTTAGCCTCAGTTTTTTCATTTTCACATGGGTAACAGTATAAATTGGATCCTAAAATTTGTTGGGCAATTTCTCCTGAGTACACAAATACCTCATATGTGGTCATAAACCACTGTTTGGGCGCACGGCAGGGCTCAGAAGGGAAGGAGCGCCATTTGACTTTTTGAATGGAAAATATGCTGGAATATTTAGCGGTTGCCATGTCGCATTTGGAGAGTCCCTGTGTGCCTAAACATTGGAGCTCCCCACAAGTGACCCCATTTTGGAAACTAGACCCCTAAGGAACTTATCTAGATGAATAGTGAGCACTTTGAACCCCAGGTGCTTCACAAATTGATCCTTAAAAAAAAGAAAGTACTTTTTTTCACAAAAAATTTCTTTTAGCCTCAGTTTTTTTCATTTTCACATGGGCAACAGCATAAATTGGATTCTAAAATTTGTTGGGCAATTTCTCCTGAGTACACAAATACCTCATATGTGGTCATAAACCACTGTTTGGGCGCACGGCAGGGCTCAGAAGGGAAGGAGCGCCATTTGACTTTTTGAATGGAAAATATGCTGGAATATTTAGCAGTTGCCATGTCGCATTTGGAGAGTCCCTGTGTACCTAAACATTGGAGCTCCCCCACAAGTGACCCCATTTTGGAAACTAGACCCCTAAGGAACTTATCTAGATGCATAGTGAGCACTTTGAACCCCCAGGTGCTTCACAAATTGATCCTTAAAAAAAAAGAAAGTACTTTTTTTTCACAAAAATTTTCTTTTAGCCTCAGTTTTTTTCATTTTCCATGGGCAACAGCATAAATTGGATCCTAAAATTTGTTGGGCAATTTCTCCTGAGTACACAGATACCTCATATGTGGTCATAAACCACTGTTTGGGCGCACGGCAGGGCTCAGAAGGGAAGGAGCGCCATTTGACTTTTTGAATGGAAAATATGCTGGAATATTTAGCGGTTGCCATGTCGCATTTGGACAGTTCCTGTGTGCCTAAACATTGGAGCTCCCCCACAAGTGACCCCATTTTGGAAACTAGACGCCCTAAGGAACTTATCTAGATGCATAGTGAGCACTTTGAACCCCCAGGTGCTTCACAGAAGTTTATAACGCAGAGCCGTGAAAATAAAAAATCATTTTTTTTCTCAAAAAATGATTTTTTAGCCCACTATTTTTTATTTTTACAATGGTTACAGGAGAAATTGGACCCCAAAAGTTGTTGTCCAGTTTTTCCTGAGTACGCTAGTACCCCATATGTGGGGGGGAACCACTGTTTGGGCACACGTCAGGGCTCGGAAGGGATGTAGTGACGCTTTGAAATGCCGACTTGATGGAATGGTCTGCGGGCATCTTGTTACATTTGCAGAGCCCATGATGTGCCTAAACAGTAGAAACCCCCCCAAGTCACCCCATTTTGGAAACTAGACCCCGCAAAGAAGTTATCTAGATGTGTGGTGAGCACTTTGAACCCCCAAGGGCTACACAGAAGTTTATAACGCCCGGGCATGAAAATAAAAAAATCATATTTTTTCCACAATCAGGATCTTTTAGTCCCCAATTTTTATATTTTCCCAAGGGTAACATGAGAAATTAGACCCCAAAAGTTGTTGTCCAATTTGTCCTGAGTAGTGACGTTTTGAAATGCCCACTTGATGGAATGGTCTTCGGGCGTCATGTTACGTTTGCAGAGTCCCTGATGTGCCTAAACAGTAGAAACTCCCCACAAGTGACCCCATTTTGGAAACTAGATCCCCTAAGGAACTCCTATAGATGTGTGATAAGCACTTTGAATCTCCAAGTCCTTCACAGAAGTTTATAACGCAGAGCCGTAAAAATATAAAATAATTTTTTTTCCACAAAAATAATTTTTTAGTCCCCAATTTTTTTTCCCAATGTTAACAGGATAAATTAGAACCCCCAAAGTTGTTGTGCAATTTTTCCCGAGTACGCTGATACCCCATATGTGGGGATAAACCACTGTTTGGGCATACGTCGGGGCTTGGAATAAAGGGAGCACTGTTTGACTTTTTGAACGCAAAATTTGCAGGAATCAATGGTGGCGCCATGTCGCGTATGGAGACCCCCTGATGTGCCTAAATAGTGGAAATCCCTCAATTCTAACTCCAACCCTAACCCCAACACACCCCTAACCCCAACCCTAACCCCTACACACACCTAACCCTAATACAAACCCTAACCATAACCCTAACCCCAACACACCCCTAACCCTAATCCCAACTCTAACCATAAACCTAACCACAAGCCTAACCCTAATTCCAACCCTAACCCTAATTCCAACCCTAACCCAAATTCCAGCCCTAACCCTAATTCTAACCTTAACCCTAATGCTAACCCTAACCCTAAGGCTGGGTTCATATTGCGTTTTACCAGCCCGTTCAACACGTAGTGTTGACCGGCTGGTAACGGTATAGCATAACGCGATCGCGTTATGCTATACCCGCTAGCGCAGATGAATCAGCAAATGATTCATCTGTGCTAGCGGTGACGGAGCCCAGACGCTGCAGCCTGTGTCCAAGGCTCCTTCACTGAATGACGGCACGTTGCGAGGATCCCCAGCAAAATCCGCTTCGGATCCGCAGCAAAATCCGCCGCGGATCCGCAGCAAAATAGACCGTGGATCCACAGCAATATCCGCCGCGGATCCGCAGCAAAATCAGCCGCGGATCAGCAGCAAAATCAGCCGCGGATCAGCAGCAAAATCCGCAGCGAATCAGCAGCAAAATCCGCCGCGGATCAGCAGCAAAATCCGCCGCGGAGCAGCAGCAAAATCCGCCGCGGATCAGCAGCAATATCCGCCGCGGATCCGCAGCAAAATCAGTCGCGGATCAGCAGCAAAATCCGCCGCGGATCCGCAGCAAAATCAGCCGCGGATCAGCAGCAAAATCCGCCGCGGATCAGCAGCAAAATCCGCCGCGGATCAGCAGCAAAATCCGCCGCGGATCCGCAGCAAAATCCGCCGCGGATCAGCAGCAAAATCAGCCGCGGATCCGCAGCAAAATCCGCCGCGGATCAGCAGCAAAATCCGCCGCGGATCAGCAGCAAAATCCGCCGCGTATCAGCAGCAATATCCGCCGCGGATCCGCAGCAAAATCAGCTGTGGATCAGCAGCAAAATCCGCTAGGAAAAAAAAATAAAAAATTCTTTATTTTTTTATTTGTCCCTACCTATGATAAAGGGGGGGTTCATTTACTTTTTTTTATTTTGATCACTGTGACAGTTTATCACAGTGATCAAAATAAATTTTTGAACACTGGGGAGCGCACTGCGCATGCGCTGGCCGGCGGGCGCACTGCTCATGCGCCCGCCATTTTCCAAGATGGCGGCGCCCATGAAGAGGCCCGGGCGGACGCCAGGACCGATCCAGGGACATCGGTGGACCGGGAGAGGTGAGTAGGGGAGTCGGAAGGTTGGGGGGGGGATAGGAAGGTGGGGGCAGCGGAGCAAAGGAGGAGGGGAGCAGATAGTGACGGCGGTGACCGATCACCGCCATCTTTTGGTGGCGGCGGCCGATCGCCGCCGTGACTACGTGTGGGGGGGTCAGGGCTCGGTGTCCAGCCATGGCAGATGCTATTGCAGCATCGGCCATGGCTGGATTGTAATATTTCACCAATTAAATTGGTGAAATATTACACATTGCTCTGATTGGCTGTTTCACTTTTAACAGCCAATCAGAGCGATCGTGGCCACGGGGGGGGGGGTTAAGCCAACCCCCCTGTGGTGAAGCACAAAGGGTCCTGTAACTGCGGGTCGAGTGACCTTTGAGTGACCCCGGTCTCCCGGCCCGCAGGAACGCGATCCTTTCATGACACAGGGTATGCATCATAGGTCGGATTGGCACCGACTTTCATGACGCATACGCTGTGTCAAAGGTCGGGAAGGGGTTAAAATGTTGAGCCCAAAACTGGATCCCATTATCTACATATGATCTTACAAGTTATTTACAGAGGGGTGAAATACATTAGGATCACAGGATTTTATCTCTTTTTATACACTCCAAAATCCGTCTTTGCTTTTGCATCTGCTGCCTGACATTGAGTACTGCTACTTAACTTACTGGTAACCAGAATACCCAAGTCGTTCTGCTCTTCTGTAGTTCCAAGTATACTCCCATTTAATGTACATGAAGTAATATCGAATACTGCGGCCTAGGTGCATTGCTTTATGTTAATCAACATTAAATTTCATCTGCCATGTGTTTGCCCGTTTAGACATCTTATCCAGATCGTTCTGTAATATTATACAATGAAGCTCAGTTATTCTCCTACAAAGTTTTGTGTCATCTGCAAATAAATCCCTTTCACAAGGTCAATAATAAAGAAATCTTAAAGAATTAGTCTTAACCCGGATCCTTCTGTTCACCATTGCTCCCAGGACTGATCCTTGTGGTCCTCACTTCTGACTATCACTTCTTTTAATGGAAAATAGATAAAGTGTGATTCTTCATTCAAGAAGTTAAAACTCAGGATCATTACTCTTTCTTTGCTGTTTCCAGTCTAATCTTGCTGTTTTGCACAGTCTATATGAGGGTGAGTTGCTAGCTACACAACAAAAACTAAGCATTGAAGGCAAGTACAGATCTCCTTAATCTAGGCTCTATTGGACACATTGGTACTGTCACATATGCACTGTTCGTGGAAATCTGGCCGCTTTTAGTAGAGCTTCCATGGACAAGCTTAGTGCAAGCCATTCCATTTACCGTATCCCAGCGGTTGCCTTGGACTTCAACCTTTAAACCTTGTACAGGGATCTAGATGTACTCAGGGACCCCTAGGCTGGGGCCATGGAGTCAGTTGCTGACCAGTGAAGCAAGTTGGCAGCAAGAGTTTATAAGTGGTCATATGTGTGATAAAATCTGAAAGCAAGCATGTGGTCAAAATACAAGCCAATGTCAGAAATCAGGATAAACGAGGATACCACAATGGCACAAGGAATAAGGCTAGGGAACATTTAAACTGAACTTATTAACTAGCAGTGGAAGTCATAGGTTCAGCAGTTTAAATAGCAGAGACAAACTATTAATATCTTAAGAGCGGCTGCAAATTTTAACAAACAGTAAACTGCAAAACTGCTTATTTTTACATTATATTAATCTATGAAGTTGGGAATAACTCTGTTATGTCTATTTATATTGCTTATATTTCCACACCATTGTGTGTTAGGATCCTGGGTCGCCCATGTGTACTGTTCTAGGTCTTTTCCATATGACTACTGTTTTGCTGTAATGCCTTAAAACAGTTATAGTTTCCTATATCCATTAATCGCAGAGTATCAGGAAAATAAGCATTTTGTATAAAAAACATAGAGTTGTGCAGAGCCATATTTTAGCCACAAATCATAGCATATTCTTGCTACATTTGAGACTTGTACGTTATTACATAAATCATTCCCAGGTTTTTTCTGTACATCGTGCTGCCGGTTCTTGACAGCATAAATGTAAACATCAGTTCCAATGTTTTTTAGCTAGAGGCAAATACTAAGATTAATTTACACAATGTCATACGGAGAAGCTAAATACAGAATACAGAAACGATTATTACTACCAGGCTTTTTCCCTACAGGTAACTAAAGGAGTATGTGAGAGTGTACAAATGTCCTTATATATAATCTATGAGATGGGTTAATATAAGGCCCATGTTGATGTAAAAATAAAAAAAAACTCAAATAGTAACTAAATAAAAATATACTCACCTGTCAGATGCTGCTTCTGTGTACTGCTGTTCCTGTCCCACTCTGGTCTATTGGGCATCAGGTCGCCTTGTTGTAGCTGGTGGGAATACATGAATTGGCAAATTTCTGTGCTGAGTGTCTCCATTTTATGAGTATATTCTATGACATATAAAATATTTACTATATTTAATGTTTACATATGTCTTGGCATATACAGTGTGCTGCTGCTGCGGCTACATTATTTGGCTTGTATATAATTCAGTTATAGCAGCTTGCAATTTTTAAAATTAGCTCCATCTGTTAGGAGGTGCTGGTCAGTCTTTGTTAGGAGATGCTGGTCAGTCTTTGCTAGGAGGTGCTGGTCAGTCTTTGTTGGGAGGTGCTGGTCAGTCTTTCTTAGGAGGTGCTGGTCAGTCTTTGTTAGGAACTGCTGGTCAGTCTTTGTTAGGAGGTGCTGGTCAGTCTTTGTTAGTAGGTGCTTGTCAGTCTTTGTTAGGAGGTGTGTTATGTTTAGGTAGCTGAGGAGAAATAGCAAAAACGGTAATACACCAGAGAGGCTGGAACCTATTGGATTGCAGTAACCTGAACTAACCACACAACTAGAGGTAGCCGTGGAGCGTTCCTACGTTGATCCTAGATGCCTCGTCACAGCCTGAGAGATAACTACACCTAAAGGCAGAAAGATGAAAGCTATCTGCCCCGGAGCAGATCCCCAAAGAAGATAGGAAGCCCCCAAACATATAAAGGCGGTTAGACAAGATGAAAACACAAACATAGGCAGAAAATAGATTGAGCAAACGCTGGGGCCCAATCTGTCTAGACATAAAAGTACAGGAAAGAATTCTGACTGCAATCCAAAAAAACCCCTAAAAAATACCAACTCTTCTGATTGCAAAAAACCTGAGATCACACGATCTCCTCCACCTAAATCAGATCTCTGGTGTAACAAAACCAAGCCGCAGCCACTGAAAAAACAGGAAAAAGCAAATGAACAAACAACAGTGGCTACAGATAAACTGAGAGGAGCACAGGCCCCAGGAGGGGACCCGGCTGAACTCCAAAAGTGCAGAAAACATGCAAAAAGCAAGCACAAAAAGAAAAGCAAAAATATCTTATCTGAAAGCAGAAGACGCAGGCAAGACTCCAGAAAACTTCCAAATGAACCAGGAACCACAATTGAGACAAGAACAATTGATCACCGGTAACCATCTTGGGAGGGAACCTCCCTTATATCAGTCCAGTCAGTGATCCCAGATTGCCATTCCTCGCTGGGAGGTTCAGTACTGTCTGTAACCACCAGAGGGAGCCTCTGCTCAGAAACCATCTCTAGCACATTCACAACAGAGGTGCTGGTCAGTCTTTGTTAGGAGGTGCTGGTCAGTATTTGTTAGGAAGTGCTGGTCAGTCTTTGCTAGGAGGTGCTGGTCAGTCTTTGTTAGGAGGTGCTGGTCAGTCTTTGGTTAAGTAACTGCTGCAGCCAATTATCAACTACTGATTGGCTGCAGCTGCCACGTTCCATTTGAGCGCAAGGAAACAGACTCTTAGGGTTCATGCAGGCGTCCATGCAAATTGGTCTGAGCGCAGACAGCTAAAGCATGGAATGGCTGCGGGTCTCCTGACCAGAGCATGGTGGCTTCATGTATATATATGAGCCCAGCTCTGGGTTAAGGTAAAAGAGTTGTTAAAATAAGCAGGAGATCCTAAAGAGCTTTCTCACTCTTCTCACATCTACTCCCGTTTCTATAGAGTATAACAGGAGGTGAAACATGAGACCACATTGCGTTGGCAGTCCATCAAGATGGATTTGAGCAGTTTTTTTCAATGTGGATGATGAGTTCCTGAAGCTGGTGGTAGAGGAAGAAGAGGCTCATAAGTGGAGAAAGAAGACTTTTCTGATAAGATATAGAACAACGTTTCTTATATAAACTATTCACATGTACTACTCATTTTTGCTTGAAGACAATACAGTTCCCTTTAAAAGATACAATTGTTTTGACAGCAGAAATGAAAGCATGCCATTACCCTCCTGAGGCTGAAATATTAATACTTTTCTAAAAATATATGTGGTTGGAGATCTTTTTAAATCATGCACATGTATAGAGTGCAGGCAACCCCTGAGCAGTGGGTGATACCTGATCAGATATTTGCTGTAATTGCTACATATTAGTAATTGGTAAGCTACCGCTTTGAAGAACAGAACAGTTACCACTCCTCAACCTGAAATGGCTCATAACTAGGAGCCAAAATTGCTGTCAGGTAACATAAATTGCCAATACGATACACCTACAAGAAGGGCGGATTAATTTATGGCACTTCCCAAATATAAACTAATCCAAGGCGAAACAAGAAAGCATAGGCCAAAGTAAAATGCAGAAATCTTTATTCAAAAAATAACTTTAAAATAGATGAGATAAAATATGGAGACACAGTTGCAAAAAGACTGCCCAACAGAGACATAGACTAGTTCCTAATAAGTCACAAGGAATGACTTTCTTAGGGTACCGTCACACTCAGCAACGCAGCAGCGATCCCGACAACGATACGACCTAGCAACGATCGGAGACCCGTAGTGACCTGTGTAATGATGTGTCTCCTATGTGTCTCAGTGCTGAGTCGCTAGTGAGATCATTGGTAAAAGGTGTCAAACACACGATGCATGCTACCCAGCGGGATCTCAACGACCAAAGAAAGGTCCAGGCATTTCTGACATGACCAGTGATCTCACAGCAGGGGCCTGATCGCTGGTACGCGTCAAACTTAGCGAGATCGCTGCTGAGATCGCTGTTGCGTCACAAAACTTGTGACTCAGCAGCAATCTTGCTAGCGATCTCGCTTAGTGTGACGGGGGCTTAACAGTCTGAAAAATCAGTGTACAAAGGGTAAAGGTACTGCCACACTAAGCTATCCCGCTAGCGATCTCGTTAGCGTCGCATACTAATGAGATCGCTAGCGGGATTGTTTCTATATCGCTAAGTGCGGCCACATTTAGCGATATAGTTAACGACGCTATCGCCGTTAGCGATCTTCTTAACGACTTTAGCGGTACAAAAGTACCGCTAAATCGCTAAGAAAAGGTGCCACACTAGCGATATATACTTACCCAGCGGGAGCGCCGACGAGAAAATAGGGTCCGGAACGATTCCAGCGACGAGCGAGATCACAGCAGGAAGCTCGTCGCTGGAAGCTGCCGCACACAACAACATCGCTAACGGGATCGCTAAATAGTGACGTTTTTTAGCGATCCCGTTAGCGATATTGTTTAGTGTGGCATACCCTTAAGTTATGTCAACAGTCTAGTCAAGGCTAATCCTACTAATGCTATCAACTTAAACAGCAGATCATATATAGAAGATTATGTATGTCATTAACATAAGCTGCATGAAGTGCATAATGCTTTAATAGATGCATCTAAATAGATAACAGCAGCATAAACACACATAAGGTGCTAATGTACATTGTAATATCTATCATGGACCAGTATCTCATGATATATAGCTCAGCAAGACATTAAAACAGCAGAGTAGCAGCAGAGGTAGATAACGGTAAGTAAAGTGCATAGTCTGAAAGAGAAGGTACATGACCTGGTAGTGCAGTGCAGATCCAGATGCGTGTTTCGCGTGTTGCTTCTTCCTTGGGAGTTTCTCATAGAGGATTCTTCTTTGTAGGGGGTTCTTCCTTGGGGTTTCCTCATAGAGCAACCCCAAAGAAGAAGCAACACGCAAACGCGCGTTGGGGATCTGCTCTGCACTCCCAGGTCATGTACCTTCTCTTTCAACCTAAGCACTTTACTTACCGTTATCTACCTCAGCTGCTACTCTCTGCTATCTTCAAAGAGGTCGCTTACCGGAAGTCCAGGAAAATGTCCTCTGTCATGATCACTGTTTTATCCCAATATCTTCAGCTCTGAGAACTTTGGAAACCCCTTGATAATAATATAAGCAGGAGGTGCATGCTACACTGATTTTTCTTACACATGTGTTTCTCTGAAGCGACTTGTGTACATATCTCTGCCTTTAGCCTTTGACTATTCTATCTAGGTCCAGTGTACACAACAATAACTTTTTATAACTTATGTTTGCGTACCCCCGACCATCCATTTTATTATCCCTTAATAATGCAATATTTTGCTCTATTAACACGGTTGCCAACCGTCCAGGAATTCCAGGACAGTCAATAAAAATAAGGCACTTTTTGCCCTGTCTGTAAAAAATGAAAGTAGTCTGTAATTTTTTTTGAAGCTGAAGACATTTCTGCAGATTATTTTGACTGTAATCATTTTACAGTTCATAGTGAATGCAGCCGATGTCTTCATTTCAGAACTGTCTATAGGCATGCATCACTTATCATAATGGTTTATTATGCTTTTCCAGTGTGTCCGTAACAAATACGATCTGTCCGTGATATTTCGATGAGCTGTCCAGAAGAAAATAAAAAGTCAAGTTGGCAACCCTGCTCCTCATAGTTGTAAGGACCTTAGTCATTACTACCAGGATCTGATTGTACCTTTCTCCATTATTCACGCTTTTTCTCGTCTACGATGTGTTCGTTCCTTGCTCCTTTTCTCTCTTCGTCCTGTCAATATTCCTTTTCATCCATTGTGCACGTTCCCTTTACAGAACCCTTATCTCCTCCACTCAATACTCTCATCAACCTGCTTCATTTCTCTCCCTCTTTTCTTACTTTCCAGATTCTTTACGTCTGTGATATATTTCATCTTTTTAGCTATTTGTCTGCTATTGTGCATGTACAGATTCATGGCCTTTGTAATGACAGTTTTTGTGCTCATTTTTTTATCACCGAGTCTCTCTCTTTTTTTTCCACCCTTAGTTTCTTTCATTTTCTCATGTGGCACTTTCCTCCTCTCCTGAATCTTACATTTTTCTGGCTACATCTTAGCATCTGCACAATGTAAATAAATAAAGCCATTGCTACCCCCTCCCTTCCCTAAGGCTTTCTGCGGACAAACTGCAGGTGCGTTTATGGCAAAAAATATTCAGCTCACATCTCCTCTTTGCCAATGTTATTTTCCACATTACACAGAACAAGGATTAGGGAGGGGGAGGCTTTGCAGTGGAATGGACTGCAGAGCTTTGCAAAAAAAAAAAAACTGCAGGGAACTTTGTAGAAATGGACACGACGCAGCATTGAGTATATTATTTGTATGCATTATTTGCATAGAAATCCCACGGTTAATTCAGTCCTGCACTGGGTGCTGGGGTGGCAATAGCTGTACGGATCTGATCTCCTCCAGTGCCGTGCATATTCCTGTTGTGGTATGCTGGTGACAAAGAGCTATATACTTCATTGTAAGTGGACAGTTTATAGTATAATTTGTGATGGGATTCAAAGGATTAGAGTTGAGTTATGTTTGCGAGCAACAGAAGCAGAGGTTACTAAATCATAATTAAACGCGTCTATAAAACATCACCCGAAAGCCAAGATCAACCATCGCATACAGGAAAAACAAAGACTCGTTTCTTAGGGAAGATGAAAAGTCTATTTGTATTGATGCACATAAAATATTTGGAAAAGTCGAGTGCACCACAGAGAGCTAAGTATAACTTGGATGGAGCCATGATGGAGAGGCATAGACAGAAAAAAAGATCGTACACCAAAGAAATCACAAAGGCCTAGAATAATGGCACTTTCAAAAAATCATAAACTCAGAAAAAAGAAAAAGGAAGCTTCATGCCATAAAGTATTTGAAAAAAAAAAATATTTTATTTAGTTTCAATCTAAAAATTGACAGTGCAAACAATTCAAATCAATCGGGACACAGATACAAATAGAGCCCATACAAATATTGGTATAATGTAAGAAATGGCAAAAATTCATCACATAAAGGGAATTATGCACAGCATGAAATAAATTAATGTGCCAATAGGGTTCAGATGAAATTAATCAAATGCAAGGAGCAAAACCGCGCTTCCTAAAAAATATATATGTATCATCTAAACCGAAGTTAAAAGGCAACAGGAAATGGGAACATGTCCCATATCATGCTAAACAATACTTGTTAAATAAATGCCCCTATACCATTTTCATCCATAGGCAAGTTCCCATGAATGTCAGAAAAACTAGTGCTAAATTGATCATATAAAAATGTATACATCAAGATGACAAAAACATTATACCTGTGAGCGGCAAGCACCCCGACGCGCGTTTCGCTCTTGGCTTTGTCCAGGGGAATGCACTCCTTTTAACTTAGGTTTAGATGATACATATATATTTTTATAGAAAGCGCAGTTTTTCTCCTTGTATTTGGTTAATTTCATCTCCATAATTTCATCTCCATAGTCAGTCTATGTGACTGCACTTGTGAATCCTAACATCACATGCACTGTACACTGTGAGGTTTCTCTGGTGCCAAGAGTGGCAGATGCATGACCACAAGTATGTGATTTGCATATGTGCCGTCACATGCCAACTAGATGGGCACAGCCTCCCTTAATGCAAGTGTATTAAGCATGGCTGGACAAGTCTAGTTGGAAGGTGACTAAAAATATGCAAATCGCATACTTGTGGCCACATGACTGCCCTACATGGCGCCAGCACTGGCGAATCCTCACAGTGCTCAGTGTTTGAGAGGATTTACAAGTGCAGGCTTATAACCTAAGGCGAACAACCCCTTTAATTTGAATTATTAAATTCAATTTGAATTATACAGTTTCCTGTTGAAACAACACTATGAAGAATACAGGCCCCTCCAAGAAATTTACCCAATAGTGCTATTATAGGAATTGATACAGGAAAAATTCATGCTCATATATTTGGTCGACAGTTATCTTTCTGGACTCTCATAAACTTGAGCATAAGCAGTTTCCTATGACATCAATGAAATGCAACATACCCAATCCTTCTTGCTTTCAACGGCAGACAAAAATTGTCTTTACAGACTTCTATTAATGCATGTTGTGATATTAAAGTTTATAGGTTAACATGGATAAGAACATGTATTGATTTTATATGAATAATGCCATTTTGCAAATATGAATACTTTTGTAGAGCTGAAAATTCATTTGGAAACTTCAAATCAATTTTTCCATACAAGTTGGCAGGAAACTCTGTATGTACTGTAGTATGTAATGCATTAAAAAATACATACATGTCAAAAGTCACAATTATGTTGTGGTAATTCTGAGAAATTGCAAACTAAACCTGAAAAGGAACCAAGTTTAACCTAATAGAGGAAAAAAATGACGGGGAAAGAGGAGTAGTCAGTTCACAGTGACTTCGCTGTGTCCGCGACACTGTGTCCAGATGAGGTTGCTTGCTCTAGGGCTGGACGTTAGTTCCTCGCACGGAGCCGCCCTGCCCGAGCGGTTAATGATGTGAAAAGGCAGAAAGGAAATCTCAAGCGTGGAAATCGTACAGCACAGACCAAAAGTTTGGACACACCTTCTCATTCAAATATTTTTTCTGTATTTTCATGGCTATGAAAATTGTAGAATTCACACTGAAGGCATCAAAACTATGAATTAACACATGTGGAATTATACATTACACTTAACAAAAAAGTGTGAAACACTGAAAATATGTCTTATATTTAGGTTCTTCAAAGTAGCCACCTTTTGCTTTGATTACTGCTTTGCATGCAGAAAAGGTGAACTGATGGACTCTACATGACTGGTTCCCACCGTGAAGCATGGAGGAGGAGGTGTGATGGTGTGGGGGTGCTTTGCTGGTGACACTGTTGGGGATTTATTCAAAATTGAAGGCATAATGAACCAGCATGGCTACCACAGCATCTTGCAGTGGCATGTTATTCCATCCAGTTTGCGTTTAGCTGGACCATCATTTATTTTTCAACAGGACAATGACCCCAAACACACCTCCAGGCTGTGTAAGGGCTATTTGACCAAGAAGGAGAGTGTTGCGGTGCTACGCCAGATGACCTGGGCTCCACAGTCACCAGACTTGAACCCAATCGAGATGGTTTGGGGTGAGCTGGACCGCTCACCGCTTCAATTTGAATGAATCCCCAACAGTGTCACCAGCAAAGCACCCCACATCATCACACCACCTCCTCCATGCTTCATGGTGGGAACCATATTTTCAGTTGTTTCACACTTTTTGTAAAGTGTAATGTATAATTCCACATGTGTTAATTCATAGTTTTGATGCCTTCAGTGTGATTCTACAATTTTCATAGTCTTGAAAATACAGACAAATCTTTGAATGAGAAGGTGTGTCCAAACTTTTGGTCTGTACTGTAGGTAAAACTTGTCTTTTATTTCAAGTAGTCATAAAAAGATGTTCACCGACATATCACTAACTAGCCCAAGACAAACCGACGCGTTTCGACAGCTTGTGTCTTAATCATGGTTAAGACACAAGCTGTTGAAATGCGTCAGTTTGTCTTGGGCTAGTTAGTTCACATTTTGGGGATTTTCCTATTTGTTTCTGGACAACAATGTACCAAAAATTACATTCTAAATTTTGGTAAATATGAAAATCAAAGTACATTACCACACTAAAGTTATTATATAACAGCCCAAAATGAAAAACTAAAAAAAATTAGGCAATACCCTGATCCACCAACACTGTAGTTAGTTCTGATAAAATCAGTTAGTACTACAATAATAATAATTTTATTTCTTTAGCGCCAACATATTCCGCTGCACTTTACCATTATACTGTACATGTACGAACAATATCAGACCTTACAGAGTAACACATAATTCTACAATTTAAGCAAGAAGAAGAGTGAGGACTGTGCTCGCAAGCTTACAATCTGTAAGGAAAAAGCGGTGACCCAAAAGGTAAAAAGTGCCATGTTGTATGGTCCAGTTCCTTTTTAGGAGCTTATTAATGGGAATATATTTTGTATAGTAAATTCCCTTGATCATTGATTATTATGGGGTCCATATGGTTTCTGTTGGAGTCAGTTTTTTACAACGAAAGAAAATAGTGTACATGCTGTGCTTTTTCTTCTATTTTGAAAATCTGACACTTAATGGAAACCAGACGGACCCCTATAATAATCAATGAAATCCTTCTGTTTCCATTTGCATTAGTTAGCAAATAGATTCATTTTATGCATGAATTTCATTTGTCTATTTAAAAAAGATATAAAAAAACAGACAAATGGAGCTTCTAAACCGCCATGTGTCTATAGCATAAGGCTTCATACACACAAGCAAGTGATATGTAAGGAGACTATATGGTGGCTCCCTGTACTAAGGACGTGTAGGCACACTGTCAATAGCGTTATTCATATCAACCAATCTACAGTATTTCCAGCTAAACATCCACTCAAGAAGGGATAAAATAGGCAAATAAAAATTACTTTCCTAGCCTAAGTCTGAGGCCGCATTCAGATGTCAGTTTTTCACGGATAGCTATGTACGTAGCTATGATAGTCTATAGGTTTGTTCACATGTCCAATTATTTCCTTGGACTGGAAAAGCAACAAAACTTGTCCAATATTGAGTATTGGATCAAACTCGCCAATCCAAGTTTATATATCTGCGAAAGGAATGCCATCCATGTGCCGTCCATTTTTCGCAGACTATTTGGTAGAAGAAGCTTAAGAAACCTCCTATATTTTTTTTTATTTTTCATCCATGGAAAACTGATAAAACTCTTACCAAACTCTGATTGGAAAACTGAGAATCTGACCAAACTCTAATTACCCTCTGGTCAACAACCAAGATGGAACTCAGACAATTTTTTGCGTAGGAGAAAATTCACTTCCGAATGAGCATGAAGACCTCATATTTCTGCCACAGTCATGCATGAGTATATCTGGCTACCTTTATCCTATCTCCATTAAGATCAGCAGAATTTCAGAACTTGTGACCAAAATTATCCTCTGCAATTTTTCATATTTTGAACACTGAATTTTAGGGACACACAATTTGGAATACGGTCGACTTTCTGCCAGATCTTTCATTGATTTTATTTCTGCCCCATGGAAGATATGTCAATCAAGGGTTCTTATTGTTCTGCATGAGCAGATTTGAACGTGTTTCCTAAAACCTTGGTGTGCTAGAACAATCAGCAGAACATGAGTCACAAACATCCTTTGCCTAGAAAGAAAAGTCTAGAATACATTTTTAAAAACGCTAAAAAAAAAAGAAGGTATGATCATCGCAAAAAACATACTGCTCCCTCTAGAGTTATTCATGAAACTGTCCTGGAGAGTTATTGATGAAACGGAAGCTCCAGTTAATTTCTGCAATTTTTCCCTTCCTGTGAAGAGCAGAGATTTACTTTGGACCAGGTTTTGCAGTCAGTATATTTTAGTAAACTGCAATAAGTCTAGAAATCCTTGGGTAAAACAACATTTTGATTAATGATAGGGAAAGAAGATACACAACCTCTATACAACGTGATGATTTCCAAATATTGGCTGCTCTTTCAAAGTCGGCGTACCACATAAAAAGGAATGCTCTCATATTTTATTCTAATTAATTTGCCTTAGTCAATGATCTATATAAAACAGCTGTTCTGTTCCAGCCGTATTTATATAGTAATAATCTCTTTATATGCGGATTCTATCTCATGTATAGCATTTCCTTGCAAAAGTTTTTTTTTAATTTTATATATACTGTATATAGTATATTCAGACAATGGTAACATAATTACTGATATTATCCAAATTGTAAAAAAAAAATTAAAGGGTTGTCCCAGGAATAAAGTACAATAAAATAAAATAAAATCAATAGATCCTGAAATAAAAATAAGTTCCATAATTGGATGTATCCCATGCTGTCTGTATCCTCTCTTTTGCTTCCTCCCCTGACCAGGAGCTGTGGAATGATCAGACCATGTTCCTGTACGGTCAGACACAGCCATTACAGTTGGGCACATGTATAAGATTATCTCAGCACAGGAACATTTTATTTAACACATCCAATTGTGGAAGTTATTATTATTCCAAGACTAGTTGACCCGTGCGAAATTTTCACACATTGGTTGTCGGGGGCGCAGCCAATTTCAGAAAAAGCAAGCTGGTCAAATGTAAATGTATTTCATGAGATGATGAACACAGACAGGTATTTATATATGTAGCTTGGTAATGCAATAAATTGGTTTGATAAGTAGAGGCCAAAAAATGTCTCCCGGTTGAGGCGCCACCTGCAGGTCATTGTGTCTTTCGGTAGGTTTATGAAAATAAATGTTTAAACTGTATTTAGTGATAAAATCGTGAATGTGTGGTTTGTTTGGCTCTTTCTTGCTGAAAGGAGCAAGTTTACCTTTGAAATAGTGTATCATTTGTGTGTGTGGGTTGAAATAATCACCAAAAAAGCAGTACATGTATACAAATGTGTTTGCATATGTGACTCACCTGCAGTGAAGTGTGCAATCCCCAATGTGCCTGAAATAGGCTGGGCAAGCACTTGAGCAAGCTGGAAAGACCCCAAGGCAAATGTTTGGATTTGTTTGTGATGTCTGTAAGCAGCTTTGTGGTAGTGTGCTTGGGGTAGTGTGCTGCCGCCTGCAGGTAATTTGACCTTTCAAATGGTGTATCATTTGTTTGTGTGGGTGGAGTATGAACGGAGCAAGTGTGGAATTCAATAGGCAGTGCATGTTTACAAATGTGTTTGCATATGTGACTCACCTGCAGTGAAGTGTGCAATCCTCCAATTTGGCTAAAATAGGCTGGGCAAGCAGTTCGGCAAGCTGAAAAGCCCCAAGGCAAATGTTTGGATTTGTTTGTGATGTCTGTAAGAAGCTTTGTGGTAGTGTGCTTTGGGGTACTGTGGTGCCACCTGCAGGTCATTTTTCCTTACTGCAGGTTTATGAAAATTAATGTTTCAACTGTATTTTGTGATGAAATTGTGAATGTGTGTTTTGTTTGGCTATTTTCTTGCTGAAGGGGGCAAGTTTACCTTTCAAATGGTGTATAATTTGTGTGTGTGGGTGCAGTATGAACGGAGATACAAAGTAATCACCGAAAAAACTGTTTAGAAATAATATATAGTGATTTATTCATTAAAATGCATTTTGATCATGGGGACATCCCTTTAAGGGTGTATTTTTTCAGTCTGCTAAACTTGAAGTAATAATTATTTATTGGGAACATTTAAAGGGAACCTGTCAGCATGATTGTGCTCAGTAATATACACACAGTGTCAGGTCGGCGCCGTTATACTGATTAAAATGATACCTTGGTTAATGAAATACGTCTAATGGTTGTTGTTTAATCTTTATTTTAAGTTTTGAGTTAATAATATGCTTGTGCTTCGGGGCGACCTGTGGGGGGGTCTTCATGTGGTAATCTGATTAGCTATTCATAATGAAGACTGCTGACAGGTCAGTGACCTGCCCCCTAGTTTACATAATGAATATTATATATACATATTGAAAAAAAAAACCCTGCCAGCTGAGGCACCTGCGCTGCAGCATAATCGCATATACTACCTAAAGAAGGATACGAGTATCTATAAACCACTCGCACAGAAAAAATGAAATCAATAAAGTTTATTGAACATAGAATAAAAACCATATATCACAAAAATAAGGGACATGTGCAGGTTAACAACAAAGAGGATATGTCAAGTATAGAAAAATTGCTGTGGTTTTAAGTCAAAGGATAATGTAATTGCCAGTAAACATTTCAATAATCTATCTTTAGTATATTGTAAGGATACATGGATGAATCAATTAGGCCAGCGGTTCTCAACCTGTGGGTCGCGACCCCGGCGGGGGTCGAACGACCAAAACACAGGGGTCGCTTAAAGCAGGCGTCACCAAGGGCCGTAGCAGTTCTGTTGCCGGGCCGCGGAGCCATGGCACAGAACGCTGTACACACTTGGAGCCAGCGGCTGCAGCACTGTAGTGACAGCTGCAGCCGCCGGCTTCAAGAAGACATCGATACTTACCTTCCGTCGCTGCATCCCTGTCGGCTGCGGCAGCTTCCTCCTGTGCGCAGCGGTGACGTAGAACCGCTCATTAAGGTAATGAAAATGGACGTGACGCCACTCCCATAGGCGTGGCGTCCATATTCATGCCCTTAATGAGCAGTATTACGTCACCGCTGCGCACAGGAGGAAGCTGCCGCGGCCGACAGGGATGCAAGGGACCTGCAGCGATGGAGCGAGGAGGGTAAGTATGATGGGGGGGAGGACGGGGGAGCCCAGCCATGTATACAGAATGGGAGGGGGAGCGGAGCCATGTATACAGGATGGGAGAGTGGAGCGGAGCCATATATACAGGATGGGAGGATGGGAGCGGAGCCATATATACAGGATGGGAGGGGGAGCGGAGCCATATATACAGGATGGGAGGGGGAGCGGAGCCATATATACAGGATGGGAGGATGGGAGCAGAGCCATGTATACAGGATGGGAGGGTGGGAGCGGAGCCATGTATACAGGATGGGAGGGTGGGAGCGGAGCCATGTATACAGGATGGGAGGTTGGGAGCAGAGCCATGTATACAGGATGGGAGGGGGAGCGGAGCCATATATACAGGATGGGAGGGGGAGCGGAGCCATGTATACAGGATGGGAGGGTGGGAGCAGAGCCATGTATACAGGATGGGAGGATGGGAGCGGAGCCATGTATACAGGATGGGAGGGTGGGAGCAGAGCCATGTATACAGGATGGGAGGTTGGGAGCGGAGCCATGTATACAGGATGGGAGGTTGAGAGCGGAGCCATGTATACAGGATGGGAGGTTGGGAGCGGAGCCATGTATACAGGATGGGAGGGTGGGAGCGGAGCCATGTATACAGGATGGGAGGGTGGGAGCGGAGCCATGTATACAGGATGGGAGGTTGGGAGCGGAGCCATGTATACAGGATGGGAGGTTGGGAGCGGAGCCATGTATACAGGATGGGAGGGTGGGAGCGGAGCCATGTATACAGGATGGGAGGGTGGGAGCAGAGCCATGTATACAGGATGGGAGGTTGGGAGCGGAGCCATGTATACAGGATGGGAGGTTGGGAGCGGAGCCATGTATACAGGATGGGAGGGTGGGAGCAGAGCCATGTATACAGGATGGGAGGTTGGGAGCGGAGCCATGTATACAGGAAGGGAGGGTGGGAGCGGAGCCATATAAACAAGGGTGGGAGCAGAGCCTTGTATACAAGGGAGTCACATTCACATTATAAATGTTATAATTAAATGATGAGTATGCACTACTACTAAACTACAACCCCGTCCATAGCCCTGCCCCCTTATGACCAAAGCCCCACCCCTGCCACACCTCTATCCCCGCCCTGCCGGGCCATGGAAGAATGGTCTTTCTTGAAGCCGGTCCCTGGTGCAAAAAAGGTTGGGGACCACTGGCTTAAAGTCATCGGAAAATACATATTTCCGATGGCTTTAGCCCAGTGGCGTAGCGTGGGTGGTCAGTCCGCCCCAGGCAGCACGTGTGTGGGGGCGGTGTGGCAGCAGCAATTCCTCCCCCCACGGAGGCACAGTGCAGCGGCCGGGACCCTCCGGAGCTGAGCGGCGGGTCGGTGAGTCCACTGTGCGGGGAGAGGTGGGACCTGGCCTGAGCAAGCGGCGCAATACTTACCTCTCCCCGTGCCTCAGCAGCTCCGGGCTCCAGGGGGCACCCGCGCTTCCTGTCACAGCAGCGCCGCTGGATGACGTCATCATTCAGCGGCCGGCTGTGGCAGAGTAAGCGCGGGCGCCGGACAGGTGAGATGTGAGGTGTATGTGACTGTGTGTATCAGTGTGTGTGTGTCTGCCTGCGTGTATGTGAGAGAGTGCTGCGGTGCTGTCTATGTGTGGTGCTGTATGTGTGATGGTGGTGGGGGGAGGCAGTGATGGTGGTGAGGAGGCGTATGATGATGGGGGAGACAATGATGATGGGCAGGCAAAGATGATGATGGGGAGCCAGTGATGATGGGCAGGCAATGATGATGATGGGCAGGCAATGATGATGATGATGGAGAGCCAATGATGATGGGCAGGCAATGATGATGATGGGGAGCCAATGATGATGGCAGGCAATGATGATGATGGGGAGCCAATGATGATGGGCAGGCAATGATGATGGGGAGGCAATGATGATGGGGAGGCAATGATGATGATAATGGGGAGGCACTGATGATGATAATGGGGAGTCTTTCCACAGTGCCCTTTCCTGAGCCATAACAGTGCAGAACGCAGCACAGTGCAGAGAGCTCCATATTTTGTATGGAGCATTATATGGGGACCAGTATCCTGTATGGAGCATTATTTGGGGTCCAATATTCTTTACGGAGCATTATATTTGGCCCATAATACTGTATGGAGGACTATGGGGTGCCCATAATATTGTATGGAGGACTGTACTTATTTTTTGGTTTGGGGGTCACCGCAACATGAGGAACTGTATTGCGGGGTCACGGCATTAGAAAGGTTGAGAACCACTGAATTAGGCCATTATGGTGACAGTATTAAGTGCTCAGTGCTTACCTATCGTATCAAATGACAGGTCACAGACACCACCGCAAACACCCAACGCGTGTTTCATGAAATCCAATTAAATTTCCCAATTGACGAATTTTGGGGAAAGGGTGAAACGTCTTTTTGGATTTCTTTGTTGTGCTGGATTATAAGAAATTTTATTCTACATTGAGTGTAACGGGCCATATATCCCCCGGGTTAATATAGGGAAAGCCCCGGTTGATTATACCGGGGTTTTTAGGCCCACTGTTTTGCATGCAATAGCTATCGTAGCATCGGACCACATAATCCAGCACAAATCACTTGCGAAGCCACCGCGTTAGGGAAATTGCTCCTGCTTGCCTTTAACCGGGAGAAACAACGAAAAACCCGTGGGAAGCACAGTGCCCGTGTTCCAACATGGCTCACCACTTCCCACGAGGCACCACCTGTGTAGTCACACCACCCAAATGCAGCTAGCTCCCCCCCCCCCCCCCCAGCGTGGCAGACCGGTGGAAACAGTCTGGAAACAGGAGGGGGGGATATCGTGCCCGGCAGGTTTTTCCCAAAACCCAGGCCCAAAATATAAATTGGCCTAACCTTTCATACCCCCTCATCCAATTATTTCCCCCCGAAAACAGCAGAGTTGAGTGATAACACAAAATTACTAAAATTTTTTAACATTTATTGGGGGTTTCGGTTTTCCAGGTAAGTTATTGAGAAGATAACTGGCTTAAACCTTAACGTTCTAAACACAAGACTTTTATTACTTGACCAGAAAAACTTTAATCAGTAAAATTATTGAATTCCCCAAAGTATAATAGGTAAAAACTCTACCGCACTTTCAGAGTTACACATTAAAAGTGCTGTGTGTCTGGGATGACAGAAAGATCTGCTCACTTTTCAACCATCAGAAAAGGGGAGAAAACCCTCACAACTGCTTTCTATGGGGAAAAGCACTTATCTTATGGATAGAAGTTTAATCTCAATGTAATGACTGTTGTTGTTACCAGTCACATTGTTTTGTAAGATCAACTTCTCAGCGTTAAAACCCAAAGACCTTCAGGTTATGTTATTAAAAAAAAGAAATCAAAATCTATCTCAATTACAAAGGGTTTTTAAAAAGAGGGGCAAAAAGAGGGGTATTGTCAGGGAGTTGAAAATGCTGGGGACAAGGAACCTGGGGCCCCCCAACGCCCCTAAAGCTAAGGGAGGACCTGTCTTTCCTTTAAATTGGGTTCGCTTAAAGACGAGGCCCAAGTCCCCGACCCTTTCCCGTCTCCTTTTACCCTGAGCTAAACCCCCCAACCCCCCTCCAGGGAGCGGGAATAAAAGTAAAAACCCAAACAACAAAAAGGAAAAGACAGCACCCAAAGGGGGTTTAAAACAACAAAACAATAAACACTTAGCTTTCTCGCTGTTACTCCACACCAGAGTAAGGCCCCAGATGAGGGAAGCAACTGAAGACATGCTCTCAGAAACTCCTGGCTCCACTTGGTTGGTTTCCAGAGGGAAACAATATTACCAACACATGACAACTCAGGAGACCTTTTTAAAGGGTGTGGGGGTGGCGCCACCTCCCCTAACAAGTCATCAGGCATGCAATTCCACCAGCGGCCACCGGGGGCAAAGACTGAGATTAACCCCCGCTGGACAGACAGGAAAAAGGTTTCAACATGTAGAGAGAGAGATCTGCCACAGATCCAAATGTGGATCGTGACAGTAACCCCCCCCTTTAATGAGGGGCCTGTGGACCCTCAACACCGCACCTCATATACCACCTACGGTGAGGACGCCTCGATCCACCAGGGTTCACCCCAGTCACCTGACTCTCAGGTTTATGGCAAACGCAGACAGATGGAAGTGACCATAACATATGCTCCTGAGGTACTACAAATCTCCAGAGCGCCCACCTGGGGAATGAGTTATGTACGGGCATAACTGGGGGGTAAATCCAGCTGGTAAGTCCCCTGGCTGAGAATGGCCGACATCCGATCACCCGAGAACTCCAGACTCCAGCAGCACACTTCCACCGGATGTTTTTGGTGGACACCCATACATACTCATTCACACACAGGTCCGGACCTGAACGTTCATTGCCACACGCGTTTGCCACAAGATGGTGCACTCTTTGAGGAACTGACAACAGAGGCGTCCCCCTGTGTCACCACACTCACATATTTTTCAGAGGGAACCACCACCCTCCCCTGACCCCTCCTCCCAAGAGGGCTCCGACTCACAGGGTTGGCTAGTGGTGAGGGTTGGGACTTACCCCTACTCCTTGGCAGCACCTCTGCTGCACCCACTTGAGAAGAAGGGGAAGATTGCAGAAAGACGGCAGAGACAGTAGCCCCCAGGCAGCAGCCCTCACACGACTGACCACAGCTGAAAACTTCTCTGGAACGACAATATATGACCAGGTTGTGTTTTGTCAGCCAAGGGAGGCCTAAAACGATGGGTATTGGCATACCCTCTGTAAGGTTTCACTCACTCGGCTGCTTCAGAGGTAAATCAGGACGCACTTTTCTTATCCAAAAAGTTCATCAGGTTTATTACATCATAAACCTCATGGTTACATACAATACAAATCTTCAATGCTTCAGCTCCAGCCTGGAGCCTCACTCCTCAGACACAGAGTCCTCTCTGTAACGTCCTGCTGGACACATGGAAGTCTGTCCACATTGGTAGACTCCCACAACACTCTTCAGACACAGAGACCTCTTGTAAGGTTCTTTGTCTCTGTTGACATGTTCCTTGAAACTCATTTTTTTTCGTCTGCCATTTTGCTTTCTGTCTTTCTGCAGCTCTTGCCCTCAGTTAATATGGAGTTTCCAGTTTTCATGTTCCCGCCCTGATTCTTCCCTCTTGCTTCTTAAGCAGCCTCAGCTGAACAATCAGTGCTCCTGAATCAAGCCTCAGTCAGTCTGTGACCTGACTTCTGGAAGCCTTGGACTTGTACTCCAGCTAATCCCTACTGAGGAACCTTGGAACACTTTTGGACTCTGGAAACCTGCTGTTTGGTGAATCCATGTTTGCAGAGGAATTACGGTACAGAGAAGAGATCCTGAACCTGCTTTGGAGATTTATTGTAGTGCTTGAAGTTACTCTGGCCTGCTGTGTCTCCTGTCGCTGTTCCTGCAAACTGTGTGAACTTTTCAGCATGCTTGTATGAAGTAATACAAGTCATTTAATTTCAACCTATGTCTCCTGTGTTTTCCTCGCACCCAAGCACAAGACGCTATAGGAACTGTACACTATACATGACAAGATTCAGGAGCCAATGTTTAGTGTCTGCTGGGTCTGGGAAAGCCGTGTCTGCTGTGACTGTGGATATCAGATGTCCGTTTAATACCTTATGTGATGACAGTGGTTGTGACTTCTCACAACCATTCCAGGTGAGCGCATTCCCTTAAAATTTTACTCTGGAGTGTTACCACAGGTAAACACTATTGTTTTTTTTGTTTTTTTATTCCTTTCCTCTTCCAGCACTTCTGCCTTAAAAGATCTGGAAGATGGAGGCCCGCATAAAGGAACTTTGCGGAGTGACTGATACAATCCTTTCAGATGTACAGACTTTAAAAACCCGTTTTGCAAGCCTACAGGACCTCACTAATCATAATTTCAAGTGTTTGGACAGACTACCCAGGAATTGCGAGCCAGGATTGAGGCTCTAGAGGAACGAGCCCAGGCTCCTGCCATAACCCCGAGTTCTGGGATCCCCAAATTACCTCCTTTTCGTTTTGGCGATGAACGTGAGAAATTCAGGGGATTTATTAATCAATGCAATTTATTTTTCTCTGCACATGCTTCACAATTTCCCACTGAACGATCCAAAGTGCTTACTATAATCATGTTGCTTACCAATAAGGCTTTGATGTGGGCAAACCCTCTGATTGAGACTGAGGATGATTGTTTGAATCACCTTGATGCTTTTATTTCAGCCATGGGGCAGGTGTTTGATGACCCCAATCGAGGTGCAACAGCTGAAGCAGCCATGTTAACTTTGCGCCAAGGTAAGTGTTCAGTAGCCGAATATGCCCTGGATTTCAGGAGATGGGCTCTTGATACCACTTGGGACACTTCCGCTAAAAAATCTATTTTTCGGAAAGGGTTGTCTCCACTGATTAAGGATGAACTTGCTCGTGCCGACCCTCCCACTGCGTTAGGTGACTTTATTAACTATTGTATCCGTATTGATGCTCGTCTGACTGAACGCAGACAAGAGAGATGGTTCGAAAATAATCGCACTAACCTTTTACTACCTCCCTCCTCAGCTAAGGAACCTTTGAGTAGGATCACAAGGGAACCAGAACCTGAACCCATGCAGGTGGACTCTTTACAAAGACGGGTTAGTGATGCACGCAAAGAACATTGTATAAAGGAAAATCTATGTTTCTACTGTGGTAAGTCAGGGCACTTCATTATAAACTGCCCCAGCCGTTCTCGTAAGACTACTGCAGCAGTCATTCACTGTGAGTGTTGCGAGAGGAGCTCTGTCATGTCCGAGCCTCAGGCTCCAGAGAGATCTGCTGCAAGAGATCTTGATTTCTCGGACTTAAACTCTGTTAGTTCTGGGGACGATGACGGTATAAACGCTGCAATTTTTCAAGTTTCCTCAGCGGTGTCCCAGCTGAGTTGTAAAAGAAACAATTCTCATTGCTTCCTTTCCATCAAACTCTGGGTTGACTCAGTCTGGGTGTCTAGCTCTGCTATGATCGACTCAGGAGCAAGTGGAAATTTCATGGATATCTCCTTTGCTCTGAAACAGGGGATACGTTCAGTGAAGAAGGCTACTCCAGTACAGATGGAGACTGTGGATGGCTCTCTACTGACTTCTGGACCAGTGGATCAAGAAACAGAGCCTTTGAGGGTCCTTATGGGTAAAGATCATCAGGAGAAAATGTCTTTTTTGCTTATCTCTTCTCCCCACTTTCCCATTATTCTAGGGCTACCATGGCTGCAGGCGCAGAATCCTACGATTAACTGGGAGACCAAGGAATTACACTTTCCGGAGAAACAGATGAGTCAAGGAGTTTCAGCTTGCTCTGTTCCTAAAGGAACCATGTCAGTCCCTGAACTACCAGCTGTATACCAGGACTATGTGGATTTATGTGACAAGAAGAACGCTGATCAGCTTCCTCCTCACCGTCCATATGATTGTCCAATTGAATTATTGCCTGGAGCCGAGATACCTTTTGGTAAGATCTACCCCCTAGCGGGGCCCGAGCTAAAAGCTTTGAAGGATTATATAGACGAAAATTTAGCCAAGGGCTTCATACGCCCCTCTTCATCTCCCGCAGGTGCACCCATCTTCTTTGTGAAGAAGAAAGATGGATCTCTGAGACCCTGCATAGACTATAGGGAACTCAATAAGGTTACTATTAGAAACCGTTATCCATTGCCTTTAATCCCTGAGTTGTTGGAGAGAGTGCGGCATGCCAAAATTTTCTCTAAATTGGATCTCCGTGGGGCCTATAACTTGGTCCGTATTAGACCTGGGGATGAATGGAAGACTGCTTTCAGGTCACGCTATGGACACTTTGAATATCTAGTTATGCCTTTTGGTCTGAGTACCGCCCCAGCCACTTTCCAACACTTCGTGAATGATATCTTCAGGGATCTCCTAGATACATTTGTGGTGATTTATCTGGATGATATTCTAATTTTTTCTAACTCCACAGAGGAACATCATGGACATGTGAGAATGGTCTTAGAACGCCTAAGACAAAACCATCTCTACATCAAACTTGAAAAATGTGAATTCCATAGGACCGAAATTCAATTTCTGGGGTATGTACTATCTACGCAAGGGATTAGTATGGATGGAAGCAAGACCCAAGCCATCAAGGATTGGCCAATTCCTAGAAATGTGAAGGAGGTGCAGCGTTTCATCGGGTTTGCCAACTTCTATAGACGTTTCATTAAGAATTTTTCTGAGGTAGTGTCACCTATCACCCAACTTACCCGGAAACAGTCTAGGTTCTCCTGGACCCCGCAAGCTCAGGAAGCATTTTCCTGTTTAAAGGATAAATTTACCACCGCACCTATCTTAGTACATCCCAACCCCGAGCTTGCCTTCATAATAGAGGTGGATGCTTCAGACTGTGCCGTTGGAGCTATACTCTCTCAGAGAACAGGTGAGAAGAATGTCTTGCATCCCTGTGCCTTCTTTTCCCAGCAGTTGTCTTGGCTGAGAGGAACTACGATGTGGGCAATAGAGAATTGTTGGCCATTATTGCCGCCTTCAAGGAATGGAGACACCTTCTTCAGGGAGCTGCACAGCAAATAGTCGTCCTGACAGACCATCGTAACCTTGAATTTATCAGGTCGGCTAAGTGCCTGACTCCTCGCCAGGCTCGCTGGAATCTTTTCCTAAACCAATTTAATTTTGTCATTTCTTATAGACCAGGATCACGCAATGGAAAGGCTGATGCACTCTCTAGGATTCATTCAGCAGAGACACGTCCACTTACCCCTCCTAAGACTATTCTTCCTGACTCTAGATTCCTGGGAGTGATTCATAATCAAGACCTACTTAAGGACATCAAGGAAGCATACCATGCGGATTCTTTGTTGGCTCAACCCCAAGGGACGTAAGTCTTGTCTTTAAGAATGGTGTGTGGATTCAGGGACAACGTCTGTATATACCTGAAACAGTCAGATTGAGAGTATTGCAACTCATCCACGATTCCAAGATAGCCGGGCATAGGGGAATTCTAAAGACACAAGAATTTCTTTCTCGTTTCTTTTGGTGGCCCACTTACAGGAAAGATGTCTTAAACTATGTCACTTCATGTGAAGTCTGTGCAAGATGCAAAACACCTCGCTCCTCACCAACTGGTCTGTTGCAACCTCTTCCCACCCCGTCCCGCCCATGGGGATCCATTTCTATGGACTTCATTGTGGAGTTACCAACCTCTCAAGGGAAGAACACCATTCTAGTGGTGGTTGACCGTCTAACAAAGGCAGCTCATTTTATCCCTTGTGTCGGCTTACCCACTGCAAAACAGACATCAGACTTGATGATTAAGAATGTGTTTCGCTTACATGGAGTACCGGATGAGGTCATTTCCGATCGAGGGGTGCAATTCACTTCAAGGTTTTGGCAAAATTTCTGTGCAGCATTGGACATTAAAGTAAACCTTTCTTCTGCTTTTCATCCCCAGACTAATGGACAGACAGAACGAACCAATCAGACCCTGGAGCAGTATCTCCGCTGTTTTATCTGCCACCTACAGGATGATTGGGTGGATCTACTTCCACTGGCTGAGTTCTCTTATAACAACTCTCAGAGCGCCTCCACTAAGCAGTCTCCTTTTTACTCCAATCTAGGTTATCATCCTAACATTCTTCCTCGATTTCTCATAGATACGCCCTTGCCGGCAGTGGCTGAAAGAATCACTTCTTTACAAAAGAATATGGATCTTCTAAAGGAAAATCTAGAATTGGCTCAGGAAAGGTACAAGAAAGCAGCAGATAAATTTCGTAAACCTGCACCAGCTTTCAAGGTAGGAGATTTGGTCTGGCTGTCAACCAGAAATCTTAAATTAAAGATTCCATCGTCTAAATTGGGACATAAGTATATTGGACCTTATAAGATCAATAAGATTATAAGTGCTGTTGCTTGTCGTCTTCAACTGCCCAGAACTATGAGAATCCACCCTGTCTTTCATGTATCCCTACTAAAGGCTGCAACACCCAATACGTTTCCTGGACGTTCTTCTCCTTGCCCTGACCCAGTGCTGGTCGATGGTCAGGAAGAATTTATGGTGGAAAGGATTCTAGATTCCAGGTTGTACAGAAATCAGTTGCAATATTTGATTAAATGGCAGGGCTACCCAGTGGAGGACAACTCATGGGAACCAGTCAATAATGTAAATGCTCCTCGCCTGCTCCGCCAGTTTCATCAGAGGTACCCTGACAAGCCTGGTCTGAGGTCATCCGGAGGTTGTCCCTAAGGGGGGAGTAATGTAAGGTTCTTTGTCTCTGTTGACATGTTCCTTGAAACTCAGTTTTTCGTCGCCCATTTTGCTTTCTGTCTTTCTGCAGCTCTTGCCCTCAGTTAATATGGAGTTTCCAGTTTTCATGTTCCCGCCCTGATTCTTCCCTCTTGCTTCTTAAGCAGCCTCAGCTGAACAATCAGTGCTCCTGAATCAAGCCTCAGTCAGTCTGTGACCTGACTCCTGGAAGCCTTGGACTTGTACTCCAGCTATTCCCTACTGAGGAACCTTGGAACACTTTTGGACTCTGGAAACCTGCTGTTTGGTGAATCCATGTTTGCAGAGGAATTACGGTACAGAGAAGAGATCCTGAACCTGCTTTGGAGATTTATTGTAGTGCTTGAAGTTACTCTGGCCTGCTGTGTCTCCTGTCGCTGTTTCTGCAAACTGTGTGAACTTTTCAGCATGCTTGTATGAAGTAATACAAGTCATTTCATTTCAACCTATGTCTCCTGTGTTTTCCTCGCACCCAAGCACAAGACGCTATAGGAACTGTACACTATACATGACACCTCTCTGTAATGTCCCGTCTGGAGACATGGTAGTCTGTTCACACTCACAGACTCCCACACACTCTCTTCAGGTGCCAAACACACTTCGTTACATAGCTGTAACTCCACCCACAGATGAGGTCAGGATTACATGGTTAGGTCACCTGGTCATGACCTCATCACAGGTCCTTTACCACAACACAAACCATGCCTCTATGCATATCCCGAGGAGCATACACAGTGCCCCCTAGCTGCATCAGGGGTCACTACACCACACCTCCAAGAAGTAGCATGACAGGGACTCCTCATGACGAGTCCCTATATGCAGGCGTATATCATGCACGACCTGGGTCACACTCCCTTGGCTGAGTGGGACCAAGTCAATGGTCTGGATGCCTAATGGTTTAGCTAGCGTCCTACACATCAGGCCATTGGTCCGGACAAAGTGAGCATCCACCAAATTGACTCCTTCTCCACTGTCCACAAGCACCGGTATTCCCTTAGATACCCCGCCAATCACCACTCTCACAGTCAGGGTACACTGAGGGGAAGAAGTGGAGTAAATATACACTCCCTGGTCGCTTCCCTCCACACGACCAGGGGGATGCGGCTTCTTAGATGGCACAGGTATTTTGGCGCGAGCTGGGCAGACCCCAATGAAATGACCAGTCTACCCACAAAAAAAACATGCCCCCACACCACGTCGAACTGCAGGCAACCCCGTTTGGGAACCAACTGCTCCCACCTGCATAGGTTCGTCCCGCTGCTCAATTGTGTCCTCCTCCCTAGTAAGGACAACAGGGGGTAGTTTTGGTATATGCCTCTCCCTGAGGCGTCTATCCACCCGGATGGCAAGGGACATGGCAGCCTCCAATGACCTGGGGGCGGCATACTGCACCAGAGTATCCTGCAACCTTGGGGACAGACCCTGCACAAAATGACTCCTAAGTGCAGGATCATTCCACTGTGTGTCAGTGGCCAATCTCCTGAACTCTGAGCAGTACTCCTCAACCCCCTGCTTGATTTTACGGAGTCGGGATTCCGCCAGGGAGACGCAATCAGAATCTCCATACACCAGCGACAGCCGCAAAAAACCTGTCCACCGACCGTAAGAAGGGAGACAATAATCCCCACACGCTGTTCCTCACTCCCTGATGAACGGGGCGGAGCCTAAAGTACAATTTACAGGCCTCCTGAAAAACCAGAAATTTATCTCTCCCCCCAGAAAACCTGTCAAGGAGAGCTATCTTAGGTTCTGGTTGAACCTGCATCTGAGCCGAGGCCCAGAACCCCACCAACTGCTGTAGCTGCTGCACCACCTCACCCCGCAGCAACTTAAGCTCATCTGTGAGGGTCTGCAGAAATTGGGCAAAGGCTTGCATTTGGGCCATGGTTCACCAGAAAGGGGAAAAGGGAAAAAAAAACTGTGTTGGTTGGTAATAATGTCACGGGGCAGTTGTAGAAATGCTGGGGACAAGGAACTGAACTGCCACTAAAGCTAAGGGAGGACCTGTCTTTCCTTAACTTGGGGGTACGCTTAAAGGTAGGGAGGCCCAAGTCACCGACCAGTCCCTGTCTCCTGTTTAGCCCTGAGCTAATCCCAACCAACCCCCTCCCAGGAGGTGAGACAGGGAATAATGTAAATAACACCCAAACAACCAAAAGGAAAGACAGATACCAAGGGGTTAAATCAACAAAACAATAAACACTTAGCTTCTCTGCTGTTAAGCTCCGCACAGCAGAGTAAGGCCCCAGATGAGGGAAGCAACTGAAGTACCACTGCTCTCAGCAGCTCCTGGCTCCAGCTTGGTTGGTTTCCAGAGGAAGCAATATTACCAACACCAGCTGACAACTCAGGAGACCTTTTAAAGGAAGTGGGAGTGGTCGCCACCTCCCTCTAACCAGTCATCAGGCATGCAATTCCACCAGCGGCCACCGGGGGCAAAGACTGAGATTAACCCCGCTGGCCAGACAGGAAAAAGGTTTCAACATGTAGAGAGAGAGATCTGCCACAGATCCAAATGTGGATCGTGACAGGTATAGTTTCGCCTAGACTATTTTACACCCCAGGTATAGTTTGGCCTAGGATAGATTATCCCCAAAAGTATACCCAATTTTAATCTGCACAGGGGTTAATTTGGCCTGTTAACCCGGGACCTTTTTTATTCATTATACTGATTTGTTAGTGTCCTGCCTCCTGTTTAAAATTTTCCGTTGATGCCATCCTTTCCACTGCCAGCACATGCACAGATTGATCTCCCAGTGGTTTTCAATAAAAAGGCGCCAGTGGTGGCACATATGTAGAATGAGGCCTCGGCTTAATAAAATTTCTAAAGGACATCATTAAGCCAAGCTCTCAATCTGCACATGCAACACCACAGGAGCCACTTTATCGAAGTCCGCCAGGAGGTCAATTTGTGCAATCGCAAAGAATGGCACCAGTTCAAAATTTCAAACAGGAGGCAGGTGACTCACAAAACAATGACCTGCCATACAGACACCAGAGGCAGGCAGAGGGGCCAGGGCAGGAGCTGAGGACCCTGCTCACTGTCCAGCCCAGTGTCGGACTGGGGTGCCAAGTGCCCAGCAGTAACATCAAGTCCAGGATCCCACTTTTCAGCTACATGCAAATATGACTTTATCCTCATTCACAAAATTTCATAGCAATAAACTGGGTAGATTGTTAAATTAATAAAATGTTGCCATTGTCTGTATATGGTGAATCAAATGTATTGTGCCAGGAACTGCTCATATAACAGGGTGATGGCCCATTCCTGCAAAGGAGCCCACCAGATAATTCTCCCGTTCTCTTGTGGGCTACTGCGAGCCTGGTCCCACCCCTATGCACCTAAAGCTTATTGCCCGAAAACTTCAAATGCAGATTAAAGAATAACCACAATGTGGAATGTTTCACTAAAGGCATCAAATCAGTATAACAGGGCCATTATGGCCATGCCTTTACTTTACATTGCTAAATCATGCTGACAGGTTCTCTTTACGTAGATGTTCCCTCAGTTCTATTTTAACGCTTACATTTGTAGCTTTTAAACATGATATAAAAAAACAACTAAACTCAACATTAATTTAATGAAAATATGTCAAATATAATTTTTCTGAGTAGCCAATAAAGATATCACTGATATAAAGTTTTTGCCTTTTTTTGACAGAAAAGTATTTATCACCTATGAAAACACATAACATTTTTCATAAAAGGACTTGACTCCAATCTCTTCACAACTCTGTGCTTTTATTAACATTAGCAGTATCTAGATGGTGTCTAGGTCTGGTTACCATTTAAACCAGTAAGTCCAAAAATATCGGATACTACAAAAGTGAATTTCTTTATTCAAGGAATATGGGAGAAACATGTACAGTATGAAAATGCATCAATTCAGCCCAATGGGTCTTTGTTTAAATTAAACCAATTTTTTTAGGGGTGAAATTTTTTTTTAGAGATGAAGATCATTGCAATAGAGTGTCACAGTTTTTTTCTTGTGTTTGGTCAATTGACTACAAATAAATTATCATCTTGTCACGTCACATCCTACTGTCTCCTTCAGGACTTCTGCATTCCACCCAACTCTCATACTCTCATTCCTTGAAGGATGTTTATGTCAAAGAATTTTATGATCATTATAACCAAGGTCTACGGCTCACATACAGCCAGGCCTGCTTGTATGTAACTCTTCTCTCAAGTATATTCTTGATTACCATTTTCGTAGAGAATACTTCTCAGAATCTTGGTACCCTACTCTCCCTCTTTTGACACATTGATTGTTGTTGGGTTCTCACTACCCCAACATCCCACAAACCTTAGAGATGACAGATAGACTTTGCATTCCTGTATATGTCACTCACACTCTTTACAATATCCTAGAGATGAAAGAGTCTCTGTCATTGCACAGGGCCCTGAACTTCGTAACTAATCAGTTACAAGGATCTGGCAAAGTGTTCCAGAGTTCAGTAGCAATGTGAACAGAGCACTGCATAGAGGAAGAACTGCAACCAGATGTCTGCCCATCCTCCACTTCCCATATCCAGATTGCAAAAAGGTCACAGAGCCCTTCTGGACATTAACCTTTAGCTTGCCAGATTTTAAGCAGGACAGAACGTGAAACAATACCAACTAACTAGTGTGGCAGTGAGGAACTGAAGAATATTAGATTAAAATGAATATCAAGCCTGGCAAAGATCAGTAAAGAAAGAGGTCCAAGTCTGACATGGATAAATTGAGGCTTTATAACGCATGCACAAGAGGGGAAATGAGGGGAAGAAATTGAATAGATCAATAATGGCATGAGAACATGGAGACTGGAGCTAGAAAGAGATGAGAGGTCAAGTGATTGAGACAATTAGAGCAAGAACTGAGGAGAGGATGAGGGAGGGAATAGATGAACAAGAAAGCAGAGAGCTAGAGACAAAGGAAGAAAGGGACCAAAGTTGCAGCTATAGGACAAATCTTCAAAAAGAGAATCAATATTTTAGGGCATCTAAATAATGGACCAAATTAAGTACTCCAAACGAAACAGATAGGACAAAAGGTACATTGTAACTAAAAAATGTATATGTGATGAACGGGCACCCAGTCCGCCACACGGTAGCCCGGGGGTCACGGCTCGTGATCCCACCGCTGCCACCACATGTGATGGAACGTGCACACACACGACGGCTGCTGCCGTCCGACCCAGTAAACTGCAGGGATTTATAACTATCCCACTTCCACTTAGGAACTTGAAGCTCTCTGGCGCCCCCCCTTACCCTCAGGTCAGTCAGGGAACTGCACCTAGGATAATTGGTCGCCAGAGGGTCACTTGGATGTGTGCTGGCTATTGGGCACGCTGCAGTGAGGGAATTATAATTACTCCTGGCTGCAGCCAGGCAGTACCCTTATAAACCCCGCTGCGTCACTGCCAGCGTCACCCAATAGATTAACAATTTACACCCCTTTTTTTTAGCTGCCACCAGCTACGGCTTTTGATGAACAATTTATCAAGAGGGTCCGTAGCAACCCCAAAACAGTAGCGTGTGCTTCAGGCACGTGCAGATTCGTTTATAGAGCAGGAGAAACAAACTAATAAATTTATAGGTTTATTCCTTAAAAACAGGCAATGCTTATATAATATCAAAAAATGTAACAAACTGAGACAATATCGTTATGTACAGATGCAGTTATAAAATAAAATGGGATTAAGAATGAAAGATAACTCACATGGTTGTTAGATCATTACAGGCAAGCCAGGCTGGGGGAAGGAGCCACACGTCATAGTTCATTGGTAGATCTCTTACTCAGCACATCCCAACAGAAAGAATCCTGGTAAGGAACTTCACTGTAAGACTTATGCATGTCAGCTTCTGACCTCACAAAAAGGGCTGGTCCTCTAGCCACCTCCCCTGGCTGCAAGCTATGGTTTGAGCTCTGCAATATCATAAGGTTCATAACTCAGCGGGGAACTCTAGCAGAATAATGGCAGACCCATCAATGATCTTGCTTTGAAATAATGGTTCAAATGAACCCTAACTTGGGTGACATAGCTCATGGGGCACCCGAGAATTCCATTTCTCGGGCTCTGTTGGAGTTATGGGTTCACCGGTACCACGGGAACGATGCCCGTCGGCGCATGGTTCAACACAGTGACGTTCGTGTTTCTAGCGAATGCTCCCACCGTGTTATTAACCAAAAAAGAATGAATACTACAACATGGCTGCTATAGGAAGAAAGCACGTGTTCGGACAATGCAGGACCCCTGCGGTGAAGCGGGAAAACTTCCAGCACTGGCAGCTCACATTACACTGCCTGAGTGCAGGCTGACAGGGGGGTGGAAGGGGGTTGTAGTTCTAGCAACAGCACAAGACATGAAGCTTGCAATATCATCACACCTCCCCCCTTTAGAGGGCGCTACAGAGGCATGACCTGTCGGTAATCCGACATGCGCACCTCAGCGGGTTCGCCAAGTCGTGATAACCCATCAGCATTCCCATGATCACTGCCTTTCTTGTGTTGTACGGCAAAATCATACTGCTGCAGGGCAAGGCTCCAGCGTAGCAACCTACCATTGGTTCCGGACACTGTGTGCAGCCAGCTCAGAGGGTTGTGGTCGGTGACCACCTTGAAGGTGCGCCCGTACAGGTAGGGCTGCAAACGTTGCAGTGCCCAGACCATGGCCAGGCACTCCTTCTCGATGGTGGAGTATGCCACTTCCCTTGGCAGAAGTTTCCGGCTCAGGTACAACACGGGGTGCTCCTGGTCCCCCGAATCAACCTGGCTGAGTACAGCACCGAGGCCAAATTCGCTGGCATCAGTCTGTACCAGGAAGGGCCGACTGCTGTCGATGGCTCTCAACACTGGAGAGCTGCACAGGGCTGTTTTCAAAGCTCGGAATGCCGCCTCACAGCCATCTGTCCAGTTGACTGTTTGGGGTAGACCGCCCTTGGTGAGGTCCGTCAAGGGTTTTGCAATGGCGCTATAGTTCGGTACGAAACGCCTATAGTACCCTGCAGTGCCCAGGAAGGACTTCACCTGCTTTTTGGTCCTGGGGGTGGGCCAGGACACGATCGCGTCCACTTTCTCGGGCTCTGGACTCATGGAACCCCCGCCTACCCGGTGCCCCAGGTAGTGGACCTCCCTCATGCCCATCTGGCATTTTCCCGGCTTGATGGTCAGACCTGCCTGGTGAATACGCTTGAGCACCTCCTGGAGATGCTGAAGGTGTTCCTCCCAGGTGGAACTGAAGACGGCAATGTCGTCCAGGTACGCCACAGCGTACTCCTCCAGTCCCTGAAGCAGGTGGTTGACCATCCGCTGGAAAGTGGCAGGGGCATTCTTCATGCCGAAAGGCATGACCGTGGACTCGTACAGTCCAAAAGGGGTGATAAAGGCAGATTTCTCCTGCGCCGCAGGGCTCAGGGGAATCTGCCAGTATCCCCGGCTCAGATCCATGATGGATATGTACTTGGCATTCGCCAACCGCTCCAGCAGATCCTCGATGCGTGGCATTGGGTGCGCATCAGAGGTAGTGATGGCGTTGAGCCCCCTGTAGTCCACGCAGAACCGGGTGGTCCGATCCTTTTTTGGCACGAGAACTACAGGTGAGGCCCACGCGCTTTTGGACTGCCGGATCACCCCCAGCTGCAACATCTCATGGATCTCCTGGCGCATAATCTGCTGCACTTCCTCAGAGATCCGATAAGGTGTCCGCCGTAACGGGGCGTGATTCCCGGTGTCCACCTCGTGGACTGCCAACTTGGTCCTTCCGGGTCGGTTAGTGAACACGGCCCGAAAGGATTCCAGAGTGGTCAGCAACTGCAACCGCTGGGGGGCGGTTAGCGAGGCATTTACCTCCATGTCCTCAATGGACCCATTGGCATTAGCTTGGGCCAGCATGTCTAGGAGGGGATCCTCTTCCCCGTCCTCGGGCAGATTGCAGACCGGTAGGACGCAGGCTTCACGTTCGTGATGGGCCTTCATCATGTTGACGTGAAAGGCCTTGCGCCTACCCCGAGTGTGGTCAAGCGTGACCACGTAGGTGGCTGGGTTGAGCTGTTGGTGCACGACGTACGGGCCTTCCCAGGCTGCCTGAAGCTTATCCTTTGGTACGGGGACCAGCACCCACACCTTTTGACCCACCTGGTAGGTCCGCTCCCGGGCGTTCTGGTCGTACCAGTGCTTCTGGTCAGCCTGAGCCTGCGTCATGTTGTCATGCACCAACTGCGTCAAGGTCTGCATCTTGTCGCGGAAGCGCATGACATAATCCACGATGGACACTTCCGTGGGGTTTGGCTCATCTTCCCAGGATTCTCTTATCAACCCAAGGGGTCCCCGGACTCGCCTACCATACAGGAGCTCGAAGGGGGAGAACCCCGTCGAGGCCTGCGGGACTTCTCTGTAGGCAAATAGCAGGTGTGGGAGGTACCGCTCCCAATCGCGTCCCTGGGTCTCAACCAGCATGCGGAGCATCTGTTTGAGGGTACCGTTAAAGCGCTCACACAAACCATTGGTCTGTGGGTGATACGCACTCGATACCATACGCGTCACTGCATTTTGCTGCAGAGAGCCTTCATTAGGCGAGACATAAATTGAGTCCCTTGATCGGTAAGCATCTCCCTGGGAAATCCTACCCGTGAAAAGATGGTCACCAGTGCATCCGCCACCTTATCTGCCCTAGTTGAGGACAGAGCTACTGCCTCCGGGTACCGGGTAGCGTAGTCTACCACAGTAAGGATGTATTGCTTTCCAGAGCTGCTGGGGACGGCCAGCGGGCCCACAATGTCCACCGCGATCCTCTGGAAAGGCTCCTCTATCACTGGCAACGGGATCAGGGGAGCCTTAAGAGCAGGCCCCGCCTTCCCCACTCTTTGACAGGTGATACAGGAGCGGCAGTAGTTAGTCACATCTGTCCCCATCTTGGGCCAATAGAAGTGTTGAGACAGCCGTGCCTTAGTTTTGCTAATCCCCAAGTGTCCAGCAAGTGGAATCTCATGGGCAATCCTCAACAACTCACCTCGGAACTGGTGCGGGACGACCAGCTGTTTCCCCCTCAACCACTCCTTTTGGGAATCTCCGGGTACTGTCTCCCGGTACAACCTTCCTCGTTCCCAGAACACCCTCTCCTTATCAGTCACGGAGGTGGGCGTCTCGGCGAGGTGCCTCAAGTTCCCCAGGCTCGCATCTGAGTGCAGAGCGGCCTGGAACTCCTGGCTGGAGGCAGCCAGAAGTGACGTCAGGGTTCCTTCCTCACTGGGACCCTCTGGGACCGGCTCTGGGTCCACCTCTGGTTCAGTCTCTCCTGTAGCGGAGGAGGGTCCAGATGGCAGGGCGCTACCTGCGATCCGGGCACTCTGACTGCGGGTGACAGCAGCTACATATGCAGTCTCCCCGGGGATTTCTATAGACCCATCAGCCTGCGCTGCTATGGGCTCTACCTCCCCATCCACCCCCAACACTTCAGGAGCAGTGCTACTTATGGGCCAGTTACCTTCCTCGGTGGCACTGGTCAGTGTCATGGCGTCACCTTCCTCCCGGTTCCCATGCACCTCCCCATTTCCTTGAGCACTGTCGCTTGCTCCTGCTAGGGGTTCCTCAGCCGTCTCACTCCGCAGAGCGACGGGACTGAACGCTCCTGTACCTGTGGACACATCTACCACTTCAGAGAAAGGGTTAACAGATTCAGATGGCACAGATACATCACTATCAACATCAGTCCTAGGGAAAGAAAGGTTATCAGTTGCATCATCACTTCGCAAAGCATTAGCAGGTAACACAATCAGTTTCCCATCATCATCAACATCAACATCATGGTTACCGTTAACCTTATCATCAGATTGGGAAGGGGTGTCAGGGACATAGTACGCCACCATCCTCCCCAGATCAGTCCCCAATAAAACATCAGTGGGCAGGTTTTCGGACACCCCCACTTCCTTCACCCCGCTCCCGGTACCCCAGTCAATGAAAACTCGGGCTATCGGCAAGGGGTAGTGGACACCTCCAATCCCTGTGACAGTTAGGGTTTTCCCCGGAATCAACTCTTCAGGGGCCGCCAGTTCGGGTCGGATGAGGGTTCGCTCAGCCCCGGTGTCCTTGAGGCCTGTAGCAAGACGGGCCCCCACGCGGACGGGCTGCACGTTGTCATCAACCCTCCCCACCACACCACCCACCAAAAGAACAGAGGCGTTGGGCCCGGAGGCCTTGGCTGGGGGGTTCTTCTGCCTCTCCAGACAGGTGGCGCTGATGTGACCAGTCCTTTTACAGGAGAAACACTGGCGGGGGTCTGATGTAGGCCTGGCGCTGGCAAAGGGGATAGTGCCTCCAGAGGGACGACTGGCAGGGGCACTGGGGTTGGTTGCAGGCTTACCCCCTCCCCAACGGGTGGTGACGGCCTTCCGCACCTCGGGTTTCCGGTTGGCCTCATAGCTGTCGGCGATCCGGGCTGTTGTGACCGCGTCCTCTGGTTCTCGGTCCAGGATGAACTGTCGGACCTCAGCTGGGCACAGATGCAGGAACTGGTCTTTGATCATCAGGTCTTTCAGCTCCTCATAGGTGTCAACTGACAGTCCATGGATCCACTGGTCAAAGTGGTTCCGGAGTCCTTGCACCACATCGCTATAACTGTCGTGTGGGCCACGTTGGAGGTTCCGGAACTTCTTTCGGTATACCTCAGGGGTTAGCTGGTACTTGGCAATCAGGGCCTGCTTGATGGCCTCATAGTCACTGTCTTGATCTGGCGCGAGGGAAGCGAACGCCTCCAAAGCTTTGCCCTTTAGCCCGGGGGTCAAGTACCTGGCCCATTGGTCGGAAGGCAGCCGGTACTGTCTGTAGACTTTCTCAAAGGCCCGCAGAAAAGTGTCCAAGTCTCCTTCCTTTTCCAGCACGGGAAAGTGCTCCGGCTGGGGCTTGGGACTCTGAGAGCTGCTGGGTGTACCGCTCTGGGCTGTGGAGGGCATTGCCCCTTGTCTGAGCAGCTCCAGTTCATGGGCTCTCTGAGCTTCCCGCTCGGCTCTCTCAGCCTCCCGCTCGGCCTCCCGCTGAGCTTGGCGCTCGGCTCTCTCAGCCTCTCGCTGTTTGGCCTCTCGCTAGTCGGCTCTCTCTTGAGCTTGCTGGATCAGCCTCAGGCGTTCTTCCCGGTTGTCAGCGGTGAGTCCCTCCAGGGCCGCCCGCAGGTAAGGGTCCACCTCTCTCTGGGTGTAAGCAGTCAGGGGTTGGGCCTCTGCTCCTGCGCCCGCCACGCTCCGATGCTCGCCCGCTCCTTCAGGGCCTGGACCAGTTGGCCTTTGGTTCGGTTCGTGTGGACAAGGCCGTGGTACTTGCAGATTCCCACAAGGGTGTCCTTGCTCTGCTTGTCGAACCAACTTGCTCCTATGGTAGCCATGGTTGCCAAATAAAAGATAGGATAGAAAAACAAAGAGAAGGGAGGGGTAACCGCAAGTACGCACAATTGTCTCAGGACTAATAAACACTGAGTCTGTTCTCCAAAACTTTAGCTGCAGGGTCGCTGAAGAACCGTGCAAGTTTTTTAGTGAATGGAATGATTGCTCAAACCAGATCACTAATGCTCTATAATCCCACCGCTTTGCCACCAATATGTGATGAACGGGCACCCAGTCCGCCACACGGTAGCCCGGGGGTCACGGCTCGTGATCCCACCGCTGCCACCACATGTGATGGAACGTGCACACACACGACGGCTGCTGCTGTCCGACCCAGTAAACTGCAGGGATTTATAACTATCCCACTTCCACTTAGGAACTTGAAGCTCTCTGGTGCCCCCCTTACCCTCAGGTCAGTCAGGGAACTGCACCTAGGATAATTGGTCGCCAGACGGGTCACTTGGATGTGTGCTGGCTATTGGGCACGCTGCAGTGAGGGAATTATAATTACTCCTGGCTGCAGCCAGGCAGTACCCTTATAAACCCCGCTGCGTCACTGCCAGCGTCACCCAATAGATTAACACTTTACACCCCTTTTTTTTAGCTGCCACCAGCTACGGCTTTTGATGAACAATTTATCAAGAGGGTCCGTAGCAACCCAAAACAGTAGCGTGTGCTTCAGGCACGTGCAGATTCGTTTATAGAGCAGGAGAAACAAACTAATAAATTTATAGGTTTATTCCTTAAAAACAGGCAATGCTTATATAATATCAAAAGATGTAACAAACTGAGACAATATCGTTATGTACAGATGCAGTTATAAAATAAAATGGGATTAAGAATGAAAGATATCTCACATGGTTGTTAGATCATTACAGGCAAGCCAGGCTGGGGGAAGGAGCCACACGTCATAGTTCATTGGTAGATCTCTTACTCAGCACATCCCAACAGAAAGAATCCTGGTAAGGAACTTCACTGTAAGACTTATGCATGTCAGCTTCTGACCTCACAAAAAGGGCTGGTCCTCTAGCCACCTCCCCTGGCTGCAAGCTATGGTTTGAGCTCTGCAATATCATAAGGTTCATAACTCAGCGGGGAACTCTAGCAGAATAATGGCAGACCCATCAATGATCTTGCTTTGAAATAATGGTTCAAATGAACCCTAACTTGGGTGACATAGCTCATGGGGCACCCGAGAATTCCATTTCTCGGGCTCTGTTGGAGTTACGGGTTCACCGGTACCACGGGAACGATGCCCGTCGGCGCATGGTTCAACACAGTGACGTTCGTGTTTCTAGCGAATGCTCCCACCGTGTTATTAACCAAAAAAGAATGAATACTACAACATGGCTGCTATAGGAAGAAAGCACGTGTTCGGACAATGCAGGACCCCTGCGGTGAAGCGGGAAAACTTCCAGCACTGGCAGCTCACATTACACTGCCTGAGTGCAGGCTGACAGGGGGGGGGAAGGGGGTTGTAGTTCTAGCAACAGCACAAGACATGAAGCTTGCAATATCATCACAGTATAGATCTAAACAAACTAAACAATTTAAAAAATAGACAGAAAGACTATAATATATATATATATATATATATATATCCATGTGGATACAAAGGAAAGGGAGGCAAGGAGACTGATAGAACTGTATATACAAAGACAAAGGGGGAGAGACAAAGGCTCAGAAGGAGAAAGTGAATGTTAAGAGGCATTGACAGAAAGAATGTACGCCAACAGATAGCATGGAAACATCGGCTTGGATCATATAGATAATAGAGACCAGACAGATAAACAGGATCTTGGAACAGACAGTCAGATTGTGTGAGAAGAGAAAATGGGTATGTCAGTAGTGTAAATACATTCTCCGGAGGTTACGGGGATTTAACATGATGCTATACATATCTAAGGATATGTTGTGAACAGAGGCGGACCTCAGTGCAAAGTCTACTACGTGCCATATATAACACTGGTATCACCTCATGCAACATAGTGACTTTTTTGGGTCCCCTGAGACACAGGACCTAGAAGCTACCGCTACCTCTGTGCCACCAATGACTATACCTCAGAGTTTACAAAAAAAAAGGAACACAGCAGCATTCTGTAAGGACCAAGATATATGCAAATACGAGATCTAAACTACATTGTTGCTGAATAAAAAGTACTTACAAAATTAAATACTTACAAAAAATTACAGTTCTTAGAGCATAAATTGGCCAATTCATGTGTGCCCAACAACCATGGCAAGGTGACACCTCTCTGATGGGTCGTAACATCCTAAAAATGCCTCTCTTGGGCTATAAACCTACAATTTTAAATGAGCAGGTAGGAGCCAGCACTAATTAGAATCACTCTTGGGCTGATGAGAGGAGTGCAAAGTCAGAAAGGACGCAGTCACAACCTTCAATGGCAAACTGCAGAAAACCTGGTCATGTTTTTCCTCCTATGTTCGGAGCACATAGAATAATGGGCAGTTATGTGTCCAGGACACCTCCAGCAGAGCAAGTCTTTACCTGCGGCCTTTGGCAACCCCCCAGCAACCCCTTGGTATCTCAGTTTCCCACCAGTGGTGGCTCTACTACCACTTTTTTGATATTCGGGCTCCTTCTGGGTACCCCAGTATAGGGATGCAACTCCACCCAGATTCCTGGTACCTTTCCACTAGACCAACTAGGTGGTCTGCATTACGGGGTCTGCACCGGCCTTGGAAGGGGGTGGGTAAATCTGTCCATTAAGACCCACTCTACCATCTGAGCGGGGTGGAGGATTCCAGCTGCAACTACTTCTGTACCAGATGCAGCACATCGAACATTTGGGAGCGAGGGGGTTTATTACCACAATACACCCAATGGTGGACCCCTTGAGCTCGGACAGACATTGTCACCCATGAGCATGCCAGTATCTCATTTTTTAGTTTGGCATATTCCCAGGCATCTTGTAATGCCAAGTTATAATAAGCCTTTTGGGTCTCGGCAGTTAGCACCTCCACCCACTGCTCCAGCGGCAGTTTCTCTGACTCTGCTACCCTTTCAAACACAGTAAAAAAAAGCTGTCATATCATTGCCTGGGGTCATTTTTTGCACTGCTTGCCTTACTGCCTTCCAGACATATGTGTTATCTTCTTGATGTTGGGGAGGGGCTGCTGGCCTCGTACGAACTGCATCTGAGAGGAGTTCCTTCTGCCGTGTGTAAGCACCTCCTGTTGCTGTCGCTGCTGCTGTTGAAGCTGCTGCACCAACAGTTTATTTGTTTCTTTTTGTGTCTTGATGAGCTCCTCCATGCTGTCTGATGTCTCTGCACCCGGAGATAGACACAGGTACACCGTCTCTTCAAATCTTCCACTGGTTTATTATATACATGCAGCATAACCAGTGTGAAGTGAAAATAAACAATAGTGAAGGCTATTTAAATTATAAACCCCACCCTGGGGAGGAGATATGGTGAACAGCCTCCCACCCACTCTTCAGCTGTTCACTAAAAAGCCTAGTCCTTAAAATAGCCAATTAACCACTCTCAGCATGCAAGCAAACTTCTAGGCTTCAGATTATTGAATCTAACAGCCTCAGTGAAGCATATCTCCCCTGCAGGACTTTTCCAGTTACTTTGTCACATCCCGCAGTAAAATGATAACACCTATTCTCACCTTAAGGGTATGCCACACTGAACAACATCGCTAACGGGATCGCTAAAAAACGTCACTATTTAGCGATCCCGTTAGCGATGTTGTTCTGTGCGGCATCTGCCAGCGACGAGCTTCCTGCTGTGATCTCGCTCGTCGCTGGAATCGTTCCGGACCCTATTTTATCGTCGGCGCTCCCGCTGGGTAAGTATAATCGCTAAGTGTAGCACCTTTTCTTAGCGATTTAGCGGTACTTTTGTACCTCTAAAGTCGTTAAGGAGATCGCTAACCGCGATAGCGTCCTTAACGACATCGCTAAGTTAGGTAGCTACTAGCGATATAAAAACAATCCCGCTAGCGATCTCATTAGTATGCGACGCTAACGAGATCGCTAGCGGGATTGTGTAGTGTGGCAGTACCTTTAGGTGTGGGTGCTGTCCAGAAGTGTTGACACTGGCTCTCCCTGGGCTCACGTGACATTGTTATGTCACACAATCCCTGCAGCCAATCAGTGCTGACTTCACTTTGGACAAATCAAGACATTTAAAGAAAGTGAGAAAGCAGCCACAGTTCTCACTTACTTCAGATGTCAATTATGTCTGCAAGAGAGGAGAGTGAAGCCAGCACTGATTGGCCTTAGGAATCGCAGGAGAGCCAAGGAACAGTCAGTGTTGACACTGCTGGAATTTCGCCCGCACCAGAGGTGAGTATAGGTGATATTTTATTTAACTGGAGGAAATGTCAGGGTGATCATGAAGATATCTCACCGCAGAAACAAATTTGTCAGGAACGGCACTGTGCTGCCCCCAAATTGTCAATGACTGACCTCACCGATCCCACTGCTGCCACCAATTGTCAGGAAAATCATTTAATTGACTGATGATTGAAGAGGCAACGGCTGCTATTGCTATTATGCCTCTTTCACACGTCAGTGTCTCTGTTTCATGTAATGACAGTTTCCACATGTACTGGAGACACACATGTAGACCCATCTACTATATAATTGACTAACTTTTCACTTCCGTCTGTAACGGAAATCCTGCATCGCTGATTGGTTGCGCCTGGCGGGACGCGACTAATCAGCGACAGGCACTTCTGGCCCACGCCACCCCTATCATAGGGAGATCAGTGGCGCGACTCCACTCCCATAGGCGTGGCGTCCATATTCATGACCTTAATGAGCGGTACTACGTGACCGCACCGCACAGGATAGAAGCAGACGCGCTGGGACAGGGATGCAGGGACGGAAGGTGAGTATGTACATGGAGATGACCCGCGGCCACCGTCGGGAGATCAGCGGCTAGCGCCGCTGATCTCCCTATGATAGGGGTGGCGTGGGCCAGAAGTGACCACACCACAGAGGAAGAAGCTGACACGCGGGGATAGAGTTGCAGGGACGTGCAGTGACAGAGCGAGGAGGGTAAGTATGATGGGGGAGGACGAGGAAGCCCAGCGGAGGGTGGGAGTGGAGCCATGTATATAGGTTAGGAGGGTGGGAGTGGAGCCATGCATATAGGATGGGAGGGTTGGAGCGGAGCCATGTTTATAGGATGGGAGGGTGGGAGCGGAGCCATGTATATAGGAAGGGAGGGTGGGAGCGGAGCCATGTATATAGGTTAGGAGGGTGAGAGCGGAGCCATGTATATAAAATTGGAGGGTGGGAGCGAAGCCATGTATATAGGATTGGAGGGTGGGAGCGGAGCCATGTATACAGTCTGGGAGCGGAGCCATGTATATAGGATGGGAGGGTGGAGCGGAGCCATGTATACTGGATGGGAGGGTAGAGCAGAACCATGCATATAGGATGGGAGGGTGGAGTGAAGCCATGTATATAGGATGGGAGGGTGGAAGCGGAGCCATGTATATAGGATGGTAGGGTGGGAGCGGAGCCATGTATATAGGATGGGAGTGTGGGAGCGGAGCCATGTATATAGGATGGGAGGGTGGGAGCGGAGCCATGTATACAGTCTGGGAGCGGAGCCATGTATATAGGATGGGAGGGTGGAGCGGAGCCATGTATACTGGATGGGAGGGTAGAGCAGAACCATGCATATAGGATGGGAGGGTGGAGTGAAGCCATGTATATAGGATGGGAGGGTGGGAGCGGAGCCATGTATATAGGATGGGAGTGTGGGAGTGGAGCCATGTATATAGGATGGGAGGGTGGGAGTGGAGCCATGTATATTGAATTGGAGGGTGGGAGCGGAGCCATGTATATAGGATTGGAGGGTGGGAGCGGAGCCATGTATACAAGGATGGGAGGGTGGGAGTGGAGCCATCTATACAGGATGGGAGGGTGGGAGCGCAGCCATGTATACAGGGTCGGAGCGGAGTCATGTATATAGGATGGGAGGGTGGAGCGGAGCCATGTATATGTGTGGCCCAGCTATGTCAGGCACACATAAAATCCAGGAGAATGCACAGGAAGGTAACCGTAAAAGCTTGTTATCCATGCACTTCACTCACCCTTTCAGACACACCCACCAGGGGTATAGGAGGTAGTGACAAGTAGCAGAGCTCAGTCTGTTTCCTGTCTGAGAAGAGCTCAAGGCAGATAGTTTCCTGTCTGAGGACAGTGCAGTTCAGTCTCAGTCCAGTCTGGACTTGGAGGATACTGAGAGCTAGTCAGTGAGCTCTAGAAGAAAGCCGACACTACCATCGAAGCTACAAGTGCTTATTCTAAGAGCGAGAGCAGGGCGAAGGGCATAGTGGAGAAGACAGATAGAAAAGTGCTTCAGGTATTGGATTGCCTGCACTAATTCACCGGACACCGGGTCCGAAGCGTTGCTAGTGTTTCAAGCATAGTAACAAGATAACCGGAGGCATCTGGACTACAGGTCACAGAGAGCAGCCCTAAGTGTCGATACGTAATCGGAGTCAGGAGGAAAAGGACTTTTAGCAGGGCCCTGCATAGAAGGACTCTGTTCTCACCACTCAGAAGGCTCCACCACAATATTGGCCGGGCTTTGCAGCTATTGAGAAAGCTGGAGTTTGCAGAGTTAACTTCGCTTCACGCAAGTTTAGACTCACATACATTGGAAGTAAAGGAGGCCTCTAACCTGCTCAGCGGTTACCCGAATGTGCATTCTCCACCCCGACCAGCTCCCCGGGACCTGCTGAACCATCTACCAGTAAAGGTATGAAAAGAAGCTGCATTGTGTGTGACTAAATTCTTATCTACACCCTGCATAATCACCATAGACTTCCAGGGACCAGTCTCACCTGTGGGAGACTTACCACCCAGCTGCCCCCATAACATCCCCTGTGAAGATCCTTATAGCAGCGCTGGTCCAATTGATCAGATACCGCAGGTGGCGTCACAAACTACCTATCCTAATAATCCCCTGTAAATATTCCCCATTGCTTGACCGCCAGGGCCACGGACCGAGTCCCGCTGCCAGTGACATCTCCCATAGAAATCAATGGGCTCGGCTCCGAGTACCCCATAGCCCTGGTACCACCAATGTGGTGCGAGTCAGCTTTTGGCGTCACGAACAGGATGCGAAACTTGCAATTGTGAGTCCTGTGTGCCTATATTGAACTGTTTGGTGAAAAAGACTGTTTTCTGTGTTTGGCGCCATAATACCGCCATCTTTACCGCAATATTCGCGCCCTCAGGCGCTGGTGAAGAAGGGGGGCGTACCTGAAAGAGCGCGCTGTTGCCTGGACACGCCCCCAACTCTGACTCAGCCACAGGTCCTGTGAAACAGGAAGTGAACGCTCTGACATCAGAGCGCCAGCGACAAAGGTCCTGTCTCCACCGCTGTGCCTGCGACGCTGCAGCCTGTGAAAGAGGTAGGCTCAGATTAACCAAGGGGGCATCAATATGTCACAGCAACCGGCAGACGGAGCGGCCCCCGCCGGTGGCCCCAATAGCCCACCGCTTGGCGTTGTAGTGCAGGATGGAGGTGCGGGTCCCTCACCTGGCCCGGTGGTCCCGCTCATGCCGCTAACGCTCCCATACATGCCTGGAGCGAAGTGGCTCCCCCAGTACAGCGGCGAGCCCGACACCCTACCAGGGTTTAAAAGGAAAATATGTAGTATTTTGGATATGTACTCAATGACTGAAAAGCAAAAAGCTGCTGTGGTAATAGGACAGTTAGCTGGTGCGGCTGAGAGAGAAGTAGAGACTTGGCCCACTGCAGACCAGGAGTCGGTACCTGCGATTCTCTTAAAGCTACAGGCCATCTTTGAGGACCGCACAGAAACGGATCTCCGGATGGTATTTTATCAGTGCTTCCAGAGACCGGGTGACAGTATTAGGGACTACGCCTGCCGACTACAGGGGGCCCTGCGAGCTCTTAAACAGGCTAACCCTACAAGTCCCATTGATGAGAGCCAAATGTTGAAAGAGCAATTCGTGCGGGGACTGAGGTCTCCAACGGAAGGCAGGACTGTAAACTGGTGGTCCTTGGATCATCCAGATGCCACCTTTGATGCCCTAAAGGACATGGCAATAAAAGGACTGCGACCCCTGGAAAAGCCTGAAAGATCCTACTAGCCGACTGTCCAGAGGATGTCCCTTGGATGAACCGGAGGAAATGGAGGACGTCGCCTCACCGGAGGAGGACCACGCCTTTTATGCCTGGAGAAATGGTGCTCAAAAGGAAAAGAAGAACGCACAAATTGGATGATCAGTGGGAACAGGAGCCATATGTCGTGCAAAATTCCAATTTTGTTAACAGAAAGGTCTGTACCATTAGCAAGGATGGAGGGAAAACGACGGCAACTGTGTCTAGAGATCATTTAAAGTTGTGTCCTGGCCCATTAAAGCTCCGTGAAGAAAACCCTGTTGTCCTTCAGAAAGAAAGTGATGAAGCGGTCATACACACGGATTTGGGAGATTTACCTGCGGATTGGCCCAGACTGGGAGATGCTGTAATTATTCCTGTGCTGCAGTTTTATCAACCGCAAGAGGAGTCTCTACAACCAGTCATACCAATTGTGCCAATTGAGCCAGTTCCAGAAGGACCTATTCTGGCAGACCCTCAACCATTGGAACCCCAAGAAGTGGACCCGCAAGAAGCAGCACCACAAGAAGTGGAATCCCCTGGTGAAGCTGGTGAAGCAGTACCCGCCTCGTCCAGTCACTAGCATGCTTGCCAGGTCCCTAGAGAGGTGGAGTCGTATCTATAGTTTGCCGTTACGCAGAACAGAAAGGTTAGAGACTAATATACCTGACGCTACCCCACGTAGGTCAGAACGTATCACTAAAGGAAAACTACCTATTCGCTATCAGGAGTAGTCCTAGTAAATTAGTTAGCCAGACCCAGACAGGGTTTATTGCAACAGAAAAATGTATAAAGTTTGAAAAAGTTATTAATGTGATTTCTATCGATATATAAATATGTGTCTTTTTCTCTATGCAATGGACTGCGTGGCTGTGGACTGTGCCAGCCCAAAAACTTTCTTGTAAATAGTTACACTACGGTGCATTATCTTGGTTTTATACGAAACCATTACTATCGCCTCTGAAGAAAAACCCGTATGGTGGGCCTAGAGTGAGGTCTGCAGTCAGAAGTCCTGCAGCCCACCCAGGACCTACGTGGGAGGTTTTTGGTGCGGGTCCTCCACAAGAATTTGTCTTGTATTTATGAGAATGTTTGATACTTTTGATACTTTTGTATTTTTCCTAATGTACAAATTGCAACGTTCAAGAGGTCTTACCTCCCGGATGGGATGAGTTAAATGTTTATGTTAAATGAAAAACAAAAATGTTTTCTTTTTTTCTCTTTTACAGCCCGGGAGTGCTGTGTTTAACCAAGGGGGGATGTGTGGCCCAGCTATGTCAGGCACACATAAAATCCAGGAGAATGCACAGGAAGGTAACCGTAAAAGCTTGTTATCCATGCATTTCACTCACCCTTTCAGACACACCCACCAGGGGTATAGGAGGTAGTGACACGTAGCAGAGCTCAGTCTGTTTCCTGTCTGAGAAGAGCTCAAGGCAGATAGTTTCCTGTCTGAGGACAGTGCAGTTCAGTCTCAGTCCAGTCTGGACTTGGAGGATACTGAGAGCTAGTCAGTGAGCTCTAGAAGAAAGCCGACACTACCATCGAAGCTACAAGTGCTTATTCTAAGAGCGAGAGCAGGGCGAAGGGCATAGTGGAGAAGACAGATAGAAAAGTGCTTCAGGTATTGGATTGCCTGCACTAATTCACCGGACACCGGGTCCGAAGCGTTGCTAGTGTTTCAAGCATAGTAACAAGATAACCGGAGGCATCTGGACTACAGGTCGCAGAGAGCAGCCCTAAGTGTCGATACGTAATCGGAGTCAGGAGGAACAAGGACTTTTAGCAGGGCCCTGCATAGAAGGACTCTGTTCTCACCACTCAGAAGGCTCCACCACAATATTGGCCGGGCTTTGCAGCTATTGAGAAAGCTGGAGTTTGCAGAGTTAACTTCGCTTCACGCAAGTTTGGACTCACATACATTGGAAGTAAAGGAGGCCTCTAACCTGCTCAGCGGTTACCCGAATGTGCATTCTCCACCCCGACCAGCTCCCCGGGACCTGCTGAACCATCTACCAGTAAAGGTATGAAAAGAAGCTGCATTGTGTGTGACTAAATTCTTATCTACACCCTGCATAATCACCATAGACTTCCAGGGACCAGTCTCACCTGTGGGAGACTTACCACCCAGCTGCCCCCATAACATCCCCTGTGAAGATCCTTATAGCAGCGCTGGTCCAATTGATCAGATACCGCAGGTGGCGTCACAAACTACCTATCCTAATAATCCCCTGTAAATATTCCCCATTGCTTGACCGCCAGGGCCACGGACCGAGTCCCGCTGCCAGTGACATCTCCCATAGAAATCAATGGGCTCGGCTCCGAGTACCCCATAGCCCTGGTACCACCAATGTGGTGCGAGTCATATACAGGATGGGAGGGTGGAGCGGAGCCATGCATATAGGATGGGAGGGTGGAGTGGAGCCATGTATATAGGATGGAAGGGTGGGAGCGGAGCCATGTCTATAAGATGGGAGGGTGGGAGCGGAGCCATGTATATAGGATGGGAGTGTGGGAGCGGAGCCATGTATATAGGATGGGAGTGTGGGAGCGGAGCCATGTATATAGGATGGGAGGGTGGAGCGGAGCCATGTATATAGGATGGGAGGGTGGGAGCAGAGCCATGTATATAAGATGGGAGGGTGGGAGCGGAGCCATGTATATAGGATGGAAGTGTGGGAGCAGAGCCATGTATATAGGATGGAGTGTGGGAGCAGAGCCATGTATATAAGGATGGGAGGGTGGGAGCGGAGCCATGTATATAGGATGGGAGTGTGGGAGCGGAGCCATGTATATAGGATGGGAGGGTGGGAGGGAGCCATGTATACAGGGGTGGGAGCGGAGCCATGTATACAGGATGGGAGGGTGGGAGCGGAGCCATGTATATAGAATGGGAGGGTGGGAGCGGAGCCGTGTATATAGGATGAGAGAGGTGGGTGCGGAGCCGTGTATATAGGATGGGAGGGTGGGTGCGGAGCCGTGTATACAGGATGGGAGGGTGGGAGCGGAGCCGTGTATACAGGATGGGATGGTGGGAGCGGAGCCGTGTATACAGGATGGGAGGGTGGGAGCGGAGCCGTGTATACAGGATGGAAGGTGGGAGCGGAGCCGTGTATACAGGATGGGAGGGTGGGAGCGGAGCCGTGTATACAGGATGGGAGAGTGGGAGCGGAGCCATGTATACAGGATGGGAGGGTGGGAGCGGAGCCGTGTTTACAGGATGGGAGGGTGGGAGCAGAGCCGTGTATACAGGATGGAAGGTGGGAGCGAGCCGTGTATACAGGATGGAGGTGGGAGCGGAGCTGTGTAATATAAGATGGGAAGGTGGGAGCGGAGCCATGTATATAGGATGGGAGCGTTGACATGTCCGTTTTTTACTGGCAGCACGGTCCGAAAAACGTCCCGCACATCCATGTGTCATCAGTGTTACCAGTACGGTGCCTGGGAATAGCAGTATAGTTAGCACTGTTCCCAGACTCAGGGTGCTAAAACCAGCTCTCTTCATTGTTGCCCAGTCCCTCTGTGATCTGTGAGACCAGGCGACGCTGAAAAGACTGAAGAGACTTGTAGTAAGCACCCACTGTGTATCGTGCGTAATTTTCCTAACCAGCTGAGGGAAAGCTGACAGCTGGGGACTGGTGTCAATATTCTGGGAAGGGGCCAATAGCTATTAAGGTTCCCAGCGTATTAATAACAGCTCATAGCTGTTTACTTAGCCTTTACTGGTTATTATAGTGGGCCCCCCAAAAAATGACATGGGGTCCCCTATATTTACTACCCAGCAAAGGCTAGACAGACAGCTGGGGGCTGATATTAATATGCTGGGAGGTACCATGGATATTGGCCCCCTTCCAGACAAAGAACATCAGCCCTTAGCCGCCCCAGAAATGGAATATCCATTAGATGCACCAATTCTTGAGCTTAACCTCTGCTTTTCTCACTTGCCCTTGTGCGGTGGCAAGTGGGCTGATAGTTGTGGGGTTGATGTCAGCTATTTTATGCCTGATGACATCAAGTCCCGGGTTAGTAATGGAGAGGTAGCTATCAGACACCCCCATTACTAACCAAATAGTCAAATTTAATAAAGACACAGAGAGTAAAATGGAATTAACATCCTCCAGAATACAAACCTCCCACCTCCGTCTATAAGACTTCTCTAGTGCTGTGCCAGTTTTCTAGAATGTACTACCTGGACGATCCGATGAATACATAGCCCCCACATTTTTAAGTATGCTTTTAAAACACATCTGTTTAAACAGACCTATCACCTCACTTCACTAATCTAAATCATCCCTGTTCCCTCTTTCTAATTTTTCCTCAGAATCTTGTCCCGCACGGTTCGAGTGCTGTGCGATTTTTTTTCCAGTCCAATCATGATCTAGAGGTATGGTTCAACAGGAAGCAGTTTTTTTTTCTGGGGGCACTCAGCTTTATTAGCATGCACAAAGAGACACAAGTTAGCCCAAAAAACGCATGATAAAAAACGCACCAAATGTCAACAAAACTGCAACAAAAAATGCACCAAAACATGCTTTTTTGCCGCAACTTCTTTCCTGCCAAGAAATCAGATTTGCTGCAGAAAAAAAACGCAGCAAAAACGCCCAGTGTGAACTTAGCCTTAAGGGGGTTTCCAAGCTTATTATAGTTAAAAGTATTAAATAAAAAAAACAGGCTGCAGAGCCACTGAAAAAAACTTCAACAATATTGCCAGCAAAGTCGCTTCAGGAAAAAGACCACCAGCCTTTACTTGAAGGGGCTTTGCCTAGGAAATACAGACATGTGCATACACCCTTTGGATGGTTTTAGAAAGGCATAATACGGCTGTTTTTTTCAATGCCTGAATAATTATGCAATAACCTGATTTCCTTCAGAACTGAACTAGAAGTCGACTGCTCTAACTCTGGCTCCAGCGAATCACAGGAAGCCTCAGTGTTGTATCAAACACTGTTATTGAGCAAATAATGAACCGATATTACACCGTCTGAGTGTGGCCTTATAGCCAGACAATAAAAATTAACCTTTTCTTGCACCAGTGACAATTTTATGGGAAACCATTTAACCTATGAAGATAAAATGCCTGGAGAAAACCCACTCATTGATCAGGAGAACATACAATATTCATGCAAATGTTGCAGTGGTTGTTAGGTTCGAAACCAAGATTCCAGCACTGCAAACATATTGTAAAGTACATGATGAATACTGTTTCCAGAATCATTGCATTTTACGTTTGCAGAGAAAACCAAATTATTAAGTACAGATGCTGCTGAGGTTTGTTAAGATGTTTTGCAAATATTTTTTTCTCTACTTTTTTGTAGAACTTTTCATGTATTTTTTTTTATTTCTAAACTGTATGTACTGTAAATCATATTGAAGGGCCACTGGTTTGACCCACTGTCAGACACAGGACCTCACAGCTCAGCTGTTTGTAGCTGTCTTTGAGCTCCTTAAATGCATTAAACGGAACCTGTCACATCTAGAAACAGGATTTACCAGCATATACACGGGTAAAATGTAAAGATCTGTGGAAAATGTTGACGCCATAGAAATAACATTAATATTATTATTAAATGCAGGAGAATAACGTTTATACCATGGCTGGCTGCCTTACTGGAACTGCGGCTACAGGGAGAAAATGAAGTTATATTCTCTCTGCAGCCTCTCATTTCCAGTCAGTTATCAGGGCTGTGCTATTACAGTCACCGCTCGCTATAGAGTGAGCGCACAGTAATTTTGTCTCTGCACACTAATTGACGTCCGTACAGTATACAGTACAGACCAAAAGTTTGGACACACCTCATTCAAAGATTTTGACAGGTTCCCTTAATTACTATTTGTCTAGTATCCAAACGAGCAGAAATCTGAAAGTAGCCTAATGAGCAAAGTGCCCCAAAAAGTTATTTGTATGCATATTTATTGACTAATGTAAAGTTTTAGGCCTCGATTTATCAAGACCAGTGTGGTCGGAGTGGTTTGCGAGGCACCTAGTCATTGAGAGGCAAACACCTCTTAATGAATCAGGCAAGACACAAAGTTGCGTGTGCCTATGTGTGCCCCTTGCTACAAATCTTACTCCAATCAGAGACTGGAGTAAGATTTGTGGCATAAGGTGTGACACCGCTAGTCAAGAATTTGATCAGCGGGGATTGCCACACCTTGTTCTGTTTTAGTTCAGCCCACTTTATCAGCGGTAGGTTGAAAATGGCAAGAAAACACTAAAAGTAGCAACGTTTTTGCGTTGCGCAAAAACAGTGACTTTTCAAAGCTTTTGACATCTGTTTCCTGTCATATAAGCTTTGATGAATTAGGGCCGCAATGTTTCTTTCTACAACCCTGTTGTATAATTACAAAAACTTCTTGTAAAAGAAAGGATTGCAATATTTCTTTACATTATTGCTGTTATTTAACGATATCCCACATTGAAATAAACGTCAATTTGCCTTTACTTTTGCTGTGAAAGAATGACAGGTTATATGAGATGAGGTTATGGTATACTTGTTATGTTCCTAAAGTTGTCATTAGGAGAAATATGAAACGGTGCTGAAAACAGAAGGTGAGTATTTGGCAGATAAAGCAGAGCAGCAGATGTAAGGTAAAATAAAAGTGGCTTTCAGGTGCTCACATAAAATACCACAATCAGCCAGGCTCTGACCACACAACAGTTAAGTTTCCCATAACTTATTTGTAGGGCTAATGTTTCATGTAAAAAAAAAACTGAAACCCAAAATAATCCATTTAACTGTCATGGCTCTGGAGATGAAAAAAAGTCATGGCACCAGCTGAGACAGATATTTAATACATTCATACATATTTATAATATATATTATTATTTAAGCATTCCTAAAAGATTCAACCACTCTGTAAAAGAGATTTCTGATTATTTACCCTCCCCCACTCCACCCTAAAAAAGCAAACCTCAAATAGAATATCCATCTGCCAATATAGCGAAAAGTGCTCACAAGAACTATACAAATTAAATTATTTTAGGACCATTTTTTTTATGTTTCAAGCTGTCAGAGAAGCATTGATCCCAGATGAATTGAAGACGAGTTATCTCTACAAGAAAACAGAGCCCATGTGTAGGAATACCGGGGAGTGTATGTTATATATACACGTACACCTCACTCCAGCTCAGGGAGACCTGCAAAGCATCACAAAGCATCTCTTTATGGTATCTCCAAAGGTAACTGTCTCACATATACATCTGTCATCATCTGCAGCCAGGTTTTATGATAGAAAGCAGGCAACATGTGGACAGGCACAGAAATATACTTATTTAAAGGGGAACTGAAAATAAATATGATACATGGTTAAATGTATTCTTCTATTCGAATCAGTCAGATATAACATCAAAATTACAGTGATTGTATATATAGATGGCATGACTTTGGGTAGCATCCTTGCCTTAAAGCCCCAAGCCAAACCTGCCTACTGCAACATCTGTGTGTGGTTTGTCTGTTTTTCCCATTGTGTGGGCTCTCATTGTAGAATTTACAATAGCTATCACTCATGTAATGTAAGAAGTGAAGTATTTGGCATTGTACTATACCTATATTTCTCTGCCGTATCGGAGCATCATGAATTGTGGTATGTGTTAAAGGGGCCCACTGAGACTCTTTCGCCCGGGGCCCACGAAAACCTGGAGCCAGCCCTGCCCTCCCCCCACAACTTTATCCAAATAACCCCAGTTTTCAATGCGTTACTATTATTATAAAGTAAATTAAGGTTGATAAGCTTAAGTAATAAGAATTGATGTCGTTGGCATTGAAATGGGCACTGTAGGTGTGTTTACTTTCCTCCACTCACTGCAGACTTTTCTTCCCCATTGACTTGCATTGGGTTTCGTGTTTCAGTCGGAACTCCGACTTTTGCCGATAGTCGGCTGATTTCGCTAGACTCGACTTTTTATAAATTCGGGTGGCCCGAAACCTGACTCAACCCTCCCGGAGGCAAAGTCGCTCATCTCTAGTCAGCACCCCCATCTAATAGCGGCTGCCAATTTTTTTTTTCTGGCACTCAAAATTTGCCAACTAATAACTGGTGTAAACTTTGACCAGACGGTCTAAAGATATGCCAAGTGTTTCCCCTAGCACTGTGTGTGGTTTATAAACAAACTGGGGCAGAATAATATGGCTATGTTCACACATTGCATCATGGGCGTACCCAGGATCAAAACTAGGGGGGGCAAGCCATGGTCGGTAAGCCATCTCATATACAGTCCCCCATTCATTATATGAGTGATAACTATTGTACATTCTACAATAGGTCATAAATCAGACAGTATAGTCCCCCATACAGAATAATGAGCCCCATATATTGCTCCATACAGTATAATGAGCCCCATATATTGCTCCATACAGTATTTTGGGCACCACATAGTCCTCCATAAAGTATTGTGGGCACCGCATAGCGCTCCATACAGAATAACATGCCCCATATATTGCTCCATACAGTATAATGAGCCCCATATATTGCTCCACACAGTATTTTGGGTACCATACAGTGCTCCATACAGTATAATGAGCCCCATATATTACTCCATATAGAATAATGAGCCCCATATATTGCTCCATACAGTATTATGGGCACCACATAGCACTCTATACAGGATAACATGCCCCATATATTGCTCCATACAGTATAATGAGCCCCATATATTGCTCCACACAGTATTTTGGGTACCATACAGTGCTCCATACAGTATAATGAGCCCCATATATTACTCCATATAGAATAATGAGCCCCATATATTGCTCCATACAGTATTATGGGCACCACCTAGCACTCTATACAGGATAACATGCCCCATATATTGCTCCATACAGAATAATGATTCCCATATATTGCTCCATGCAGTATAATGTGCCTCATATAATACTCCATACAGTATAATGAGACCCATACCTGTATATACATCATCACCAGCCCCAGCCCACTGAACCCAGCACCACCTGTATATACATCAGCCCAGTCACAGCCAGCCCCCAGCCCCTGTATATACATCAGACCAGCCAGCCTTCAGCCCCTGTATGTACATCAGCCTAACCATACCCAGCCACTGTATATACATCAGCCCAAACCCCCAGCACCTGTATATACATCAGACCAGCCAGCCCCCAGCCCCTGCATATACACCAGCCCAGCCACAGCCAGCCCCTGTATATACATCAGCCCAGCCAGCCCCTGTATATACATCAGTCTAGCCACGGCCAGCCCCCAGCCCTGTGTATACATCAGCACAAGCCCCCAGCACCTGTATACACATCAGACCAGCCACAACCAGCCCCCAGCCCCTGTATATACATCAGCCCAGCCCCAGCCAGCCCCAGCCCCTGTATATACATCAGCCCAAGCCCCCAGCACCTGTATATATGTAAGGAGGTGAATGGTATTAACCCTTTAAGGTTTCATCCCCTTTAAATGTGTTCATCTGTGTAAATATATGCTTTGTATAATGCTGTGTATATAGATATGTGGGGTTTAGTGTTAGGCAGATAGTGCATCCTGTGGTCACTAGAGGAGGGCACTTGAAAGATAGTTATATATAGTCAGGGGTTAATTGTATTTGCGAGGGGTCACTAATGGGGGCACGTTAGAGATCCAGTTAGAACATTATAAAAAAAGACGTCAGTGCAGTATTTGGGTTTGAATACTAGATGGGGGCATGGAGCACATTCAGTCCAATAGGGACAATAGTTAGAGACTTGTTGCTAGGAAAGATTGCCTCCAAGCGGTGATCTGTCAGGAAGACTTCCTCTTAGGGAAGTCAGTCGGGGGTGGACCTTGCTACTGTGAGGACGTCCACGTTCCTGGGCTCTAAGCATAGGGCAGGGGTAGTGGGGACCAGCAACACCCTGAAGAAGCCGGTGAAGGTTTCACCATGGGAAAACGTGAGCCCCAAAGAGAGTGGGTTTACATAGCAGTAGTCCAGTGGAAGAATCACTGTGGGAACGCTCAGCAGAAGAGGTCGTGCACGAGCGTAGAAGAGACTGGGCCATCAGAAGCATCCGGACAGGATAACCAGAGAGGGGTGGACGACCTAGTAGTGGTGTCTTTCTTATGCTGGATTGAAGTGTCTCCAGGGGAAGAGATCGAAGTGCCGTTTTCACCGGGCTCCTCGTCCCTTCAATACTTAGTGGTCCATTCTCGTGTGGCAGCGGAGGAGAAGCAGAATTGTGAAGAATGTATTGCTGGTATTGTGTAAGAGATGCTTATAGTGTCTTGGATGTGCTGTGCCCAGAGGAAAATAAAGCAGAACTGTTTGACTTGATTCTGGACTCTGTCTCTAATTGCTCTGTACACTCCCTCACGGGAGGAGAACACCCAACAACAATAGACATCCCAGAGGTAAAACATCACACAGTTTCCAGTGCATCGGCCTCGCAGCCGTCCCTTTACATATACATCAGACCAGCCAGCCCCCAGCCCCTGTATATACATCAGCCCAGCATGCCCCCAGCCCCTGTGTATACATCAGCCCAGCCACAGCCAGCCCCAGCCCCGTGTATACATCAGCCCAAGTCCCAGCACCTGTATATACATCAGACCAGCCAGCCCCCAGCCCCCCCGCTCTCTCTCTGCCCACAAAGAATGTCCTGACGTTCAACGTCAGGCGTTCTTAACCCCTATGTATAGGGCACCCAGGTCACTACGCGCACCTGTAAAGCCGCCACGCCTGAAGATTTAAAGAGCCAGCGGCAGGAAAAACAGGTGGCCAGGCCTCATGATAGGCGTGCGGCGCGCCCCTGCTTCTAGGGGGGGGGCAGTTGCCCCCTTGCCCCACGGTGGGTACGCCCATGCATTGCATTTTTGCTGCATTTATTTCCACAGGCAAAACCTACTCTCTTGGCAGTAAAGAAGTTCCCTTACAAAAAGCAGGTTTTGCTGAGTCTTTCCTGCAATTTTGCACTTACCCATTGTTTCCTAAGGGTGAAAAATATGCTGAAAAAAACGCTGAAAGAAGTGACATCCTGACGTTTTAAAAAACGCAGCAGTTTTCCCAATCAGTCACGAAAAGAAAACCAATGTGTGTGCATCAGATTTCTGAAATCTCATAGACTTTGCTAGTACTGTAAAGTGCAGCTTAAAATTTGCACACAAAAAAAGTAGGAAAAGTAGAAACCGCTGCAAAGCGCAACGTGTGAACATAGCCTTATATAGGATTTGTAGCATCCGGCACCGACCACTAAACAATGTGATTGAGTTGTGGTTTTCTGCTTTGTCACACTGTTTACATCTGGTCACTATGGAGCTGCAAAAAGCTAATAGGTAGGGGAACTATGTGCCATATCCACAAAAAAATTGTTAAAGCACACCCCTTTAAGTGTCTACTCTTCAGCAAAAATAAAAAGCAAATGCACTGTAATGGATGGTGGCAAAACAGAATGACATTATACTCACTAAAACAGTAAAATGATAGTGATCCTTTACCAGGAAGACATCTTTTTTGATTGGTGTCCTGTTGGGACATTTACTTGAATGAAGACACTGCGACCTTTTTTTTAGAAGACTAGTTGAGCACTGTTCTGCCTTCATACATGTTGACACAGTGTGCAATCTAGCATACAGCCTAAACCACGATTCTATCTTCCAAATAAGCAGATTGTCCTCTGTAGTCTAACTTGTTTATTGGTGAACAGTATAGAAAATGCGCGGTAAAACTATAAAAATACAAATGACATAGATAAGTATTGGGCAAACAGCTGACACTTTACAATTAACAGGAAAGTATACAGTATGATGCAAACTTTACACAGGATTCTAATAACATCTCCTATGCACTGGCTGCTATACAGTTAATAACCTCCTAAACACTGCACTGCTAGAGAAGATATTGATCTTACCAGATATGCTTTACCAGGATAGCAAACTCAAGTTGGAGAGGTTACAGGAGAGCACACGAACATGTGTATTCCCTGAAATACATGCAAACCAGCACACAGTACAAAACATACTACCCTGTACTCAGATGGGCAGAACACTCCCCGCTTGGCATCAGCTGATGCCACATAGAGGCTCTTTTGGCTAAAGCAGTAAAACTAGTTCCGCAACTGGTCTAAGGAATAGTTTACTCTCCCCAGCCTTCCACACTTTGACCTCGATCTTGCGCACCTTCTCATCCTTGCTTGGGAATACCTTGGCGATGAGGCCTAGTGGCCACTCTTTCGGTGTGACTGGCTGTCCTTCATGAGTATATACCACCTGGTTTGATGTTCGGCTTGTCGATCTGCCACTTCTTCCTAGGTTGTAGGGTAGAGAGACATTGTTTTCTCCATCTGTCCCAGAAAGTATTGGAGAGACTTTGAACTTGTCTCCATTGACTTCTGTAGAGGTCCTTGTTGCTGAATTCTCCGAGTGGAGCATTGGGAGTGTTGGTTTTTTGAGTGAGTTGCATGGCGGGAGTGAGAATGGTCGGATCAAGCTTTTCAAGGCACTGTCTCTAGAAATGGGTTGACCTTTGTTGAGGTTGTCTATTTCTCTGGGGTAGGCTTCTCTTCACAACACGAAGTATTGTAACCTTGGCTCTTTCCAAGTTGAGGGCGGTAAAACATGCTTGCAGTGATGGCAACCTTTACAAGATCTCTGGCTTGCAGGTAATGCTGACTTGTAGGACTGGGCCACATGAAGTAAACAAGCAATGGCTCGAACAAGTGACTTCCAGGTTGAGAACCTGCTGAACCGATGAGATTCCAGGTAATGACTTGAAATCCCTGTATGCAGAGCAGACACTCGAGGATGAAGCTCCTCGTCGGCATCTGGATCCACCAGTTCGAACGTTTCAGGCCTGTCGATGTGGGGCATCGAACGGTACAAGGAAGCAGGGCCTGTGAACCAGGTAGTGTCCTTAAGATGACTTGAAGCAATGGATCTAGTCGCATGGTCCGCAGGATTGAGGTGAGTAGGTACATAGTGCCACTGACTAGGGCAGGTAGATCTTCTTATCCTCAGTATCCGGATGCTGACGTAGACATAAAAGCGTCGCGTTTCATTGCAGATGTATCCCAGTACCACCTTGCTATCAGTGTAGAACTCTGCTTCTTTGGTCTCCAGATTCATCACACCTGAGATAAGCTCGGCCAACTCAACTGCGAGGACAACAGCGTAGAGTTCCAGTCTGGGTACCGTGTGTTCGCAGAGTGGTGCCAGTTTAGTCCGGCTCATCACAAAGCCTATGTGGCTCTGTTCATTGACATCTATAGTTTTGAGGTATGCTACTGCTGCGATTGCTTTGACTGATGCGTCGCAGAAGATACAAAGTCTTTGTGTCTTGACTTCTGTGGATGGCACAGGAGCAAATGGTCGTTTCACACGAAGGTCGGTCAAGGCCTCGAGAGACCTCTTCCACTCTGCCCACAGGTCTGCCTTTTCTGCTGGCAGTGGATCATCCCAATCAGATGTGTCTTGGATGAAGTCTCTTAGCATCATTTTCCCTTGGACAGTAACTGGAGCTGCGAATCCCAGGGGGTCGTCTAGACTATTCATGAAAGAAAGAACTCCTCTGCGCGTGAAGGGCTTCTCGTCTTTACTGATCTGAAAGGTGAAGGCATCCGTCTTCAGATCCCAAAGCAATCCAAGACTCCGCTGCATGGGAAGAGTGTCGATGCTTAGGTCTAGGTCCTTTAGATCGCTGGAATAGTCTTGAGAGGGAAATGCTTCCATCAACTCTCGACTGTTGGATGAAATCTTGTGTAACTTTAGGTTAGACTGAGCGAGCATTTCTTGAGCCCTTTTTTGTAGTCAGCCATAAATGCCACCGTATCTCTGCGGAAAGAGAGTAGTACTTCTAGAAGTCTGTTGTTGAGGTCTGGGCCCGACAGTAGGACATCATTTAATGAGACATCTTCACATTTGGCACTTGAGTCGAATACCACTCTTATTTGACCTGGCTTCTTGGGATGGTATACTCCGAAGATGAGCAGGTACCAACACTCCTCTGAGGGCCGAAGTGCAGGTGCAATCTCTGCGTGGTTGTTTTGGAATATCCTTCCCATGAAGGTAAAGAAGTGTTCCTTCGTCTCAGGTGACTTCTTAAGCTTGTGTCTGAGGGAGATGAACCGGCTGTAGACCAGTTCCCTGTTGTTGTGTAGGTGCCTTCTCTGAGGTCGAAATGGTAAGGGTGCGACCCAACTGTTCGATTTGTCTTTGACTATTTGTCTATCCATGATGTCCAGGAACATCCTATCTTCTATGGACATCGCTACCTTGTCATCTTCCTTTGTCCTGTGGAAGACTGTACATCCCATGTGGTCTTGTTCACCTTCACAGGCGTGGTCTTCATTGGTAGGTACTGAGAAAGGGCAAGGTAGGGGAGTGCTGTTTGGCAATTCCTTTACCAGCAGACTATTGTGACATGGCCGGAAGAGAGACGGACATCCATTTTCTAGTGTGCTGGTGAGCATACTGTTGACTGAGGCCGGCTTGTGTGCTCTTCCTAGACAGACGTCTCCTATGATGACCCATCCAAGGTCGAGCCTCTGAGCATATGGAGCATTTCTGGGGCCGTTTATATATTCTCTATTCTTGTGGACTCGTAGTATATCGCTTCCCAGGAGTAGAGCTCTTGGGGCTTCTGGATCCAACTCAGGTATCAGGTGGGCTATACGCTTCAGATAGGGGTCATGTGTCGCCACCTACGGTGATGGTATCTCTGACCTGTTGTCGGGAATCTGGTTGCCCTCCAGGATGGTTGGTAGCGATAGGCAGGTTTGACCATCTATGGACTCCACCTTATATCCGGTCGCTTTTCTCCCCGCTGTCTCAACGGTACCTGAACACGTCCTCAGGGAGTATGGAGAACCAGGGCCTACAATGCTGAAGTTGTCAAAGAAGAGGGACCTGGCTAAAGACCTGTTACTTTGGTCATCTAGGATTGCATATATCTTGAGGGCTTTGTCCTTGCAGCCTGCAGGGTAGACTTGGACACGGCAGATTTTTGAACAGGACCTTCCTCCTGTGAGTCCCTTGCAGATCTCTGTACATTGAGAGCTGACCACAGGGGTTTCTTCATCAGTGTTCTTCTCCTTCCCATCGTGCTCCTCTGCTTGTGCTAACACTAGTGGAGGTGGTCCAGGGTGCAAGGCTGAATTGTGATCCGTGCTGCTGCATTCTGCACATTTCACGCTAGTTTCACAGTTCCTGGCGAGGTGAGAGGTTGTGGCACAGCATTTGAAGCTGATGTTGTTCTCTTTGAGGAAACCTTTGCGATCCTCCAAAGACTTCTCCCTGAAGGCTCTGCATTTTAGTAGAGGATGTGGCTTCTTGTGTAGAGGACAATGTTTACTGACATCCTGATGCTTGTTCTCGTCTGGATGTGGTTTGCTCGCATTGTGAGGAGGACTGTGGAAACAATGTTACTTTTGTGGACTGCCACCGGTGTCCTACTGGGTTTGACACCGGGGGCAGTGGAACATGACAGAGTGAAGTCAAAACTAGGGTCATTTCTGATCTTAGCTTGTTGGGTGACAAATTCTACGAATACAGTGAAAGGAGGGAATGGTACATTATGATTTTGTTTATACCGTGAACCATATGTAACCCACTTTTCTTGTAGAATGTAAGGAAGTTTTTGTATTATCGGATTGACACCCCTAGCGGTGTCTAAGAATGCCAATGCAAGTCTCCTTCCTCCTGGGCAACCTGTAACTCTATCAATAAATTACTCAATTCTCTAAGCTTTTGATAACCTTTAGGTCCTATCTTAGGAAAATCATCAATTCTTTTGTGTAAAGCATTCTCTATGACTTCTACTGTCCCATAGCATTCATCAAGTCTTTCCCACACTTTATGTAGACCTATGTGTGGATGCTTTATAATGATGTCTCTTAGTCTTTTAGCATGCTCGACCGACTCACTTCCGAGCCACTTTACTAGGAGGTCTAACTCCTCACATTAGAAAGGTCCAGACCATGAATGGCGTTCCGGAATGAGGCTCGCCATGACCTATAATTCTCGGGTTTATCAGTGAACTTTACAAGTCCTTTTGTAACCAGTTCTTGGCGGGCAAGGAACTTTGCAAAGTCTATGGTGGCTTGGTCAGTGCTGACACGAGCTGGTGTGTTATAGTCATGTCTAGTGTGTGGTGTATCACCATACCTGTGAGACGCTTCTGACTTCGTATAGTCTGTGCAGTACCTTCTCGGAGAAGGAGGTGTCTCTTTGAGGCGGGATGGGAGCTGTACCTTCTGCTCTGTGGAACAGCCGCTGTGGTCGACATCTCTGCGCTGGACGACTCCTTGTTTGTGGTAACGAAGTTCGTGGTTGGATCGCTGGTAGCCGGCGTAGGCTGGTCGATGTGGTGCATCAGGGCTGTCATCCATGCCGGAATGTTGACGGACGTACTCTGCGACACGCTGCGTGGATCTTGCTGTCCTAGATCTGGTCTGCGAATGTTGCTGTGTCTCTCACAATCAGGATACTTCATAGCTTCCAAATACTCTGCTTTAGCAATTGCAGCTGCTGTCTCTTTGTTTGCCGCAAGTCTTTCTTGCTCTGCTTGCAAACGTGCAGTTTCGGCTTGCAGGCGTGCGGTTTCGGCCTCTCTCTCTGCCTCCTGACGTTCGGTTTCGGCCTCTCTCTCTGCCTGCAGACGTGCGCTTTGGGCCTGCAGACGTGCGGAATCTGCATCTTGTTCTGCCTGTCTCACCTTTAGGCGCATCTCTCTTTCGGCGAAGGAGGATCTTGCTTTGGCTGCCTTGGCTTCAGCACAGGTGACAGCAGCAAGCTCTCCTAATGACGACCTGCTGGCGCTTGCTCGTGACCTTGTTTTGAGTGAGGATGTGCTGTTTTGAGACATTGTGCGCTTAGCTGCGTACTGCTGAGTATATTAGCGGGAAACAGTCTATGCGCGGCGGCTTCCACGTGGCGGGAATGATGAAGCGCCTGATGGCGGGCTGCACTCTCGGTAATTGTGACTGTATGGTGGCCGCTGTAGTATCCGCAGGCAGTGCGGTGTGGGTACAAGCGGCTCCTTAAGTCGTATTCACTATCGCAGGCGTCTAGCATCTGTTTTACTGTTCTGCCTTCATACACGTTGACACAGTGTGCAATCTAGCATACAGCCTAAACCACGATTCTATCTTCCAAATAAGCAGACTGTCCTCTGTAGTCTAAATTGTTTATTGGTGAACAGTATAGAACATGCGCGGTAAAACTATAAAAATACAAATGACATAGATAAGTATTGGGCAAACAGCTGACACTTTACAATTAACAGGAAAGTATACAGTATGATGCAAACTTTACACAGGATTCTAATAACATCTCCTATGCACTGGCTGCTATACAGTTAATAACCTCCTAAACACTGCATTGCTAGAGAAGATATTGATCTTACCTGATATGCTTTACCAGGATAACAAACTCAAGTTGGAGAGGTTACAGGAGAGCACATGAACACGTGTATTCCCTGAAGTACATGGAAGAAAATGGAGATTCTTCCCAGCATACCATGCTTCAATCCCACAATGCAATACTCTATCTGCTTGTTAAAGGCACAGGCTATAAATTCAGCCACCACTGGATGGTGCTATAACAAACAAACCAGCACACAGTACAAAACATATTGCCCTGAACACAGATGGGCAGAACAAGCACTTCCCTGTAAATAATCTGTTCCATAATTTGCACGTTATATAGTATCTTATAGAGTATGGTATAGCTTAGTGGTAATACATTACATGCAATCAGGCTTGGACTGACCCACAGGAGAACAGGAGAATCCTCCGGTGGGCCACCACCCTCATATATGAGCAGTACTTGGCACAATATACTTGAATCACTATGTACAGACAAAGGCGGCATATTAGGCCTCTTTCACACATCAGGTTTTTGCAATCAGGCGAGTTCCGGCATTTTTTCTTAAAACCGGATCCGGCAAAATGTAATGCCGGATACGCTTTTTTCCTATTGACTAACATTAGCGCCGCATTGCGACGCATGACCTTGGGGCGCCATGCGGCGCGTCCGGTTTTTGCCAGATCCGGCTAATTGTCTCATTCCGGCGTCTGGAAAAACGGCTACTGTAACTTTTTTGTCTCCGGCGAAAAAGCCGGAAGCCCCTTATTCGGCACTTCCAGATTTTTGTTACAATGAAAGTTCATTAGAGCCGCAATGTGCCGGATCCGGTGGCCGGATCAGGCTTTTTTGTCTGAGCATGCTCTCTGTAGCCCAGCCCACAGCCAACCTATATAAACCATGCCAGTGGGACCACCCTCAGCCATAACCATGCAGCCAGCCAAGAGGACAGGAGCCAGCCGCAGAGGAGCCAGCCGCAGGAGAGGACACGAGGAGACCAGACCAGCACCACCACCACCAGCACCACCCCAAGACATTTTGGCCATGATGCAGCAAGGAGCAGAAGGCAGACGGTAAATATCACAGACAACCTCTTTCAGCCAGGGCCTTGCAATATCAATATATTCATGGCCTTTCTTTCTCTTTATTTCACAGCACAAGCCGCTCAACAGCAGCATCGTCACCAGGAGCACCTACACCACCAGGACTCCAACAAATGCGCCTGATGATGGAGAGTATGGGGGCAGAGGCCAGACGGTAAATATCACACACAACCCGTTTCAGCCATGGACATGCAATATCAATATATTCATGGCCTTTTTTTCTCTTTATTCCACAGCAGAAGCCATCCCTCAACTCCTGCAGCAGCAGCACCCCCCCAAGATACAGAGCCTGGGAGTGAGCAGGACACCATGCCAGCAGACGCCAGACGGTAAATATCACACACAAACCCTTCCAGCCAGGGCCATGCAATATCAATTGATATTGCATGGCCTTTTTTTCTCTTTATTCCACAGCAGAAGCCATCCTTCAACTCCTGCAGCAGCACCACCCCAAGATACAGAGCCTGGGAGTGAGCAGGGCACGATGCCAGCAGACGCCAGACGGTAAATATCACACACAAACCCTTCCAGCCAGGGCCATGCAATATCAATTGATATTGCATGGCCTTTTTTTCTCTTTATTCCACAGCAGAAGCCGTCCCTCAACTCCTGCAGCAACACAGCAGGACACGTCTTCTTCTTCTGGGAGCCCCCCACGCATCGTCAGCGTTTACAGGTAAAAAGTATTTTTTTTTTCACAATCCATCTCTGTGATCTATATATTAATTGCATTACTTTTTATTTATACCAGGAAATTGAAGCTGAAGAGGAGCTCCCAGAAGAAGAACGAAAGGGGTGGAGCGATACCCGGAGTGGGCTCGCAATTCGCAAGTTTCCTGCATGCATCACTGAAACACAACATCACACGACACACAACACATAGAAAACAATTTAGTACAGACATCACACTGCACCCAAACACATATGCCTACATCCAAGCACATAATTATTTTTTTTTACAGTCTTCTGAATCTGGTGCTCGGCAAAGAGGTCCTCGCAGTGCCTCCCAGGGTCGTCGGCGTGAGCGACGCGGCGGTCACCATCATGTAAGTATATATTTTTTTTATTATTTTTTTTTACATTTTATTTTTTTTTCCTTGGTAGTTTGGAGACTAATGTATATTTTTTCGGTGAGGAGGGGGTTCTGAACGTGGACCTCCTCATCTATCTGGTCAGAGAAAGGGAGCCACTATGGAACATGGGGGACCGCCGCCATGCTGATGTCATAGTGACCCGTCGGCTCTGGGAGAAAATCTTTAATCAACTTGTGGACGGCTGGGAGGACCTCGATGCTCGGGCCCGAAGTAAAATGCGTAAGTATACACTGTTCAGGTTTCTGGATGTAAAGCAGTGTTTTCCAAACTCCAGTCCTCGTGGCCCCCACGGGTCATGTTTTCAGGATTTCCTTTTGTGCAACACTATGGAAATCCTGAAAACATAACCCGTGGGGGCTGTGAGAACTGGAATTTGGGAAACACTGATGTTGTATACTAACCAATTTGTGCTTTCTCATTTCAGGGGAGAGAATTGTGAAGCGGTGGCGGTCTGTGAGGGATCGCTTCAAGAAGGAGTTCAACAAGGAGATGCGGGCCTGAGTGGATCTGGAGGATGCAGGAGCAAGTACAAGTACGCAGAAGCCCTGTCATTCCTCTGGGTAACAATGGTCACCAGAAGGTAAATATTACACACCCCATGTAAAAAAAAAATGCTAACATGTCTAATTTTTTTTTTCAGCCAGGGCCATGCAATATCAGTATATTAATTGTATTTTTTCTCTTTATTCCACAGAATTGTGACCAGCACCCGGGAGCCTGCAGAGTTGGACCCTTCTGGAGCGATCCCTCAGGAGTCCGCCAACGAGTGACACTTCGACAGCCCTGGCCCATCTGCACCTTCCCAGCCTTCCCAAACACGTGAGCCCTCTGTCCCCTCCACCAGCGCTGAAGCATCGTGGCCGAGTGCATTACATGAGGCTACTGGTCAGGAGATAGATTTCCTCTTACCCCACCCTTCTGCCGCTGCCACCTCTAGTACACCTGTGGCTACTGGGCGGCTGCGGCAGAGGAGTCAGGAAAGGAGCTATGCACCCAAATTCTTGCATCTTAAAGCATCGTTTCAGAACTGTCTTAAAGTCTTGTCAGAGCAAATGGCTGCAGGCTTTAATCAGTTCAGCTCCAGCATTCTGGAGGTTAAGACAATTCTGCAAACCATGCATTCAGCAGCAAGAAGTTCGCCAAACCACAGTTTTTTCCGGTCTGTAGCCGAGCGCATGGATACGCTATCTCCTAGCCAGCAGATGCATTTAATGCATACTTGCCACGCTGCTCTAGCGCAGGTTACCTCCCAACCTGCCCCCCCTCCAGCCACCGTCCCTCCTCCCCCTCCTATTCAATACCAGCAACCTCCCCAGTACCAACAACCTCCCCAGTACCAACAACCTCCCCCCTTCCAACAACCTCCCCCCCTTCCAACAACCTCCCCACTTCCAACAACTTGCCCCATACCAACATCCTTACCTGTACCAGTTCCCAACCACATCTGCTCCTCTACTCCCTGCCCAATCCTCCTCTCTACCGCCCACCTGTTCTGCCTCCCACCTCTCCACCCATTCCATTTCTTTTTCCACCCCTTCACCTCTTTTACCTGATCCTTCCCCACCACCATCCCAGTCCGCTCTCCACACTCCCACTGTCAAAGGGTCCCACAGCCCCTCCAGTAGTATCTCCATCCCACACTACACAAATTTGTAGAAAAAAAAATTATTTCACATTGAAAAAAGTTAATAAAGATTTCACATTGAAAAAAAGTTATATATGTTATTAACCATTTCAATACAATAAATGTAAAATTCTTTGATTAAAATTCGTGTCTGTCATTATTT
>JARQOD010000002.1:98272926-98311834 GCA_033576555.1 Oophaga sylvatica | reverse complement strand
ACAATTGAAGCTCTGACCGCCGGGTCAGAGCGACGTCTGCAGCGTGATCAGGTCATGTGATCACGCTGCTGACATCACTCGTCGGTGGCGCCCAGAAGGGTGAAGATTGATTGTGAGTGTGCTCCACTATGGAGCTGAAGATACCACAGAAGATTAATGGGGGGCATAATGTGTGAGTGTGTGTGTATGGGGGGTGAATTTAGAGTGGGGATGGGGGGGTTCTTTTATGTGTGAGGGGGTTTGGAGTGGGGATGGGGGGCTATTTTATGTGGGGGGATTTGGAGTGGGGATGGGGGGCTATTTTATGTGTGAGGGGGTTTGGAGTGGGGATGGGGGGCTATTTTATGTGGGGGGATTTGGAATGGGGATGGGGGGTTCTTTTATGAGTGGGGGGATTTGGAGTGGGGATGGGGGGCTATTTTATGTGGGGGGATTTGGAGTGGGGATGGGGGTTCTTTTATGTGTGAGGGGGTTTGTAGTGGGGATGGGGCTATTTTATGTGTGAGGGGGTTTGGAGTGGGGATGGGGGCTATTTTATGTGGGGGGATTTGGAATGAGGATGGGGGGTTCTTTTATGAGTGGTGGGATTTGGAGTGGGGATGGGGGTTCTTTTATGAGTGGGGGGATTTGGAGTGGGGATGGGGGGCTATTTTATGTGGGGGGGATTTGGAGTGGGGATGGGGGGTTCTTTTATGAGTGGGGAGATTTGGAGTGGGGATGGGGGGCTATTTTATGTGGGGGGATTTGGAGTGGGGATGGGGGGTTATTTTATGTGGGGGGATTTGGAGTGGGGATGGGGGGCTATTTTATGTGGGGGGATTTGGAGTGGGGATGGGGGGTTCTTTTATGAGTGGGGGGATTTGGAGTGGGGATAGGGGGTTATTTTATGTGTGGGGGGACTTGGAGTGGGGATGGGGGGTTCTTTTATGTGTGGGGGGATTTGGAGTGGGGATGGGGGCTTTTTTATGTGGGGGGATTTGGAGTGGGGATGGTGGGTTATTTTATGTGGGGGGTTTGGAGTGGGGATGGGGGTTCTTTTATGAGTGGGGGGATTTGGAGTGGGGATGGGGGTTTATTTTATGTGTGGGGGGACTTGGAGTGGGGATGGTGGTTCTTTTATGTGTGGGGGGATTTGGAGTGGGGATGGGGCTATTTTATATGGGGGGATTTGGAGTGGGATGGGGGGTTATTTTATGTGGGGGGATTTGGAGTGGGGATGGGGGGTTCTTTTATGTGTGGGGGGATTTGGAGTGGGGATGGGGGTACTTAATGTGTGTGAGGGGTTCTTAATGTGTGGGGAATTTGGAGTGGGGATAGGGGCATTTAATATGTGTGGGGGGATTTGAGGGTACTGAAGAGTATGTATGTATGAGGGCATGTATGAGGAAACAGTATGGGGGTATGAGTGCAGACAGTATGGGGAGTGAACGGGTGAATGTATGTGGACACAGTATGGGAAGTGAGGGTGATGGGATGTGTGCAGACACAGTATGGGGAGTCGGTGTGTGTGAGCAGACAGTATAGAGAGTGAGGGGGTAAATATGAAGAGACAGTATGGTGAACAGGGGGGATGTGAGAGGAGACAGTGTGAGGAGGGAGGGGAATAGTGTGAGGTGACAGTATATTGCAGATATTTTTATTTAGGGGCATTATAATGACTCTTCTGTCTTTAAGGGCATCGTGTGGAGAGTTGGTGCAGAAGACCGGAGAAGATGGAAGTCTGCAGAGAGGGCTGTGGATGAGAAAACTCATCATGGGATCTGGACAAGATGAAGAAAAGGAGAACGACTCCAGAGACAGCATCTATCTATAAGGTACCTGGATGTAAATATTATTTGTGAAATTGACTAATTCTCATGTCTTTATTTGTTAGGAGCATTAAAGGGGTTCTCCAGGTCTGTGCTGAGTCTGCAGTTACATAGAATGACTGCAGACTCAGCACAAACCTGGACAGCCCCTTTAATGCTCCTAACAAATAAAAACATGAGAAATAGTCAATTTCAGAATTCTCACAGTGCTCACTGCACACTCTTAGGATTCTCTCGTGCCGGTGATTTACATACATGCGGTTACATGCTGACTAGACATGTGTGGCCTCAATGAAAATGAACAGAGCGAGGCCGAGCACGTCTAGTCGGAATGTGGCCAGAAGTATATAAATCACATGCTTGTGCAGACATGACTGTCCACTCTTGCCACCGGTAAGGGAGAAACCTAAAAGTGTGCAGTGCATTCATTGTGAGAATTCAGAAGCTGCAATGTCAGGATTCAGCTCTGCAGGTTCCTGCTTCTCTCAGATTTTTCACTGAACATTGAGAGCATTAGGGAGAGCAGCTCGTCTGTACATGACTAAGTGTGCAAATCGCATGTGTGCGGGGGGGGGGTGGCGCCGAACCGAATTCTTGCCCCGGGTGCCAGAAAGCCTAGATACACCTCTGCCGGCTTTACTTTTGGGTCATTGGTGCTCTTTGGGCCACTCCGGCAAATGCTCATTACAGGACATTGCTCTGTCATCAGCAGAGCAGAGCAAAATACACATGTGCAGGAACAAGATTGTGTGCTCTGTTTGGATTACGTATGACGCGTCATCGACATGAAGGAGGGCAGGAAGACGGTAATTGCAGGTATAGAGGAGGCGCTGAGCAAAACCAGTGATACCCATCAGACTGGAGAGGCGCCACATGGTATTTTTTGGGATATGCAAGGGGGGGTTGGGGACTTATATACAGGTTGCAAGAGGCCTTAAATGTTGCAGGCTTAGTTTTTATTGGGAAAACCTTGTGAAAGTATGAAGTAGTATGAACTAGTAATAATTTAATTTCATTTGTATTTAGTTGACACCTGCCATTTTTGATTCTGAAAATTAGCTCACTTCCAGACATAAACAATACCATTTTTCCAGTGTCACCTACTAGAGGTAGTTAACCTAGACGTTTAATGGGTGGTCCACTACTTGGACAACCCCTACTTAAATACTATATTACCCAGTGTGAAATATAAATAACAGATACCGCCCTCCAGCACTGGTGCCATTACAGCGCTGCCTTTGCCAGGTCTATCATTGCTCATGTTGACATCGTTATGCCATGTGAGTAGTGATGGGCAAACCCGTGGATGTTCGGGTCCGACAGGTTCATCAAGCCACAAATATTATCCAACAAAACACCTTTTCTGGGGCTGCTTCAGGCTGCAATTTTAGGTTGGTAGGGCCAATACCCGTGGCCCCTTTACAGTCTGAGAATACCAGCCCCTAGCTGTCTGCTTTAGCTTAGCTGGTTGACAAAAATGGGGGGTTAGGATAGGAATTAGTTAAGATAGGAAGGGCCAACTGTGGGTAAGCAATGAAGATTTCCTGATATTTAGTTGGTAGGACCTGAGAGTCCGGACAGGGCAGGTGAATCCCGTAACATTGAAGCATTGAGCCCAGTTGTCCAGGGCCTGAGGGCCGAAAGTCACAGATGTGAGAAAATGCAGGGCAGCTCCAGTATGTGGCAGCTAACTACATGGGCTGATGCTCTTTTGTCTGGGGCGAAACGGACAAGGGAACTCCTGAAGATAGTTAGGCTGGCCAAAAGGAACGCTGCGGTACCAGACGATCCTGTATGACCCTGGGACATTCTGAAAGAAGTGAGGAAAAGCACAGGGCAAGAAAGAAATGTACTCTGTGATGATCCCTGTGATGCAACTGAGACTGAACTGGACGTACTGAGAATGGAACCAAGAAAAATCGCTTTTGTTAAGTTGGAACTGGACTCTGTCTCTCTTTGTTTGAAACTACCAGAAAGCAGTCCTCAGCAGCTCAGACAGGAACCGGATGGAGCCAAGAGAGGGACAAAAGGTACAGATCAAAGAGGACATTGGGTGTATGTGGTGGGAGACCAGGGCGTGATTGAGCAACCATTGTCAGCCACGACTACGGCCCTAGCTCACCCTACACAGCCATTTGGTAAATTCAATAAAGTTCTTTTTTTTCTCATTTATGTATACTCTGCACCCCATCTTGGCAGAAAAAAAAACAGAAATGTAGAAATGTTTGCAAATTTATTAAAAAAGAAAAACTGAAATATCACATGGTCATAAGTATTCAGACCCTTTGCTCAGGATTGACTAGAAGCACCATTTTGAGCTAGTACAACCATGAGTCTTCTTGGGAATGATGCAACAAGTTTTTCACACCTGAATTTGGGGATCCTCTGCCATTCTTCCTTGCAGATCCTCTCCAGTACCGTCAGGCTGAATGATGAACGTTGGTGGACGGCCATTTTCAGGTCTCTCCAGAGATGCTCAATTGGGTTTAGGTCAGGGCTCTGGCTGGGCCAGTCAAGAATGGTCAGAGAGTTGTTCTGAAGCCACTCCTTTGTTATTTTAACTGTGTCCTTAGGGTCATTGTCTTGCTGGAAGGTGAACCTTCAGCCAAGTCTGAGGTCCAGAGCACTCTGGAAGAGGTTTTAATTCAGGATATCTCTGTATTTGGCCGCATTCATGTTTCCTTCAATTGCAACCCCTCGTCCTATCCCTGCAGCTAAAAAAAACCCCCATAGCATGATGCTGCCACCACCATGTTTCACTTTTGGGATTGTATTGGGCAGGTGATGAGCAGTGCCTGGTTTTCCCCACATATACCGCTTAGAATTATCACCAAAAAGTTCTATCTTCATCTCATCAGATCAGAGAATCTTATTTCTCATAGTCTGGGGGTCCTTCATGTGTTTTTTTTTTTTAGCAAACTCTATGCGGACTTTCTTATTTCTGTAACTGAGGAGAGGCTTCTGTCGGGCCACTCTGCCATAAAGGCTGGACTGGTGTAGGGCAGCAGTGATAGCTGACTTTGTGGAACTTTCTCCCATCTCCTTACTGGATCTGTGGAGCTGAGCCACAGTGATCTTGGGGTTTTTCTTTACCTCTCTCACCAAGGCTCTTCTCCCACGATTGCTTAGTTTTGCTGGATTGCCAGGTCTTGGAAGACTTCTGGTGGTCCCAAACTTCTTCCATTTAAGGATTATGGAGGCCACTATGCTCTTAGGAACCTTGAGTACTGCAGAAATTCTTTTGTAACCTTGGCCAGGTGTGTGCCTTGCCACAATTCTGTCTCTGAGCTCCTTGGCCAGTTCCTTTGACCTCATGATTCTCATTTGGTCTGACATGCACTGTGAGCTGTGAGGTCTTATATAGACAGGTGTGTGCCTTTACAAATCAAGTCCTATTAGTTTAATTAAACACAGCTGTGGACTCCATTGAAGGAGTAGAACCATCTCAAGGAGGATCACAAAGAAATTGACCGCATTTGACTTAAATATGAATGTCTGAGCAAAGGTTCTGAATACTTATGACCATGTGATATTTCAGTTTTTCTTTTTAATAAATTTGCAAAAATTTCTATATTTATGGATTTTTTCAGTCAAGATGGGGTGCAGAGTGTACATTAATGAGAAAAAAATGAACTTTTTTGAATTTACCAAATGGCTGCAATGAAACAAAGCATGAAAAATTGAAAGGGGTCTGAATACTTTCCGTACCCACTTTAGATAGATAGAAAAAATTGAGCAGAAAGCAGCATCTGAACAATGGCAATAGTTGGGTGCAAAGCTTCACAGGTACATACGAGTCCTTATATTAGAAAAAGCAAAGAAGCAGCACACCATCATAGCTAATAGCATCATAGCTATTAAATGGGCTATTAAAATATTTTTTTTGCACTCAAATGATGGTGTGCTGCTTCTTTGATTTTCTAGATAGATACATTGATTATAGATAGATAGACATATAGATAGATATGGGATAGATAGAAAATAGATTATACATACATATATATAGATAGATATGAGATAGATAGCTAATAGCTAGATAGATATATGATAGATAGCTAGATACATAGATAGATGATTTAAGACAACATAGTTATCACTCCATTCTATTAATATGTTCTATTTCATTGAACAAACAGATGAAATTTACGTGCAGGATGGGTGTGATGCAAACTGTAGAGGGAGCCAGCTGATTACTATGGGGTCCGTTATGTGTCAGTTTTTAGAAGGGAAAACAAACATTCTGCATACTGCGCATTTTCTTCTCTTCTAAAAATTGACATACAAAACTGAGAAAGACTCATAATAATCAGTGAAGTCCCTCTGCTTCCGTCTGTATCAGTTATGTAACAGAATACAATGACTATATAATGGTAATATCAGTTTTACACCAGTTCTACACCAATGCTTTGCAAATCAAATATGTGTATAATGTACAGATAAATCCAGTGACTCACTAGTGACTATCTTGCTGATCATAATCATTCACGTTCTCATTTCATTTCCATTTGGCCCCATGACCATTTCTTCCATCAATGACTCAGCTCTGGAGAATTTAAGACATAGACATCTTTGGCTTATTGCTTTCCAGCACACGTCTCATATTTCTGCCACATAATACCATCCGTTGTGGCCTAGATGGAAACAATGCCCAATCTGTGCCCTGTACAGAGTACTCTGCTGTGTACACCAAACAGTAATTTTACCCCCTCTGTGCCTCCATAGAGTAATACTGCCCCTTTATGTCTCAATGTAGCAATATCGCCCCCTGTGCCTCTTCACAGTATCACAGCCCACATGTAGTAATAATACTGCTGTGCCTTCCCCCAGTAATAATTCCCTTAGGGCCTCATTATAGAATAAGTAATAATGCTCTCCTTTAGTAATAATGCTCCCAAGTGGGATGAATGCCACCCATACCTTCTTATAATAATAATGTCCCTCTGAGCCTTTTTATAGTCATATAGCCCTATGTTTTAATAATGCCCACCTGTGCCTCTTCATACTAACATAAACCCATGTATTAGTAATTTCACCCATGCATTCTCATAGTAACATAGCCCCCTGAAGTAATAATGCCCCCATATGCATTCTCATAGTAATAAAGCCTTCAGAAATAATAGTGTCTCACTGTGCCTGTCAATTTAAAAAATAAAGTAAAATATTCGATTAGTAGTGATAGGCTGCTCCACTTCCACCATCTCGACCACAGCGGCCTCACACAAAGCACATGCGGCACGATAAAGCGATGTCATCATGCTGTCTGATGCCCCCTGCTTGGAGCAGCTAGCCAGAATGAGTGGAGGAGGAAGGAACAGATGGCCCGCTTCTCTGTCATAGCTGTTAACAGTATCTGGAGCACCCACCAGTACCGTGGGGTACTCGGTACTGGGCCGGGCAGTTCTTAAAGGGGAAGTCACGGCAGCAGTGACTCCGTCCGTGGCTCTGGGTGTCTAATAAAAAGGTTGAAAAAAAAATAAAAGGGAATAGTTTATAGGAGAATAGTTCATGACGCCACCCATGGTGTTCGGCAATAAGAAGGCTGACGCTGAGATTCAGATCCACTGGGGCAGTTGGTGACGCAGCAGAGATGTTACAGCTCTCCACTGGCAGAGCTAGGCCCCAGGGCAGTTATAGGGTTAAAGATGTTAATAGCGGTTGTAGTGCAGGGTAGGTGACGCAGCAGGGGTACAGTCTTCACACTTTACTCACAGTTCTTTCAGGTTACAATCCCCAGCCGGAGTGTTGTGTCCTCCGAGTCGGTGGTCTAGCCAGCTTTCAGGTAATTTGGGATGCACTTTGCCAGAACTCCCTTCTGATGTTCCTTTCTCAGGCTGTCTCCCTGCGCTGGCTCACTCCCTCCTGCCCTGAGTCTTACAGATTCTCCACTAGTCTGGGCCGATCCCCTTACTGCGACCTGGTCCCTCCACCCGACTCCGGGCTCCCAGGGTGGATTCCTCACTTCCTTGGCCCTAGGACCCCTTCTTCTTTCTAGAAGCTTCTCTCCTCTACACTGCTCCTGTCAGTAGCTCCTCACTCCTCCTCACCGACTCCTTTCCTTCCAACTGTCACACTGCCTTCCCACTCTAACTGGGGCTCCTCCCCTAAAAGCCTGAGGTCATTTGATCTGTGTTGGATGCAAATATGAGAGTACTGGGTAGTGCCCCTCCTTACCCGAGAGCGGAGTACCACACCTCTGGCTGAGGTGCAGCACCTCTGTGGTGACTGGACCCTCAGGGGTGCCACATTCCCCCTGTTAAATTCAGCACTTCCTCGGACTGGAACAGAGCAAAACAGGTTTTCAGAACATGCTAATTATTTTTTTTCTGCAATGCATTGCAATAGGTTAAACAGTTAAACAAGTAACTCTTTCTTCCCTTTATGGGAACGTTACATATAAACACTGTAATATAAAACATAGCATTACTCTAAATAAAACTTTCTGAATTAAGTTACTTTGCATGTTGTATATAAATAACAGCAAAAAACATAACTTTACTAATAAATACTCTTTCGTTCAAGTTCAGTAGGTTTCAGTGAGATACCACAACAGGGTATTCTTCTCACAGTCCTTAGTGCAATATGGGGGAACCCGTCTCAAACCCCCAATGTAGGCCCAGGGCGTGGCTACAGGGCATAACCGGTTAAACTGTTGAACCACTTTTTCGGCCACGCCAGATGATTTTTGTTCTTGGTCTGCTGTAAAATGTAGAGTGTCTCATTCACACTCCACAGGTCTTCTGTAAACCCAATAAGGAGCACATTAAATGCTAACTATATACAAGGAAAGTTCTGGCTATTCACTGTCCATGACCACATTGTCTTTAAACTTTAACAAACAAACCTAACCTGGTTAACTGACTACTAACGATATACATTTACTTTCTGCCACCTCATTCATTTTGTCTTCCAGGGCAGTTCCTGGTGCCCACAGCCTCCTGCTTGAGGAAGTTCTCTTTCCTGCATCACGCCGGGTAACACAAATGGGGCTAGTCCTGCAGCCGGGGTCCACGTTGCCTGAAGCTGCAGCTGCCGGGTCTGATGCAACGTCCAGGGTTGAAGCTGCCAGTCGCTTCGTTGGCACCGCCTCCATTTGCTTAGAAGCTGCACGTTCCTATGTACACTTCTTCACGTTCAGGGCGTACCACCCTATTACACCAACATGCCGGGTGAATGTCACCTGATACCCAAGGTATAGGTCACGGTAAGGGTGCCCCTCTAGGAGATGTGACTCCACGTCCCGGCGGGTTACAAAGAGTTCTGAGGACATTCCAGGCTCCCTGATGAATCCCCAGCCCTTGTTTAGATTGAAGGAGACCACAGTGCCCTGCCTCAGCGGACCCCGGTCGGCAGGTCTGACTTTGCAGCCTGGGCCTTAACTTTCATGTTGCGCTCCTCCATCGCCCTCCACTTGGCCCTATGCTCCTGCTCCTCTGCCTCTAACTTCAGCACCTGTCGCCAGTAGTAGTCATCCCTGTGGAAGGTCTCCACCCGGTTTTCTCCTGCTTGGGCCTCATCCGGGAACCCCATCAAGTCTGTCCCCATGTGCTTCCAGCTGATCGCCTCCCTTTCGCCGCTCACCACCAGGGGCGAAGGTTTGGGTAGCAGCGGATCCACCAGCTCACCCTAAGGTCTGCCATCCGGTCCCAGGCTATAATTTTTACTACCTGGCTGGGTTTTAGGGTTGGCAGTGGTTCTAAGGGTCCCACCAGGTTCTACTCCGCTACCAGGGCCATGTCCGTACCTGCTCCTCCGGTGCCAGCTTTCTCCTCCTTCACCTCTGGGGTTGAGGACGCTGGTTGCGAGGCCATCCTCCACCCGGGTCACCTCCTCGACTCCGAGGAGCTCTGGGTCCACCGCAGGCAGCTGGTCTGGGGCTTCATCTTGCTGGCTGGGGGAGTCCACTGCTTCCACGCCGCACACCCGAGCCCTTCGACCACTGCTCGCCATATCGTCCACCGGGTTCGTTGACTTCCTTCCTGCTGCACGCTTTCCCGCATGTTCCTTCTGCTCTCTCCTTCATAGGCGGTTCCTTTTTCTTTTTCCACCACACAAGACCTGGATTAGATCCTCCGGGCCGACAGTCCAGTTCTTTTTGCATTCAAGTCTTTACACTGGGCGGGTACGGCGTTTGCACTGCTTAACCACCCAGTCCACACAAGGCGCACGGGACCTGGGTTTTGTGATGCCAAAATGGAGCGCCCGCTGGGGCCATGAGGTACTCGCTACCAGGCCGGGCAGTTCTTAAAGGGGAAGTCACGGCAGCAGTGACTCTGTCCGTGGCCTGGTCGTCTAATAAAAAGGTTGAAAAAAATTAAAAGGGAATAGTTTATAGGGGATTAGTTCATGACACCACCCATGGTGTTCTGCAATAAGATGGCCGACGCTGCGATTCAGATCCACTGGGGCAGTTGGTAATGCAGCAGAAATGTTACAGCTCTCCACTGGCAGAGCTAGGCCCCAGTGTAGTTATAGGGTTAAAGATGTTCGTAATGGTTGTAGTGCAGGGTAGGTGACGCAGTAAATTAATCTTAGGACACAGCAGGGGTACAGTCTTCACAGTTCTTTCAGTTTACAATCCCCAGCCGGGGTGCTGTGTCTTCCGGGTCGGTGGTCTAGCCAGCTCTCAGGTAGTTTGGGGTGCACTTTGCCAGAACTACCTTTTGATGTTCCTTTCTCAGACCGTCTTTCTGTGCTGGCTCCCTCCCTCCTGCCCTGCGCCTCACACACAGTGTACCAAGCCAGCAGCCTCAGATCCTGTCGGGCGACTCGGGCGATGTCCTCCCAGTCCCCTTGATCCTACGTGGCTGCCTTTTAAGCGAATGTGTGTGGATGTGGCTATAGCACATACAGTTACCACAGCCTCCGGTTTGCTAGCTAAGTCTTACAGATTCTCTATCAGTCTGGAGCCGGTCCCCTTACTGCGACCTGGTCCCTCCTCTCGGCTGCGGTCAGTATGGATTCAGGCGCCCAGGGTAGATTCCTCACTTCCCTGACCCCAGGACCCCTTCTTCCTTCTGGAAGCTTCTCTCATCTACACTGCTCCTGTCAGTAGCTCCTCTCTCCTCCTCTCCAACTCCTTTCCTTCCAACTATCACACAGATTTCCCGCTCTAACTGGGGCTCCTCCCCCTAAGTGTGTGGCCCAGCTGCGCTTGGTACACATGTCTCCAGGAGAGTGCACAGATAAGGTAATTGTGAAGCCTGATATTCATTCACATCACACACTTCCAACACTGCCACCAGAGGGCAACTTAGACTATTTAAGTTAGTGTGACGTAGCAGTAGCGAGAAGAGATCAGTTTGCTGTCTCAGGACAGGGCAGTTCAGTCTTGGAGGGAGAGGAGAGAAGACTGATTCCTGACAGAGCTCAGGTAGTTCATTTTGTACTGAAGTGGAGGCTAGTACGAGTGGGAAGGAATCACTCTAGCCTAGTCAGAGCTACATTTGAATCTGAAGCTGTTACTCAGAACAAGCTGCTTGTGTTCTCTAGAACGTGGGAAGTGATTCTCAGAGCGAGCATGAAATCAGTTGACAGAGTTCCTGATAGCCACTCTGGACAGAGTCTTTGAAGGAAAGAAGGAAAGGGATTACAGCAGTTATAACAACGAGGCAACTGAGAACAGGTCAGTGAGCTTGGAAGAACAACTGACAACTACATCTACTGTTACCCGTGCTTATGTTAAGGGCAAGAGCAGGGCGACAGATGAGTGGAGAAAGACGGATAAGTGACCAAGGTGACAGATCATCTTCACTTAATTAACCAGACACCGGGGTCCGAAGCATTGCTAGTACTTCACGCCTAGTAATAAGAAACACCGGAATCCTTGCTGGACTTCAAGTCACAGAAGGTAGCCCTAAGCGTTGATACGTAACTGGAGTCAGGGAGAACAAGGACTTTTAGCTAGGCCAAGCTTAGAGGACTTCGTTCTTGCCAGCCTCTGAGCATCAGAGACAGAAAAGACTCTACCACAATGTCAGTCGGGCGAAACTGCTATAGAAAGAGTTAAACTTGACTTCATGCAAGTTAGGACTCACATACACTTCAAGGAGAAAGGAGGCCTTAAACCTGCTCAGCAATCCCCTGAATGTGCATTCTCCAACCTGACCAGCTTCCCGGGACATACCTGCCAACAACATCAGTAAAGGTATGGAAAGAGACTGAATTGTGTGTGACTGACTTCTTATCTGCACTCTGCACCACCATAGACTTCAAGGGAAAAGTCTCGCCTGTGGGAGACTCACCATCTTGCTGCCCCATAACATCCCCTTAGAAGATCCATATTGCAGCGCTGGTCAAATTGATCAGATACCACAGGTGGCGTCACAAACTAATCTTTATAATCCCCTGTAAATATCCCCCATTGCATGACCGCCCAGGGCCACGGACCGAGCTCTGCTGCCAGTGACAACCCCCATAGACTTCCATGGGCTCGGTGCCGAGTACCCCATAGCCCTGGTACCCACATGTGGTGCGCGTCATAAGCCTGAGGTCATGTGATCTGTATTGGATGCAAATATGCGAGTACTGGGTAGTGCCAACTCCTTAACCGAGAGCGGAGTACCACACCTCTGGCTGATGTGTGGCGACTGGACACTCAGGGGCACCACATTTCTGCATCCAAAACATGTAGAAACCATTACAAATACTGCACGCCGATGTGGCAACCTGTCTTACCAGCCCAACTGGCACTTGTCAAAATTGTCAGATGGCCAGTCAGCATTTATTTCAGGCACTAACTCACTAACTTTGGTTGCTAGGAGGGAAAACTGATCCAGTGCTACAGTAAGCTTACTCCATCTTAAACCAGAAACTTATTGCTTTAGAGTACTTAAACTAGTTAGTGTAAACAGGAAGCTTGGATATAGCCAGGGAAGAAGTGTTATATTGCCTCAGTGATCTGGCATAGCACCTCCCCTTGGATGTTGAAAACCTTTTCCTAACTCATAATTCTGAACCCTCCTTGCTTCCCCCTCCTTCAACTAAACATAGTTCGATGTCAATGTGCCAGTTCATCTTCAGCATAATCACAAGTGATAGAAGAAAGCCGTATCTGATGTATCCTTCTGTGCTTTTATCCCTATAAATCATTCAGACTATATTTATTTTTACGAGTTGCTGAAAGTTAGCATTGCGCTGTACAAGGGAAACCAGTTATGCATCTTTAGCGGCTGCTTCCCTAATTGTGCATCTGTCCCTCGTGCACGGCAGTGATCAGACAGAGCAGAATCGCTACCCAGTATCCTAATTGAAAAGCAAAGAAACACTTGCCAACATTGTGTCGTATCACATTTGGAGATCTGAGGTTTTCGCTTTTGTTCTCATGTAAAAACCACAACTAGAGCATCAAGTCCTTAGGCAGCCGAACACAGCAAAAAGAGGGATAAAAACAGATGACAATGGAGGAATAGATCTTTGATATGGATTAAAAATTCTGCTATGTGCATTTGAGAATAAAAAACTTAAACAATACAATTACTCACTATGCTGTACATCTCTTCTATAGATCACATATAAAATATGTATAGTAATGCAATTTATAAGCTTAATAAAATTTTAAGTAAAATTTTTTGAGCATAGAAGCCTTAAAGGGTATCTGTCAGCAGGTTTCTGTCCTCTGAGGGCATCACAAAGTAGGGGCTGAGAAATTGATTTCAGCGATGTGTCACTTATTAGGCTGTGTGCTGTGGTTTCAATACATTGATTGTTTTATCAGCAGGAGATTATCACTCTCGGACTAATTGCAGTAGTGCAGCCTGGGTCAACTCCACCCCCAACACCTACAGGGCCCTGTGTGAAAGAATTATTCCACCCCCCTCCTTAAACTGAGTTCAATGTCCCAAGTCACACTCAGGTCTGATTACTGCCACACCTGTTCTCAATCAAGAAATCACTTAAATAGGACCTTCCTGACAAAGTGAAGAAGACCAAAAGATCATCAAAAGCTAGACATCATGATGCAATCTAAAGAAATTCAGGAACAAATGAGAAACAAAGTAATTGAGATCTATCAGTCTGCAAAAGGTTATAAAGCCATTTCTAAAGCTTTGGGACTCCAGTGAACCACAGTAAAATCCATTATCCACAAATGGTGAAAACATGGAACAGTGGTGAACCTACCCAGGAGTGGCCAGCCAACCAAAATTACCCCAAGAGTGTTGCAACAATTCATCCAAGAGGTCAGAAAAGACCCCACAACAACATCCAAATAACAGAAGACCTCACTTGCCTTAGTTAAGGTCAGTGTTCATGACTCCATCATAAGAAAGAGATTTGGCAAAAATGGCCTGCATGGTAGAGTTCCAAGTTCAAAACCCCTGCTGAGCAAAAAGAATATAAAGGCTCATCTCAGTTTTGCTATAAAAACATCTTGATGATCACCAAGACTTTTGGAAGAATACTCTGTGGACTGATGAGACAAAAGTTGAACTTTTTGGAAGGTTTATTTCTAGTGTTGAGCATTCCGATACTGCAAATATCGGGTATCGGACGATATTCGCTGTATCGGAATTCCGATTCTGAGATCCGATATTTTTTGCATATCGGATACCGGAATCGGAGTTTTCCTGTAAAGTCTATGGGGAGTTCCTGTGTCACAGAACGAAGTACATGACACAGGAACTTCCCGAAAGTGTCACTGTCAGTATCGGTCAGATCTGTCAGGTGTCAGCAGCACTTACCTGGCAGAAGATCCCCGGCGGTCACGTCCTGGACTCCTTGATGGCCGCCATTACCCTCTCCCTGGCAGTCACATGCAGCTTCTTGCGATAACTGCAGTGACTGCCGGGTACTGGGTAATCTCGGCCAGCTGTACTCTCTCGACAGCTGGCCGTAAACCAGTCCGATGACGTCACCGCCCGGGAATCTCCTCAGGTAAGCAGCTCTGCTACAGCTCTGCCTGGCATCCAGATGTAGCAGAGCTGGACTCGTCGTGGGACACTCGTGATTTTGGACTGCGTCGGACAGGGAGTATTTGTGTTGGTTTGTTATTTTTTGTTTTTTTACAGGAGAACGATGGCGTGGAATAAAAATAATGAAAACTGTGTTGTGTTTTATTTCATTAAAATACTTTTTTCTGGCAGTGTATTTTTTTTAAAATTTACAAACTTTATGATTAATAATGGATCGGTGTCTTATTGACGCCTCTCCATTATTAACCGGGCTTATTGTCACCGATCAATCAAAGGTGACACTAACACCTTATTACCCCGCTTGCCACCGCTACAGGGCAAGTGGGAAGAGCCGGGTAAAGTGCCACAATTGGCGCATCTTTGGATGCGCCAATTGTGGGGCTGCTGCAGCCTGATATTTTTAGGCTGTTGAGGGCCAAAATCCATGGCCCTTGACAGTCTTTAAATACCAGGCCGCAGCAGTCTGCTTTATACTTGGCTGGTTAACAAAAATAGGGGAACCCCACGCCATTTTTTTTTCGAGGGGATCCCCTATTTTTGTTAATCAGCCAAGCTAAGCAGACTGCTGTGGCCTGGTAATATCAGACTTGCAAGGTTCATGGATATTGGATCCTTACCAGCCTGAAAAACCAGGCCTCAGCAGTCTGCTTCATCTGGCTGGTTAACAAAAATAGGGAGGACCCCACGCCATTTTTTTTCGAGGGGATCCCCTATTTTGTTAACCAGCCAAGATAAGCAGACTGCTGTGGCCTGGTATTATCAGGCTTGCAAGGTCCATGGATATTGGCTCCTTAACAGCCTGAAAAACCAGGCCTCAGTAGTCTGCTTCATCAGGCTGGTTAACAAAATTAGGGGGGACCCCACGCCATTTTTTTTTCGAGGGGATCCCCTATTTTTGTTAATCAGTTCACTTCAGGTCAGCCGGGATTCCCTCTGACGTCACTGATGCAGTGCGGTGTCCCTGGCTGACCTGAAGTGAAAGTGGGAAGCAATCAATTATGCTAACCACTTCCTCTCCTGTCAGCCAGGAGAGGAGATGATTCAGTCGGAGGTTTACTGCGAGGCTGTCAGCATTAGCTGCGGTCCCTGCAGTAAACATTAACCCTTTCAGAAGGATTACATCGGGGGACCTGACTGAACATCGGATAGGTAAGAATAATGTTGCTTTATTATTTTATTTTTATTACAGGTGAACAAGGGCTTCGCAAGGAATGGCAGTAAAATAAAATATGGTCAAAAACTGTGTGTTTATTTCATTAAAATGATTTTTAATTAAAGCGTGTGTTTTATTTTTATTTCATACAATAGGATTAATAATTGATAGTTGTCTAATTGACAGCTCTCAATTATAACCCTGGCTTAAAGTCACCTTTCAATAGCAAGGTGGCTTTAACCCCTTATTAACCCATTCGCCACCGCTACAGGGCAATGGGAATAGACGGGCAAAGTGCCAGAAAGGGCGAATCTAATTATAGATTTGCCTTTTCTGGGGTGTCTGGGGGCAGATGTTAGTAGCCAGGGGGGGGGGGTGGCAAAAATAATGGTCCCTCTCTGGGCTATTATTATCTGTCCCCACTCGCTGGCTTTGTCTGTCTGGTTGAGAAAATAGGGCGGGAGCCCACGCATTTTTTTTCCACAATTTTACACCTCATATATATATATATATATACATGTCATTGAATTTGTGACATATATATATTTATAGTACATCCACTTCTACATAGTATAATAGCCGCTAATTCAATTGCCGGCTTTTGTGAAATTACAGACCCGACATGAAATGACACATGGTTTACATAGAGTTAACCATGTAATTTCATGTAGTTTGATATATGGTTTTCACTAACAATTACATGAGTGTATGAGTGCATGTGTGCAAAATTTCAGACATGTAGGGGTTAATTAAAGGTGTAAATTCGTAGCAAAAAAATGCGTTTTTTTTTTTACAACGAATTTACACCTTTAATTAACCCCTACATGTATGAAATTTTGCACACATACACTCATGTAATTGTTAGTGAAAACCATATATCAAACTACATGAAAAGACATGGTTAACTCTATGTAAACCATGTGTCATTTCATGTCGGGTGCTTCTGTAATTTAACAAAAGCCGGCATTGCCCGGCAATTGAATCAGAGGCTATTTTACTATGTAGAAGTGTATGAACTATAAATATATGTATATATATATATATTATGTCACAATGACATGTATATATATATATATATATATATATTCTATGTGTGTATATCTAGTGTTTACAAGGAAAGAAAGGGTTTTTTTTAATTACGATATTTCTGTCCCATTGACTTGTATTGGGTTTCCGGTATCGGATCGGCGATACCCAATACTTTTTGAGTATCGGGCCAATCCAATCCGATCCGATATTTCTGGATATTGGGCAGTATCGCTCAACACTATTTATGTCCCATTACAGCTTGTATAGATGTAACACAGCATTTTAGAAAAGGAACATCATACCAACAGTAAAATATGGTGGTGGTAGTGTGATGGCCTGAGGCTGTTTTTCTGCTTCAGGACCTGTAAGACTTGCTGTGGTAAATAGAACCATAAATTCTGCTGTCTACCAAATAATCATGAAGGAGAATCAACTGTGATCTGTTTGTGACTTCAAACTGAAGCGAACTTTGGTTATGCAGTAGGACAATGATCCAAAACTCACCAGCAAGTCCACTTCTGAATGGCTTAAGGAAAACAAAATTAAGACTTTGGAGTGGCCTAGACAAAGTCCTGACCTTAATCCGATTGAGATGCTGTGGCATGACCTTAAAAAGGCGGTTTATGCTTAGAAAACCTCCAATGTGGCTGAATTACAACAATTCTACAAAGACGAGTGGGATAAAATTCCTCCGGAGCATTGTAAAAGTCTCATTGCCAGTTATCACAAACGCTTGATTACAGTTGTTGTGGCTAAGGGTGGCCCAACTAATTATTAGGTTTAGGGGGCAATCACTTTTCACATAGGGCCCTGTAGGTTTTGATTTTTTTCCCTTAATAATAAAGACTTTCATTTAAAAACTCAGGGTCTCTTTTCCTACATTATCCTCCTCTCAAATGAGGTATCAAAACCTGGTGACAGAATCCCCTAAAAAAGGCATAATAATTACATGACCGCGTATGTCGAGTCCGGCTTCTTCTTCTTAATGCCCATTACCATCTCACCGACCCCCCACTGACCACATTCCCTTCAATGAAAACGCAACCAATTATTTATTTGGATAATTTTGGCCACAGCGGCCAGTTTATTAACAAAACAACATATAACAATAGTCCATAACCATACCAATAGGTATACAAAATTATGAGGGGGGAGTTCTTGGAGCTAAAAGATCTGGCATAACATCCGACCAAACAACCATCAAAAACTCGATCACCATGTTACCCTCAGCCGTACAACCCAGCTCGAGGGCACCGTACTTCCCGTTCCGGGAAGACTAACCACCAAGACTCCCAGGGTAAAACCCCGTCCAGAGCCCAAAACAAAGTGCCAGATCAACCCCACCTAATTTAAAGTGCCTGGAATTTTCCTTAAATTCCTTCCCCCGATCAATAATCACCAACTCCAAGAACCCCCACCCCCGCCAATCCTGCCACTGTGACGAAAGACTAAATATATCAACCGGCTTATGCCATGGAAACCTCAATTAACTGTTCCCTCGCTAACTCGTCTCCCATGTAAACATCCACCCAAACTTAATAAAGGGAGGGAGGGTGGGTCTGTCCTTCCCGGCTTCCAGAAGAATAATGGTGGTGTTTCCCGCACTTTTTGCCCCAGTAATCTGCCACACCTCCTACGTCCCAACAACTCCACCCCCCAGCCAATCACGTTAATGCCCTCCCTATGTTACATTAAAAGCCTGCCCGCCCACCGCAGTCATGTGAGGGCCTACACTTAGCTTCGCCCTATTCCGGCCCCTTCTTGACCGCGTATGTCGAGTCCGGATTCTTCTTCTTAATGCCCATTACCATCTCACCGACCCCCCACTGACCACATTCCCTTCAATGAAAACGCAACCAATTATTTATTTGAATAATTTTGGCCACAGCGGCCAGTTTATTAACAAAACAACATATAACAATAGTCCATAACCATACCAATAGGTATACAAAATTATGAGGGGGGAGTTCTTGGAGCTAAAAGATCTGGCATAACATCCGACCAAACAACCATCAAAAACTCGACCACCATGTTACCCTCAGCCGTACAACCCAGCTCGAGGGCACCGTACTTCCCGTTCCGGGAAGACTAACCACCAAGACTCCCAGGGTAAAACCCCGTCCAGAGCCCAAAACAAAATGCCAGATCAACCCCATCTAATTTAAAGTGCCTGGAATTTTCCTTAAATTCCTTCCCCCGATCAATAATCACCAACTCCAAGAACCCCCACCCCCGCCAACCACGAACAGCCCTGACAACCTCAGGCTTGTGAGTGCCCCAATGAAACCAAGGCTCTCTCGATCCCTTCCTGAATTGCCAGTGCCCATAAATCCATACTTATGTCATCAAGATGTACCCCATTTTCCCTCAAAAAATTACCAACTCCATCTTCCAACTCGAAATGCCCCACGCCTAAAACCCCCATTCCTTGATACAAACTTGCCACTGCCCTGTTCAGTTTCACCCTAGCCCTATTAAGTCCCATTAAAGACCTAGCATGCCTCCGTTTTTTTTTTTTTTGGAACAACATTGGACCACACTGTGAAAAACCCCAGAAAAGATTGTCCACAACCTCAGCAACTCAAAACGTATGTCCCCAATTAATTCGCGAACAGGACACCAAGATCATTACCTTTCGCGTGAATAACCAAAAAATCCGGAGATTTATCCAAGCGGGAAGCTCTGGAAAGTTCCGGCAAAAATTCTGCTCCATGACAACCCCCGAAAACCCAACCAACTAATCACCACCTGCTCACGCCCGAAACCAAGTTGCCGACCATCCGACCTCACGTCCGCTCGCCACACCCCCCAGTACATGAATGAATGTCCGAAGATCCATGCTAGAAAAGGTGCACCACCTGAAATACATACAACAAGAGGACCTAAGCCAAAAAAGAAAAAACTATCTAACAATGTAACACTCTTATTACTGACGTACGTACACTAGGTAGCGATTGGAGCTCCAACTGCCAATATGCCTTATCGCATCCACACACAAAGCCCAAACCATCCGCTTCCGAGGCTGCCCCAATCCTAAAAGAATGTGACCCGTATGCACCTGGATCAAGGCCCACCTTTCGCAGCCCCCTTTCCAAGACAGCCACAAACTGAAACTTAGACAAAAAAGCCCCGTCCGCGTGACATAACAACGGGCCTTTCATGCCCCAACTGCCAATACTTCTCCAAACAACCCCTCGGACACATCAAAGACCCCTCAACACACCCCAAAACAACCCATTTGCCTCTTCCCGCCTAATCAGTTTTTTGAACTCCTGATCCAGAGCGCAATGCCCCCTGCCCAAAATTCTACATCAACCGCCAGCAAACCCCCAGCCCTGGTTTTGCTGTATGAAACCAGATCCCCAAAAACGCAATGCCCCCCAAAAAAGGCTAAGGAATACGCTAACCTGAACAGCGCCACCTCAAAAACTGAACCACAGATGGCTTCCAAAATTCAACCCAAACCTATCAACACCCCGAATGATATATGTCTCCTCTTATCAACAACCCGCTTACCTCTCCAAAAAACCCTGTAAGACCTGCCTAACCAAAAAATTGCTTCGTAACATCTGCCACCCCCTGCAACTTGAAATCAAATGCCATCCCGCTATGAATTTATTTACTTTTGCCGCTGACCAACTGACCTCAGCCGCCCTCCCCACCAAAAACAGCGCCCCCAGAGTCCGATCTTCCTCCTAATCCAGCCCTCCCAAAAAACGACACCCAACTTTGACATACTTGCCAAGAAGATTCATACGACGACCAGGTTTGCCTCGTAACCGATTCCAGAATCAACACTCCTGCTCTTCCATAACCATCTGCCACAGATGCGAGGGGCATTCCACACCCGATGCCTCCGCTCCTGGCGACAGTTCCCGAAAACGTTCCCACTGAAAGCGAGACAAAGCCTCAGCAATGGAATTTCGCATCCCCGGCACATGAACTGCAGAGATCCATGCATTCAATACAAGACACCGAAGGGCCAAAACCAGCACCAACTTGATCACCGGAGGGTATAAGGCCGTCAAACTGTTAATGACAGAAACCACACTCATATTTGTCACAATGAAATCTGACCCTCTGGTTTGCAAACATGCTACCCAAATCGAGACCGCCACCACTATCGGAAACAACTCCAACAAGGCCAAATTTTTTATGAAACCCAAAGACTTCCATGCCTCAGGCCCAGGGCCCACCACACCATTAGGTCCTCCCTATGCTCTTTACTTAGCAGAACGAAATGATGCGCGGCCTTGACACCCGCAGTCGCCAGCAACAACCTACGACAAAAATCAGTCCCATGGCATGATCCTGCATGCAAAGTTCAACATTCCCAAAGAACTGCAACTGCTTCAGCGTCACCTACCTCAATTTCCCCATCCTCTCCACTTCCTGCCTGAGTAGCAACAGCTTGTCCTCTGGCAACCGACACTCCATTTTCAAACAAAATATCATCCAGGTAATGAATGACCAACTGAACTCCGCTTACTTCCCTTAGCAACCATTCCAAAAAAGTGCTCAATGTCTCAAACAAAGAACATGAAATAGCACTCCCCCTCGGTAAACATCTATCAAAATAATAACCCCCATCCCAAAAACACTCCAACAGCGGAATACTGACCGGGTGAAGCGGCACCAGACAGAAAGCGGACTCAATATCCATCTATGCCAACAACACCCCAGCGCCATACCTGCACACCCACTGGACCGCCGTATCAAATGACGTATATTCCAGCGAACACAATTCCCGATCAATACCATCATTCACCGAGCAACCCTTTGGGTATGACAAATGCTGTATCAAATAAAATTTGTTAGGCTCCTTTATTGGTACAACTCCCAAAGGGGAAATAACCACCCCTGCAACTGGCAAACTCGGGAACTGACCAGCCAACCTACCCAATTCCACCCCTTTGCTAACTTTGCACTAACGACCTTAGAGTGCAACACTGCCGAACGCAAATTTTTAACCAAAAAAGGGGACCGAGTGCCCAGGAGGAGGGATCTTAAAACCCTACGCAAAACCATCCAGCAACACCCATGCCTTGTCCCTATCCGGATATCTATTTAAAAAGTGGGCCATCTCTTGAAATCTCACCGGACTCTCCCCTTGACTGGAACCCACACCGTGCTTACCTTACCTACATTTTGACAGTCCATGGCAGGTACCGTTCCAGTGGGAACACACGTGCTTAAACTTGCAACTGCTCCCGTACTTGCACTGACCATCATTGAATTGCCAACAAATCCCTGATTTTTATTTTCCTGCCTGCGTCCCCAAATTACCGCCTCCCTGTCACGCCTGTTGGCTACCGCTACTTCCGGCCCCATGAAAGGACTGCCCATACCTGGCTGTAACCATAACCTTCAGCCAAAGCCCAATGTCCTTCTGGTCCCATTTTAACTCCGGCCAAACCGCTTTGCAAAGCCTAAATCGCTCATCGTACCTCAACCATGTTTGAGCCCCATATGTCCTATGTGCTTCCCCTATAGCGTCCAAGTAACAAGACAAGCCGGAGCAATTCTCCAGAGCTTTCTCCCCCATCACACTCGCAAGTATCATAAAGGCCTGCCACGAATTTGCGAAAGTCAGCGGAATCAGCCTCCACCTACGCTTCTCCAAACAAATATCCATAATAATACCCTTAGGTATACCAAATTATGAAAAGAAAGAGGGGGGGGGGGTTCTTGAAGCTAAAAGATCTGGCATAACATCTGGCAAAACAACCATAGAATTTCAAACCACTATGTTACCCTCAGCTGTCCACCCCAGCTCGAGGGCACCGTACCTCCCGTTCCGGGAAGACTAACCAGCCAAGGCTCCCGGAGTAAAACCCCACCCAGAGCCCAAAAACCCAATGCCAGATCAACACCAACATAATTTAAAGCCTGGAATTTTCTTTAAAATTCCTTCCCCTGATCAATCATCACCAACTCCAAGAACCCCACCACCGCCTCCACTCCGCCGGCAGGACTCAATGACTCACTCCAGACTGGCCACCAACTCCCAGCCCCGGCAGCCATGCCCCCAATGGCGAACCTGAAGGCCCGCTCGCTGCCCCCCCTTAAGCCTTTTCAAAAAACTATGACATGCTGCTCAACAAATCACGCAGCCCCGCCTCTTCTACCCCACTCTGCCCACTTAACACCCCTCATCCGACCTACCCTGCTGACTTCCCCTATCTACCTGCACACTTGCCCCTGCGGGCGACAGACATGACACAGAGCCGTACTCACTTAGCTGCGCGGGTGCTGTGACCCCGCCAGCAGACACTCCAGCATCCCGATGTACCTCGTGCTGTGATCCTCACTTCCGGACTTCGACTTCTCCGGGCTGCTGTCTCGCTCCTGGCCCGCGCCCCTGGCCTCCACATCACCAGGGGGGACCGAAGCAGTGGCTGGGCGCTGAACGGAAGACCTTCTGTCCAGGTGTGACCTGGACTGTATCCCGGACCCAGACCTGCAGGCCCAGTCCGTCCCCCTCACCGCTGCACTGCCAGGCAGACCTTCGTCGCTGCCTGACGCTCTCCGATTGCCCCGCTGCCTTGTAGGGCCAGGCAGGACCCCGTCAAACGGCCCCTGCCCACCCGCTGCCCCAGACTGCCTGCTGTTTCTCCTGCCAGGCCCGATAGCCTGCCGCTCCGGAGGGGTAACTGGTGCCTGCGCTGCCTCCTGGACACCAGCCTCCCTCGCCGCTGCAGTCGCTGTAGGCCTCCACACAGCCGGAGACCAGCGGCTCGGCCCTGAGTCACTATGCCCTCTGGGCGCTTCCCCACTCCTTTCCGCCACCCGGGAAGGCCCAGCTTCCGGTTGGGCCTGCACTCCCAATGTGGCAGTCGCGCGACGGCGTCCCGCACCAGCAGGCCGGCTGAGCGGATTCCTGCAGGACTGAACGCAGAGGGGAGAGGCCGCACCGCTGCGCTGTGTCCTCAGGGTCCCAGGAGGGGCTCCGCAGCCTGCGCCAGCCGCGCACTGTTACCTCCGGGGATAACTGCTCCGGGGGTCTGGATCTTCTCCCTCGCTGGCTCGTCCCCGGCTCTCCTGCGGCCCCGAGGAGGCAGGGTGCAGTCTGGACCACATTGCGTCAGCCAACTCCATAAGGTACACGGTGTGCTTCTGTCCTTCCCGGCTTCCAGAAGAATAATGGTGGTGTTTCCCTCACTTTTTGCCCCAGTAATCTGCCACACCTCCTACTTCCCAACAACTCCACCACCCAGCCAATCACGTTAATGCCCTCCCTATGTTACATTAAAAGCCTGCCCGCCCACCACAGTCATGTGAGGGCCTACACTTAGCTTCGCCCTATTCCGGCTCCTTCTGGATGTGCACAAATGAGAGTTCCCCAAATTAAAGCTCTCATCTGATAGTTCACACTATTATGTCCCTTTGCAGCTATGGCTCACTACTATCTCAGTGTAAGTTGCATAAGGAATAATAGGGAACCCTCAGGACAGTGCCCAACTTGCTTAAAAAGGTAGTCCAATAAGATGATGTTATCAGCTGTCCGATTTGTGAGGAAGAAACTGTTGACGCCACACTGATCACCAGAACAGAAGGCTTTTGTCTCTGATTGCAATGGGACAGCCAGAGATAGTCCTACTGAGAATGAATGGAATGCATCCCCTTCTGACTATCTAGCAATATGGCAATCTAATAAGTGGTCAGACGTCCCCCACTGATTTTGTGGCTATCACCTCGCCTGTGAATAGTTCGTAACATAACTGGAATATCCCTGTAAAAGGGCTGTCTGTTTTTTTAAAACTGTAAAAGTAAATATTTTCAAACACCTCATAAGGATATTCTTAGTTAATACTGTATAGGGAAGTCCTTTATTTACAACCTACATAAATTGACCAATGCATAGATCGCTATGGGTACAATGTTCAAGCATTTCTTTGCATAAATGTACAAATTGTCTCTTCAGAGAGTAAGAGGACTATAACTGTAGCGCCACCTATTGGAAGTAGCAATCCTAAAAGTCAATATTAACCCTTTAACCCCTTCCAGACATGCGCCGTATATGCCGCTGAGGCTGCATTCCAGCAAACTGCGGTACAGATACAGCACCGTGATCGCGCGGGCTCACACTTAGAACTGCCGCGATTGAGTGCGGGTGTCGGCTCTGTGTGAGAGCGGATACCCTGCAGCAATGCCCACGATCAGTGCTAGCACTGATCACGGGCGTTTAACCCCTGTGATGCCGCAGTCACTAGATCCCTTTCTGCTCCCATCGCCACAACGCGATGCGATCATGTTGTGTCGATGGTCTCTATGGTGGCCCAAAGATGGCTGCGGGGTCACTCAGGGACGGTGGCCTGTCTGCTCATGCTCAGAGCAGGAGCTGACATATCTCCTACCTGCATGTCAGACGCTGCTCTAATGCTCTGCAGTGGAGTAGCATTGCAGAGAATTAGATCAGCGATCTGTCACTATACAGTTTATGACCCATCCAAGAACAATGTAAAAAAGTTAAAAAAAGTTAATAAAAATTGTAAAAATGTTTTTTAAAAAAATCACAAAATAAAGAACAAAAAAAAGAAAAAGTATTAATCCAATAAATACATTTATTTATGTAAAAATAATAATAATAAAAAAGTACACATATTTGGTATCACAGCGTCCGGAACGACCTGACCTGTAAAATTGGCCTATTAGTTAACCCTTTCAGTGAACACCATAAAAAAATAAATAAAAGAGGCAAAAAACTATGCTTTAATATCATACCTACGAACAAAAAGTGGAATAAAACGCGATCAAAAAGTCCAATCTAAATAAAAATGGTATCTATGAAAACATCATCTTGTCCCACAAAAAAAACAAGCCGCAAAACAGCTCCATCAGGGGAAAAAGAAACAAGATATAGCTGTCAGAATAAAGCGATGCAAAAATAATTATTTTTCCTATAAAATAGTTTTTGTGCAAATGTAACAAAACATAAAAATGTGGTATCGTTGTAATTATACTGACCCGAAGAATAAAGCTGCCTTATCAATTTTATCACATGAGGAACAACATAAAAAAATAATTAAATTCCTGAACAGAGAAGCACATTGCTAAGGAGAGTAAAACTAATCCCAAACTGTTCTTCAACTATATCAATAGTAAAAGAATCAAAAGTGAAAGTGTAAACACCTTAAAAAATTATGAGGAAAGAATGGTTGTAGATGACGAGGAAAAAGCTAATATATTAAACACTTTCTTCTCCATGGTATTCACGGTGGAAAATGAAATGCTAGGTGAAATGCCGAGAGACAAAACCATATATTAAGGATCACCAATCTAACCCAAGAAGAGGTGCGAAACCAGCAAAATCTCCGGGTCCGCATGGCATACACCCACGCGTACTAAGAGAACTAAGTAATGTAATAGACAAACCATTATTTCTTATATTTAAGGACTCTATAGCGACGGGATCTGTTCCACAGGACTGGCGCATAGCAAATGTGGTACCAAAAGGGCTCTAAAAGTGAACCTGGAAATTATAGGCCAGTAAGTCTAACTTCTATTGTTGGTAAGAATAATGAGCCCCATATATTGCTCCATACAGAATAATTGGTCCCATATAATGTTCCATACAGTACATGATGAGCTCCACATAATGCTACAGTATATGATGGTCCCCATATAATGTGCCATACAGTAAAGGACGGTCCCCATAGAGTAGAATGAGCCCCACATATTGCTCCATACAGTATAATGAGTCGCATATAAAGCTCCATACAGTATATGATGGGCCCCATATATTGCTCCATACAGAATGGGCTCCATATAATGCTCCATACAGAATAGGCCCCATATGTGCTCCATACCCTATATGATGCCCCATAAATAATGAATCCCATATGATGCTCCAGTATATGATGGGCCCCATGGATGATGCTCCATTGTATGATGGGCCTATATATTGCTCCATATATAATGGGCCCCATATGATGCTGCAGTATATGATGGGCCCCATAGATGATGCTCCAGTGTATGATGGGCCCCATTTATAATGCTCCAGTGTATGATGGGCCCCATGGATGATGCTCCAGTGTATGATGGGTCCCATTTATAATGCTCCAGTGTATGATAGGCCCATATAATGCTCCATATATAATGGGCCTCATATGATGCTCCAGTGTATAATGGGCCCTATCTATGATGCTCAAGTGTATGATGGGCCCCATATATAATTCTCCAGTGTACAATGATCCCCATATATTGCTCCAAACATTAAAAAAAATGAAATACGTCTCCTCGCTGGGCACTGCTCTACTCTAGACTCCTCAGCGTCGGTAACTTCCAGCTCTCTGCACTTGGACTGTTCAGGCAGAGTGCGTACAGACATGACGTCATCACGCTCTCTGACCTGAATATCACTGTCAGGAAACGCGGAAGAGGTCACAGCGGTGGAGCAGTGAGAGGTAAGTATTGCAAGTGCTGGGGCCCTGAGCAAGCAGGGGGGCCCACTCGTGGGCGACGGGACTGGCACAGGGCCCCTCATAGTACGACGGTGTCTCTGACGGTGAGTGGGCCCCCCCACCGGCGTACTATGAGGGGCCCTGTGCCAGTGCCATCGCCCACGAGTGGGCCCCCCTCCTGCTCAGGGCATCGCCACTTGCCCGGGTGCGCCAGGTGCTGACGCTGGCCCTGGGGGGGTACAGCCCAGTTAGGGAGGTGGAAAAACTTGCATATGTTGAGGTGTAGGCTGGACATTCAGCAGCTACAAATGGAGGAATTGGAGAAGTCGGAGGAAGAGGAGGACAAAGCGAGCCATTTTGCTGGCAACCTATGTGTCATCAGTGGAAGGTGGGACAAAATCCTTTGAAACCATGCATGGTTCATTTTAATGAAGGTGAGATCACCAACATTTTGGGTCGACAGCCGGGTCCTTCTTTCTGTCAGGATTGATCCAGCAGCACTGAAGACTCTTTCTGATAGCACACTACCAGCAGGGCAAGCGAGCTCCTGTAAGACATATTGTGCCAATTCAGGCCAGGTGTCCAGCTTACAGGTCCAGTAGTCAAAGGGGAATGAACTGTGAGGGAGAACATTGATAGGGGAGGAGAGGTAATTTTGAACCATAGTTGACAACTGCTGTCTCCTGTGTGTTGCAGTCGATTCAGTATTAACAGTCGTGTGAGCGGTACTCGAGAAATCAGTCCACAACATGGTCATGAAACCACTGTCTCCAACGCCAGTTCGGCTGTATGCACCAAGAACACCTCTTCCATCTTGCCCAGTACTGCTCGTGGTAGAACCTGCAACGCTGCTGTGTGCTGGGAATGCCTGTAACAAACGGTTCACCAGAGTTGCATTACAGCCTGCCTCTGTTCGCACAGCCTCTCAACCATGTGCATGGTGGAGTTCCACCTTGTTGCAACGTCTATGATTAGGCGGTGCTTGGGGAGGTGGAGCGATTGCTGCAGCCTCTGCATACAACTGGAGTCTACGGGCGAGCAACGGATGTGCGAGCACAGTATTTGCACCTTATGGAGCAGGGCTGTTAACTCCAGAAAATTATTTATGAAGCACTGCACCACCAGGTTCAAGGTGTGAGCCAGGCAAGGTATGTGTCGGAGTTTTGCCAGGGCTATGGCCGCCACAAAATTCCGTCCGTTATCACTGACTGCCTTGCCTGGCTCAAGATGTAGACTGCCCAGCCATAACTCAGTTTCTCGCTGCAAGTAGTCGGCCAGTACCTCCGCGGTGTGTCTGTTGTCGTCCAAAGACATCATCTTTAAACAGCCTGCTGACGCTTACCACTAGCTGTTCGATAGTGGGACACCTCGTGTGCAACACTGCCAGCTGCGGATGGAGTGCTCGTGCGACTGCGCTCTGTCGACGAGCTGTCACTTCTGGAGGAGGAGGAGGGTCGAACGCCTACAGCCAACTGTTTCCTATACTGTGGGCTAGGCAGCACTGTCCCACCGCCGTTGTCCCCTGTGGACCCTGCATCCACCACATTTACCCAGTGCACAGTGATGGACACGTAATGGACCTGGCCATGCCTACTGGCCCATGCATCTATTGTGAGGTGCACCTTTCCACTCACTTATTGTTTGAGTGCATGGACAATGCTGTCTTTCACATGCAGGTGGAGGGCAGGGATGGCTTTTTTAGAAAAATGCCGACTGGGTAGGTCATAGCATGGGACAGCGTAGGCCATGAGCTCTGGGAACGCTGCGATTTCAACCAAATGGAAGGACATCTTCTCTAATGAGATCAGTTTGGCAATGTAGGCGTTCAAAGCCAGTGTACGCGAATGAGAGGATGAGTACTTTCTTGTCCTACTCAGAGTGTCTGCTAGGGTGAGCTGGACTTGAGAGCTGCATATGGGGGAACTAGCGGTGGACATGACGGACTGAGAGGGGGTTGGTGATGGTGATGGTGGTGGTGGTGATGGCCTAGATTCAGTCTTTCGTTGCAAAAACATTGTGATTCCCTGACTGCTTTGGCCTTGCAACGACACCTCAACATTCCTTGCTGGGAGTGTGCTAACTGGTGGGCTTGCAGTGGGGGAAGTGATGGAGCGTTGCTGGCTACCTTCAGTCGGAGTAGGTGCACATGTGCTACCTGAAGTTTTGTACTCCGTCCACGCTTGTGTGTGGCCCAGCTATGTAAGGCACACATAAAAATCCAGGAGAGTGCACAGGAAGGTAATCGCAACGCTTGATATGCATTCACTGCCACTCACTCTTTCAGACACACCCATCTGAGATATAAGAGGGAGTGACACGTAGCAATTGGGGAGTGAGTGTTCCGTTTGATTTCAGTCAGTTAGCTTCTGTCTAAGGACAGAGCAGCCATTCAGTCTCAGTCCAGTCTGGACTTGGAGGATACTGAGAGCTGTGCAGGGAGCTCTGGGAGAAAGCTGACATTTCCATCGAAAGCTACAAGTGCTTATGTTAAGAGCGGGAAGCAGGGCGAAGGGCGCAGTGGAGAAGACAGAGAGAAGTGCTTTAGGTATTGGATTGCCTGCACTAAATCACCGGACACCGGGGTCCGAAGCGTTGCTAGTGTTTCAAGCATAGTAACAAGAAAACCGGAGGCATCTGGACTACAGGTCGCAGAGTGCAGCCCAAAGCGTCAATACGTAACCGGAGTCAGGGAGAACGGGGACTTTGAGTCAAGCGCAGACAAAAGTAAGGACTTAGTTCTCACCACTTAGAAGGCTCCACCACAATGTTGGCCGGGCATCACAGCTATTGAGAAAGCTGGAGGGTTCAGAGTTAACTTCGCTTCAGGCAAGTTGGACTCACATACATTGGAAGTAAAGGAGGCCTCTAACCTGCTCAGCGGTTACCCGAATGTGCACTCTCCACCCCAACCAGCTCCCCGGGATCTTGCTGAAACACCTTCAAGTAAAAGGTATGAAAAGAAGCTGCATTGTGTGTGACTGAATTCTTAACTACACCCTGCATCATCACCATAGACTTCCAGGGACCAGTCTCACCTGTGGGAGACTTACCACCCAGCTGCCCCATAACATCCCCTGTGAAGATCATTATAGCAGCGCTGGTCCAATTAACCAGATACCACAGGTGGCGTCACGAACTACCTAACCTACAAATCCCCTGTAAATATCCCCCATTGCACGACCGCCAGGGCCACGGACCGAGCCACCGCTACCAGTGACAACTCCCATAGATTTCCATGGGCTCGGCTCCGAGTACCCTATAGCCCTGGTAACCACAATTGTGGTGCGTGGTCGAAACAACTTTGGCATCACGAACAGGATGCGAAGCTTGCAATTGTGAGTCCTGTGTGCCTATATTGAACTGTTTGGTGAAAAAGACTGTTTGCTGCATTTGGCACCAAATACCGCCATTTTACCGCCATATTGGCGCCCTGAGGCGCTGGTGAAGAAGGTGGGCGTGCATTCGTGGGCGTGTACCCCCCTGTGGCGCGAAAGATATGGCCGCCCTCTCCAAATGCTACTATAATGTGCGGTCCTGCCCCACTGCTAAAGAAATCCGCCTCCTCTTCATCCTCTATGCGAAGAGGAGGAGACGCAAATCCCGCCTCCACGGAAGAGACCGGACTGTTCCTGATGGAAACTACAGTCTGGCCTGGGACGAGATGGCGGAAGGACAGGAGAATCTGTGCAGAGGACCGGAGGCATATAAACCCTGCTTACCGGAAGATTTATCACCTGTGCCGGAGCTGTCCCCAGATCGGGACACTAGCACCGCCATGCTGGAGCTGCAGAAGGAGAACGCGGAGCTCAGAAGACAAATCCAACGTCGTACAGATTTGCAGGAGACGGAGAGACGCTGGCGTGCCCAGACACAGCGGCTGCTGTGGGACGCAGTGCTCTCTCCCACAAGCATAACGCCGTCTCCTAATTTCCCAAGTTCCCTGTTGAAGAAGGCTAAAGAGAGATCGGAGGTTGCCCCCAAAAGTGCTGTACCTGATCCCACCGATGCGGAGGTGGAGGAGAAGGAGGCTGAGGAGGTTCTGCCCGGTCCGGAGTGCCAGCCAGGCCAGGAGGCCACAGCAGAGTACGGTTCCCGGTAAGATCACCGGAGGGGTCCCAGCCATCGTTGCCGGAAATCGACTGGGATGAGATGGAGCGTCTGGACGACGTGACTTACGACCTCCAAACCGGAAATGCCTGGCAGCACTGCGAGAAAGTGAGACAACAGCAGGAGGAAGATAGAAAGACACAGCGAGACCGACAGGAATGGCATGAAAAGTTCTTCGCTGATAAAGAAACCGTCCGCCGAGATAAAGGTACCCGACGGGAACCGCGGCGGCAGGGGTGCGTCACCGAGTTTCAGCTCCGCAAGGGCTGGGGCTTTATCCGCGAGCCGGGCCTCTATGCAGGGGTCTTTGTGAGTTGCCGGGACGTGGAGTCCCACTTGCCCATCGGTCATCCTGGGAGGGACCTGATAAATGGGGACATTGTGAGCTATACACGTCACTGGGGCTTAAAGGGGTGGTATGCCCTGAACGTCTCCATCGTCAGTGACCCCGTCCCCGACGAAGCGTCTCAGTCCCACGCTCTCACCGCACCAGGCCGTGCCCCGGCATCGCCCCCTGCATACTCATCTCGACCTACGTCGCCCCCTGCATCGCAACTGGCGACCTACTCGGCATCGCAATCTGCGACCCACTTTGCAACGCCCCTGCGGCTATCTCAGCAACGCAACCGGCATCGCAAGTTAATGTGGCCCCTGCAGTGACGCAATCGGCGTCCTCCAGAAAAAGAGAACCCGTTGGGTCCACCGTTAAAATGAGAACTGTGGCCACTCAAACGCTAATAGCAGGTCATGACTTGTTTGTAATGCGTTCGAAGGAACACCGCGTCGTTCCAGCCCAGGAGTGGAAGACGTTATAGAAATTAGCAAGAAAAGTGAAGACCGGTAGGACCCAGACAGGGGTTTACCGTATCCAAGAATTGTAAAAAGTTGATAAAAGAAGATTTGCCAATTTGCACTTTATTGCTGTGTATGATGATGTTTTATATATTGAGTAGAATACCCGGGTGGGTACAAGGTTAAAGAGTTTAAAAAGCTAAGGAAGTAAATGTGTTGATTGCATAGTTTGCATAAAATACCCCGGTTGGGTAAATACAGTTAAATTATAATGTGAATACTGGAAGTGTATATATGTGTTTAACCAACCCTCATGGACTGAGAGGCTGTGGACTGTGCCAGCCCAAGAACTTGCTTTGTAAATAGTTGCGCTTCGGTGCATTATCTTGGTTTTACATGAAACCACTACTATCTACCTCTGAAGAAAAACCCGTATGGTGTGGCCTAGAGTGAGGTCTGCAGTCAGAAGTCCTGCAGCCCACCCAGGACCCACGTGGGAGGTTTTTGGTGCGGGTCCTCCACAAGTATCTTGTATTTATGAGAATGTTTGATACTTTTGATACTTTTGTATTTTTCTAATGTACAAATTGTAACGTTCAAGAAGTCTTACCTCCCGGATGGGATGAGTTAAAATGTTGTTGTTAATGCAAAACAAAAATGTTTTCTTTTTCTCTTTTACAGCCCGGAGTGCTGTGTTTAATCAAGGGGGATGTGTGGCCCAGCTATGTAAGGCACACATAAAAATCCAGGAGAGTGCACAGGAAGGTAATCGCAACGCTTGATATGCATTCATTGCCACTCACTCTTTCAGACACACCCATCTGAGATATAAGAGGGAGTGACACGTAGCAATTGGGGAGTGAGTGTTCCGTTTGATTTCAGTCAGTTAGCTTCTGTCTAAGGACAGAGCAGCCATTCAGTCTCAGTCCAGTCTGAACTTGGAGGATACTGAGAGCTGTGCAGCGAGCTCTGGGAGAAAGCTGACATTTCCATCGAAAGCTACAAGTGCTTATGTTAAGAGCGGGAAGCAGGGCGAAGGGCGCAGTGGAGAAGACAGAGAGAAGTGCTTTAGGTATTGGATTGCCTGCACTAAATCACCGGACACCGGGGTCCGAAGCGTTGCTAGTGTTTCAAGCATAGTAACAAGAAAACCGGAGGCATCTGGACTACAGGTCGCAGAGTGCAGCCCAAAGCGTCAATACGTAACCGGAGTCAGGGAGAACGGGGACTTTGAGTCAAGCGCAGACAAAAGTAAGGACTTAGTTCTCACCACTTAGAAGGCTCCACCACAATGTTGGCGGGGCATCACAGCTATTGAGAAAGCTGGAGGGTTCAGAGTTAACTTCGCTTCAGGCAAGTTGGACTCACATACATTGGAAGTAAAGGAGGCCTCTAACCTGCTCAGCGGTTACCCGAATGTGCACTCTCCACCCCAACCAGCTCCCCGGGATCTTGCTGAAACACCTTCAAGTAAAAGGTATGAAAAGAAGCTGCATTGTGTGTGACTGAATTCTTAACTACACCCTGCATCATCACCATAGACTTCCAGGGACCAGTCTCACCTGTGGGAGACTTACCACCCAGCTGCCCCATAACATCCCCTGTGAAGATCATTATAGCAGCGCTGGTCCAATTAACCAGATACCACAGGTGGCGTCACAAACTACCTAACCTACAAATCCCCTGTAAATATCGCCCATTGCACGACCGCCAGGGCCACGGACCGAGCCACCGCTACCAGTGACAACTCCCATAGATTTCCATGGGCTCGGCTCCGAGTACCCTATAGCCCTGGTAACCACAATTGTGGTGCGTGGTCGAAACACTTGCAAGTGCATGGTGATTAAATGTCTAAGCATGCAACTGGTATTCAAATTTCGGAGATTTCATACTCGGCTAAAGGTCCTTCCGCACTTCTTACAGATAACCTTTGCCTCATCAATAGGATTTTGGTCAAAAAAGTGCCACACTGCACTCTTCCTGCTATGGTATACATTTTCAGGCTTGCACGCTGTGCTAATTTGACCATCTGGCCAAGCTGTCCTGGAACTCTTTGTTTTTTTAACACGTTTTTGGACTGCTACGGGCCTGCCAGATAACCGCTGCTGCGATGTCGCTGCCTCCTCTTCTGAGCTATTGCCATCCATCACCTCCTCTTCAATTTCATCTGCACCTTCCTCTGTGTCACCGTGTAAGGGGTATAGTATACGGGAAGGGGCATCTGAGTTTCATCAGGTTCAGATTCTGGCTCAGTGGACTGAGAGGGCAATGCAGTGCTCTGGGTCAATGTACCAGCTGAATCATCTAGCAGTGGCTGTGCATCAGTGCACTCCATGTCAGATTCATCTTGGACTGGGGAATTCAGGATTTGACTTAATAACCCAGGCATGGTATGTGAAAAGAGCTCCATGATGTAATCTGAAGTGTGGCCTGCCTCATCCTTCACTTTTGGTGGGGGTGAAGGACACAAGGAAAGGTGTTGTTCCTGACCAGGAGCCTGCACTGACGACTCAGTGCTTGCATTTTTTGAAACTTCAGAAGAGGAGGCGATAGAGCTGGAGGCTGTTTCGGCAATGTAAGCCATAACCTGTTCCTGATGCTCCGGCTTTAAAAGCGGCTTACCTACTCCCAGAAAAGGGAACCTTCCAGGCCTTCTTGAGCCAGACGATGACGCAGGCTCAACACCTCCTGCCTTAGGTGCTATTGTGCTTTTTGCACTACCAGCAGATGCACCACCACCACCATGAGTACCAGCTGGCCCCCCCGCCCACGTCCGCGGCCTCTTCCACCATACTTCCTCATGTTTGGGAAAATGTACCAAAAATGCCAACCGATATATGGTACTGTATCAGAAGCGTACAGCTGTATACAGTCTAGGGGTAATTGTAAATCTCCGTAAATATTTAGGGAGTAGCACACAGACGCTCACAGGCTCAGTATGGTTTAGACCAGAGAATAAAAAGCAGAAAAAGGGTACTGTATCTGAAGATAACAGGTGTATACAGTCTAGGGGCAATTGTAAATCTCCGTATATATTTCCGGAGTCACACACAGACGCTCTCAGGCTCAGTATGGATTAGACAAGAATATAAAAAGCTGAAACAGGGTACTGTATCACAAGCGTACAGCTGTATACAGTCTAGGGGTAATTGTAAATCTCTGTATATATTGCCGGAGTAACACACAGACGCTCACTCATTATGGATTAGACCAGAATATAAAAAGCAGATAAAGGACATTGTATCTGAAGATACCAGGTGTAATTAGTCTAGGGGTAATTGTAAATCTCCGTATATATTTCCGGAGTAACACACAGACGCTCACAGGCTCAGTATGGATTAGACATGAATATAAAAAGCTGAAAAAGGGTACTGTATCACAAGCGTACAGCTGTATACAGTCTAGGGGTAATTGTAAATCTCGTATATATTTTTGGAGTAACACACAGACGCTCACAGGCTCAGTATGGATTTGACCAGAATATAAAAGCAGAAAAAGGGTACTGTATCAACAGATACCAGGTGTATATAGTATAGTGAAAAAATTGGTAAATCTCCTTATATATTTCAGGAGTCACACACAGACGCTCTCAGGCTCAGTATGGATTAGACAAGAATATAAAAAGCTGAAAAAGGGTGCTGTATCACAAGCGTACAGCTCTATACAGTCTAGGGGTAATTGTAAATCTCCATATATATTGCAGGAGTAACACACAGATGCTCACTCAGTATGGATTAGACCAGAATATAAAAAGCAGATAAAGGGCACTGTATCTGAAGATACCAGGTGTATATAGTATAGGGGTAAATTGTAAATCTCCGTATATATTGCCGGAGTAACACACAGACGCTCTCAGGCTCAGTATGGATTAGACAAGAATATAAAAAGCTGAAAAAGGGTACTGTATCTGAAGATAACAGGTGTATATAGTATAGGGGTAAATTGTAAATCTTCGTATATATTGCCGGACTAACACACAGACGCTCTCAGGCTCAGTATGGATTAGACCAGAATATAAAAAGCAGAAAAAGGGTACTGTATCTGAAGTGTTATGTTACGGTAGCTGAGGAGTGCAGGTAAAAAAGGAAATACACCAGAGCAGTTGGAATCTATGAGATTGCAGTACCTGACTAACCACCGCAACTAGAGGCAGCCGTGGAGCGTTCCTACGTTGGTCCTAGACGCCTCGTCACAGCCTGAGAAACTAACTACACCTAAAGATAGAAATAGGAAAGCTATCTGCCCGGAGCAGAACCCCAAAGATAATAGAAAGCCCCCAAACATGTAATGGCGGTTAGACAAGAGGAAATACTGACACAGAAAGAAAATAGTATGAGCAAACGCTGGGGCCCAAACTATCTAAATAGAAAAGGACAGGAAGGGTACTTACTGCAATCTCAGAAAACCCTGAAAAAACACCAACTCTACTAATTTCAAAATCACCTGAGATCACACGACCTCTACCACCTAAATTAGTTCTCTGGTGTAACAAAATCAAAACAGCAGCCACTGAAAAAACTGGAAAAAGCAAAAGTACAAAACACAGTGGCTGGACTAAACTGAGAGGGCAAAAGCCCCCGGAGGGGACCCTGAAGGCCCCCACAGAAGTGCAGGACCAAATGCAAAAATATAGCAAAAACACAAAATAAGAAATTGTCTTATCTGATAGCAGGAGATGCAGACACGACACAGCAGGCTACAAGGGAAACTGGAAAGAAGGATTCAGACCAGAACAATTGATCACCGGCAACCCTGATGGGAAAATGACTCCCTTATATAAGACCAATCAGTAACACCTGATTCCCAGTCCTCACAATCCTCACTAGTACCGCTTGTAACCACCAGAGGGAGCCTCTGCTCAGAACTCATCTCAAACCCATTCACAACAGTACCCCCCCCTTGAGGAGGGGTCACCAAACCCTCATTTGAGCAACCAGGTCGGTCAGGATGAGTTCTATGATACGCACGGATAAGTCTCCTAGCATGGATGTCTGAAGCAAACACCCAAGAATTGTCTTCCTGACCATAACCTCTCCATTTAACCAAATACTGGAGTCTTCGTCTAGAAAAACGAGAATCCAATATTTTCTCAACCACATACTCCAGATTGCCCTCAACCAAAACAGGGTCAGGAGGCACAGCAGCAGGAACCACTGGCTCAACAAACCTCTTCAACAAGGACTTGTGGAACACGTTATGGATCTTAAATGTCCCTGGAAGAAGCAAACGAAAAGAAACAGGATTAATAATCTCCATGATCTTATAAGGTCCAATGAACCTAGGCTTAAATTTAGGAGATGCTACTCTCATATGAATATTCTTTGAGGACAACCAGACCAAGTCCCCCACTTTAAACCGAGGACCATCAGTCCTATGCCGGTTAGCAAACCGCTGGGCCTTCTCCTGAGAGAGGGACAACCTCTCCACTACCTGGTCCCAAATCTGCTGCATACGCTCAACAACAGAGTCAACACCTGGACAGACAGAAGCCTCCGTCTGTCCTGAAGAAAATCGAGGGTGAAACCCAGAATTACAGAAAAACGGAGACATCAAAGTGGCAGAGCTAGCCCTATTATTAAGAGCAAACTCAGCCAAAGGCAAAAAAGAGACCCAGTCATCCTGATCAGCAGACACAAAGCATCTTAGATAAGTCTCCAATGTCTGGTTTGTTCTCTCAGTTTGACCATTGGTCTGAGGATGAAATGCCGAGGAGAAAGACAATTGAACACCCAGTTTAGAACAAAAAGTCCTCCAAAATCTGGAAACAAACTGGACTCCTCTGTCAGACACAATGTTCTCAGGAATGCCGTGTAAACGAACCACGTGCTGAAGGAACAACGGCACCAATTCAGAGGAGGAAGGCAACTTAGGTAATGGCACAAGATGTATCATTTTGGAAAACCTATCACAAATTACCCAGATGGTGGTCATTCTCTGAGAAACAGGAAGATCGGAAATGAAATCCATAGAGATATGGGTCCATGGTCTCTTGGGCACAGGCAATGGCATCAACAAACCACTAGAGCCAGAGCAAGGCTTGGAGCGAGAGCAAGTCCCGCAGGACTGCACAAATTCCCTGACATCGCGAGACAAGGTAGGCCACCAAAAGGACCGACTAACCAAGTCTCTGGTACCAAAAATTCCGGGATGCCCAGCCAATGCGGAACAATGAATCTCAGACATCACACTCTTTTTCCATTGGTCCGGGACAAACAATTTTCCAACAGGGCAGCGCTCGGGCCTATCCACCTGACACCCCTCCAGAGCAAGTCTCAAATTGGGCGAGATGGCAGAAAGAACTACACCCTCCTTCAAAATAACAGAGGGATCAGATAGCTCAGGAGAGTCCGCAAGGAAACTCCTCGAGAGGGCATCCGCCTTAACATTCTTAGTGCCAGGAAGAAAGGAAACCACAAAATTAAAACGTGTGAAAAACAAGGCCCATCTGGCCTGTCTAGGATTGAGTCGCTTGGCAGATTCCAGATAGACCAGATTCTTATGGTCCGTAAGGACCACCACCTGATGTTTGGCTCCCTCCAGCCAATGTCTCCACTCTTCAAAAGCCCACTTCATGGCCAATAACTCCCGATTACCCACGTCATAATTACGTTCAGTAGGAGAAAATTTTCGAGAGAAAAAGGCACAAGGGTTACTTTTAGAGGTCTCTGGATCTTTTTGGGACAAAACGGCACCTGCCCCAATTTCAGA
>JARQOD010000002.1:98205400-98272826 GCA_033576555.1 Oophaga sylvatica | reverse complement strand
ATTTTTTTCCCAGTTTTAAAATAAGAAAAAAGGAGGTTGGTAAAGTCGAAAGGTACCCAAAGCCTATAAAACCCGGGATCGGGGAAAGGGGGACTTTAGCAGTGCACGAAAAAAGAAACTTAGTTTTCCAAAAATCTATAATCAAACTAAAAGGGCTCCCCCACAATTTTGGGCCCGGCTAGTTCTATTAAAAGATTGCACTTGCTTTACAAGTTTACTCAACACACAAAAAAGGAAAAGGGGGCTCAAACCTGCTCAACAGTTTTCCTGAATGGCTTTCTCCAACTGCCCAGCTTCCCCGGGACAACCGCAACATCACAAAAAAGGTAGGAAAAGACTGCATTGTTTACAAATTTCTTATCGCACCCTATCCCACCATAACTTTGGGGGACCATCCCCCCTGTGGGGGACTTAACCCCTACTGCCATAACATCCCCCAGAGATCTACCCGCAGCGCGGTCAATGGGTCAGAAACCCAGGGGGCTCACGAATTAAAACTAAAAACCCCTGAAAATTCCCCATTGCATACCCCCAGGCCAGGGACCGACTCTGCGCCATGACATTCCCCATAGACTTCCATGGTCGGTTCCGGGTACCCCATCCCCTGGACCCCAATGTGGTGGCGCACTTTCTGCCCCGGGGATAGAGGGTGTTTTTCTAAAAAAAAAAACCCAAAGGGGGGGCTTATGGTTTTTGGTATGGACTCTGTCCTTAAAAGAAAAAAAAGTGGGTTTTATTTTCCACAACTTTTACATTACCTATCAGAATGCAGGGTATACTTATATGGTATATTTGCGGGCAAAGGTGAAGGCAGTCATTTTTTCAAACTTTGTGGAGTTTTTTATTAGGGGTATAAATGGCGCAGTTTGTTATTTTGGACCGCGTACATTTTTCCCTTTCTAGAAGCAGACAAATGTTGAATGTCATGAGTTTTTCCCGGCTATATCTCGGATTTTCCATGGGAAAGCAGGGGTTAAAAAAAGCTTTTTTTAATTTCGCGAATAAAGACCCCCCGTATATTTTGGAAAATTTTGTTATCAAATTACGTTATCTAATATGTTATGAAAAATGTCATTTTCAGCAAAATGGTGTCTTTCACGGACCCTCTTCTATCCAGGACCCCCAGCGAGGTGATTTCCTGCTCAGAATCCGGATAAAGGATTGTGGTTCAGGTTATATTGGTCCAATGTCATTATTACTTTCAGATATTTTTATATTCTTTGGCTCTTACATGTGGAGACACCTGTTTAACTCCATATCCTTAAAGTCCTTTTACAACTCTATAAAATCCATGTTAAATTCATAAAGAATCAATCCTATATCTATAGAGGCCCCTGTACAAGGCAAAACAGACCCCCTACATGTAACTCCAAAGTGCCATCATGTTGCTGAGGTTGGAGAGTGAACTTCAGAAACTCCTTCCCAAAAGGAAATGCTATAAATGTTCATATCAGCAAAGCCTCTGCTTCCCAGATCAGATATAAGCATATCTCATTCTCTATAGTTCTTAAGTTCTGTTATATAAGGCTATTTAAAGGGAATCTGTTAGTAGGATTAACCTCCAAAGCCGTCTATATCGGATGTAGGTCATAGGAGGCTGAATAAAATGATACCTTGATATCTGCGATCCGATGTCTTATTCCAGAGAAATCCACATTTATCTTAATATGTAAAATGAGCTGTTTCAGGACTATGGGCCGGACACTGATCTGCATGAGACTCCGCCTCCAGAGATTATTTTACAGCAAAGGGAGTGTTAACAGTGTGAGACATGTAATGACTGACAGTCTGCTCTCCTGATCTCACTGCACAGCTGTGTGTGATTTAATTAAAATAGGACTGCGGAACTGAGCCTTGTCTCATTACAAACACATTTGCAGCCCCATTGAGGCTCAGAATCTAAATTCCCCATCAGAATGTGTGTGTGTATCTATAGTATATTTTTTAACATATAAACATATGAAAAGTTTAAAAGATAATAAAAAAAAAATCCAGAATACCGTCTATAATAAAAAAACTCTAAAAAGCAACCCTCCTGTTTTACTTTTTTATTTTACCACTGGAGTGGTGCTTCCAATCTAAGTTCACTGTGCCTAGTCTTATACTTTAATTTCCTATCTGTGAGTCTCCAGCAGTTTGTGACCTGTCGGATCGCTCCCATGTTTGCTGTACGACGGAAGTCACAACTCAATGTAAGTCTATGAGAGCCACAATAAAACCAGAGCGAGGTTCTCATAGACTAAGGGCCCCGTTACGCGCTTCAATGTCCCAGCGATACCACCAATGATCCGACGTGGATGGGATCGCTGGGACATCGTTAGCTGATCGCTGGTGAGCTGTCACATAGGCAGACTCACCAGCGATCAGGACCAGTGAGCACGCCGGTATCCAAGGTAAACAGCAGGTAACTAAGCGCCGCGCGGCGCTTAGTTACCCACTGTTTACCCTGGATACCAGCTCCCAGCATCTGCTGTACGGCGCTGGGAGCTCGCTGATCGTTGGTCTCCTGCTGTCACACGCAGCGATGAGTGCTAGCCAGCGGGAGACCAACGATACATTTAAGGTCTAGTACATTCTGCAACGATTAACAATCAGCCGACTGATCGTTACTGCGTGTCACACGCAACGATGTCGTTTCGACATCCCATCGTTCACGATATTGTAGCATGTAACGGGGCCTTACACTGAGAACTTCTGACTGCTACCTCTGACTTCTGGTTAGTCTGAAGTTGTGGTTATAAAATGGTGGCACAGGACTGGAGCGGCGCTGGGAAGAGCTAAACACAGCAGTTGGTATGTAAAATACTGGGGGCAAGGAACTTATGTTAGTGGCACCACTCCAGCACTGAAATAAAAAAAAAAAAAACGCTGTAGTGGTGCTGTAAAGATTAAAGAGGTATTCCCACCTCCAAAATCCTATCCAAATATGCATAATAATAATAATGTTAGAAAATACCTCCAATTAGAAATGTAGTATAGTTCTTCTGATTTGCTTTGTCGTTTACCCCATGTGCAGGGCATTGCAATAGCTTAGGTATCCATGGTTACAACCACTCATATAGTGACAGTTAGCTGTTAGTTGTAAACATGGGATACCTAAGCTACTGCAATGCCATGCACATGGGTTAAGCGACATAACAAATCAGAAGAACTATACTACATTTCTAATTGGAGGTATTTGCTTATGTTATTATCACACCTACAACATATTGGGATCTAGAAGATGTGTATACCCCTTCAACTGTTGTTTTGTTTATTTCATTTATTTCCCATATAGTACACATGAAAATGAGAGTTTTTGTAATGTATCTTATGAGAGAAATCTGTTTCACTGTTTATCCTGCAGAAATGATTTTTTCACTTTGTAAACTTAGGGCCCGATTTTATGTTAGCATTCTGCCATAAACAGCTTTAAAAAGTCGCATAAGTTTGGTGCAACTGGTGACCTGGCTAAAATTATGGGACTTTTGGTGTTCTCAGTCCATTTCCCTCAGCTCTGAAAAATGTGGGATCTTCTGGAGTGACACAGAAAGGGAAAGGATTGATCCAGCTTCCAGTCCATGATTCCAAGATAGGTTGAAAATAATGAATTCTTTATTTCCAAAGTTAAAATATAGTCATAGTGGCGTGGATCACAAGCTCCCGGACAGATCATACCGCATCGAAGGGTGAGCTGTTTTTTCTTTTCCTTTTTTTTACTGCTTCTGGGGTGAGACAGGTGTTGGTGACTGCTGCTCATCAAATTTGGGACAAGTGGCAGTAGTCACTATTCCACAAATCTTACTCCAGCAGGGGACTAGAGTAGGATTTGTGGTCAGGCACAGACAGGTGCTCTCCACTTGTCTGGTGCCTCTGATTCATGAAGAGGCGAAATACGCCGGTCTTGATGAATCAGGACCCAAGTATTCAGCAAAAGATGTACTCAGTGAATAGAGATTTCCCCATTATCGAGATAGAAGGTGACAGTTGCTGCTCATGAAGTTCTATGGAGGAGGAGCAGGAGGCAGACGCAGACTTCTACTGAAATGACAGTTTGAAAGTCACGTCCAGCACTTCCTGTACGTACAGAATGTCCTCATGAAGAGACCCCTGGTGGTGGTAGGTGGTATAAATACTTTATGACTCCTGAATAGTGTTGAGCGATACGATACCGCAAGTATCGGGTATCGGCCGATATTAGCTGTTTCGGCCTTTCGATACTTCGTTCCGATATTTTCCATATATCGTATACCGGAATCGGAAGTTCCCATAATTCTTTGAGAGGCAATGTGATTTTAGTCAGCCAATAAGGAATCCTAAGAAGTGTGGGCACATCCTGTACTGCTGCGGTCATGTTAACTAATGGCATGGCTGTGATTGGATGCTGAAATGATGTCAGAATGCACTATAAAAGGCGCCGCCGCCATTTTAGCGTCACTGTGCTGTGAATTCAGTAAGGGACAGAACGCTGCTGTGCTGACTCTGAGGGACAGTTAGAGATTGCGATTTAGTGTACTGTGCTGTAGGCAGGCTAGCACCAACCGCTGTGTAAAGCTTCCTTTTGCCTGCAGTGTTGTTTTAACAGCTCTGCAAGGTGTGTGTGTGAGTGTAAGTGACGCTGCAGTTTGCTCTGCATGCAACGCTGTCTGTAGGCATCTGCACGTGTCACTCACAGACTCTTTTTTTTTTCTTCAGTGTAATTCTTGCAGCTCCATGCAATTTAACTATTAGTGTGACGCGCTTCCATCCGTATCCAATTCATTGGTTGCAAACACTATAGAAGTAGACAAAGGAGTAGCCTTTCACAGATTGTGAACAGTTGTGTTTCAGTGTTCACTTCAGTCTGTGTTTTTTATTTTTTGAGTGCACATCACGCTCCAGTTACTTGTTCAAGCACTGCTGCTTGTACTCTGCTGAGCGTGTCTCAGTGCCTCATCCTTTTCATTTATCTCCAATTGGTTCTGCTCCATTCCATTTAAAATATAATCTATTAGTGTGATGCGCTTCCATCCGTATCCAATACATTGGTTGCAAACACTATAGAAGTAGACAAAGGAGTAGCCTTTCACAGATTGTGAACAGTTGTGTTTCAGTGTTCACTTCAGTCTCTGCGTAATAACCACACTTAGGCCTTATAACTTTTCTGACTTTCTTTATCAATCTACCAAGATGAAGAAGTCAGTGAGTAAGGCACGTGGTCGTGGCCGTGGAGTTTCAGCAGGGAGAGGACGTGGGGATTCTGTGGCTGCTGCCGCCCTCAGTGACACAGCATCCACCAGTTTTACCCATGAGCGTTCCTTTATGCGCACTTTGGTAGGAGCTCGGCGTGCCCCCCTGCTGCGGGAAGAACAAATTGAAGCCGTTGTTGGTTGGATGGCAGCCAATGCATCGACTTCAATTCCTTCCACCTCCTCTCAGGAACACAACACTGTTGAGCAACCATCTGTCTGTTCACCGCCTGTCAAATTGCCCAGGCAGTCAGAGAGTTCTGTACAGGAGCCAGCTGAGTCTCTGCTTCTGTTCTCAGAATCTGTTGGCTCGCAAACACGGGCACAGGCAAGCAGCATTCTGCAATTTGAAGAAGAGGGAGTATGCAGTGATGCGCAACAGCTGTGTCTCTCTCAATCTGAAGAGGCGGGTGAGCCAGTGCCGATGGACAGCACACCGCAGAACGCATCTTATGATGATGATGAGACTCAGGTGCCAGGTTTTGTGGAGCATGGTGCTGCCCAGACCATCCAACAGCAGCAGGTGTTGGAAGAGGGTAGTGGAGATGATGAAGTCCGAGACCCAACATGGCGTGAGCAACAGGAAGGTGGTGGGAGCAGCTCTGAGGAAGAGATTGTCCCAACGGTACAAAGAGGAGGGAGAGGTAGGCTGCAGACTCGCTTGCCTGTAGCCTCCAGTTTGGCACCTGTTGGGAGCAGTTCTCTTAGAAATGTCAAAATTGGCGCTCCCATGACTTGCACTGCGTGGTCCTTTTTTGACAGACTTGTAGATGATATTTGCTATGTTCAATGCAAGCTGTGTAAGCAAAATGTTAAAAGAGGTAAAAATATCAGTAACCTGAATACCACAAATATGTGGAAACATGTACGGACAAAGCACGTAGCTGAGTTAGAAAGACACACTGGAGATGTAGGCCAACCTACAGCAGCACCTACATCTTCAGGTCGTGTTGGAGCCTCTACCTTCAGCTCACACACACCTGGTTCGGCTTCCTCACAGGATCTCCATGGAAGAACCTCGGTCACTGTTGTCCATAGACAAACTGTTATTCCACCCACAGCAGCAAGTTCACAGTCATCGTCACACTCCCAGACCACAAAACAGCCATCGGTACCACAGGCATGGGATAAAAGACGGCCATACTCGGCAAACCATCCACGAGCACAGGCTCTGAATGCTGGCATTGCAAAACTCCTGTCCCTTGAAATGCTGTCATTCAGGCTGGTGGAGACTGACAGTTTCAGGAACTTTATGGCATTGGCAGTCCCACAATATAATGTGCCAAGTCGATTTTATTTCAGCAGGCAAGCTGTCCCTGCTCTGCAAAAACATGTCGAGGGAAACATTAAACATGCGCTACTAAACGCCGTCAGTAGCAGGGTCCACCTGACCACCGATGCGTGGACCAGTACCCATGGCCAGGGACGATACCTTTCCCTCACTGCCCATTGGGTCAATGTTGTGGAGCCGGGTACAGATCTTGCCAGTGGCGCTGTACGTGTTCTGCCAACTCCAAGGATTGCAGGAATCCAGTCTGTACACATTGATTCCTCCTCCTACTCCAGTTCCTCAGAATCATCGCTGCACGAGCCGTCACGGTATACCTCCACATGGACCCGTGAACGCTTACCTGTTGCGACCGATATGAGCACAGCCGTGGCCAAACGTCAACAGGCCGTCCTGAAATTAATTTCCATGGGGAATCGAAGCCACACAGCGCAGGAGCTCTGGGGTGCCATCAAGCAGGAGAGCGACGTGTGGTTTTTTGCTAATCTCCAGCCAGGCTTGGTAGTGTGTGACAATGGCCGAAATCTGGTGGCAGCTCTGGGCCTTGGCAACCTCACTCACATACCATGTCTGGCACATGTGCTCAACTTGGTCGTGCAGAGTTTTTTGAGGGACTATCCGGATCTTGATGCACTGCTGCACAAGGTCCGCCTAGAGTGCGCTCACTTGCGACGTTCCAGCATGGCCAGATCGCGCATTGCAGCTCTGCAAGTCAGATTTCGCCTTCCTGAACATCGCATCATATGTGACGTACCCACCAGGTGGAATTCCACGTTACATATGTTGGAGCGGTTGTGTGAGCAGCAGCCAGCAGTAATGGAGTATCAGCTGCAACAGGCGCAATCAACTCGCAATTTGCGCCGTTCACACTTCACCACTACTGAGTGGGCCTCTATGAAGGACATCTGCGACGTTTTGCGTGCGTTTGATGTCTCAACGCGGATGGCGAGTGCAGATGATGCACTAGTCAGCATGACTGTCCCCCTTATCTGCCTGCTTCAGAAATCACTGAAAGCACTAAAGGAAGAGGTTTTGGAAGAGGTGGAGGATGAGGAGTCACAAATTCAATTACCTTCAGGACAGTCAGCGCAACGTGGTTCCTCACAAAGGGCTGGGCAGGGCTCACTTTGTGAGGAGGATGAGGAGGAGGAGGAGTCAATGGAGGAGGAAGAAATCCCTACAGAGGGAGGTACACAACGCTCTAGTCAGTATGTAGAGCGAGGGTGGGGTGATGCAGAGGAGGCAGAGATGACGCCTCTTCCAGAGGACAGCCTTTGTTGGCCAGTTGGGAGTCTGCAGCACATGGTTGATTTCATGCTTCAGTGCCTGAGAAACGACCGCCGTATTGCCCACATTCTCACCACGTCAGATTATTGGGTGTACACCCTCCTAGACCCTCGCTACCGGGACAACTTACAAACTCTCATCACACCGGTGAACCGGGACCGTAAAATGCAGGAGTACCAAGACACACTGGTGCAATCCATACTGTTGTACATTCCAGCCGAGAGAGCTGCTGCTGCTGCTACTGCTTTACAAAGCAGCTCTGTGCGTCGAGGCAGTGTAGACACCTCTACAACAAGAGGGAGCAGAAGCAGCACCTCTGCACAGGGCAAGAGCTGTATGTTACAAATGTGGCAAAGTTTTGTGACAGCGCCAGCATGGTCTACACCATCCGAGACGGCTCCAGTCACCAGGAAGAAACGTTTCCGTAAGATGGTGACAGACAGGTGGCTTTCCCTCTAAGTGTACTCCCAGATGCCTCTTCCCCTTTCAAATTTTGGGTCTCTAAGTTGGATACATGGCCAGAGCTTAGCCAGTATGCATTGGAGGTGCTGGCTTGCCCTGCTGCCAGTGTATTATCTGAGCGTGTCTTTAGTGCTGCAGGTGGTGTAGTAACAGACCGTCGCATGCGGCTATCCTCAGAGAATGTAGACCGGCTTACTTTTCTGAAAATGAACAAGGCATGGATCTCACCTGAATTTGCCTGTCCGTTTTCAGATTAAATAACTGTTTGGCAACGTTTTCCATGTCTCCTGTTATGTTCATCTTTCTACCACCTGAACTCTACTCCCTGGGCTACAACACCGCCATTTGTTGCTCGTAAGTAATTGGCAGGGGTACTGACTCCTGGCCAGCCTGGTTACAGCACGACAGCTGTTTCCTGGCAGTGTGAACGTCAATTATCCTCCAATAAGTTGTGCTGTCGTGTTGCATTCGGGTTAGCCGACTCTATGGTGCCTGCAATTTAGGTGATTCCTATGTGTGCTGTGGGATATGTAAATAAAGGCGGTTTCCATTGTGACAATAGGACAAGCACCCACTGTGGGACTGTGTGATTCGGTAACTGCGGACGGCTTGCGTCCTGTCAACTTACATTTTCATGGGTGCGTTCTGCCACCCGTCCGGGGTCCAGTACCGTCAACTGGTTCCCCCAGTGCCTTTGGCCTAGGTGCCTCCATCTCCGTATCCGAGTTCCACCAACGTCTGCTGGTCCTTGGTAGTGCTTTGGAGCACAGGTACCTCCTGCTTAGTAACCGTGTCACAGTAACGTCAGCTGGTACTCGGTTGTGACATTGCCTCTTTTCCTTCTGCTACCCGTCCGGGGTCCAGTACCGTCAACTGGTTCTCCCCAGTGCCTTTGGCCTAGGTGCCTCCATCTCCGTATCCGAGTTCCACCAACGTCTGCTGGTCCTTGGTAGTGCTTTGGAGCACAGGTACCTCCTGCTTAGTAACCGTGTCACAGTAACGTCAGCTGGTACTCGGTTGTGACATTGCCTCTTTTCCTTCTGCTACCCGTCCGGGGTCCAGTACCGTCAACTGGTTCTCCCCAGTGCCTTTGGCCTAGGTGCCTCCATCTCCGTATCCGAGTTCCACCAACGTCTGCTGGTCCTTGGTAGTGCTTTGGAACACAGGTACCTCCTGCTTAGTAACCGTGTCACAGTAACGTCAGCTGGTACTCGGTTGTGACATTTCCTCTTTTCCTTCTGCTACCCGTCCGGGGTCCAGTACCGTCAACTGGTTCTCCCCAGTGCCTTTGGCCTAGGTGCCTCCATCTCCGTATCCGAGTTCCACCAACGTCTGCTGGTCCTTGGTAGTGCTTTGGAGCACAGGTACCTCCTGCTTAGTAACCGTGTCACAGTAACGTCAGCTGGTACTCGGTTGTGACATTGCCTCTTTTCCTTCTGCTGCCCCCCGGTTCCAGCACAGTCAGCTGGTCCTCGTTACTTCCATTGTCTCTTGCTCCATCTGATACCCGTCAGGGTTCCAGTAACGTCAGCTGGTTCTCGGAAATTAGACGACCTTAAAGACCACCCAGAAGAAGATGACGACAACAAGGACGACGAGCATGAAGCCAACCAGCCTGAACACCATCACAAAGAAAAAATAAAAGATTACCCAGAAGAAGATCACCAACAGGACAAAGAAGGTTAAGACAAACTACAAGATACAGAACAAGAGACAGCAGAACAATAAGCAGAAGATCAAAAAGCAGAAGAACATGAAGTATAAGACCAAAATGAAGAGCAAAATATATGCTCTAAATTCTAAGCAGAAGAAGACTAAGCAGTGTATGGGGGTGAGTCCGTTCCTCCTCGTGGTGCCTCTGGAAAATGCCTGCTGCTGCAGGCTAAACTGAACACGGACAAATACTGTTGTAATTTAAATCTTTTGTGACAGCAAGAACGGAAGGATGAACAATTCATACTTTTACAGATTACAAGTACAGGAATCTCTGTCACAAATAAGAATATGATGAAGAAGATGAAGAGGAAGAAGATGAAGAATTTGAATATGAAGAAGATTAATTAGTTTAATAATAACAATATGAGTAATGTAAACAAAAACATGAATAGCAAGAAGTTTAAGAAGAAGATTAAGAAGGTGAAGATGAAGAATAATTTGATGAGAAAGATGATGCTGCTGAAGATTATGAAGGAGAAAGTGTGGCACTGGCAAAAGTTAAAAAGGTGAAGAGCATGGAAGTTGTGAAACATACATATTTGCCAAAATAGAAAAAAGGTTAACAACATTGTCAATTTGTTAGTCAATCCAAACGTATTTCCAAAAAAATATATATTAATGCTATTCCAATGCATTGGGTTAAACATGTATGCCTTTATTGTCTCCTCAACCTCCCCCAATACATTCTACATTAGTCTTTGTTGTTTTCCTTCATGTACAATTAACCAACAAGGCAAGAATGTTTTTTTTAATGTCGATATTTGGTTCCCATAGACTTACATTGGACTTCCGGTATCGGAATCGGATATCGACGATATTTAGTGATATCGGCGATACCATTCCGATCCGATATTTATAGATATCGAGCAGTATCGCTCAACACTACTCCTGAAATAACGCATACTTCAATATTTGAAACTATTATTTTTGGAAAAATAAAAAAAAATGTAAATTTATGAAATATGGATTATAGAAATGTATCTATATAAAATGCGCGTCGGGGTGGGTGGGAGACCCTTTGGCACCCGGTATGTATGTTTTCTATTAGGGTACACTTTGTCACGACTGACTATGATTCTTTAGTTGAGCGTCTGTGTATATCATGTTCTATGGGCATGTTTGATATACTACACGATAGTGTGTTCATTGTATTGCTCTAATTAATACAAATCTGTCTTTAACTTGATACATACTCCGTTCAGTTCCATTGGTTCTTGCCGCCTGTGTCAATTGCGGTTCTGTATGTTACCTATAGCCGTCACTTTTTATCCCTTGTTCATTGTCCCATGATTATTTAATAAAGAAATACTATTTTGTATCAGTAATCTAGACATTTGCACTGATTTGTTGCTGTGTGGTTTCTATATAAAATGAAGCTTAGACTAATTCAGTTGTTGCTATAACTTTAAATATGATAGTATTTGGATTTTATTTCTATCAAAATTCAATTTACCAATAAGATTCCAAGCAAATAAACATTGAGTCTGCACGCCCACGATCAGGAATAGTAGCATTTAGGATGCAGCATATTATCGCTGCGTTCTGCATTACAAGCACAGTGGACAGGATTTATAGAAATCCCGTGCCCACTGTGCTTTTTTTTTAAAGCTGCGTAAACTGTCCCGCAGTGAAATTTTCCGAGCCGCAGCAGGTCAATTTCTGTAGCAGAGATGCTAGTCTCCTCTGCGCATTTCCCCTATAGACTGTCATTAGATGCGGTAAATCCGCATTGTTCCAAAAGACAAGTGTGTAATGTAGAACACAGCATTATGGACGCAGCGAAAATATTCTTAATCCAAACTGCTACTATTCCTGATCGTGGGCGCGTAGCCTGAGTCAGTGTTTTTGGTAAAATTAAAGCTACAATTCCGTATTAGTGATAGACAATCTGAAGCTGAGAGAGTTCTGTTAGTTTATCCTTCGGGCTTAGATTGCCCTCTGCAGGACTATATATGCATTACATGCACTTTAATGAGAATTTTTTATTTGAAATATTATTCTCCTATCTTTAAAATGGATGTAATAATGATACATAACAATGCTGCAGAATTGTGCTCAGATAGTACTACATCATCCATACATAAATAGCTGTAAAAGACTTAAATAAAGTATATAATCACACGCTAATAAAGAGCTTACTACAGTTGTTTTAATTTAAAATTTTAATGTGCAATTGCTTATAATAAACAATCAATGACTGTATTATGGTGAGTTTATATTATGGTCTAGTCTTATCGTTATTAAAGAAATTCGCCAAATTTACCCCCAAAATTAAATTTGTGGTGAATAAATTAGTGGGGGAGAGGAGAGAGAACTCTGCTGACCATAAGAGCTTAGGCCTCTTTCACACATCCGGTGTGCACCTGACGGCGCCCCGGCATTTAGCCGCAGCGCCGCATCAGAAAACCTGATGCGCCGCATGCGCCGCATGCGTTTTTTTGCCGGATGGTTTCTGATGCCCGGAGACATCAGGGGAATCCGGCAAAAAAAAAAAAACGTTACATGCTGCGTTTTGTCCGGCCGCCGGAATGTACATTTCTGCCGCATCCGGACAAAATCGCATACGACGCATTGACATGCGGCGCCATCCGGCGCTAATGCAAGTCAATGCAAAAAAAACCGCAAGCGGCGCATCAGGTTTTCTGATGCGGCGCTGCGGCTAAATGCCGGGGGCGCCGTCAGGCGCACACCGGATGTGTGAAAGAGGCCTTACACTCTACAGGAGAGAGAGGACCCCGCTGACCATAAGAGCTTACACTCTACAGGAGAGATAGAGAACCGTGCTGACCATAAGAGCTTACACTCTACAGGACAGATAGAGAACCCTGCTGACCATAAGAGCTTACACTCTACAGGAGAGAGAGAGGACCCTGCTGACCATAAGAGCTTACACTCTACAGGAGAGATAGAGAACCCTGCTGACCATAAGAGCTTACACTCTACAGGAGAGAGAAAGAGACTACCCTGCTGACCATAAGAGCTTACACTCTACAGGAGAGAGAGAACCCTGCTGACCATAAGAGCTTACACTCTACAGGAGAGATAGAGAACCCTGCTGACCATAAGAGCTTACACTCTACAGGAGAGAGAAAGAGCTACCCTGCTGACCATAAGAGCTTACACTCTACAGGAGAGAGAGAACCCTGCTGACCATAAGAGCTTACACTCTACAGGAGAGAGAGAACCCTGCTGACCATAAGAGCTTACACTCTACAGGAGAGAGAAAGAGACTACCCTGCTGACCATAAGAGCTTACACTATACAGGAGAGATAGAGAACCCTGCTGACCATAAGAGCTTACACTCTACAGGAGAGAGAGAACCCTGCTGACCATAAGAGCTTACACTCTACAGGAGAGATAGAGAACCCTGCTGACCATAAGAGCTTACACTATACAGGAGAGATAGAGAACCCTGCTGACCATAAGAGCTTACACTCTACAGGAGAGAGAAAGAGACTACCCTGCTGACCATAAGGGCTTACACTCTACACGAGAGAGAGAACCCTGCTGATCATAAGAGCTTACACTCTACAGGAGAGAGAAAGAGACTACCCTGATGACCATAAGGGCTTACACTCTACACGAGAGAGAGAAGCCTGCTGATCATAAGAGCTTACACTCTACAGGAGAGAGAAAGAGACTACCCTGCTGACCATAAGGGCTTACACTCTACACGAGAGAGAGAAACCCTGCTGACCATAAGAGCTTACAGTCTACAGGAGAGAGAGCCCTGCTGACCATAAGGGCTTACACTCTACACGAGAGAGAGAACCCTGCTGACCATAAGAGCTTACACTCTACAGGAGAGAGAGATAACTCTGCTGACCATAAGAGCTTACAGTCTACAGGAGAGAGAGCCCTGCTGACCATAAGAGCTTACACTATACAGGAGAGAGAGAACCTTGCTGACCAGGGGCGTATCTGGGGGGGGCAGCCGGGGCATGTGCCCCGGGCGCAGCCAGCAGGGGGGCGCAAATTTCAATCCTGTAAAGCTTGTAATTGCTTGGAAAATACATGTGGGGGAGAGGAGAGAGAACTCTGCTGACCATAAAGCCCTTGTCTCACATAGCGATATCGCTAGCGAGATCGCTGCTGAGTCACTAGTTTTGTGACGCAGCAGCGAGCTCACCAGCGATATCGCTGTGTGTGACATTCAGCGACGATCAGCCCCCCTGCCGGGTATCGCTGATCGTTGCTGAAATGTCAGGACATTTTTTTGATCGCTGGTCTCCCGCTGACAGGCATGCATCGCTGCGTGTGACAGGCGGGAGACCAGCGATCCGCTGGTAACCAAGGTACACAGCGGGTTTCCAGGCACGGGGCTGTGCCTAGAAACCCGCTGTTTACCTTGGATACCAGCTCCCTGAAGCAGGGAGCTGGTAACCAAGGTACACAGCGGGTTTCCAGGCACCGCGCAGCGCCTGGAAACCCGATGTGTACCTTGGTTACCAGCTCCCTGCATCAGGGCGCTGGTATCCAAGGTACACTGCGGGTAACTAAGCGATGTTACCCGCAGTGTGGCTTGTACTGATCGCTGCCTGAGCTGCCTGTTTGGCAGCTCAGCAGCGATAATGTAGCGATACACCAGCGATCCTGTGAGACCCGTCTTAAGAGCTTACACTCTACAGGAGAGATAGAGAACCCTGCTGACCATAAGAGCTTACACTCTACAGGAGAGAGAGGACCCTGCTGACCATAAGAGCTTACACTCTACAGGAGAGATAGAGAACCCTGCTGACCATAAGAGCTTACACTCTACAGGAGAGATAGAGAACCCTGCTGAACATAAGAGCTTACACTCTACAGGAGAGAGAAAGAGACTACCCTGCTGACCAAGTAACAGCACATGTGAAAAAGACTTGGGTATACTAATTGATCACAGACTTAACATGAGTCAACATGTGTGATGCAGCAGCAAAAAAGGCAAATGCAATTCTAGGATGTATCAACAGAAGCATACAGTCTAGATCACGTAAGGTCATTATTGCCCTCTACTCCTCTTTGGTCAGACCTCATCTGGAATACTGTGTCCAGTTTTGGGCACCACATTTTAAAAAAGACATCAACAAACTGGAGCAAGTTCAGAGAAGAGCCACCAGAATGGTGACCGGTCTGCAAACCATGTCCTATGAGGAACGGTTGCAGGATTTGGGAATGTTTAGCTTGCAAAAAAGAAGACTGAGAGGAGACTTAATAGCTGTCTACAAATATCTCAAGGGCTGTCACATTGTAGAAGGATCATCTTTATTCTCATTTGCACAAGGAAAGACTAGAAGCAATGGGATGAAACTGAATGGGAGGAGACACAGATTAGATATTAGAAAAAACTTTTTGACAGTTAGGGTGATCAATGAGTGGAACAGGCTGCCACAAGAGGTGGTGAGTTCTCCTTCAATGGAAGTCTTCAAACAGAGGCTGGATAGACATCTGTCTGGGATGATTTAGAGAATCCTGCTTTGAGCAGGGGGTTGGACCAGAAGGCCCAGGAGGTCCCTTCCAACTCTACCATTCTATGATTCTATGATTCTATGACCATAAGAGCTTACACTCTACAGGAGAGAGACTACCCTGCTGACCATAAGAGCTTACACTCTACAGGAGAGAGAGAACCCTGCTGACCATAAGAGCTTACACTCTACAGGAGAGAGAGAACCCTGCTGACCATAAGAGCTTACACTCTACAGGAGAGAGAAAGAGACTACCCTGCTGACCATAAGTGCTTACACTCTACACAAGAGAGAGAACCCTGCTGATCATAAGAGCTTACACTCTACAGGAGAGAGAGAACCCTGCTGACCATAAGAGCTTACACTCTACAGGAGAGAGAAAGAGACTACCCTGTTGACCATAAGAGCTTACAGTCTACAGGAGAGAGAGCCCTGCTGACCATAAGGGCTTACACTCTACACGAGAGAGAGAACCCTGCTGACCATAAGAGCTTACACTCTACAGGAGAGAGAGAACCCTGCTGACCATAAGAGCTTACACTCTACAGGAGAGAGAGAACCCTGCTGACCATAAGAGCTTACACTCTACAGGAGAGATAGAGAACCCTGCTGACCATAAGAGCTTACACTATACAGGAGAGATAGAGAACCCTGCTGACCATAAGAGCTTACACTCTACAGGAGAGAGAAAGAGACTACCCTGCTGACCATAAGGGCTTACACTCTACACGAGAGAGAGAACCCTGCTGATCATAAGAGCTTACACTCTACAGGAGAGAGAAAGAGACTACCCTGATGACCATAAGGGCTTACACTCTACACGAGAGAGAGAACCCTGCTGATCATAAGAGCTTACACTCTACAGGAGAGAGAAAGAGACTACCCTGCTGACCATAAGGGCTTACACTCTACACGAGAGAGAGAACCCTGCTGACCATAAGAGCTTACAGTCTACAGGAGAGAGAGCCCTGCTGACCATAAGGGCTTACACTCTACACGAGAGAGAGAACCCTGCTGACCATAAGAGCTTACACTCTACAGGAGAGAGAGATAACTCTGCTGACCATAAGAGCTTACAGTCTACAGGAGAGAGCCCTGCTGACCATAAGAGCTTACACTATACAGGAGAGAGAGAACCTTGCTGACCAGGGGCGTATCTAGGGGGGGGCAGCCGGGGCATGTGCCCCTGGCGCAGCCAGCAGGGGGGCGCAAATTTCAATCCTGTAAAGCTTGTAATTGCTTGGAAAATACATGTGGGGGAGAGGAGAGAGAACTCTGCTGACCATAAAGCCCCTGTCTCACATAGCGATATCGCTAGCGAGATCGCTGCTGAGTCACTAGTTTTGTGACGCAGCAGCGAGCTCACCAGCGATATCGCTGTGTGTGACATTCAGCGACGATCAGCCCCCCTGCCGGGTATCGCTGATCGTTGCTGAAATGTCAGGACATTTTTTTGATCGCTGGTCTCCCGCTGACAGGCACGCATCGCTGCGTGTGACAGGCGGGAGACCAGCGATCCGCTGGTAACCAAGGTACACAGCGGGTTTCCAGGCGCGGGGCTGTGCCTAGAAACCCGCTGTTTACCTTGGATACCAGCTCCCTGAAGCAGGGAGCTGGTAACCAAGGTACACAGTGGGTTTCCAGGCACCGCGCAGCGCCTGGAAACCCGATGTGTACCTTGGTTACCAGCTCCCTGCATCAGGGCGCTGGTATCCAAGGTACACTGCGGGTAACTAAGCGATGTTACCCGCAGTGTCGCTTGTACTGATCGCTGCCTGAGCTGCCTGTTTGGCAGCTCAGCAGCGATAATGTAGCGATACACCAGCGATCCTGTGAGACCCGTCTTAAGAGCTTACACTCTACAGGAGAGATAGAGAACCCTGCTGACCATAAGAGCTTACACTCTACAGGAGAGAGAGGACCCTGCTGACCATAAGAGCTTACACTCTACAGGAGAGATAGAGAACCCTGCTGACCATAAGAGCTTACACTCTACAGGAGAGATAGAGAACCCTGCTGAACATAAGAGCTTACACTCTACAGGAGAGAGAAAGAGACTACCCTGCTGACCATAAGAGCTTACACTCTACAGGAGAGAGAGAACCCTGCTGACCATAAGAGCTTACACTCTACAGGAGAGAGACTACCCTGCTGACCATAAGAGCTTACACTCTACAGGAGAGAGAGAACCCTGCTGACCATAAGAGCTTACACTCTACAGGAGAGAGAGAACCCTGCTGACCATAAGAGCTTACACTCTACAGGAGAGAGAAAGAGACTACCCTGGTGACCATAAGGGCTTACACTCTACACAAGAGAGAGAACCCTGCTGATCATAAGAGCTTACACTCTACAGGAGAGAGAGAACCCTGCTGACCATAAGAGCTTACACTCTACAGGAGAGAGAAAGAGACTACCCTGCTGACCATAAGAGCTTACAGTCTACAGGAGAGAGAGCCCTGCTGACCATAAGGGCTTACACTCTACACGAGAGAGAGAACCCTGCTGACCATAAGAGCTTACACTCTACAGGAGAAAGAGATAACTCTGCTGACCATAAGAGCTTACAGTCTACAGGAGAGAGAGCCCTGCTGACCATAAGAGCTTACACTATACAGGAGAGAGAGAACCCTGCTGACCAGGGGCGTATCTAGGGGGGGCAGCCGGGGCATGTGCCCCGGGCGCAGCCAGCAGGGGGGCGCAGTCGGGCCGCCTAATGCGGCGGTCCGCAGTGTCTCCTCCGCGGCTGCGTTCTGCCACCCCCGGCCTGGGAGTCAGCGGTTCCCTGTGCCGGCTGTCTGACAGCCGGCGCAGAGAAGCTGCTGCGTGCCGGCTCCCAGGGATCAATTGCACTGGCGTCTATATAGACGCCAGTACAATTGAAGCTCTGACCACCGGGTCAGAGCGACGTCTGCAGCGTGATCAGGTCACTCGTCGTCGGCGCCCAGAAGGGTGAAGACTGGTGGTGAGTGTGCTCCACTATGGAGCTGAAGAAACCACCGAAGATAAATGGGGGACATACTGTGTGTGTATGGGGGGGTGAATTTATAGTGGGGATGGGGGTTACTTTATGTGTGGGGGGATTTGGAGATGTTGTGGGGGGTTATTTTATGTGGGAGGGATTTGGAGTGGGGATGGGGGGTTCTTTTATGTGTGGGAGGATTTGGAGTGGGGATGGGGGGCTATTTAATGTGGGGGGGATTTGGAGTGGGGATGGGGGGTTCTTTTATGAGTGGGGGATTTGGAGTGGGGATGGGGGGTTATTTTATGTGTGGGGGACTTGGAGTGGGGATAGGGGCTATTTCATGTGGGGGGATTTGGAGTGGGGATGAAGGGTTCTTTTATGAGTGGGTGAGTGGGGGGGATTTGGAGTGGGGATGGGGGGCTATTTTATGTGTGGGGGGGCTTGGAGTGGGGATGGGGGGTTCTTTTATGTGTGGGGGATTTGGAGTGGGGATGGGGACTATTTTATGTGGGGGGATTTGGAGTGGGGATGGGGGGTTCTTTTATGAGTGGGGGGATTTGGAGTGGGGATGGGGGTACTTAATGTGTGTGGGGGATTTGGAGTGGGAATGGGGGATTTAATGTGTGTGGGGGGGATTTGGAGTGGGGATGGGGCATTTAATATGTGTGGGGGGATTTGAGGGTACTGAAGAGTATGTATGTCTGAGGGCATGTATGAGGAAACAGTATGGGGGATGGTTGCAGACAGTATGGGAAGCGAAGAGTGAATGTATGTGGACACAGTATGGGGAGTGAGGGTGATGGGATGTGTGCAGACAGAGTATGGGGAGTCGGGTATGTATGAGCAGACAGTATAGAGAGTGAAGGGGTAAATATATGAGGAGACAGTATGCTGAACAGGGGGGATGTGAGAGGAGACAGTGTGAGGAGGGAGGGGAATAGTGTGAGGCGACAGTATATTGCAGATATTGTTATTTAGGGGCATTATAATGGGGGCATTATAATGACTCTTCTGTCTTTAAGGGCATCGTGTGGAGAGTTGGTGCAGAAGACCGGAGAAGATGGAAGTCTGCAGAGACGGCTGTGGATGAGAAAACTCATCATAGGATCTGGACAAGATGAAGAAAAGGAGAACGACTCCAGAGACAGCATCTATCTATAAGGTACCTGGATGTAAATATTATTTGTGAAATTGACTAATTCTCATGTCTTTATTTGTTAGGAGCATTAAAGGGGTTCTCCAGGTCTGTGTCACATAGAATGACTGCAGACTCAGCACAAACCTGGACAACCCCTTTAATGCTCCTAACAAATAAAAACATGAGAATTAGTCAATTTCAGAATTCTCACTCTTAGGATTCTCTCGTGCCGGTAATTTACATACATGCGGTTACATGCTGACTAGACATGTGTGGCCTCACTCAATGAAAATGAACGGAGCGAGGCCCGGCACGTCTAGTCGGAATGTGGCCAGAAGTATATAAATCACATGCTTGTGCTGACATGACCGTGTACTCTCGCCACCGGTAAGGGAGAATCCTAAAAGTGTGCAGTGCATTCGTTGTGAGAATTCAGAAGCAGCAATGTCAGGATTCAGCTCTGCAGGTTCCAGCAGTCATCACATGGACACTTCACTCATATGCGATTTTCATACTTATGGTCCTGTGACAACGAGCTTCTCTTCCTGCTTCTCTCAGATTTTTCACTGAACATTGAGAGCATTAGGGAGAGCACCTCGTCGGTACATGACTAAGTGTGCAAATCGCATGTGTGCGGGGGGGGGGGGACGCCAAACTGAATTTTTGCCCCGGGTGCCAGAAAGCCTAGATACACCTCTGCTGCTGACCATAAGAGCTTACACTCTACAGGTGAGAGGACCCTGCTGACCATAAGAGCTTACACTATACAGGAGAGATAGAACTCTGCTTACCATAAAAGCTTACACTATACAGGAGAGATAGAACTCTGCTTACCATAAAAGCTTACACTATACAGGAGAGATAGAACCCTGCTGACCATAAGAGCTTACACTATACAGGAGAGAGAGAACCCTGCTGACCATAAGAGCTTACACTATACAGGAGAGAGGACCCTGCTGACCATAAGAGCTTACACTATACAGGAGAGAGAGAACCCTGCAGACCATAAAAGCTTACACTCTACAGGAGAGAGGACCCTGCTGACCATAAGAGCTTACACTATACATGAGAGAGGACCCTGCTGACCATAAGAGCTTACACTATACAGGAGAGAGAGAACCCTGCAGACCATAAAAGCTTACACTCTACAGGAGAGAGGACCCTGCTGACCATAAGAGCTTACACTATACAGGAGAGAGAGAACCCTGCTGACCATAAGCGCTTACACTCTACAGGAGAGAGAGAGGACCCTGCTGACCATAAGACGTTACACTATTCAGGAGAGAGAGGATCCTGCTGACCATAAGAGCTTACACTCTACAGGAGAGAGAGAACCCTGCTGACTATAAAGCTTACACTCTACAGAATAGAGAAAAGAAGGAGACACAAAAGCGCAAATAGGGTCTTATCAAAAGTTACACAGAGTTGCCCACCAAGAGAACTACTCACCTGATGAGAGTGAAGGAAGGACATATATTAATGGCGGTTGCTGCAGATCCACAGATCAGTGCAAGACCTGATTGAAACATGAGAAAATATTGGTACAATATTTGTGGTATGTCCTGATGAAAGGGTCACCTGAACCCTGAATAAACCAGTTGAAACCTCTGCAATTTTTGGAATTCTTTTTGCGGCAACGCGGGGATTATCCTTTCTTCCTACCTAAGTGTACATTCTACAGTAGAGAGAAAGGACCCTGCTGACCATAAGAGCTTGCACTCTACAGGAGAGAGAAAATGACTACCCTGCTGAACATAAGAACTTACACTCTACAGGAGAGAGAGATAACTCTGTTGACCATAAGAGCTTACACTGTACAGGAAAGAGAGAGAACCCTGCTGACCATAAGAGCTTACGCTTTACAGGAGAGAGAGAGGACCCTGCTGACCATAAGACGTTACACTATTCAGGACAGCGAGGACCCTGCTGACCAAAAGAACTTACACTCTACAGGAGAGAGAGAACCCTGCTGACTATAAAAGCTTACACTCTACAGGAGAGAAAAAGGACCTTGCTGCCCATAAGAGCTTACACTCTACAGGAGAGAGAACTCTGCTGACCATAGGAGCTCATACTGTACAGGAGAGAGAGGACCCTGCTGACCATAAGAGTTTACACTCTACAGGAGAGAAACACCACCACTGACCATAAGTACTTACACTGTACAGGAGAGAGAGAGAACCCTGCTGACCATAAGAGCTTACACTCTACAGAAGAGAGAGAGAACCCTGCTGGCCATAAGATGTTACTGTAATGTATGTAGTACAGTTCATATAGCGTCTTGTGCTTGGGTGCGATGAAAACACAGGAGTCACAGGTTTGATATAGAAAAGTCCTGTATTACTTCATACAAGTTGGCAGAAATAGTCACACAGTTTGCAGACACAGAAACAGGAGACACAGCAGGCCAGAGTAATCCAAGCTCAGCAATCACTCTCCAATACAGATTCAGGATCTTCTTCTCTGTTACCGTAAGTCCATGCAAACGTGGGTCTTTCAAAGAGCAGGGTTCAGAGTCCACAAGTGCTTCAGAGTTCCTCAGTAGGAATAGCTGGAGTACAAGGTCCAAGGCTTACAGGAGTCAAGTCACAGGTTCACTGCAGGCTAGATTCTGAAGCACTGATTGCTCAGCTGTGGCTGCTTAAGAAGCAAAGGAGAGAATCAGGGCGGGAACATGCAAGCTGGAAACTCCATTTTGACTGAGGGCAAGATAGCTGCAGCAAGACAGAAAGTAAAATGGCTGACGAACAAACTGAGTTTCAGGAATATATACATAGAACCTTACATTACTCCCCCCTTAAGGACAACCTCCGGATGACCTCAGACCAGGCTTGTGTGGATACCTCTGATGAAACTGACGGAGCAAGCGAGGAGCATTAACGTTATTGACCGGTTCCCATGAGTTGTCCTCCACTGGGTAGCCCTGCCATTTAATCAGATATTGTAACTGATTTCTATACAACCTGGAATCTAAAATCCTTTCCACCACAAATTCTTCCTGACCATCGACTAGCACTGGGTCAGGGCAAGGAGAGGAACGTCCAGGAAACGTATTGGGTGTCGCAGCCTTTAGTAGGGATACATGAAAGACAGGGTGGATTCTCATAGTTCTGGGCAGTTGAAGACGACAAGCAACGGCACTTATAATTTTACTGATTTTATAGGGTCCAATGTACTTATGTCCCAACTTAGACGATGGAATCCTTAACTTAAGATTTCTGGTTGACAGCCAGACCAAGTCTCCTACCTTGAAAGCTGGTGCAGGTTTACGAAATTTATCTGCTGCTTTCTTGTACCTTTCTTGAGCCGATTCCAGATTTTCCTTTAGAAGATCCATATTCTTCTGTAAAGACGTGATTCTTTCAGCCACTGCTGGTAAAGGCGTTTCTATGGGAAATCGTGGTAGAATGTTAGGATGATAACCTAGATTAGAGTAAAAAGGAGACTGTTTAGTGGAGGCACTCTGAGAGTTGTTATACGAGAACTCAGCTAATGGAAGTAGATCCACCCAATCATCCTGTAGGTGGCAGATAAAGCAGCGGAGATACTGCTCCAGGGTTTGATTGGTTCGTTCGGTCTGTCCATTAGTCTGGGGATGAAAAGCAGAAGAAAGGTTTACTTTAATGTCCAATGCTGCACAGAAATTTTGCCAAAACCTAGAAGTGAATTGCACCCCTCGATCCGAAATAACCTCATCCGGTACTCCATGTAAGCGAAACACATCTTTAATCATCAAATCTGATGTCTGTTTTGCAGTGGGTAAGCCGACACAAGGGATAAAATGAGCTGCCTTTGTTAGACGGTCAACCACCACTAGAATGGTGTTCTTCCCCTGAGAGGTTGGTAACTCCACAATGAAGTCCATAGAAATGGATCCCCACGGGCGGGACGGGGTGGGAAGAGGCTGTAACAGACCAGTTGGTGAGGAGCGAGGTGTTTTGCATCTTGCACAGACCTCACATGAAGTGACATAATTCAAAACATCCTTCCTGCAAGTGGGCCACCAAAAGAAACGAGAAAGAAATTCCTGTGTCTTTAGAATTCCTCTATGCCCAGCTATCTTGGAATCGTGAATAAGTTGCAATACTCTTAATCTGACTGTTTCAGGAATATACAGACGTTGTCCCTGAATCCACACACCATTCTTAAAGACAAGACTTACGTCCCTTGGGGGTTGTGCCAAAAAGGAATCCGCATGGTATGCTTCCTTGATGTCCTTAAGTAGGTCTTGATTATGAATTACTCCTAGGAATCTAGAGTCAGGAAGAATAGTCTTAGGAGGAATAATTGGACGTGTCTCTGCTGAGTAAATCCTAGAGAGTGCATCAGCCTTTCCATTGCGCGATCCTGGTCTATAAGAGATGATAAAATTAAATTGGTTTAAGAAAAGATTCCAGCGAGCCTGGCGAGGAGTCAGGCACTTAGCCGACCTGATAAACTCAAGGTTACGATGGTCTGTCAGGACGACTATTTGCTGTGCAGCTCCCTGAAGAAGGTGTCTCCATTCTTTGAAGGCGGCAATAATGGCCAACAACTCTCTATTGCCCACATCGTAGTTCCTCTCAGCCGAAGACAACTGCTGGGAAAAGAAGGCACAGGGATGCAAGACATTCTTCTCACCTGTTCTCTGAGAGAGTATAGCTCCAACGGCACAGTCTGAAGCATCCACCTCTATTATGAAGGCAAGCTCGGGTTGGGATGTACTAGGATAGGTGCAGTGGTAAATTTATCTTTTAGACGGGAAAATGCTTCCTGGGCTTGGGGAGTCCAGGAAAACCTAGACTCTTTCCGGGTAAGTTGAGTGATAGGTGACACTACCTCAGAGAAATTTCTAATGAAACGTCTATAGAAGTTGGCAAACCCGATGAAGCGCTGTACCTCCTTCACATTTCTAGGACTTGGCCAATCCTTGATGGCTTGGGTTTTGCTTCCATCCATACTAATTCCTTGTGTAGACAGTACATACCCCAGAAATTGAATTTCGGTCCTATGGAATTCACACTTTTCAAGTTTGATGTAAAGATGATTTTGTCTTAGACGTTCCAAGACCATTCTCACATGTCCATGATGTTACTCTGTGGAGTTAGAAAAAATTAGAATATCATCCAAATAAATTACCACGAATGTATCTAGGAGATCCCTGAAGATGTCATTCACCAAGTGTTGGAAAGTGGCTGGGGCGGTACTCAGACCAAAAGGCATAACTAGATATTCAAAGTGTCCATAGCGTGACCTGAATGCAGTCTTCCATTCATCCCCAGGTCTAATACGGACTAAGTTATAGGCCCCACGAAGATCTAGTTTAGAAAAAATTTTGGCATGTCGCACTCTCTCCAATAACTCAGGGATTAAAGGCAATGGATAACGGTTTCTAATAGTAACCTTATTGAGTTCCCTATAGTCTACGCATGGTCTCAGAGATCCATCTTTCTTCTTTACAAAGAAGATGGGTGCACCTGCAGGAGATGAAGAGGGGCGTATGAAGCCCTTGGCTAGATTTTCATCTATGTAATCCTTTAAAGCCTTTAGCTCGGGCCCCGCCAGGGGGTAGATCTTACCAAAAGGTATCTCTGCTCCAGGCAATAATTCAATTGGACAATCATATGGACGGTGAGGAGGAAGCTGGTCAGCGTTCTTCTTGTCACATAAATCCACATAGTCCTGGTATACAGCTGGTAGTTCAGGGACTGACATGATTCCTTTAGGAACAGAGCAAGCTGAAACTTTTGGACTCATCTGTTTCTCTGGAAAGTGTAATTCCTTGGTCTCCCAGTTAATGGTAGGATTCTGAGCCTGCAGCCATGGTAGCCCTAGAATAATGGGAAAGTGGGGAGAAGAGATAAGCATAAAGGACAGTTTCTCTTGATGATCTTTACCCATAAGAACCCTCAAAGGCTCTGTTTCCTGATCCACTGGTCCAGAGGTCAGCAGGGAGCCATCCACAGTTTCCATCTGTACTGGAGTAGCCTTCTTCACTGAACGTATTCCCTGTTTCAGAGCAAAGGAGACATCCATAAAATTTCCACTTGCCCCTGAGTCGATCATAGCAGAGCTAGACACCCAAGCTGAGTCAACCCAGAGTTTGATGGAAAGAAAGCAATGAGAATTGTTTTTCTTACAACTCAGCTGGGACACCGCTGAGGAAACTTGAAAAATGGCAGCGTTTACACAGTCAACGTCCTCAGAGGTAACGGAGTTTAAGTCCGAGAAATCAAGATCTGTTGCTGCAGATCTCTCTGGAGCCTGAGGCTCGGACCTGACAGATCCCCTCTCGCAACACTCACAATGAATGAGTGCTGCAGTAGTCTTACGAGAACGGCTGGGGCAGTTTATAATGAAGTGCCCTGACTTACCACAATAGAAACATAGATTCTCCTTAAAACGATGTTCCTTGCGTGCATCACTAACCCGTCGTTGTAAAGAGTCTACCTGCATGGGTTCAGGTTCAGGTTCCCGTGTAATCCTACTCAAAGGTTCCTTAGCTGGAGAGGAAGGTAGGAAAAGGTTAGTACGATTGCTTTCGAACCATCTCTCTTGCCTGCGTTCAGTCAGACGAGTATCAATACGGATGCAGTAGTTAATAAAGTCACCTAACGCAGTGGGAGGGTCGGCACGAGCAAGTTCATCCTTAATCAGTGGAGATAACCCTTTCGAAAAATAGATTTTTTGGCGGAACTGTCCCAGGTGGTATCAAGGGCCCATCTCCTGAAATCCAAGGCATATTCAGCTACCGAGTGCTTACCTTGGCGCAAAGCTAACATGGCTGCTTCAGCTGTTGCACCTCGATTGGGGTCATCAAACACCTGCCCCATGGCTGAAATAAAATCATCAAGGTGATTCAAACAATCATCCTCAGTCTCAATCAGAGGGTTTGCCCACATCAAAGCCTTGTTGGTAAGCAACATAATTATAGTAAGCACCTTAGATCGTTCAGTGGGAAATTGTGAAGCATGTGCAGAAAAAAAAAGATTGCATTGATTAATAAATCCCTGAATTTCTCACGTTCACCGCCAAAACGAAAAGGGGGCAACTTGGGAATCCCAGCACTCGGGGCTACGGCAGGAGCCTGGACTCGCCCCTCTAGAACCTCAATCCTGGCTCGCAAATCCTGGGTAGTCTGTCCAACCACTTGCAAATTGTGATTATTGAGGTCCTGTAGATTTGTAAAACGGGTCTTTATATTCTGCAAATCTGCAAGGATATTATCAGTCACTCCGCAAAGTTCCTTCATGCGGGCCTCCATTTTCCAGATCTTTTAAGACAGGATTACTGGAAGAAGAGGAGAGAAAAAAAAAACAATAGTGTTCACCTGTGGCAACACTGCAGAGAGAAAAAAAAAATTAAGGGAACTGCTCACCTGGAATGGTTGTGAGGAGTCACAACCACTATCATCACAGAAAGTTTCAACTAGACATCTGATATCCAGAGTTACAGCAGACAAAAAAGAGAAAAGAAAGGAAAAAAAAAAAAAAACCAATAGTGTTTACCTGTGGTAACACTGCAAAAAGAAAAAACTTAAGGGAATTGCTCACCTGGAATGGTTGTGAGAAGTCACAACCACTGTCATCACAGAAAGTACAACCGGACGTCTGATATCCACAGTACAGCAGACACAGCCTTCCAGACCCAGCAGACACTAACGTTTTGGCTTCAGAATCTTGTAATGTATGTAGTACAGTTCATATAGCGTCTTGTGCTTGGGTGCGATGAAAACACAGGAGTCACAGGTTTGATATAGAAAAGTCCTGTATTACTTCATACAAGTTGGCAGAAATAGTCACACAGTTTGCAGACACAGAAACAGGAGACACAGCAGGCCAGAGTAATCCAAGCTCAGCAATCACTCTCCAATACAGATTCAGGATCTTCTTCTCTGTTACCGTAAGTCCATGCAAACGTGGGTCTTTCAAAGAGCAGGGTTCAGAGTCCACAAGTGCTTCAGAGTTCCTCAGTAGGAATAGCTGGAGTACAAGGTCCAAGGCTTACAGGAGTCAAGTCACAGGTTCACTGCAGGCTAGATTCTGAAGCACTGATTGCTCAGCTGTGGCTGCTTAAGAAGCAAAGGAGAGAATCAGGGCGGGAACATGCAAGCTGGAAACTCCATTTTGACTGAGGGCAAGATAGCTGCAGCAAGACAGAAAGTAAAATGGCTGACGAACAAACTGAGTTTCAGGAATATATACATAGAACCTTACAGTTACACTATTCAGGAGAGAAAGGACCCTGCTGACCATAAGAACTTACACTCTACAAGAAGAGCGAACCCTGCTGACCATAACAGCTTGCACTCTACAGGAGAGAGAGAGAGAACCCTGCTGACTATAAAAGCTTACACTCTACAGGAGAGAGAAAAGACCCTGCTGACCATAAGAGTTTACACTCTACAGGAGAGAGAAAATGACTACCCTGCTGAACATAAGAACTTACACTCTACAGGAGAGAGAGATAACTCTGTTGACCATAAGAGCTTACACTGTACAGGAAAGAGAGAGAACCCTGCTGACCATAAGAGCTTACGCTTTACAGGAGAGAGAGAGGACCCTGCTGACCATAAGACGTTACACTATTCAGGACAGCGAGGACCCTGCTGACCAAAAGAACTTACACTCTACAGGAGAGAGAGAACCCTGCTGACTATAAAAGCTTACACTCTACAGGAGAGAAAAAGGACCTTGCTGCCCATAAGAGCTTACACTCTACAGGAGAGAGAACTCTGCTGACCATAGGAGCTCATACTGTACAGGAGAGAGAGGACCCTGCTGACCATAAGAGTTTACACTCTACAGGAGAGAAACACCACCACTGACCATAAGTACTTACACTGTACAGGAGAGAGAGAGAACCCTGCTGACCATAAGAGCTTACACTCTACAGAAGAGAGAGAGAACCCTGCTGGCCATAAGATGTTACACTATTCAGGAGAGAAAGGACCCTGCTGACCATAAGAACTTACACTCTACAAGAGAGAACGAACCCTGCTGTCCATAAGAGCTTGCACTCTACAGGAGAGAGAGAGAGAACCCTGCTGACTATAAAAGCTTACACTCTACAGGAGAGAGAAAAGACCTGCTGACCATAAGAGTTTACACTCTACAGGAGAGAGAGAACCCTGCGTAACAAGGTGGCACGGGGTGGTAGTCGTGGGCAAGTTCACTAAGTCACAGTCAGTGAGCACCCCGGCACCTTGTACATAGAAAGAGAAGTGAAATCCCAGTCCTTGCGGTACAGTCAGTTACCTTCATCACACGTTCGCTTCAGTTGCAGGGGATCAGGTCTCAAGAAACACCACAAGCCACAGTTCTGTTCCAATGGTAAAACTTTACCGAACACGGTGCAAACGAGACAATGCTTCCTGTACTTTCCCTGCAGCCTCTGTATGTGGCATGACACTGGCTTCTATCCTGGTCCCGAACCCCGTATTTCTCCTAGGGTCGATCCCGCTGAGCCAGTGCCCATCCACGCTGCTCATCCACCTGGGGCAGCTTTTATCCCCATGACCGGGGAATTCTCCATCCTCACTATGGTGCATGTCCTGCCCTGGGCAAGCCTGCCTGGGCTCTGCTGCCTATACAAGAAATCCCTTCCCTAAGTCCCTGAAGATTTGCACCATCCCCCTTTTAACTCCTCCCAACTGTTTAGCCCTTTGCTGACTAAACCTAAGCTACTAATCCTATTCCCTCTCTCTAAGGTGCCCCACTACTCTAAAGGTACTGCCACACTAAACAATCCCGCTAGCGATCACAATAACGACGCATACTAATGCGATCGCTAGCGGGATTGTTTCTATATCGCTAAATGCTCCCGCATTTAGCGATATAGTTAACGACGCTATCGCCGTTAGCGATCTTCTTAACGACTTTAGCGGTACAAAAGTACCGCTAAATCGCTAAGAAAAGGTGCCACACAGCGATAAGATACTTACCCAGCGGGAGCGCCGACGAGAAAATAGGGTCCGGAACGATTCCAGCGACGAGCGAGATCACAGCAGGAAGCTCGTCGCTGGAAGCTGCCGCACTGAACAACATCGCTAACAGGATCGCTAAATAGTGACGTTTTTTAGCGATCCCGTTAGCGATATTGTTTAGTGTGGCATACCCTTAATTCCACTATGGTTTTATACTAACTTATACCCTAATCTAGCCCTATTCTTATACACAACACTGGGTACATTTACATTACAGTAGTAAATGTCACAACATAATACAGCATACAGGAACATTAATAAACCGCACATTACATTAACATTGACAAATGACAAGGTGCCGCACGTGTTACATGTGCACAGTATCCACAGAAGAGAAAAGGCAGTCGAGGGTCTCCGCCACCTCCTTACACTCCTCCCTCCTAAAATATGGTCGTCCCCAACCATGGCAGCACCTGTAAACTGTAAAACAGCATATGTAAAACATCAATGATGTTAATACAGTCTCAATTCAGCAAACTAGAGTTCAAGTTCTTTTAATGTGGGCCTGACTGACCCTGATCCCATGGCTCCTGGGACCTGTTCTCATAAGGTACCAAATATCAATAGTTCAGAGGTACCACATAACGTCAGTTTGGGCCCATAGTCCAGTCCTTTCCTACTTCGGGTATCCAAATATAGGAGTCCAATAAAAATAAACACATTGGCCCGGTGGCCAATTCAACAATAGCCCATGGTCCATGAAGTCCTGACCCGGCTCGCTCCTCGGGTCCTCCTGCACAGAGCTTTCCCCCCTCCCTCCTTTGAGTAGATTACGGGCCCATTAAAACACTAGTGGTCTGCTTTTAACAGGGGACAGTTTGTGGTTAAAATGGGTAAAGTTCAAGGTTAAAACAGCTCAGTTCTTAAAGCAGCCACACTCACAGTCCATAGTCCCTTTTAGGGTTTTAGTCCCGTATAGCAGCAGGGGATGTACAACAGTGCGCAAAGAAAACTTGGAGAAGGCGGAAAAAGCAACCAGTTCTTCACCTGTAACCGCACTGGCCACCACTGACACCCAGTCCTGGTTCCATAAAGGGCTCACTGCCCTATGAGAGACGTGGAACAGTCTCTGCTATCCAGTAGGTGCAACCAGCACAATATCATTAAACAAGGTCACATCAGTCTATGCATGGCCGCTAATGAGAATAATAGGACGCATTTGGGCCCTGCACAACAATATAAGTGTGAGCCTAGGATCCGCTGGAGGAGGAGTCTCCGCTATTTCTCCTACTCCAGCCACGGTCCCATGGCTCCAAAAACTTCCTGGTCCGGTGACTCAACTGCGGCTGCCACATTCTGTCCAGGCTTCGCTTTCTACTAACATAGTAACATAGTTACTAAGGTTGAAGGAAGACTTTAAGTCCATCTAGTTCAACCTAGCTCTTGTCCAGTTGCAGGAGCTGCGACCGTTGCAGTCGGCCGTACACCATATCGGGCTGCACGCGCCCGCCTCCAAGCTGGAGACCATCCTGACGGCCACCGCATATGGCCCACGAGGTCCCTGTTCCTTGAACGATACCTGGTCTTATTCCTGTATGGGGCCAACTCAGTGAATAGACCCGGTGTTGACGTAGACCTTCTCACATGTCTCGAGCTCATAGATGAAGCCATATCCCCGAGTGGGATGGAAGTACTTGATATACCCATGGGTCCGACAAGGCTCCCCCGCTGGGGCGTTGTAACTTCCTCATGATTTGGCGCTCTTGCCACTTCTTCTCACTAATCACACCTTGAATCCACCCATCCGCCTCGGGAGAGCGTACCCTGGACTCCACCACGTATGCACCGAGAGAGGCACCAGGAGTCGGCGAAGATGGTGGGGCCGAGGGAGGTGAGGGGTAGTGGTTGAGGTGACAGTCTGGTTGGACACGGGTTCCCTACTCACTGCCGCTGCGCTCGGTGACGATCTTTTCATGCGACCACAATAGCTGGGAACTACAGTTGAGACAACCCCTCTCAGGACAGCTTCCAAGGTCTTTCATGCCTTTTTGGTTGCTAAAATTGCCCATGTAGAGTGAGCCTTAATGTTACATGGTATAGGAAACAAAAACGCGGTCTGGTAAGGAGCGATGAGTTGAAAATGGTGGAAGCAAGAAAAAGGATTAAAAGGTGCATACCTTTGTTAAAAGATAATCCACAACGCGTTTCTACGGCATTCTGCCGTCTTCATCAGGTGGTGGGTCTTTTTTCTCAGATTCGTAATCCGGAGAAATGGCCAAAGGAATACATCTGGCTAGGGTTGCCTTTGAGGCTTTTTTGCCTTTATTCTTTCCTGAAATGCTATAAAAACAGGCTTGAGTCTTGTCTCCAGGCCTCAGTAGTTTCCACATAACGCATTACTGATCTCCTCACGTCCAGGGTATGAAAAAGTCTTTCTTTATCATTGCTAGGATGTTGACAGAATGATGGGAGGACGATCTCTTATTTCAAGTTTGCCCTTTATACTACTTTTGGCCGGAAAGAAGAGTCAAGCCTCAGTAGTACACTGTCCTCCAAGATCTGCAGATAAGGATCTTTGACTTTCACCAAGAACACAGTTTTAATGGACAGAAACCTAGCCTCTTCCTGTGGTTCAAGGGGTGATTTACATAAGGCACCCAGTTTTAGATTCAGGTCCCATGGTGGAACAGTTTTTCTTATCGTAGATCTCATTCTGGTAACGGCTCTAGTAAATCTTGTAACCCATGGGTGATCTGCTAGACGGTAGTCTACGAGTGCGCTAAGAGTTGAGATCTTAATCCTTAACGTGCTGGGTTTTAATCCCATCTTGAATCCTATCTGGAGGAACTCTAGGATCTTAGGAATATTTGGACAGGTTGATTTTTCAATGGATTCTCCCATATATGAGCAGAATTTCCTCCATATTTTGGAATAGATGACTGACATTACCGGTTTCCTGCTTGCTTTCATAGTTATTATTACCCTATCTGATAGTCCCTTGGAGTTTAGGATTTGCCACTCAGGATTCATGCTGTTAGGTGTAGAAAGTGTGTGTCCTGATGTAGAAGAGGACCCTGAGACAGCAGGTCGTATCTGTCCGGTATGGGAACTGGATCTTCCAGTGCCATGTGGGGTAACATCGGGGACCAACTTCTCTTGGTCCAAATGGGGGCCACCAATATCACTGTTTTGGTCTTCTTGGATCTTTCTTAGGACTCTTGGTATAAGAGGGAATGGGGGGAATGAATAGAGAAGACCTGCTTCCCAACTTTGAGACAAGGCAACTACCCCTTCTGGGTTGTCCCCTGGATATATAGGGAACAAAACTCTCGCTACTTTCACATTCTTCCATGCTGTGAACAGGTCTGTTCCGCGGTACCCCACAACTCTGGGATAGCTGGAGGAACACTTGATTTTCTTCCCATTCAGAGTCCCAGAGTCTTTCCCTGAGAAAGTCTGCCACTTTGTTCTCGGAGCCCTTGAAATGAACTGCTGGGATGGAAAGAACACTTCTCTCTGCCCATTGAAATATTTGTCTTGCCACAGACTGTAGGAGTCGGCTTTTTGGACCTCCCTGTTGACGCAGGAAGGACACCGTCGTAAAGTCTGAAAAGATTTTCATTTGACTATTACTGATCATATGCTGACATTGTTGCAGAGTTTCCCATACTGCCTTCAACTCCCTGTAATTGGATGATCTTTCTCGATCTTCCTGAAACCATGTACCCTGAAGGTACCAATTCCACTTCTATTTCCCAGCCTGTCTGGCTGGCGTTGGTTGCAATGCTGATGAAGGTGAACAGAATCCATGGCACTCCATCCTGAAGTCTTCTCCACGATGTCCACCATGACAGGGAATCTCGCAGGCTTGCCGAGATCTTTATCTTTCTGTCTATCCCTGATGGATGTTTGTTCCAGGCTGACAGGGTTGTTTCTTGTAGATGCCTTGAGTGGGCTTAACTGCTGCATACACTTGGAATACATGATGTTATCAGGCCTAAGATACTCATAGAATATGTGATGGAGACTATCCTCTTTCTCTAGAAGGTTCGTATTCTGTTCTTGACTTCCAGCTGTTTTAAGGAGGGTAAGGAAGACATTGTGTGATGTGAAGGACTCCTAGAAACCCCTTCTGAGTATCCGGTCACAAGTCAGACTTCTCCCAGTTGATACACCAACCTAGGGCCTTTAGTGTGTCGATCCTTTGGGCAAGCTGCTGCCTGAGGAGGATGGTTGAGTCCGCTACTAACATGATGTCGTCCAGATAGGGAATTATGGTGATTCCTTTCTTCCTCAGGAATGCTGATACCTCCATTATTATCTCTGTAAAGATAAGTGGAGCTGAGGAAAGGCGGAATGGTAGACACTTGAACCGGACATGGTGGACTAACCCTTGATGCTCCAGCGCAAACCTCAGGAACAGCTGGTGGTTGGGGCGGATGGGCACATGGTAGTAGGTGTCTCTTAAATCTACTGTACACATGACTGAATCTCTCCCTATCAGTGGGATACATGATTTTAGTGTCTCCATTTTGAACCTCATGTACCTGACCCATTGATTTAGGGGTTTCACCCTTACAATGGTATGGAATTTACCCAAGGCTTTTTTATGGAAAAGAGGGAATAATTGTAACCCTGACCTATTTCCGCAAAATGCAGTGGACTGCTTGCCCCTGAACTTAAGAGTTCCCTGATATCACCCCAGAGTTTCTTTGGATAAACTTAGCGACAGTTCTTTGGACCTCTTCCGTAATCATGGCCCATATGTCCACTAAAAAGGACGATTGTTTGTCCTTAAGAAACTTTTCGATACACTCTGTACAAAACTGTATGATTCGGATAGCTTTGTATTGCACACCAGGTATTTCCTAGGCTTTTTGCAAAAAGAAGATCCTGATCTTAAGGGAGTCCCTCTGTCCTATTTAAAATATAGGAGATTTGAGTGCTGTTAGCTATGGGATTCCTGGTATATAGAAAAGACAGTGCCGCTATGGGGCTACTTACACTGACCAGGGACTGTTTCGCTGGTGCTTCTGAGGGTGAAGGACTAGAATCCATTGTTCAGATAGTGCACCCAAACCCAGCATGACAGCACCCTTTTATAGGGTTTTACCTTATCCAGGTGTGCTCCATACTTCACCCGTAGCTTTTCCCTGCGTACCTTGATGAAAGGCACACTGCACCAGTCCTATCAGGGTACCCTTTGAAACCGGAAATGCGTTCCACGTTGGAACGTATGCACATCATCAAAAAGCGTCTCCGCCGGAAGTGCATTCCACTGCTGGAACGCACACCCATATGCGTGACCCGGAAGTCCGGCCAACTGGTGTCATGGAAATATATATGTATTCCACGTATTCAATGTATATTCATATATATGCATTTACAGTCAAATAGATCTCACTTGCTAAAATCCTGTGCTCACACATATCTATGAAAAAGCTGACGCTAGCTATAATCAGCTTCTTAAGATATGACCCCTGGCCTACATCAGGCTGCTGCAAAAGATATCTCATAGGGACTTTTTACCAAGGACACAGAAAAAATGGAAACAAGGACAGAAGATATCTATTATTTTCTTTACTAGTCACGTAGGAAAACTGGGGCAAAGAACAATAAATCTGAAACTTCAGCCCTTTTATCATAATTATCATACTTACACTAAAACAGCCAATAATCTAGCAGCTTTTAATTGTATGTTAATTGACTAACCAGACCCTTTTTGTAAACGTATAAAACCTTGAATGAATAAACTGTTGGTCTTGACGAACTGTTATACTGACACTTCCGTGTGGACAGTACTCATTTCGTTGGAGCAGCTCAAAATGACATTTAGTCTAAAATTGGGAACAGCAGCAGCAAACACTGCAGGATAGATTTATCCTAATTAAATTTCCATAACACTGGTGCAGCATAGCGCCGAGAGCCCTACGTAGAGGGAAGTGGTGGAAGTCGGGAGCTCCGTCCTGCTCCACCGACTGGCTGATGGACCTCTGCCAAGTGAGGTATCAGCCTGGAGCCTCTTGACAGCGGGATGGGAAGAGCTCAAGGCCCCCCGATCCCTCTGACCTCCAAGGTACGTCCTCTGTCCTGTGCTCCTTCCTCTCCGTGGTTTGTCCTGCTAGAGACAGGAAAAACACTGAGGGTGAGGTGGAGGGCTTTTAACCTCGTGTGTGTTTACTGTACCTAGAGGATGAGTAGGACTACCTCCTGATATGCTGTCATGAGGGATGTCCTGGGAAATTAACTTTATGTCACTTTATGAGGTAATAACTCTGGAATGCTTCAATGGATCCCACTGATTCTGAATTTGTTTTCTCATGACATATTGTACTTCATGATAGTGGAAAATTTCTTTAATATGACTTTAATTGTGAAAAAATCGGAAATTTGGTGAAATTTGGCAAAAAATTTGAAAATTTAGCAATTTTTGATCTTTGAATTTCTATGCCCTTAAATCAGACAGTTATATCACACAATATGTCTACTTTACATCAGCATATTTTGAAACCAAAATTTTTTTCTGTTAGGAAGTTATAATGGTTAAAAGTTGACAAGCGATTTTTCATTTTTTCAACAAATTTTACAAAAACATTTTTTTATGGACCACATCACATTTGAAGTCACTTTGAGGGGTCTATATGATAGAAAATAAAAGTGAAACTATTCTAAAAACTGCACCTCTCAAGGTGCTCAAAGCCACATTCAGGAAGATAATTAACCCTTCAGGTGCTTCACAGAGCTGGAGCAACGTGGAAGGAAAAAATGAACATTTAACTTTTTAGACACAAAAATGATTTTTCAGCCCCGATTTTTTATTTTCACAAGGTAACAGAAGAAAATGGACCACAATTTCTCCTGAGTATGTCAATACTCCATATGTGGGGGAAAACCACTGTTTGGGTGCATGGTAGGGCTCGGAAGGGAAGGCACCTTTTAACTTTCTGAATGCAAAATTGTCTGGAATTGAGAGCGGACGCCATGCCGCGTTTGAAGAGCTCCTGATGTGCGTAAACAGTGGAAAACCCCCACAAGTGGCACCATTTTGGAAACTAGACCCTTCAAGGAACTAATCTAGCTGTGTGATGAGCACTTTGAACCCCCAGGTGCTTCACAGAAGTTTATAACGTAGAGCAGTGAAAATAAAAAAAATCACATTCTTCTCCAAAAATTATCTTTTAGCAACATTTTTTTATTTTCACAAGGGTAACAGGAGAAAATGGAGTGCTAAAGTTGTTGTGCAATTTCTCCTGAGTATGCCGATACCCCATATGTGGGGGGAAACCACTGTTTTGACACACAGCGGGGCTCGGAAGGGAAGGATTGACGTTTTGGATTGCAGACTTTGATGGAATGGTCTGCGGGCGTCATGTCGCGTTGGAGGAGCCTCTAATGTGCCTAAACATTGGAAATCTCCCACAAGTGACCCCATTTTGGAAACTAGGCCTCCCAAGGAATTTATTTAAATATGTGGTGAGCACCGTGAACTTCCAAGTGCCTCACAGAAAATTATAAACTTGATTCGTGAAAATTAAAAAAAAAACATTTCTTCCCCAAAAATGATCTTTTAGCCCCAATTTTTTTATTTTCACAAGGGTAACAGGAGAAAATGGACAGCTAATGTCGTTGTGCAATTTCTCCCGAGAACGCTGATACCCCATTTGTGGAGGAAAACCAGTGTTTGGGCGCACGGCAGGGCTCGGAAGGGAAGAAGTGACATTTTGGATTGCAGACGTTGATGGAATGGTATGTGTAAAGGCACTGCCACACTTAGCGATCGCACTAGCGATCACGACAACGACTTAACCTGGCGAGATCGCTAGTGCGATCGCTATGTGATTGCTAGTTAGATTCCAAACACAACTCATCAGCGATCTGTAATTCCAAACACATCTCATCAGCGATCTATATAACGACCTCTGCGGTCGTTGGGAAAACCTAGTCCCACCTGCGATGCTGGTGAAGTCGTTCATAAAGGGTGTCACACTCAGCGATTCAGGCTCACCAGCGGGACACCAACAACCAAAAAACGGCTCAGAACGTTCATAAGCGATCAGCGACATCTCAGCAGGGGCCACATCGCTGCTACATGTCACACACAGTTAAGTCGCTAACAAGATCGCTACTGCGTCATAAATGGTGACGCAGTAGCGATCTCGTTAGCGATCTCGTTAGCGATCTCGCTTAGTTAGTTGTGTGGAGTACATCAGATCATAAAAATGTGTTGTGTCAACAGGGTAAAAACAAATTTTATTAATTTGTCGACGAGAAGCAATTCTTAATGCAAAGGCCAGGTTTGTCAGGGCAGGTTTCACAATGGTAAACTGTGTCCTTTCGGATTCCTCTCTTGGAGCACTCTCTGCACCGTTTTTGTGATCGTCCTGTCCTCGCTGTTCGGGGAACCTCTCCTGGAAAATGTTGACCTGGGAGAACATGGGCACTATCAGTTTCAGAAGTACTGGGACCCTCCTCTTCCTGAGTGCCAAACATTAAGGCCTTGATGACTACCTCCTGAAACTGGAGGAAGGTCCCTGTATTGCTTGCAGATCAGAACAGCACAAAAGCATTGTACAGTGTCATCTGTACAATGTGCACGACCAAGTTTTTGAACCATACTTTAGCTTTTCGCATGGCACGGTATGGTTTGAGGACCTGATCTGAGAGATCTACACCCCCCCATGTACCAATTGTAATCCAAGATACAGTCTGGCTTTGGGACTTGTGTTGTCATACCATGAACAGTTTTAAAGGTGGAGCTGTTGTCACGGTGTATGGTGGTCAAAATAAGGACATCCCCTTTGTCCTTATACTTGACCACCAGCACATGCAATTATATTTTTTTCAAAAGAAAACGGACGTCACCAACACTGTAACGTACGCTCCCCTTATGCACTCGCTAGAAATTTACTCCACCCAACTATTTTTTTTTTTACAAAAGAAATACGGACGTCACCAACATGGTAACGTGCGCTCCCCTAATGCACTTGCTAAAAATTTACTCAACACAATTTTTTTTACAAAAGAAAAACGAACGTCACCAACAATGTGACGTGCGCTCCCCTAATGCGCTAGAAATTACCCGGCGATAGCAGTTTTTTTTAATGGAAAAAAAGAATACGCTACCACCCTACCTATAAAACTACTCTGTACAATTTTTTTTATCTAAAACAACATCATTCGTCATCAAATACTGTGACTCTGGCTACACTAACACGCTACCTCTCTACCTATAAAACTACTCTGTACAATTTTATTTTTTTCTCTAAAACAAGATCGGTCGTCACTAGCATTGTGATGCCGGCTATGCTACCTCGCTACCTCTAAAACTATGCTGTACGAATTTTAAACAAGATCAGTCATCTCCAAACACTGTGACGCTGGGTACACTAACACGTTACCTCGCTAGCTATAAAACTACTCTGAACAATTTTTTCTTCTCTAAAACAAGAACGTTCGTCACTAACACTGTGACGCCAGCTACGCTACCTTGCTACCTCTAAAACTTTGCTGTACTAACTACTATTATTTTTTTGTACGCTAACTAAAAAAAGAAAAAGTTCCGTGGTGCAGCCGCTGATCATCAGCGATAATTCTCAAAGCTCTGTGGACACAGGAAGAGCACGAATGCTCTGCACAGGATGTCACGCAAACAAAAAAGCGCAAAAAATGAGCTAAAAATTCAATTGGAAGAGGAGGGGAGGTACTGGAACAGGGATGGGGGGACTGGAACAGAAATGGGGGAGTTGTGCTGCTGCTGCTGTGATCACTGATGAGTCACACAGCAGCCAGCACACAGCACAGCACTAGTGATGATGGAGCATGTTCGGGTGGTCTCCGAGTATTTGGAAGTGCTTGGAGATTTAGTTTATGCCGCCGCCACAGCTGCATGATTTGCAACTGCTAGACAGCCTGAATACATGTGGGATTCCCTAACAAACAGGCAATCCCCACATGTAATGTATTCAGGCTGTCTAGTAGCCGCAGATCATGCAGCTGCGGTGACAGAAACTAAATCTCCGAGCACTTCCAAATACTCATAGAACACCCGAGCATGCTCGGGAAAACCTGAGCAACGAGCATACTCGCTCATCACTACACAGCACAGATCGCAGGAGGATCTTGTCACAGAAGGACGCTGGTGAGCCGCCCACCAGGGCCGTGGGGAACTCGGCACTGAGCCTGTCGACTTCTATGGGGATGTCACGGGCAGCCACGTCTCGGTCCGTGGCCCTGGGCGCTCACCAAAAATGGGGGAATATTTACAGGGGATTAGTGTTTGTATGTTGATTCGTGATGCCACTTGTAGTACCTGGTCAGGGTGACCAGCGCTGCTGTGCAGATCCTCTGGAAGGGATGGTGTTGTGCAGCTAGATGTTAAGTCTCCCACAGGTGAGACGGAGTCCTTCCAGGGCAGATAGATGAAAGGTGTAGCAATGGTGCACAGAAATGTAGCAGAGGGGAGTGTGCGTCACTGGAATAATCAGGGAAAACAGTTCTGTTGCATTTTCAAGGGCTTACTCAGTCTGTTATGCGCATACAGATGCCAGCCAGGCACTGTGTCCTCCAAGAGAGTGGTCCAGCAACCCTCAGGTAAGTTAGTCGCACTTCCAAAGACTCCCTTTTGATATGTTCCTTTCTGGCTTCTTCTATAGGTGCTACACTCCCGACTTCCATGCACCTGCCACCACAGAGCCCTCGGACAAGGAGTATTGGGCCCTTTCAGTTACCAGACCAGACCAGTGGGTTAGCAGGCCACCTAGTACGAAGGTTCTGGACGTACTTGACCCCTAAGCTTCCTCCCGGTGAGTTATGGTGGCTAGTGGCCCCTTGAAGAGATCCACTGTTCTCGGTGTTACTAGCGGAGCTGAACTTTCCCACTAGTCTAGGGACCGTTCCCCGATGTTCGCCTGGTCCTCCTGCTTCAGGATGGGGCACAGCCTCAATTGCTGTCTCGCCCTGGACCCTTTCTCTCTCGTCAGCAAGGCTCCCTGAGGTGGACTCAGAGGAGCAGCAGGACAGTCCAGTACCCACACACTGACTACCTGGCTCAAACTGGAAACTCTAATCTCACACGCAGCCTAATGCTGCCTAATCTCCACCCACCCAACTAGCTACACCCTGTTCTAACTAGCCTGAGTCAGACCATCCTCCCGAAGGGTCCGCCTGAGCTCAGCTAGCATGATGTGTGATGGATGCAGTGGTTGGAGTCAATGGGGTGCTTCCTCCTTACCTGAGAGTCAGGTGCCACACCGCTGGGTGCGATGCAGCATCTCTGTGGCGACTGGACCCTCAGGGCGCCACATTCCCCCCTTGTTAAACACAGCACTCCGGGGCTGTAAAAGAGTAAAGGTGTTACAGAGAAACATACAAAATTTTATAAATGCATTTCAACAGGTAGAAAACAGTTTCAAAACTCATCATCCCTTTATGGGAGGCACTTCAGGTTAAACGTTGCATAAATAACATTTTTAATAACATTCAAATAAAGTGCAAATAGCAATGACATTAGAGTTCAGGTAAAACTTGTGCTTGTGGAGGACCCGCTCCAAACCTCCCACAGTGGTCTTGGGTGGGCTGCAAGACATAACTGACTTTTCCAGCAGACCTCACCTTCGGCCACACCAAACGGGTTTTAACTTCAGAGGTAGTTACGTAAAGCTGCATGTAAAACCAAGATGGAGCACCTGAGTGCTAACTATTTACAGGGTAAGTTTTTGGGCTAAACAGTTCATAGCCTCCAGTTCAGATCAGAAAACATATTAGAAAAACATGTGCAAAAATTATAACTATTCACAGGTTAACGACCCTGTCCGGGTTGAATAAGCATTTACTTATTTGCAGGTGGTGGGACACCGGGTGTCACTATAACCCGGTGCCGCCGCGACTCGTGCACAGTACCTCTCGTCTACCGCATCCGCTGCTCCTGGCGACGCTGCTGGGCCTTCCACTCCCGGCGCCTCCATTCTTCCTGCAGGCGCCAGTTGTAGTCCTCCTCTGTAAGGACCTCCACATTCTTGCTGTCAGCCGGCTGGTCCGGGAACCCCGGCTTCTCCGGGCCTTCTCGCGGCCGCCGGGACAGGTGGTGCTCAGCACAGACGGGTGCTGGAGCTTGCTGCGGAGCCGGCTCGCTCCGGCTCTCTAGGCCGCAGGGCCTGTCTTCCTCCAGGGACGCTGGCGGCAGGCAGGGAGCTGGTGAAGGCGGCGTGTGGAGATGTCCCTCCGCGGACTCCTCCGCAGGGACAGGTAACCCCACTGCAGCGTCGGTGACGGGGCTCGCTCCTTGTTCGGCTCCAGGTGCCAGTGCCACAGGTGGGTGAAGCAGCTGACTCTGCTCCAGCGGCCGCTTCAAAGCCTGCCAGCTCTGCTCCATCCTTTCAACTTCCGCCCGGTGCCGGACCAGCTCCTCCAGTGCAGCATCAGCGTCCGTGCTGGAGAGGGTGCAGACTGGTTCGGGCCCTGCAGGTGGCTCGGTGGGGGTCAGCGCTCCTTCATGGGGGGAGAGGGTGAGCTTCTCCATCCCTTCCCACGGCAGCTCGCCACCGGACGCCATCTTTTCCTGGTCACATCTCATCTTTCCATCAGGAGGGGCCCGTTCTTTTGTATGGAGGCGGGACCTTCGCGTTCTTTTCCTCCCACCGAGGAGGATGAGGAGGTGGATCTCCTTAGCTGTGGGGCATGATCGGATATTGTAAAAGCACTTTGACTGGGCGGCCATTATTTTCGCACCACAGTATGAGCGCACGCCCACGAATTCACGCCCTCCTTCTTCACCAGCGCCTCACGGCGCGAATATGGTGGCAAAATGGCAGCAAATGGCGGTAAATGGCGGCAAAGTCACAAAGATGGCAAATACAGTCTTTTAGCACAGAAACAGTCAATTTAGGCACACAGGACTCGCGTTTCACGAGCTTCAGGATCCTGTTCGTGATGCCAAAAATGAGCTGCCCGCCAGGGCCGTGGGGTACTCGGCACAGAGCCGTCGACTTCTATGGGGGATGTCACGGGCAGCTACGGCTCGGTCCGTGGCCCTGGGCGCTCACCAAAAATGGGGGAATATTTACAGGGGATTATTGTTCATATGTTGATTCGTGACACCACCTGTAGTACCTGGTCAGGGTGACCAGCGCTGCTGTGCAGGTCCTCTGGAAGGGATGGTGTTGTGCAGCTAGATGTTAAGTCTCCCACAGGTGAGACGGAGTCCTTCCAGGGCAGATAGATGAAAGATGTAGCAATGGTGCACAGAGATGTAGCAGAGGGGAGTGTGCGTCACTGGAATAATCAGGGAAAACAGTTCTGTTGCAGTTTCAAGGGTTTACTCACAGTCTGTTATGCGCATACAGATGCCAGTCGGGCACTGTGTCCTCCAAGAGAGTGGTCCAGCAACCCTCAGGTAAGTTAGTCGCACTTCCAAAGACTCCCTTTTGATATGTTCCTTTCTGGCTTCTTCTATAGGTGCTACACTCCCGACTTCCATGCACCCGTCACCACAGAGCCCTCGGACAAGGGAGTATTGGGCCCTTTCAGTTACCAGACCAGACCAGTGGGTTAGCAGGCCACCCAGTACGAAGGTCCTGGACGTACTTGACCCCTAAGCTTCCTCCCGGTGAGTTATGGTGGCTAGTGGCCCCTTGAAGAGATCCACTGTTCTCGGTGTTAATAGCGGAGCTGAACTTTCCCACTAGTCTAGGGACTGTTCCCCGATGTTCGCCTGGTCCTCCTGCTTCAGGATGGGGCACAGCCTCAATTGCTGTCTCGCCCTGGACCCTTTCTCTCTCGTCAGCAAGGCTCCCTGAGGTGGACTCAGAGGAGCAGCAGGACAGTCCAGTACCCACACACTGACTGCCTGGCTCAAACTGGAAACTCTAATCTCACACGCAGCCTAATGATGCCTAAGCTCCACCCACCTAACTAGCTACACCCTGTTCTAACTAGCCTGAGTCAGACCATCCTCCCGAAGGGTCCGCCTGAGCTCAGCTAGCATGATGTGTGATGGATGCAGTGGTTGGAGTCAATGGGGTGCTTCCTCCTTACCTGAGAGTCAGGTGCCACACCGCTGGGTGCGATGCAGCATCTCTGTGGCGACTGGACCCTCAGGGCGCCACATTCCCCCCTTGTTAAACACAGCACTCCGGGGCTGTAAAAGAGTAAAGGTGTTACAGAGAAACATACAAAATTTTATAAATGCATTTCAACAGGTAGAAAACAGTTTCAAAACTCATCATCCCTTTATGGGAGGTACTTCAGGTTAAACATTGCATAAATAACATTTTTAATAATAACATTCAAATAAAGTGCAAATAGCAATGACATTAGAGTTCAGGTAAAACTTGTGCTTGTGGAGGACCCGCTCCAAACCTCCCACGGTGGTCTTGGGTGGGCTGCAAGACATAACTGACTTTTCCAGCAGACCTCACCTTCGGCCACACCAAACGGGTTTTAACTTCAGAGGTAGTTACGTAAAGCTGCATGTAAAACCAAGATGGAGCACCTGAGTGCTAACTATTTACAGGGTAAGTTTTTGGGCTAAACAGTTCATAGCCTCCAGTTCAGATCAGAAAACATATTAGAAAAACATGTGCAAAAATTATAACTATTCACAGGTTAACGACCCTGTCCGGGTTGAATATGCATTTACTTATTTGCAGGTGGTGGGACACCGGGTGTCACTATAACCCGGTGCCGCCGCGACTCGTGCACAGTACCTCTCGTCTACCGCATCCGCTGCTCCTGGCGACGCTGCTGGGCCTTCCACTCCCGGCGCCTCCATTCTTCCTGCAGGCGCCAGTTGTAGTCCTCCTCTGTAAGGACCTCCACATTCTTGCTGTCAGCCGGCTGGTCCGGGAACCCCGGCTTCTCCGGGCCTTCTCGCGGCCGCCGGGACAGGTGGTGCTCAGCACAGACGGGTGCTGGAGCTTGCTGCGGAGCCGGCTCGCTCCGGCTCTCTAGGCCGCAGGGCCTGTCTTCCTCTGGGGACGCTGGCGGCAGGCAGGGAGCTGGTGAAGGCGGCGTGTGGAGATGTCTCTCCGCGGACTCCTCCGCAGGGACAGGTAACCCCACTGCAGCGTCGGTGACGGGGCTCGCTCCTTGTTCGGCTCCAGGTGCCAGTGCCACAGGTGGGTGAAGCAGCCGACTCTGCTCCAGCGGCCGCTTCAAAGCCTGCCAGCTCTGCTCCATCCTTTCAACTTCCGCCCGGTGCCGGACCAGCTCCTCCAGTGCAGCATCAGCGTCCGTGCTGGAGAGGGTGCAGACTGGTTCGGGCCCTGCAGGTGGCTCGGTGGGGGTCAGCGCTCCTTCATGGGGGAGAGGGTGAGCTTCTCCATCCCTTCCCACGGCAGCTCGCCACCGGACGCCATCTTTTCCTGGTCACATCTCATCTTTCCATCAGGAGGGGCCCGTTCTTTTGTATGGAGGCGGGACCTTCGCGTTCTTTTCCTCCCACCGAGGAGGATGAGGAGGCGGATCTCCTTAGCTGTGGGGCATGATCGGATATTGTAAAAGCACTTTGACTGGGCGGCCATTATTTTCGCACCACAGTATGAGCGCACGCCCACGAATTCACGCCCTCCTTATTCACCAGCGCCTCATGGCGCGAATATGGTGGCAAAATGGCAGCAAATGGCGGTAAATGGCGGCAAAGTCACAAAGATGGCAAATACAGTCTTTTAGCACAGAAACAGTCAATTTAGGCACACAGGACTCGCGTTTCACGAGCTTCAGGATCCTGTTCGTGATGCCAAAAATGAGCCGCCCGCCAGGGCCGCGGGGTACTCGGCACAGAGCCCGTCGACTTCTATGGGGGATGTCACGAGCAGCTACGGCTCGGTCCGTGGCCCTGGGCGCTCACCAAAAATGGGGGAATATTTACAGGGGATTAGTGTTCATATGTTGATTCGTGACGCCACCTGTAGTACCTGGTCGGGTGACCAGCGCTGCTGTGCAGGCCCTCTGGAAGGGATGGTGTTGTGCAGCTAGATGTTAAGTCTCCCACAGGTGAGACGGAGTCCTTCCAGGGCAGATAGATGAAAGATGTAGCAATGGTGCACAGAGATGTAGCAGAGGGGAGTGTGCGTCACTGGAATAATCAGGGAAAACAGTTCTGTTGCAGTTTCAAGGGTTTACTCACAGTCTGTTATGCGCATACAGATGCCAGCCAGGCACTGTGTCCTCCAAGAGAGTGGTCCAGCAACCCTCAGGTAAGTTAGTCGCACTTCCAAAGACTCCCTTTTGATATGTTCCTTTCTGGCTTCTTCTATAGGTGCTACACTCCCGACTTCCATGCACCCGTCACCACAGAGCCCTCGGACAAGGGAGTATTGGGCCCTTTCAGTTACCAGACCAGACCAGTGGGTTAGCAGGCCACCCAGTACGAAGGTCCTGGACGTACTTGACCCCTAAGCTTCCTCCCGGTGAGTTATGGTGGCTAGTGGCCCCTTGAAGAGATCCACTGTTCTCGGTGTTAATAGCGGAGCTGAACTTTCCCACTAGTCTAGGGACTGTTCCCCGATGTTCGCCTGGTCCTCCTGCTTCAGGATGGGGCACAGCCTCAATTGCTGTCTCGCCCTGGACCCTTTCTCTCTCGTCAGCAAGGCTCCCTGAGGTGGACTCAGAGGAGCAGCAGGACAGTCCAGTACCCACACACTGACTGCCCGGCTCAAACTGGAAACTCTAATCTCACACGCAGCCTAATGATGCCTAAGCTCCACCCACCTAACTAGCTACACCCTGTTCTAACTAGCCTGAGTCAGACCATCCTCCCGAAGGGTCCGCCTGAGCTCAGCTAGCATGATGTGTGATGGATGCAGTGGTTGGAGTCAATGGGGTGCTTCCTCTTAACTGAGAGTCAGGTGCCACACCGCTGGGTGCGATGCAGCATCTCTGTGGCGACTGGACCCTCAGGGCGCCACATTCCCCCCTTGTTAAACACAGCACTCCGGGGCTGTAAAAGAGTAAAGGTGTTACAGAGAAACATACAAAATTTTATAAATGCATTTCAACAGGTAGAAAACAGTTTCAAAACTCATCATCCCTTTATGGGAGGCACTTCAGGTTAAACATTGCATAAATAACATTTTTAATAATAACATTCAAATAAAGTGCAAATAGCAATGACATTAGAGTTCAGGTAAAACTTGTGCTTGTGGAGGACCGCTCCAAACCTCCCACGGTGGTCTTGGGTGGGCTGCAAGACATAACTGACTTTTCCAGCAGACCTCACCTTCGGCCACACCAAACGGGTTTTAACTTCAGAGGTAGTTACGTAAAGCTGCATGTAAAACCAAGATGGAGCACCTGAGTGCTAACTATTTACAGGGTAAGTTTTTGGGCTAAACAGTTCATAGCCTCCAGTTCAGATCAGAAAACATATTAGAAAAACATGTGCAAAAATTATAACTATTCACAGGTTAACGACCCTGTCCGGGTTGAATATGCATTTACTTATTTGCAGGTGGTGGGACACCGGGTGTCACTATAACCCGGTGCCGCCGCGACTCGTGCACAGTACCTCTCGTCTACCGCATCCGCTGCTCCTGGCGACGCTGCTGGGCCTTCCACTCCCGGCGCCTCCATTCTTCCTGCAGGCGCCAGTTGTAGTCCTCCTCTGTAAGGACCTCCACATTCTTTCTGTCAGCCGGCTGGTCCGGGAACCCCGGCTTCTCCGGGCCTTCTCGCGGCCGCCGGGACAGGTGGTGCTCAGCACAGACGGGTGCTGTGGAGCTTGCTGCGGAGCCGGCTCGCTCCGGCTCTCTAGGCCGCAGGGCCTGTCTTCCTCTGGGGACGCTGGCGGCAGGCAGGGAGCTGGTGAAGGCGGCGTGTGGAGATGTCTCTCCGCGGACTCCTCCGCAGGGACAGGTAACCCCACTGCAGCGTCGGTGACGGGGCTCGCTCCTTGTTCGGCTCCAGGTGCCAGTGCCACAGGTGGGTGAAGCAGCCGACTCTGCTCCAGCGGCCGCTTCAAAGCCTGCCAGCTCTGCTCCATCCTTTCAACTTCCGCCCGGTGCCGGACCAGCTCCTCCAGTGCAGCATCAGCGTCCGTGCTGGAGAGGGTGCAGACTGGTTCGGGCCCTGCAGGTGGCTCGGTGGGGGTCAGCGCTCCTTCATGGGGGGAGAGGGTGAGCTTCTCCATCCCTTCCCACGGCAGCTCGCCACCGGACGCCATCTTTTCCTGGTCACATCTCATCTTTCCATCAGGAGGGGCCCGTTCTTTTGTATGGAGGCGGGACCTTCGCGTTCTTTTCCTCCCACCGAGGAGGATGAGGAGGCGGATCTCCTTAGCTGTGGGGCATGATCGGATATTGTAAAAGCACTTTGACTGGGCGGCCATTATTTTCGCACCACAGTATGAGCGCACGCCCACGAATTCACGCCCTCCTTCTTCACCAGCGCCTCATGGCGCGAATATGGTGGCAAAATGGCAGCAAATGGCGGTAAATGGCGGCAAAGTCACAAAGATGGCAAATACAGTCTTTTAGCACAGAAACAGTCAATTTAGGCACACAGGACTCGCGTTTCACGAGCTTCAGGATCCTGTTCGTGATGCCAAAAATGAGCCGCCCGCCAGGGCCACGGGGTACTCGGCACAGAGCCCGTCGACTTCTATGGGGGATGTCACGGGCAGCTACGGCTCGGTCCGTGGCCCTGGGCGCTCACCAAAAATGGGGGAATATTTACAGGGGATTAGTGTTCATATGTTGATTCGTGACGCCACCTGTAGTACCTGGTCAGGGTGACCAGCGCTGCTGTGCAGGCCCTCTGGAAGGGATGGTGTTGTGCAGCTAGATGTTAAGTCTCCCACAGGTGAGACGGAGTCCTTCCAGGGCAGATAGATGAAAGATGTAGCAATGGTGCACAGAGATGTAGCAGAGGGGAGTGTGCGTCGCTGGAATAATCAGGGAAAACAGTTCTGTTGCAGTTTCAAGGGTTTACTCACAGTCTGTTATGCGCATACAGATGCCAGCCGGGCACTGTGTCCTCCAAGAGAGTGGTCCAGCAACCCTCAGGTAAGTTAGTCGCACTTCCAAAGACTCCCTTTTGATATGTTCCTTTCTGGCTTCTTCTATAGGTGCTACACTCCCGACTTCCATGCACCCGTCACCACAGAGCCCTCGGACAAGGGAGTATTGGGCCCTTTCAGTTACCAGACCAGACCAGTGGGTTAGCAGGCCACCCAGTACGAAGGTCCTGGACGTACTTGACCCCTAAGCTTCCTCCCGGTGAGTTATGGTGGCTAGTGGCCCCTTGAAGAGATCCACTGTTCTCGGTGTTAATAGCGGAGCTGAACTTTCCCACTAGTCTAGGGACTGTTCCCCGATGTTCGCCTGGTCCTCCTGCTTCAGGATGGGGCACAGCCTCAATTGCTGTCTCGCCCTGGACCCTTTCTCTCTCGTCAGCAAGGCTCCCTGAGGTGGACTCAGAGGAGCAGCAGGACAGTCCAGTACCACACACTGACTGCCTGGCTCAAACTGGAAACTCTAATCTCACACGCAGCCTAATGATGCCTAAGCTCCACCCACCCAACTAGCTACACCCTGTTCTAACTAGCCTGAGTCAGACCATCCTCCCGAAGGGTCCGCCTGAGCTCAGCTAGCATGATGTGTGATGGATGCAGTGGTTGGAGTCAATGGGGTGCTTCCTCCTTACCTGAGAGTCAGGTGCCACACCGCTGGGTGCGATGCAGCATCTCTGTGGCGACTGGACCCTCAGGGCGCCACATTCCCCCCTTGTTAAACACAGCACTCCGGGGCTGTAAAAGAGTAAAGGTGTTACAGAGAAACATTACAAAATTTTATAAATGCATTTCAACAGGTAGAAAACAGTTTCAAAACTCATCATCCCTTTATGGGAGGCACTTCAGGTTAAACATTGCATAAATAACATTTTTAATAATAACATTCAAATAAAGTGCAAATAGCAATGACATTAGAGTTCAGGTAAAACTTGTGCTTGTGGAGGACCCGCTCCAAACCTCCCACGGTGGTCTTGGGTGGGCTGCAAGACATAACTGACTTTTCCAGCAGACCTCACCTTCGGCCACACCAAACGGGTTTTAACTTCAGAGGTAGTTACGTAAAGCTGCATGTAAAACCAAGATGGAGCACCTGAGTGCTAACTATTTACAGGGTAAGTTTTTGGGCTAAACAGTTCATAGCCTCCAGTTCAGATCAGAAAACATATTAGAAAAACATGTGCAAAAATTATAACTATTCACAGGTTAACGACCCTGTCCGGGTTGAATATGCATTTACTTATTTGCAGGTGGTGGGACACCGGGTGTCACTATAACCCGGTGCCGCCGCGACTCGTGCACAGTACCTCTCGTCTACCGCATCCGCTGCTCCTGGCGACGCTGCTGGGCCTTCCACTCCCGGCGCCTCCATTCTTCCTGCAGGCGCCAGTTGTAGTCCTCCTCTGTAAGGACCTCCACATTCTTGCTGTCAGCCGGCTGGTCCGGGAACCCCGGCTTCTCCGGGCCTTCTCGCGGCCGCCGGGACAGGTGGTGCTCAGCACAGACGGGTGCTGGAGCTTGCTGCGGAGCCGGCTCGCTCCGGCTCTCTAGGCCGCAGGGCCTGTCTTCCTCTGGGGACGCTGGCGGCAGGCAGGGAGCTGGTGAAGGCGGCGTGTGGAGATGTCTCTCCGCGGACTCCTCCGCAGGGACAGGTAACCCCACTGCAGCGTCGGTGACGGGGCTCGCTCCTTGTTCGGCTCCAGGTGCCAGTGCCACAGGTGGGTGAAGCAGCCGACTCTGCTCCAGCGGCCGCTTCAAAGCCTGCCAGCTCTGCTCCATCCTTTCAACTTCCGCCCGGTGCCGGACCAGCTCCTCCAGTGCAGCATCAGCGTCCGTGCTGGAGAGGGTGCAGACTGGTTCGGGCCCTGCAGGTGGCTCGGTGGGGGTCAGCGCTCCTTCATGGGGTGAGAGGGTGAGCTTCTCCATCCCTTCCCACGGCAGCTCGCCACCGGACGCCATCTTTTCCTGGTCACATCTCATCTTTCCATCAGGAGGGGCCCGTTCTTTTGTATGGAGGCGGGACCTTCGCGTTCTTTTCCTCCCACCGAGGAGGATGAGGAGGCGGATCTCCTTAGCTGTGGGGCATGATCGGATATTGTAAAAGCACTTTGACTGGGCGGCCATTATTTTCGCACCACAGTATGAGCGCACGCCCACGAATTCACGCCCTCCTTCTTCACCAGCGCCTCATGGCGCGAATATGGTGGCAAAATGGCAGCAAATGGCGGTAAATGGCGGCAAAGTCACAAAGATGGCAAATACAGTCTTTTAGCACAGAAACAGTCAATTTAGGCACACAGGACTCGCGTTTCACGAGCTTCAGGATCCTGTTCGTGATGCCAAAAATGAGCCGCCCGCCAGGGCCACGGGGTACTCGGCACAGAGCCCGTCGACTTCTATGGGGGATGTCACGGGCAGCTACGGCTCGGTCCGTGGCCCTGGGCGCTCACCAAAAATGGGGGAATATTTACAGGGGATTAGTGTTCATATGTTGATTCGTGACGCCACCTGTAGTACCTGGTCAGGGTGACCAGCGCTGCTGTGCAGGCCCTCTGGAAGGGATGGTGTTGTGCAGCTAGATGTTAAGTCTCCCACAGGTGAGACGGAGTCCTTCCAGGGCAGATAGATGAAAGATGTAGCAATGGTGCACAGAGATGTAGCAGAGGGGAGTGTGCGTCGCTGGAATAATCAGGGAAAACAGTTCTGTTGCAGTTTCAAGGGTTTACTCACAGTCTGTTATGCGCATACAGATGCCAGCCGGGCACTGTGTCCTCCAAGAGAGTGGTCCAGCAACCCTCAGGTAAGTTAGTCGCACTTCCAAAGACTCCCTTTTGATATGTTCCTTTCTGGCTTCTTCTATAGGTGCTACACTCCCGACTTCCATGCACCCGTCACCACAGAGCCCTCGGACAAGGGAGTATTGGGCCCTTTCAGTTACCAGACCAGACCAGTGGGTTAGCAGGCCACCCAGTACGAAGGTCCTGGACGTACTTGACCCCTAAGCTTCCTCCCGGTGAGTTATGGTGGCTAGTGGCCCCTTGAAGAGATCCACTGTTCTCGGTGTTACTAGCGGAGCTGAACTTTCCCACTAGTCTAGGGACCGTTCCCCGATGTTCGCCTGGTCCTCCTGCTTCAGGATGGGGCACAGCCTCAATTGCTGTCTCGCCCTGGACCCTTTCTCTCTCTTCAGCAAGGCTCCCTGAGGTGGACTCAGAGGAACAGCAGGACAGTCCAGTACCCACACACTGACTGCCTGGCTCAAACTGGAAACTCTAATCTCACACGCAGCCTAATGCTGCCTGAGCTCCACCCACCCAACTAGCTACACCCTGTTCTAACCAGCCTGGGTCAGACCATCCTCCCGAAGGGTCCGCCTGAGCTCAGCTAGCACGATGTGTGATGGATGCAGTGGTTGGAGTCAATGGGGTGCTTCCTCCTTACCTGAGAGTCAGGTGCCACACCGCTGGGTGCGATGCAGCATCTCTGTGGCGACTGGACCCTCAGGGCGCCACACTGGAGCAGGAGATCGCAGGGGGATAGCACTGGCCACCAATGAATCTCTCTCCCAGGTAACACAGGGGTCTCACAACCGCTCTGCACACCAAATCTGAGGTAAAGATGGCGTGCAGAGCGATGTCAGAAACTATTGTTTAGCCAATAAGCGCCAAATGGGTTAATCAGGTGAGGTAATGTCGCGATCACCCCACCCATTGTGACGGCTGTGATTGGTGCTGTGTTGCACAGCACCGATCACAGCATGTCACATGTGTTTGACGTATTGCTGTGATTGGCTGGACAGAATTGAGCAGCCAATCACAGCGATCACCGATGCGGGGAGCGTTACAGACTCCTGGGGCAACGTGCAGTGATGGTCTGCAGCGATCTTAACCTGGACCGGAAATGGCAGCGCCGTACATATACTGCACTTTGCGGGAACGCACCTCCTGCAGAGCAGTATATGTATGGCGCATGTCGGGAAGGGGTTAAGGAGTAGCTATTGCTTCATTTTTATTTTCATAAATCAGTTGTACAAGTGAAGATAAGAAACTTTCAATATATCTTATTAGAAAAATTGTCTCTTTTCCACTTATCAGGCTGCTGTCATCCCCTTGCACAGATCTCATTCTAAATTCACCTTTGAATCAGATTTTTGGCTCTACAAGGGGATTAGTTATCAACATCTGTCCATAGATGTCTATGGACAGAGGAGCGAACAGCTGCAAAGTTAGAGAAACAGACCCGATGTATAGCTATGCGTTCTGCTCGGGAGGGAGGGTCAAAACATCTGAGTGGGCCTCTAACCAGGTAACCATGTGTATAATTACGTTGGCATAGCCTCATCATACGTATAGTCTACCCTTATCTCGGGTGGGCGGGGTTACATCTGCCAAACTTGGGAATTATACGCCCAGTGAGAGCCATTATGAGAAGTCAGTGGCTCTCACTGGGGTGCCGGCTCCCATCTTTCACAGCAGGGAGTCGGCTCTTTGTCTGGGATCCTTCACGAAGGACCCATCACTACTGAGCAACAGGAGCAGAGTAACCCCCGCCCAGTGAGTGCCTGAGCCTGTGAAGTGTATGGATGGTGTCCTGACAAGCTCCAGTCTGTGCAATAGATGCCTCCTCAGTGAATCAGCTGGTGTGCTCACTGACAATATCAGCCATACTATCAGCACAGCAGTCGGCTGAGGATTCTGTAATGTCCTGACAGACCCCTGTTTGTGTCAGCTATAAGAGTAGAGCTGGGTCTGTGACCCTACCTCCCCTCACCTCCTGCAGAGAAGCATAAGGGCCCCGTCACATATAGCGACTCACCAGCGATCCCGACAACGATATGAACTTGTCAGGATTGCTGGTGTGTCGCTACATGATCGCTGGTGAGCTGCCAAACAGGCAGATCTCAGCAGCGATCAGGACAGCGACTACGCGGGTAACGTCGCTTAGTTACTCGCATACCAGCGCGCTGGTGCAGGAGCTGGTAACCAAGGTAAACATCGGGTTTCTAAGCGCCGCGCAGCGCTTAGAAACCCGCTGTTTACCTTGGTTACCAGCTCCCTGCATCAGCGCGCCGGTATCTAACTCACACATCGGGTTTCTGAGCGCCGCGCGCGCTTAGAAACCCGATGTTTACCTTGGTTACCAGCTCCAGCTCGCTGATCTCCTGCCTACCACACGCAGTGATGCGTGCTGGCCAGCGGGAGACCAACAATCAAAAAATGTCCAGGGCATTCGAGCACGATCAGCGATACCCGGCAGGGGGCCGGTCGCTGATAAGTGTCACACACAGCGATATCGCTGGGGAGATCGGTTGCATCACAAAACTTGTGACTCAGCAGCGATCTCGCTATGTGAGACGGGGGCTTTAGACTGCTGAGACCAATCTGCCCCCTGGCAGGACATAGTAGCCCCACTCTCAAGATTCCCACAGATGTCACATGCACTCCAAACTGCTAAGATAAACTTCAGTCTTCAGAATTGAGTTGCTGTGTCCTGTAAGGGAGTGGATGGGGCACCTCTGCAGTGGATTTGGTCTTCAGCCTCTTGATAATCAAGGATTTGGTCGCAGGGTGGATTTTTGGCATGTTGTCACAGCTCAAGTTGCAGTTCAAGTGAAGGTCTGGGGTGCTGGGTTTCTTTTTATACACACCCACTAATTAACCGATCATTTACTGAGCACTGGTGAGGATGTAAACTAGGATTGGGTGCATTATATGACCAGGTGACAAAACTTTTGTCTTGCCAAAACCTGACCATTCTATGTTCATTAAATGATCAATATTTCAGCATTGATGCCAATTTATTTTCTTAACCTAAACCAAATTTGAGACGGTTTCAGCTTTCAAAAGAGTAATTTATAAAACCAATGGATGAATTTAACGTCAGGTTATAAGCTTTGATTTACATAACATGGATAAGCAACAAAACTTCTGTCAGGGACTGTATATACAGTATATACTAGCTATGAACCAGTGCTACACCCGGGTGGCAAGCATTTTTATTGGTATATGGTCTCCCATCCTGGTATGTGCTGCCCCCACCCAATCCTGGTATGCATGGCACCCCATTCATCATCCTGGTATGTATGGTCCCCTCACCACCCAATCCAGGTATGCACGGTACCCCTCATCCCTATTCTGGTATGCATGGTACCTGCTCATCCATATCCTGGAATTCATGATTCCCTCACCCTCAATCCTGGTATGCATGGTCCCCTCCCCCAATCCTGGAATGCATGGTTCCCTCACACCCCAATCCTGGTATGCATGGTCCCCTCCCCCAAACCTGGAATGCATGGTCCTCTCACCACCAGTCCTGGTATGCATGGTCCCCTCAACCCCCCAATCCTGGAATGCATGGTCCCCTCACCCCCCCAATCCTGGTATGCATGGTCCCCTCCCCAAAACCTGGAATGCATTGTCCCCTCACCCCCAATCCTGGTATGCATGGTCCCCTCACCCCCAATCCTGGAATGCATGGTCCCCTCATCCCCCAATCCTGGTATGCATGGTCCTCTCACCCCCCAATCCTGGAATGCATGGTCCCCTCACCTCCCCCAATCCTGGAATGCATGGTCCCCTCCCCCCAATCCTGGAATGCATGGTGCCCTCACCCCCAATCCCAGTATGCATGGTCCCCTCACCCCCCCATCCTGGTATGCATGGTCCCCTCCCCCCAATCCTGGAATTCATGGTCCCCTCACCCCCAATCCCGGTATGCATGGTCCCCTCCCCAATCCTGGAATGCATGGTCCCCTCACTCCCCAATCCCGGAATGCATGGTCCCCTCACTCCCCAATCCCGGAATGCATGGTCCCCTCACCCCAATCCTGGAATGCATGGTCCCCTCACCCCCCAATCCTGGTATGCATGGTCCCTTCCCCAATCCTGGAATGCATGGTCCCCTCACCCCCCCAATCCCGGAATTCATGGTCCCCTCACCCCCCAATCCTGGTATGCATGGTCCCCTCCCCCCCAATCCTGGTATGCATGGTCCCCTCCAATCCTGGAATGCATGGTGCCCTCACCCCCAATCCCAGTATGCATGGTCCCTTCACCCCCCATCCTGGTATGCATGGTCCCCTCCCCCCAATCCTGGAATGAATGGTCCCCTCACCCCCAAATCCTAGAATGCATGGTCCCCTCACCCCCAAATCCTAGAATGCATGGTCCCCTCACCCCCAATCCTGGTATGCATGGTCCCCTCACCCCCCAATCCTGGAATGCATGGTCCCCTCACCCCCAATCCTGGTATGCATGGTCCCTTCCCCAATCCAGGAATGCATGGTCCCCTCACCCCCAATCCTGGTATGCATGGTCCCCCCCAATCCTGGAATGCATGGTGCCCTCACCCCCAATCCCAGTATGCATGGTCCCCTCACCCTCCCAATCCTGGTATGCAGGGTCCCCTCCCCCCAATCCTGGAATGCATGGTCCCCTCACCCCCCAATCCTGGTATGCATGGTCCCCTCCCCCCAATCCTGGGATGCATGGTCCCCTCAACCCCCAATCCCGGTATGCATGGTGCCCTCACCCCCAATCCTGGTATGCATGGTCCCCTCATCCCCAATCCTGGTATGCATGGTACCCCTCACCCCCTATCCTGGTATGTATGGTCCCCCTCACCCCCAATGTTGGTGTGAATAGTCCTCTCACCCCTCAATCCTGGAATGCATGGTCCCCTCACCCCCCTATCCTGGTATGTATGGTCCCCTCACCCCCAATCCTGGTGTGCATGGTCCCCTCACCCCCCAATCCTGGTATGCATGGTCCCCTCCCCCAATCCTGGAATGCATGGTCCCCTCCCCCAATCCTGGAATGCATGGTCCCCTCACCCCAATCCTGATATGTATGATCCCCTCAACCCCTATCCTGATATGCATGGTCCCCCCTCATCCCTATTGTAGGATGTATGGTACCCCCTCAATCCCCAATCCTGATATGCATGGTCCCCTCAACCCCCTATCCAGGTATGCATGGTCCCCTCCCCCCAATCCTGGTATGCATTCTACCCCTCACCCCCTATCCTGAAATGCATGGTCCTCTCACCCCCCAATCCTGGAATGCTTGGTCCCCTCACCCCCAATCCTGTTATGCATGATTCCCTCACCCCCCTATCCTGGAATGCATGGCCCTCTCACCCCCAATCCTGGAATACATGGTCCCCTCCCCCCCAATCCTGGTGTGCATGGTCCAATCACCACCCAATCCTGGAATGTATGGTCCCTTCACCCCCCAATCCTGGAATGCATGGTCTCCTCACACCCAAATCCTGGTATGCATGGTCCCCCTCATCCCTATTGTAGGATGTATGGTACCCCCTCAACCCCCAATCCTGATATGCATGGTCCCCTCATCCCCAATCCTGGTATGCATGATTCCCTCACCCCCTATCCTGGAGTGCATGGTCCTCTCACCCCCCAATCCTGGAATGCATGGTCCCCTCACCCCCCAATCCTGGAATGTATGGTCCCCTCACCCCCAATCCTGGTGTGCATGGTCCCCTCACCCGCCTATCCTGGAATGCATGGTCCTCTCACCCCCCAATCCTGGAATGCATGGTCCCCTCACCCCCAATCCTGGAATGCATGGTCCCTTCACCCCCCAATCCTGGTGTGCATGGTCCCCTCACCTCCCAATCCTGGAATGCATGGTCCCCTCATCCACCAATCCTGGAATGCATGGTCCCCTCACCCCCCAATCCTGGAATGCATGGTCCCCTCACCCCCCCAATCCTGGTATGCATGGTCTTCTCACCCCTCAATCCTGGAATGCATGGTCCCCCTCATCCCAATGTTTGTGTGCATGGTCCCCTCACCCCCAATCCTGGAATGCATGGTCCCCTCACCCCCAATCCTGGAATGCATGGTCCCCTCACCCCCTATCCTGATATGCATGGTCCCCTCACCCCCCAATCCTGGAATGCATGTTCCTCTAACCCCCCCCAATCCTGGTATGCATGGTCTTCTCACCCCCCAATCCTGGTATGCATGCTACCTCTCACCTCCCTTATCCTGATATGTATGGTCCCCCTCACCCCTATTTAACTGCACACCTACAAAAAAAAACATTTATACTCAGCTTTCTTCCCTGTGCTCCAGCGCTGTACTGTTCTGCCGGAGGCTGGGGGAGGAGTGTCGCACCGGAGTACGCGCATGCCCATACCACGCTGTCCGGCGCCATATTGCTGAAGACACACTGCAAATGTGTCTTCAGTAAAATGGCGCCGGATAGCGCTATGCGAATGCGCGATTCTGACGCAGCACTCCTGCTCCGGTGTCCGGACAGAGAAGCGCCGCGGCAATGCTCCTCCTGGTCAGGTAAGTATGTAAGTATGGCGCCGGAGATTGCGGTATGCATTCGGTGTCTACACGCACCGTGATCTCCGGCGCCATACACAATCCTCACCACTGGATGCCGTCTTCTGTATGGAGCCAGACTGCGCAGAAGTGAATACGACTTAAGGAGCCGCTTGTACCCACACAGCACTGCCTGCGGATACTGCAGGGGCCGCCATACAGTAACAAGTACCGAAAGTGCAGCCCGCCATCAAGCGCTTCATCATTCCCGCCATACGGAAGCCGCCGCGCATAAACTGTTTCCCGCCAAAATACTCAGCAGTACGCAGCTAAGCACACAATGTCTCGATACGATACATCCTCACTCAAAACGAGATCACGAGCAGGCTCTAACAAGTCTTCAATAAAAGAGCTTGCTGCTGTAGCTCGTGCCAAAGCCGAGGAGGCAAAAGCAAGGTCCTCTGCCGAAAGAGAGATGCAATTAAAGTTGAAGCAAGCAGAACGAGAGGCGGAAAATGCACGTTTGCAAGCAGAGGAGGCACGCCTACAAGCCAAAACTGCACGTTTGCGGGCAGAGCAAGAGGCGGAGAATGCGGGCGTCTCTAGAAAGACTTGTGACAGAAAAAGAGACAGCAGCTGCAATAGCTAAGGCAGAGTACTTGGAAGCTATGGAGGATCCTGATTATGAGAGACGCAGCAACGTCCTCGGAACAAAGCAGCAAGATCCAGCACAGCGCGTCGCAGAGTACGTCCATCAACATTCCGCCATGGATGACAGCTCTGATGCACCACATCGACCAGCCTATGCCGACCAACAGCGATCCAACCCCGAACTTCGCTACCACAAACAGAGTTGTCCAGCAGAGAGATGTCGACCACAGCTGCTGTTCCACTGAGCAGAAGGTTCAGCTCCCATCCCACCTTAAAGAGACACCTTCACAGAGAAGGTACTGCACAGACTATCCAAAGTCAGAAGCGTCTTACAGGTATGGTGATACACCACACACTAGACATGACTATAACACACCGGCTCGTGCAAGCAACGACCAAGCCACCATGGACTTTGCAAAGTTCTTTGCCCGCCGAGAACTGGTTACAAAAGGACTTGTAAAGATCGCTGATAAACCTGAGAACTACAGGTCATGGCGAGCCTCGTTCCGGAACGCCATTCATGGTCTGGACTTTTCTAGTGGTGAGGAGTTAGATCTCCTAGTAAAGTGGCTCGGAAGTGAGTCAGTCGAGCATGCAAAAAGACTAAGAGACATTAATATAAAGCATCCACACACAGGTCTACGTAAAGTGTGGGAAAGACTTGATGAATGCTATGGGACAGTAGAAGTCATAGAGAATGCTTTATACAAAAGAATTGATGATTTTCCTAAGATAGGACCTAAAGGTTATCAAAAGCTTAGAGAATTTAGTGATTTATTGATAGAGTTGCAGGTTGCCCAGGAGGAAGGAGACTTGCCCGGATTGGCATTCTTAGACACGCTAGGGGTGTCAATCCGATATTACAAAAACACGGATTTTGGTAAAAACTTACCTGTAAAATCCTTTTCAGCGAAGGAAGGAAGAGAGACACAGTATTCATTACTGATGGTAGGCGGAGCCCCAGATCAGGATGTCACCTCAGATCAAAAGAGTGCTGACTGGCTGGCCCCTCCAGCTCGGGCTCCTCCTACTCAGCTCCAGTCGTACCAAAGCTTTTAGGAAAAGAGCCAAGATCACCAGCGGAGCAACATAACCCCTTCTGAAGGAACTTCAGAGAAAAAACACAAGGATACAGGTTATGCATGCAAAGAAAGCCAAAAACCACAGAGTTCCAGGTACTACTCACGGAACCTGACTACTGCGATGAGCTGGCGATGCTGGAACAGAGCCTTAGCGCGCTGACCTCAGCCCAGATAATCGCTATCAGATAAGGGCCGCGCTGCATCTGAAAACATCAACACACTTCTGCCTTGGGAGGGTGCTGTGTCTCTCTTCCTTCCTTCGCTGAAAAGGATTTTACAGGTAAGTTTTTACCAAAATCCGTGTTTCAGCTGCAGATGGAAGGAAGAGAGCCACAGTATTCATTACTGATGGGACGTCCCAAAGCAGTTCAAAAATAAGGGTGGGAAAAACCAACAAAAGGCAGAAACCCAACAACCTTAACAACAAAGCGCAACCAGCGCTAAACACAAGTTCATCCAGAACTTTAAACTACAGCTGCCTGCAGGACCCTACGTCCGAGGGCTGCATCAGCGGAAGCACTGACGTCCACTTTATAAAACCTTGTAAACGTGTGGACAGAGCGCCAAGTTGCCGCTCGGCAGAGCTGCACTGCCGAGGCACCTTGATGAAAAGCCCACGATGAGGCCACAGCTCTCGTGGAATGGGCTCGAATCTTAATCGGGCAAGATTCACCCCGAAGGCGGTAAGCTTCCAAAATAGCTGACCGGATCCAACGAGCTATAGAATCCTTGGAAGCTCGTTGACCACGCCGACGACCTGCTGGAACCACAAACAGGGAGTCCGTCTTACGAAAACCTTGAGTAATAGATAGATAAAACTTCAAGGCCCGCACTAAATCCAATGTGTGTAAATCTCGCTCTTTCGCATTCTTCGGATCCGGACACAGTGAAGGCAACACAATATCCTGGTTAACATGAAATTGTGACACCACTTTAGGCAAAAAATCACCCCGAGTGCGAAGCACTACACGATCCGGAAAAAACTCCAGAAAAGGAGGCGAACAAGAAAGAGCTGCCAACTCAGAAACTCTCCTCAAGGAAGTGACTGCAACAAGGAAAGCCACCTTCCAAGAAAGTAAAGAAAGGCTAGCAGAAACCATAGGCTCAAAAGGTTTATGCTGAAGAGCCTCCAAAACAAGGTTGAGCCGCCAAAGAGACACGGGTGCCTTCCGCGGCGGAAACTTACGAGATATACCTCGGAAAAAGGAGAGCACGTCTCTATTTGAAGCAATGGTTCTCCGGAACAATAAGGACAGAGCAGAAATCTGACCTTTCAGAGTGCTGACTGCCAAACCCTTGTCTAGCCCATGCTGCAGAAAAGCCAACAGGTTGGGAATGGAAAATTTTCTCGGGTTCCGAGAGGACCCCAAACACCACGAAAAGAAGGTTTCCCAAATTTTGTGGTAAATCCTAGTAGTAGCCGGACATCTTGCGGCACGAAGGGTAGCAATGACCTCGGCTGAGAAACCTCTACGGGTCAAGATTTCGGTCTCAAGAGCCACGCCGTCAAACGCAGGGACATCAAGTCCGGATGACAAACGGGCCCCTGAGTCAACAAGTCCGGTTGAAGAGGGAGTGGAAAAGGAGGTGCCGCCAACAGCGACATTATTGTCGAGAACCACACCCTTCTTGGCCAGTCTGGAGCTATCAAAATAGCTGGAATTCTCTCTAGTCTGATCCGACGCAGTACTAGAGGAAGTAAGGATATCGCGGGAATACATAGATCAGCTCGAACTGATCCCACTGAGCCACTAGAGCATCCACCGCCACCGCCTTCGGGTCCTTGTACCTGGACATGAACGTCGGTAACTTGGCATTGGACCTGGATGCCATCAAATCCACTTGGGGGGTTCCCCAGCGAGAGCACAGTAGTGCAAAAACTTCCGGGTGGAGGCTCCATTCCCCGGGATCCATCCTTCTGCGACTGAGAAAGTCCGCTGTAATATTCTGAACTCCTGGAATGTGAATCGCCGAAATGGCTGGTACACTGGCCTCTGCCCAAATCAGAATTCGGGACACCTCTACCATGAGTCTGGAACTCCTTGTCCCACCTTGGTGATTGATATACGCGACAGCCGTCGCATTGTCTGTCTGCACTCGGACTGGCAGACCGCTCAAAGGGACCGTCCAATGTTGGAGGCAAAGGAAAATCGCCCTCAATTCCAGGATGTTGATCGGAAGAAAAGACTCTTCCGATGACCATACCCCCTGAATCCAGAGATTGTTCCAAACACCCCCCTAGCCCGTCAGGCTGGCATCGGTGGTTATGACTGACCACTTCGGAGGGAGGAAAGACTTCCCCAGGGAGAATGCCCCTGGACGTAACCCACCATTCTAGAGAATCCCGCACCGCGCGAGAAATGGTGACACTGCAATCCAGTGATTGCGACTGGTTCCATCGACTCAAGATGAACCTTTGGAGAGTCCTGGAATGGAACTGGGCAAAAGGAATTGCCTCCATGGACGCCACCATCAGTCCCAGAAGACGCATACACTTCCGTAGGGACATTGCCGTTGAGGATTTCATAATCTGTACATGTCGAAGAAGACATGACTGTTTGTCTGGTGGTAGGGAAACTACCGACCGAAACGTGTCGAGATGCATTCCCAAAAAGAGGATTGTCCTCGATGGTTCCAGGGACGACTTCTCCCAATTGACCAGCCAACCGAAGTCCTTCAGAAACTGAAGAGACAAATCCCGAGCCGTCAACGCCTCCTCCTCCGAGGAAGCAACGATCAAAAGATCGTCCAGATAAGGGAGAATCGTAATCCCCTGTCTTCGAAGGATTGCCATGAGGGGCGCCAGAATTTTTGTAAAGACCCTTGGCGCTGAGGCTAAGCCGAACGGCAGAGCCACGAACTGGTAATGATTCTGACCTATGGCAAATCGAAGAAAGCGCTGATGAGCCTTTCCGATGGGAATATGCAAATAGGCGTCGCGAATGTCGATTGACACCAGAAAATCGTTCTGTGACAGAGCTGCCACAACGGAAAGAAGCGACTCCATGCGAAATTTCCGGGCATGGACATGCCGGTTTAATCGCTTGAGATCCAGAATCGGGCGAAATTTGTTCTCCTTTTTGGGAACTATAAAAAGGTTGGAATAAAAACCTTTCCCTCGGTCCTCTGACGGAACCGGTATCACTACACCCTTTTGTAGCAGAGATTCGACCTCTCGCTGTAGAGCGACAACAAGCTCGGGTTCCGACGGAACGTGAGATTGACAAAAAACATTTGGGGGTCGAGAAGCAAACTCTATGAAATAGCCTGCCGACACTATCCGCGTTACCCAGGAATCTGGAACGCGAGCCACCCAAGTCTCCTTGAAAAGAAGCAGGCGACCCCCCACTCGAGAATCCTCGAGTGGACCCCTGGCGTCAATCCGACTTTGCGGGCTTCTTGTCAAGTTCCCGCTTGTCCTGGCGGAAACTCTGCTTCCAGGGAGTACGAGTTTTCTGAGAGGATTTCTTTCCTGAGAAGGAAGGACGACCCGATCCCCACGAGGAGTGACTAGATCGTCCTCGGCCCCGAAAGGACCGCCGACCACTATAGACACCAGGCTTACTGGACACCGAGGCCATGGCCCTACGCTGTGGTAATGCTGATTCCTTCGCCTTAGCCTTGGAAATCAGCTCTGTGAGGTCGGATCCAAAAAGATGGCCACCCTTGTAAGGTAAGGCCAACAACCCTTGTTTGGAAACTGCGTCCCCGGCCCACTGTCTGAGCCATAAAGCTCTTCTGACTGTGACCGCTGAAGCTTGCGCTTTGGCCAGCAGAGATGCCGTATCCAGACCGGCATCAAAGATATAACAGGCTGCCGTTTCTAACCATTCACAAGTTTCCCGTATCTCAGATAACGGAGATTCATTTTGCAACTCCGTCTTCAGACGTGCCAACCAGCTTAGAGAAGCTCTAGCAGCACACATGGATCCTAGCACTGCTCGAAATCCATGACCCGCAGCCTCATAGCTTGCTTTTGCCGCCAATTCTGCCTTTCTATCCAAAGGCTCCTGTAAGCTCGCTTTTCCCTTAATAGGGAGTAGTGAGGATTTACTAAGCTGAGATAAAGACACATCCACTTCAGGAGCAGAAGTCCAATTAGCCTTTAACTCCGCAGAGCAAGGATAAAGTGTATCAAAGAAATGCGTTCCATGAAAACGCTTATCTGGACATAGACGTTCCTCCTCTATTACACTATTAAGCTCATCCAGAGCTGGCAATGTTGTACGCGAAGCACGGGACTCCTGGAACATACGTGCTGATTTACCAGGACGACTAGTTACCTCCTCCGGTAACTGTAATATATCTCTCATGGCTTCAATCAATGCCTCCGTACGCTTCGCCATAGAGGAACGCCCCTGCGGCTCGTCCGCATCTGAATCGGATATTTCTCCATCCGAATTTAAAGGGGAACTCTGCCCAATATCAGATACATCTGACTCGCTCCGTGTAGAGGCCGGTAACGGCCTGCGTCGCTTCCTCTGAGAGGAATTAGCAGACACATATTGACCTAAAAGGTCAGACAAGTTGTTGATCGATCGAGCGATATCGTCCAATTTTCCACCGCTGTCGACCGCAGCGCTAGACGCTGTGGAGGTCTGCGTATCTGATTGCCGTAATGGCACTGGGACATGGTCCGCGGCATCTGAACTCTGTTCAGACATGTCTCACCTGTATGAGCAGGTCAAAGCGGTAATACCAGCAAAAACTATGCGTTTTTTTTTTTTTTTTTTTTTTAAACGCTGAAGGGTTAACGCTCCACCAAGCAGGGTTACCCCAGCGGTTATTCAGTCAAAAAATTTAGCTGGTAGAAATAACCCTCAGAGGGGTTAATATTGCAAACTCACCACAATATATATATTTGTGAGCCCCAGCCAATTTTTATGTCTCTAATGAGACTGCAGCTGCAGGATAGCGATCGCTGCGCTGCGGGGTGAGGAATCAGCACTCACCCAGCTGGCCGTGGTGTCTTATGAGGAGAGGAGCGGTCTGAGGAGCCCAGGAGCCTGTGTAATGGCCGCCACAGTGGGGGAGTCGCAGGAGAAACGCCAGAGCGCGCGTCTTCCTGCTCAGAAGACCGGGAATCGTTAGGCCACGCCCCCTGCTAGCTCAAATAATGAGCGCGAACTCCCCCGCTCCTGCTCCCTCTCTGTCCTGCAGGTATCTGCCTGCGGACAAAAAATCACCACATCTACTTGTAACAGCGCTGTCACAGCAGCACTGAAGCATACTGACATACATGTAGTAGCGCTGTCACAGCAGCGCTGAAGCATACTGACATACAAGTAATAGCGCTGCTCATCCAGACGCTAAAGCACTCACACATAATTATAATCAAAAATTTGTGTGGAGTACTCACCAGCTAAGGCGCCACAGGGACCCTCAGGGGTTTCTGGCGCTGTGCCCATGCTTCCCCCCAGGGCGAGGAACGCAGTGACCGCACGTGTGGTTTGCGTCCCCGCCAGGAAAGCTCTCCTCATCCCCCAGGGCCGGCAAGGATTCTGCAGGGACTTTGAGTAAATACAAATCCGCCAAGGGAGAGGTTGGGGTACAGCAGCGCTGGTACCCCTGAGACCTCTAGACCAACTAGTGATCCAAGTCTCCTGTCCGAATATAAAATAATAAAATCTTCTGAGGAGCTGCATTAGCAGCGACCATCCTCTGGACCTCAAATCTTAGACTGGAGCTGAGTAGGAGGAGCCCGAGCTGGAGGGGCCAGCCAGTCAGCACTCTTTTGATCTGAGGTGACATCCTGATCTGGGGCTCCGCCTACCATCAGTAATGAATACTGTGGCTCTCTTCCTTCCATCTGCAGCTGAAACTTCCTTACAACCTACAAAAAAGGTGGGTTACATATGGTTCACGGTTTTAAACAAAATCATAATGTACCGTTCCCTCCTTTCACTGTATTTATAGATTTCTGTCACCCAACAAGCTAAGATCAGAAATGACCCTAGTTTTGACTTCACTCTGTTATGTTCCACTGTCCCCAGTGTCAAACCCAGTAGGACACCCGTGGCAGTCCACAGAACTAACATTGTTTCCACAGGCCCTCCACACGATGCGAGTAAACCCCCTCCAGATGAGAACAAGCCTCAGGATGTCAGTAAGCAGTGTCCTCTACACAAGAAACCACATCCTATACTAAAATGCAGAGCCTTCAGGGAGAAGTCTTTGGAGGACCGCAAAGGTTTCCTCAAGAACAACATCTGCTTCAAATGTTGTGCCACAACCTCTCACCTCGCCAGGAACTGTGAAGCTAGCGTGAAATGTGCTGAATGCAGAAGCACGGATCACAATACAGCCTTGCACCCTGGACCACCTCCACGAGTGTTGTCACAAGCAGAGGAGAACGATGGGAAGCAGAAGGACACTGACGAAGATACCCCTGTGCTCAGCGCTCAATGTACTGAGATCTGTAAGGGACTCACAGGAGGAAGGTCCTGTTCAAAAATCTGTCTTGTTCGAGTCTATCCAGCAGGCCGCAAGGACAAAGCCCTCAAGATATATGCAATCCTGGATGACCAAAGTAACAGGTCTCTAGCCAGGTCCATCTTCTTTGACAACTTCAGCATTGTAGGCCCTGGGGACGTGTTCAGGTACCGTTGAGACGGCGGGGAGAAAAGAAACCGGATACAAGGTGGAGTCCATAGATGGCCAAACCTGCCTATCGCTACCAACCATCCTGGAGTGCAACCAGATTCCCGACAACAGGTCAGAGATACCTTCACCGGAGGTGGCGACATATCACCCTCCATCTGAAGCGTATAGCTCTCTTGATACCTGAGTTGGATCCAGAAGCCCCAATAGCTCTACTACTGGGAAGAGATACTACGAGTCCACAAGACTAGAGAATATATAAACAACTCCAGGAACACTCCATACGCAGAGGCTCGACCTTGGATTGGTCATTATAGGAGACGTCTGTTTAGGAGGAGCACACAAGCCGGCCTCAGTCAACAGTATGCTCACCAGCACACTAGAAAATGGAAGTCCATCTCTCATCCAGCCATGTCACAATAGTCTGCTGGTAAAGGAATTGCCAAACAACGCTCCCTGTTATGTTTTGGTAGCTGAGGAGAGTAAGCAAAAACGGCAATACACCAGAGAGGCTAGAACCTATTGGTTTGCAGTAACCTGAACTAACCACACAACTAGAGGTAGCCGTGGAGCGTTCCTACGTTGATCCTAGACGCCTCGTCACAGCCTGAGAGATATCTACACCTAAAGGCATAAAGATGAAAGCTATCTGCCCCGGAGCAGATCCCCAAAGAAAATAGGAAGCCCCCAAACATGTAATGGCGGTTAGACAAGAAACACGGACACAGACAGAAAATAGAATGAGCAAACACTGGGGCCCAATGTGTCTAGACAGAAAAGTACAGGAAAGGATACTCACTGCAATCCAAAAAAAAACCCTAAAAAATACCAACTCTTCTGATTGCAAAAACACCTGAGATCACACGATCTCTACCACCTAAATCAGTTCTCTGGTGTAACAAAACTAAGCCGCAGCCACTGAAAAAAACAGGAAAAAGCAAATGAACAAACAACAGTGGCTCCAGATAAATTGAGGAGCACAAGCCCCCCGGAGGGGACCTGGCTGACCTCCACAGAAGTGCAGGGAACAATGCAAAAAGCAAGCACAAAAATAAAAGCAGAAAATATCTTATCTGATAGCAGAAGATGCAGGCAAGACTCAGCAAGCTTCCAAATGAACCAGGAACCACAATTGAGACAAGAACAATTGATCACCGGCAACCATCATGGGAGGGAACCTCCCTTATATCAGACCAGTCCGTGATCCCAGATTGCCATTCCTCGCTGAAAGGTTCAGTACTGTCAGTAACCACCAGAGGGAGCCTCTGCTCAGAAACCATTTTTTAGCACATTCATAACAGCTCCCCTACCTTGCCCTTTCTCAGTACCTACCAACAAAGACCATGCCTGTGAAAGTGAACAAGACCACATGGGATGTAC
>JARQOD010000002.1:98183580-98205300 GCA_033576555.1 Oophaga sylvatica | reverse complement strand
GGGGGTGTACTCCTGGGTTCAAGAACACCGCCGTCAGCTACGGACTATCCACCGGCTAGTGCAGGACTGGCTGCAGGAATTGGAACATCCTCAAGTCACTCCTCAAAAAGGGACAGCTTTGTGGCCAGGAGACCGAGTCTTGGTGAGGGAAAAGCGCCCACATAACAAATTGGAGTGCCAGTGGGAGAAAAGGCCGCACAGGGTGAAGCAGCGACTTGGCAACAAGGGTCCTGTCTACGAGGTCCAGCCAGAAACAGAAGAAGGGGCTCCCATTTGCACGCTACATCAGAATATGATGCGTCCTTGTTTGTCCTGACATCCCAAACCAGTTCAATTGGCTCCCGTACCCTCACCGGCCGTACTAGTGGTCAATGTTGATGTTGAAGATGAGTAAAACACCCAATTTCCCCCAGGGAACCTGGAAACAGGGCTGGAGCCTGAAATTACCAACATGCCAGCAGTGGCCCCGACTCCTGTTCCTCCCACAACGGCTGACACCGTTGTCCCTGCTGAGCTGAGATGCTCTAAACGTTCAATGGCTGGTATGCCATTCGCTACAATCAGGATGAGTTCATCTGGCAGCAGATTGTGTAGGGATTGGAAGAGAGTCAACAGGAACTTCAGAAACTCTCGCCCGTGGAATGGCGAGAAAAAAGAGAGGGGAATGTAAGGTGGTTGCCTCCTCTGCTCCGTGTCCAGGACCATGGTGCTGTACAGCAGTTTTCCCGGGGGGGACGTTTGCTGAAGGAGACAGGAAGCGAGAGAGACTGAGGGCGGGAGAGTTTGGCGTTCTGACCAGAGAGGAGTGTGTGCGGCAGGCAGAGGAAAAGACAGCTGCATGCGTGGGAGGGGAAATTCCTCCCTGTGAGAGAGCTAAGACAGGGAGATGGTACAGGCTGGCTGCTGACTGTGAGTACGTGAATTCTAGAGCCCTAGAGATTGAAACCAGACTCCCTCCTGACCACCCGGGGACGGAGATTTGCTCGCATAGCCGCAGCGGCCGCAGTGATCGGGTCAGAGCCCCTGACCCCAGCAGAGAAGCTTAATCAAAGACTGAGCCTTGTTCTGGCGGAGAGACTGTTAGTTTTGAAGTAGAGACTCAGGGCAGGGAAGACTCAGTTGTCCCAGTCTTTCCTGCCTCAAACATTACCCCTTGAGAACCAATTTACCATTTCACAGCGACTACAGCGCTCACAGAGACCATAGCGCTCACAGAGATTACAAGTGCCGCTGCTGTCGGCGCCTATGTTGGAGAGGATGACTCTGCGAGGGCAAGATTTCTCCAGACTAATAAGTTTCCTGAAACTCCCGTTAATTATCGTTATTCTGCTCAACTGTTTGATTACTCGTTTCTAGACCTCATATGCTGGATAATATACAGTTATAATATTAGTTTAATCCCCACTATTTTCTCCCTGCGACGAGAATCTTTTCCTTGTAAATAAATCCTTCACTGTTGGTCTGGCTCTGTTTCGTGGTGACATACCCTACACCTGCACGTTATTACAGTAACACAAGTAGTTGACTTAAAGTAAGTGGAGGCCTGCTTATCTGGGAGCCCTACATACACGGGCAACCCACCAGATGGACATCCAACTTGGAGTCTCCACATTTAAAAAAATTATTGTCACACCCCAATAAAGTGACATCAATTTCCACAGAGTAGAAACAGTGTAATACGCCTATGACACACCTTCCACTACAGGCCTCCAGATGGAGACAAACTTGGAGTCTGCACATTTCAAAAAATTGTTTGTAACATCAACAGCAGTAGCAAAAGCAGGCGCAGAAGACACAACAAAGATGGCACAGACTGCAATAATGCAAGTTCAGTGAATGACACTAAAAACAACACCATCGCCTAGTCTGCCCAATCTGCGACTGAGGTGCAAAAGTCATTGGAGATCCATGACTTGTTCATTTTGATGAAAGTTAAGTGGTCTACTACACTTTCAAGGGCTGCCAGATGCACTTATCCATCAGGACACCAACAGCAGCGCCTGAAGACACATTCTGAGAGAACGCTGGCTGCTGTGCACGACAAAACCTCCAAGGCATGACAGGCGAGCTCAGTCCACTATTCCATTTTTTAAGACAGAAATGCAAAAGGATCCAAACCCCCCAATGGCATTGATATTGATCTCCAGATACTCTTTCTGTGTGAAACGACTCACAGAAATTTCTTATGCCACTTACACTGCTGTGTGGATCTAATAGAGTCTTAACCCAGTAGTCAGCACTATTTCTAACCCTAAGAATACAGGCATCATGTTTAAGGTAGTGCAGCAAGAAGGCACTCATGTGTCGGGCGCTTCCATGAGGTCCAAGTCCATGCTGTGTTGTTGGTGGGGTAACACTCAAGGTTGCTTCCTCAGTCCCCTCCCGCTAACCCCGGACAACAGAAAGTGGATAATTATCCTCTTCATCTCATGACTGTTGCATATCCATCACCTCTTCCTCCTCTACCATTTGTTCCTTGGTTTCTGCACTTTCACTAACAGTTTGTCTGGTACCATGAGCCCCCTTTGATCACTGTAAGCTACCCTCATATGACACCCTCCTGTGCTCTGACAGTCCGAAAATTTGAGATATTGTTATCCCTTCCGCATCCTCCTCTGCTAACACCTCTTCCTCTAGGACAATCACCTCCTCACACAGACTTCAAAGTGTGCTCCAGCATGTAGATGATGATGATGGCATGTATATAACCATATTAGTAGCCAATTCAAAACTGTGCAAAAGGGTCAGAGGTCCTTCATCTGTGACCACTCCGTAAGTGTGATTTGCACTACATCCGGACTGTGTTGGCCCAGGCTATACAAAAGGACCTACAGCCCCTGGGCTCATCACTGCTGCCACAGTCGCTGCAATATGTGCAGAGTGGAATTTCACTGTGTCGGAACATTGCAAATCAAACGGTTAACTGGTATGCCGAAAGACCTCTGTAGTGATGCAAGTCGATGACCGTCAGAAGTGAGCAACACAGCGACCATGCTCTCTCTTGCAGTGCATTCAGGCCGGGATAGTGGCGTATAAATTGCTGTACCACCAGGTTGAGGACATGAGCTATGCAAGGCACGTGTGTGAGGTTTCCCCAGCATACGGCCAGATTTGCACCGTTATCGCACACGGCTTTCTCTGGCTCCAGGTTCAGTGGAGACAGCCATTGCTGTAACTTGGCCTGGATAGCTGTCCACAGCTCTTGATCTGTGTGACTGCGATCTCCAAGGTATATTAATTTGAATACTGCCTGATAACGGTGAGCCATGGCTGTGCAGTATGGAGGTGGGGGGAATTCTATCTGCACTGTTCAAATACTTGTCTGATTAAGGGAGAGCTTAAGGGCACAGGTGAAGGCCCTAGAGGATGTGGAGGAGCCAGAAGCAGTGAAGGAAGTGTTAGATACAGAAGTTTGTCCCACAAGCCTTGGGGATTCAAAGACTTGCTGAACAGGCTCTTGGTGTCAGTGATGAAATGCATCCTGGCGGACATAGATTTTTTCAGGGAACGGGTGATGTCTGCGACATGCTGGTGTAGCACAGGCACAGCTTTCCTAGAGAAGTAATGCCGACTGGGTAACTGGTACTGGGGGACTGCGCCGGCCATCATCTTTCTGAAACTGTCTGTATCCACCAGGAAGAAAGGCAGCATTTCTGTGGCCAACAGATTGGAGATGGTGGAGTTCAAGCTCTTAGCTTTGGCATGTGTAGGAGGAAATATTCTTTTATATGACCACGGCTGAGGGCTGGCTGTTGTGCTGAGAGAGGGCGGAGTATGGAGAACAGGATAAACTGCTGAACTGTGCGTGAGATGCAGGTGGAGATGTTATGGTGGATTGAGAAAGATGTGTTGTACTAGATGACACAAAAATAGCAGTCATATCCACTTCCGTAACAGCTGACGGCCTCTCATTCACCCAGACTTTATGGGGTACACAAGTTTAGTTTCTGTGGTTGGAGACCTACAGTACACACCAAAGTTTGGACACACCTTCTCATTCAAAGATTTTTCTGTATTTTCATGACTATGAAAATTGTACATTCACACTGAAGGCATTAAAACTATGAATTAACACATGTGGAATTATATATTACACTTTACAAAAAAGTGTGAAACAACTGAAAATATGTCTTATATTCTAGGTTCTTCAAAGTAGCCACCTTTTGCTTTGATTACTGCTTTGCACACTCTTGGCATTCTCTTGATGAGCTTCAAGAGGTAGTCACCGGAAATGGTTTTCACTTCACAGGTGTGCCCTGTCAGGTTTAATAAGTATGATTTCTTGCCTTATAAATGGGGTTGGGACCATCAGTTGTGTTGTGCAGAAGTCTGGTGGATACACAGCTGACAGTCCTACTGAACAGACTGTTAGAATTTGTATTATGGTAAGAAAAAAGCAGCTAAGTAAAGAAAAACGAGTGGCCATCATTACTTTAAGAAATGAAGGCCAGTCAGTCCGAAAAATTGGGAAAACTTTGAAAGTGTCCCCAAGTGCAGTTGCAAAAACCATCAAGCGCTACAAAGAAACTGGCTCACATGAGGACCGCCCCAGGAAAGGAAGACCAAGAGTCACCTCTGCTTCTGAGGATAAATTTATCCGAGTCACCAGCCTCAGAAATCGCAGGTTAACAGCAGCTCACATTAGAGACCAGGTCAATGCCACACAGAGTTCTAGCAGCAGACACATCTCTACAATAACTGTTAAGAGGAGACTTTGTGCAGCAGGCCTTCATGGTAAAATAGCTGCTAGAAGAGACTTGTTTGGGCTAAAGAGCACAAGGAATGGACATTAGACCAGTGGAAATCTGTGCTTTGGTCTGATGAGTCCAAATTTGAGATCTTTGGTTCCAACCACCGTGTCTTTGTGCGATGCAGAAAAGGTGAACGGATGGACTCTACATGCCTGGTTCCCACCATGAAGCATGGAGGAGGTGTGATGGTGTGGTGATGCTTTGCTGGTGACACTGTTGGGGATTTATTCAAAATTGAAGGCATACTGAACCAGCATGGCTACCACAGCATCTTGCAGCGGCATGCTATTCCAACCGGTGTGCGTTTAGTTGGACCATCATTTATTTTTCAATAGGACAATGACCCCAAACACACCTCCAGGCTGTGTAAGGGCTATATGACCAAGAAGGAGAGGGATGGGGTGCTACGCCAGATGACCTGGCCTCCACAGTCACCAGATCTGAACCCAATCGAGATGTTTTGGGGTGAGCTGGACCGCAGAGTGAAGGCAAAAGGGCCAACAAGTGCTAAGCATATCTGGGAACTGCTTCAAGATTGTTGGAAGACCATTTCCGGTGACTACCTCTTGAAGCTCATCAAGAGAATGCCAAGAGTGTGCTAAGCAGTAATCAAAGCAAAAGGTGGCTACTTTGAAGAACCTAGAATATTAGACATATTTTCAGTTGTTTCATTCCACATGTGTTAATTCATAGTTTTGATGCCTTCAGTGTGAATGTACAATTTTCATAGTCATGAAAATACAGAAAAATCTTTGAATGAGAAGGTGTGTCCAAACTTTTGGTCTGTACTGTATGTAAGAAGACTTGGCATATTGACGGAGGAGGAAGAAGCAGATGTGGTTGATGGGATGGCCTGTGGTTGGCGAGGCCCGCTAGTCCGCATTTTAGCATAGTGAGATTCCCACACTAAGGTGTGTTGATCACACATGTGGCGGTTCATGCATGTAGGTATCAAGCTTGGACAAAGATCACTCTTGTGATTGAAACGCATCGTTTTGTCATCCTGTCTTACTTAATGATATGTCCCAGAGCATTGATGTTTTTATGAAGAACATCATTGTTAAATAAAGAATTTTTTAATGAGCTGGAACATTTCCCTTTTTCTTTCTCTACTTGAGTTAATCGTCTGACCAGGACGGAGTTCCCTGCATCTGATCCTCATTGTTGGTGAGCTGGCTCTTTTTCTATTTTCATAGTTATCAAATTATTGCAGTTTTTGACTCATGAGGGTTTTTTGCAAATATGGCAGATAACATGAGTTGGGTCATCCTTTGCGGTCTCAAAAAATGCCCAAGGTAGTCAACCCTTGCCGCCCCTGCGAACTGCACACTCGCGATCTGTGCTGGCCACAGGCAGAGTTGGTGCTCAGGATGCAGTGCTTGTCGTGGTTGTATCATTTCATGTCTGTGTGGGAAGCCACAATGTAACATCCTCGTCTTCCTCCTCCTCCATCTTCTCTTTTGAGCTACTCAGTTGCGTACATCTGGATTCACATCAAGTGCGATTTACAACCCCATTGTCATCCTCTCTGTTCTCACACTGTTCACCCTGAGAGTCACCCTCCTCCTCTTCCTGCCCTGACACCACAGTACAGGCCACATGCGCCTCTGGTATCTGAGTCTCATGATAATCACTTCCACTTCACCCTGGTGGTTAACGTCTGATGATGAGGATTTGGATTCTGCTCGGACCCTACTTCGTATGGCCCCAGATCCAACATGAAAAATTTTTTGATATAGATGCAGATGCTTTCCTCCTCTGGATTCTGTGATTCTTCGAGCAGACCTCTGATGCCCATGGAATAGAATGTGTGAACAGCTCTTCAGAATAGCCCATCTGAGGTTCCCCACAGTCAGGGGAAACAAGGGTTGCCTAGCCTGGGCCTTTTTTAAAACTGCAAAGGATGACCCAACACGCGTTATTTGTCCAATTTGCAAAAAAAACTCAGTAGAGGCAAAAATTTCAATAATATGACAACTACATGTATGAATCGGCAGATGTGTGATCAACATGCCTTAGTGTAGGAATCTCACTGAGCTAAAATGTGAACTACCATCCATCCCATCAACCCAATCAACTGCTTCTTCCTCCTCCATCACCATTATTATTATTTATTATAATAGCGCCATTTATTCCATGGCGCTTTACATGTGAGGTGGGTATACATAATAAATACAAGTACAGTAATCTTAGACAATACAAGTTACGACTGGTACAGGAGGAGAGAGGACCCTGTCCGCGAGGGCTCACAATCTACAAGGGATGGGTGAGGATACAGTAGGTGAGGGTAGAGCTGGTCGTGCAGCGGTTTGGTGGATCGGTGGTTACTGCAGGTTTTAGGCTTGTCGGAAGAGGTGGGTCTTCAGGTTCTTTTTGAAGGTTTCCATGGTAGGCGAGAATCTGATATGTTGTGTTAGAGAATTCCAGAGTAGGGGGATGCGCGGGAGAAATCTTGTATGCGATTGTGGGAAGAGGAGATAAGAGGGGAGGAGAGGAGGAGATCCTGTGAGGATCGGAGGTTGCGTGCAGGTAGATACCGGGAGACGAGGTCACAGATGTATGGAGGACACAGGTTGTGGATGGCTTTGTATGTCATGATTAGGGTTTTGAAGTGGAGTCTTTGTGTAATGGGGAGCCAGTGCAGGGATTGACAGAGGGGAGAGGCCGGGGGAATAGCGGGGGACAGGTGGATTAGTCGGGCAGCAGAGTTTAGAATAGATTGGAGGGGTGCGAGAGTGTTAGAGGGTAGGCCACAGAGCAGGAGGTTGCAGTAGTCGAGGCGGGAGATGATGAGGGCATGGACTAGGGTTTTTGCAGATTCTTGGTTGAGGAATGTACGGATCCATGAGATATTTTTGAGTTGAAGTCGGCAGGTGGAGAGGGCTTGGATATGCGGTTTAAAAGAGAGATCAGTGTCAAGGATAACCCTGAGGCAGCGAGCTTGTGGACTGGAGAGAGTGGGCAGTCGTTTACATTAATTGATAGGTCCATTGGAGGGTTGTGTGAGATGGGGGAAAGATGATGAATTCTGTTTTGTCCATATTAAGTTTTAGGAATCTAGCAGAGAAAAAGGATGAAATAGCGGACAGACATTGAGGGATTCTGTTTAGTAGGTAGGTGATATTGGTCCAGAGATGTAGATCTGTGTGTCATCAGCATAGAGGTGATATTCAAAGCCATGAGATTCTATAAGCTGTCGAGGCCGAAGGTGTAGATGGAGAAGACAGGGGCCCTAGGACTGAACTTGCGGGACTCCAACAGATAGAGGGTGTGGTGAGGAGGTGGTGTGCGAGTGGAAGACGCTGAATGTCCAGTCTGTTAGGTATGACGCGATCCAAGATAGGGCCAAGTCTGTGATACCAAGAGATGAGAGGGTCTGTAGTAATAGGGAATGGTCGACTGTGTCAAAGGCAGAGGACAGGTCCAGGAGGAGGAGGACAGAGTAGTGCCGCTTGGTCTTGGCAGATAATAGGTCATTGGTGACCTTAGGGCAGTTTCAGTGGAGTGGTGTGGCCAGAAGCCAGATTGTAGGTGGTCGAGGAGAGAGCAAGAAGAGAGGTGGGAGGACAGTTCAAGATGGACGTGTTGTTCCAGTAGTTTTGAGGCATAGGGGAGAAGTGATATAGGGCGATAGCTAGATACAGAGGATGGGTCAAGAGAGGGCTTTTTGAGGATAGGTGTGATTGAGGCATGTTTAAAGCTTGAGGGGGAAAACACCAGTTGTTAGTGATAGGTTGAAGAGATGGGTTAAGATTGGGATGAACACTGTGGTGAGGTTTGGGATGAAGTGGGATGGGATTGGGTCAAGTGCACAGTTAGTGAGATGTGATCTTGAGAGTAGGGTGGAGAGTCGATCTTCTGTAATGGTGGAGAAGTTGGTTTTGGAGGAGGAGGGCAGGGCAGTTAGGAGGAAGGGCTTTGGGGTTTTTGACCAAAACTGTGTCTGATGTTATCAATCTTCTTCTTGAAAAATGAGGCAAAGTCTTCGGCTGAGATGAGGGGGAGGGAGGAGGTGCTGGGGCGGAGGAGAGAATTGAAGGTGTTGAATAACTGTTTAAGGTTGTGAGACAGGGAGGATATGAGAGATGAGAAGTAGGTTTGTTTTGCTGCAGTGAGTGTGGTCTTGAAAGTAGTGAGGGTCTGTTTGAATGTGATGAAGTCCTCATTGGAGTGGGATCTTTTCCATCTCCGCTCACCATTCCAAGTGTTCACCTACAGTTCTCCGGCCACACAAACTACAATGTTTTACCCACCACAGTCGTCGGGATGAGTGACAGCCGGTCAGCTGTTACTAAAGTAAACACGACTCCTGCCTTTCTGTCACCTAGAACAACATATTTTCCTCAATCTACCATAACATCTCCGCCTGCACCTCACTCACAGTCCAGCAGTTTGTCCTGTTCTCTGTACTCCGCCCTCTCTCAGCACAGCAGCCAGCCCTTGGTCCCGCAGTTGTGGTCACATAAAAGAATATTTCCTCCTACACATAGCAAATCTAAGAGCTTGAACTCCACATCTCCAATCTGTTGGCCACGGAAATGCTGCCTTTCCGCTTGGTAGATACAGACGGTTTCCGAAAGTTGATGGCTGTTGCAGTCCCGCAGTACCAGTTCCCCAGACAACATTACTTCTCTAAGAAAGCTCTGCCTATGTTACACCAGCATGTCACCGACATCACCCATTCCCTGAAAAAAATCTATGTCTGCCAAGTTGCATTTCATCACTGATACCTGGACGAGCAAACATGGGCAGGGGCATTACATCTCGCTGACTAGGCACTGGTTGACTCTGGTGGCTCTGGGAGCAGGCGGTCAAGGTGCTGTTCCACAAGTCTTTGAATCCCCAAGTCTTGCAGGACAAACCTCTGTATCTAACACTTCCTCCACTGCTTCTGCCTCCTCCACCTCCTGTAGGGCCTCCATCTGTGCCCTCAACCTCTCCCTTAATCAGACACACGTTCCAACAGTGCAGATAGAATCTCACCCACCTCCGTTGCGTTCATCCATGGCTCACTGCAATCAGGCAGTGTTAAATTAATATGCCTTAGAAATTGCAGTCACACAGCTGAAGAGTTGTGGACAGGTATCCAGGCTGAGTTAGAGCAATGGCTGTCTCCACTAAATCTGGAGCCAGGGAAGGCCGTGTGCAAAAACGGTGCAAACCTGGTAGTGGCCCTACACCGTGGTAACCTCACATAAGTCTTGCATGGCTCACGCCATCAATCTGGTGGTACAGCAATTTTTCCGCCACTATTCCAGCCTGGATGAATTTCTGCAGAGAGCACGGTCACTGTGTGCTCACTTCTGATAATTTCACCCCGCAGGTCATCGACTGGCATACCGGTTAACCGTATGATTTGCGATGTTCCAACACGGTGGCATTCCACTCTGCATATATTGCAGTGCCTGTAGCAACAGCGACAGCATGTCCTTTTATATAGCCTGGGCCAACGCAGTCCGGTCGTGTTGCAAATCACGCTTGCGGAGTGGGCACAAGTGAAGTACCTCTGCACCTTTCTGCACAGTTTTGAAATGGCTACTAAGATGACATCATCAGCATTACTATTCCGGTCATCTACATACTGGCGCACACTTTGAATAGTCTGCATAAGTGTAACAAGTCCATCTGATGTGGGCACATTTTACTGTGCAATTGTTCCTGCCAATTTTTTTCAGGAGACAAATATTATACGCCATGTATACTGCACCAGTTGTGCATCAAAATAAAAAAGCCAGACTGAGGTGGGTAAATTTTCCTGCGATACTATTCCTGCAAAGTTTTCTCAACAGGGATATATCATACGTAATTTAAAATGGGCAAGGCATGTGACAAGGGACTGGGATGTGGACATGATACTGATGGTAAGCACAGAGGCCGGGGCCATGGGCAATGTCAAACTACCTGCTGCGGGAGCACAACAAACACAAAATCATTTCGACCTAGCTTACTGTCCCACTTAGTAGGGGCGCGTGGAATACTACTCTTGATGCCAGACCAGTGTGAAAAGGTTGTTGGATGGATAGCAGATAATGCTTCCTGTCACTTTGCCAGCACCACACTATCTCCCACATGGTCCAGTCTCAGTAGCCGTGCTTCTGGACCACATAATCCTCGCCCTGTTCCTCCTTCCTCCCACCATGCCCAGTGCCTGGAGACAAGTGATCCGACACTTGGACACTCCAAAGAGCTGTTCACATTTCCATTTATAGATTCAGGACTCTAACCCTGTCCATTTCAAGCAGGACGTGAGGAGATCGCATGTAGCGATGTCCAAATATTTGAGTTGCCACACTCACAAGAAGGCAACAGTGGGAAAATATAATTACTGTCAGAAGAGGTGGATGATGAGCCACAATTGCTAATAAGTGATGTTGCTGCGTCAGCAAGTCAGGAGGAGAATCAGGGTGCAAAGTGGAAGACGAGGTGGTGAATGATCAAGTCTCTGACCCAACCTGGGAAGATGACTAGCAGAGTGAGGACTGCAGCGCACAGGGGGAGCAATCCGCAGGAATAGGCAGTGGAGTGGCCAGAGACACAAGGCGGGAAACCATTACCCAGAGCACCAACACGGGTGAAGTTGCCAAGCTAAGGGTTAGGTGTTCCCTAGTCTGGCAATTTTTTAACGACAGTCCAATAACTCAAAAAAGGCCATTTGCAACATCTGCCGTGCCAGCAGCAGCAGGGGCAGCCTGACCACCACCAGCATGCTCAGGCACATACAAGCAAAGCACCCAACTTCTTAAACCGAATGCTATTGGTCCAGAAACAGTGTCTGGGGGTGACACTACTGACTCTTCCTCTGTTCAAAGTGCATGCCAATCCCCTGTCCATGATGTAAGCGAAGATACCTCCCACCCTGCACCTGTCATTGCACACTTGCAACCACCATCAGCAACCATGTACACATCCTTGTCCCAACGCATCGTTCAGTTGTCCCTACCCCAGTCCTTGGAATGCAAGCGTAAATATGCAGCCACCCACCCACGGTCCATAATACTATACGGCTACATTTCCAGACTGCATGCCCTACTACTACTGATTTGAACTAGCAAATACAGAGACTGATACATTATGCAAGCTCTTTTCATGTGCAGTTTAAATGTACAAGTATTTGTAATTAATTTTGTATTTTTACCACCAGATGGCGATACAGAGAAATCTTTTGAGTAATAAATAGAGGTGCTTTCTGAATTAATTATGCCCTTATTTTACTTAGAATTTGAATGTATTTAGCGGATATTATACATTCATTTCAGAAAAGCTAATTTTCATATTAGGGTATGTTTACATACTTCTTGGAATGATAAGAAAGAAGGACACACACTGTTTTGGTTTTAGATAAAATGTGGTCCAATGAAAAAAAAAGTGGGGCCCCAAATGCTAATATATTGCATAGAAACATTTAAGGTGCATTTATATGATCCATTTCAGTCAGTTAAATGAGAGCCTATCGAATATATGCAAGTCACTGAATGCTTGTTTAAAAACCTCTTCACACACGCCGACAAAAACTTCTGTGGACAGAGAAATGGCTAATATTCTCACTCTGCCCCTATGGAGGGAAGTCATTTTAGACATTCAATTGTCACATTGCCTAAAAAAATAAGCTTTCCATTAATACTCACCTTCCGTCAGTTCCGTATGTCCCAACCCATTATAACGGAGAAAAGGTCAGCAGCTTCACGGACCACCCCATTAGATTGTAATGGCATTATTACAGATTGTCATACCCATGTTAATGCCTTTAGGAAAAATGTATCCCCAACATTAAGTGACTGTCCAGCCGGACACTTGTGGGCAGGGCAGGCATCAGCACCCGGCACACCTGGGCAAGTGCCAGGGCCCTGAGCAGGCAGGGGGGCCCACTCGCCATTGGGACACCGGCGCAATATGGGAGCCTGGGGCAGATTATATATGGAGTATTATATGGGGCCCATGATACACTGGAGCATCATATATGGGGCCTATTATATATGGAGCATTATATGGGGCCCACTATATATAGAGAATTACATTGGACCCATTCTGTTTGGAGCAATATTTGGGTCCCATCATATACTGGAAGATTATATGGGGCCCATTATATATGGAGAATTATATGGGGCCCATCATATATGGAAACATATATGGGGCTCATTATACTGTTTGTAGCATTATATGGGGCTCATTATACTGTATGGAGCAATATATGGGGCCTATTACATACTGTATGGAGCAATATATGGGGCTTATTATATACTGTACGGATCAATATAAGGGGTCCATTATACTGTATGGCGCAATATCTGGGGCTCATTCTGAATGGAGCACTATGTGGTGCCCATAATACTGTATGGAGGACTATACTGCCTGGTCTCTGAACTATTGTAGAATTTATAAAAGATATTAGTCATGTAATGTAAGAAGTCAGTGGGCAGCACGGTGGCTCAGTGGATAGCACTACAGTCTTGCAGCGCTGGAGTCCTGGGTTCAAATCCCACCAAGGACAACATCTGCAAGGAGTTTGTATGTTCTCCCGTGTTTGCGTGGGTTTCCTCCGGGTACTCCGGTTTCCTCCCACACTCCAAAAAAAAACAAAAAACATACTGATAGGGAATCTAGATTGTGAGCCCCATTGGGGACAGCGACGATAATGTGTGCAAACTGTAAAGCGCTGCAGAATATGTTAGCGCTATATAAAAATAAAGATTATTATTAGAAGTGAAATCTTTGTGATTGTACTACACCTATATTTCTCTGCCATATCTGTGCATCATGAATTGTGGTATGTGTTAAAGGGGCCCACTGAGACTCTATCGCCCAGTGCCCACGAAAACCTGGAGCCAGCCCTGCTTGGGGGCCTGAGTTATCAGAGCTTTTACACCAAAATTCTGTAAAAAAAATTACACTAATACAGAATATACACTAATTAAAACAATGTCTCAAATTGTCCTGCAGAAAGCTAAATAACTGTAGGCCACAGACACAAAGTAATGCTATATGCTCCTATATACAATTATAATGGCTACTATATAGTTATAAGGTGCTCCAGTGCATAAATTGGACATAATATCCAGATAGGTGAGTATAATGCCAGGTAACAGCTCCTAAGATATAATCATAATGCTGCATGATGAGAAGTATCTAGAAGATAAGTACTGACATTTTATACATACCTTTGACTAATTGATGAATCTATGATGAATTTACAGTGTGTACTCCTGATGAGCCTATTTCAGGAGAATCACGTCAAGTACAACATACAGTACTCTGTACATTTGATTCTACCAAATTCATATTGGATTTAATGTACATTTGCTGTGCTGACTTTGGTCTTGATAAAACACAGTGGGACCTACCTACACCAGCAGATGGCATGGCTCCCCAAACCATCACAGATTGTGGAAATATGGGCATAACAGAAGTATAATGCATTCCCCATAGTCCTCCATATAGTATAATCCAAAGTCCATAGTCCTCCATAAAATATCATGCACAACCCACAGTCCTCCATAAAGTATAATGCACTTCACAGTCATCTATAAAGTGTAGTGCACAGCCCATAGTCATCCATAAAGTAAAATGCACAGCCCATAGTCATCCATAAAGTATAATGCATGGCTTATAGTCACCCATAAAGTATAATGCATGGCCCATAGTAATCCTTCAATGGAAGTCTTCAAACAGAGATTAGACATATATCTGTCAGAGATGGTTTAGTGAATCCTGCATTGAACAGGGGGTTATACACGATTCTATGAAACCATAAAGAATAATGCATGGTCCATAATCATCCATAAAGTTTAATGCACAGCCCACAGTCATCCGTATAGTGTAATGCATCCCATAGTCCTCCATATAATAAACTTCACAGCCCAAATGTCACGCTGTTACTGCATACAGGAGGTCTGGGGTCTATGCTGACCCTAAGCTGGGGTCCTGACTAATCCCTCTACCTGGAGGTACTGTTAATGGTACAGAGGTCCAGGCCACCAGCGTAATCCCTACCTCCTGAGGATCCCTGAACCTCAGTGATCCAGTCCTGAGAAGGACCCTGATCACACACCGGGGACTGGTAGGTATATGCCTAAACACAGTAATAAACGAACGAGACAGTACAAGGGGTAAACTAAAATCCACCTTGAATACGAAAATCACACCACAGGAAACAGAGGGGACACCAATGGGTACGGAGATAAATGATAAAGCGAGGAGGGGGAAAAGACCACACAGGTACTCTTAACTTCAGCCTTCACCATACAACGATCCGCTCTGCTGGTCTGCATGAATGCTTTCACCGACACTTCCCCAGCAGACAGGCAGGTATTTGAAGGAAACCAATTATCACAACATTAATTGCAGCTGAGCGAGGCTGGTCTAGTCCAGCACAGAGAGAGGAAGAATTAACTCCCTCTCTGCCGAAAAACACCCAGCACCAGAAACTCAGCTGTGAGAAGTCAGGGTGTGCAATCGCGACGATCTTCGCAGCGACACACCCGTGACAGTCCCTCCCCTTCTACGAGGGGCCTCTGGACCCTCAGGGTCGGGTTTATCTGGGTGAGTAGTATGGAAGGCCCGAACCAATCGGTCTGCGTTAATATCCGACGCAGAAACCCACGTCCTCTCCTCAGGACCATACCCCCTCCAATGAGCAAGGTACTGAAGGGACCGGCGATTAGACGTGAATCGATGACTCTCGACACCTGGAACTCCAAGTTACCATTGACCACCACAGGAGGTGGAGGTAAAGGTGAAGGTATCCACGGCGCCACATACCTCTTAAGCAACGATCTGTGGAACACATATGAATTTTAAATGTAGGAGGGAGGTCAAGACGGAATGCAACCGGATTAATTATAGCACTGATCTTGTATGGCCCGATGAACCTGGGACCCAGTTTGCCAGGAGGGAACCTTAAGTTTTATATTTTTGGTAGACAACCATACCAGATCGTTCACACTTAGGTCCGGACCAGACACTCTCCTCCTATCAGCCATACGTTTGTATCGGTTCCCCATAGTACTCAGATTATTCAGCACTCCTCTCCACACTGAAGCAAGTGACAACGAAAATCGTTCCTCCTCAGGAACCCCAGAAGAGCCCCCCCTATTGAAAGTACAAAACTGGGGTGTGAAAACCATATGCCCCAAAAAACGGGGACTTACCAGTGGACTCGCTCCGCCTATTATTTAGAGCAAATTCCGCCAGAGGCAAGAAAGAAGCCCAGTCCTCCTGGTTCTCTGACACAAAACACCGGAGATATGTCTCCAAGCTCTGGTTCAGACGCTCTGTCTGACCATTGGTCTGGGTGAAAAGCCGATGAAAATGACAACTGCATCCCCCGCCGTGTACAAAATGCTTCCAGAATTTGGACACAAACTGAGACCCCCGATCCGACACCACATCGGAGGGTACCCCGTTAAGCCTTACAATCTCCCCAATAACACCTGCACAAGAGTTTTAGCATTAGGAAGAGCAGGAAGAGCGATAAAATGTGCCATCTTGCTGAACCTGTCCACTACAACGAGTATGACTGTTTTACCCAAGATGGCGGGAGGTCCGTAATGAAGTCCATAGACAGATGAGTCCACGACGCTCCGGAATCTTCAAAGGTAAGAGGGTCCCCGACGGACGGGTATGTGGAGTCTTAGAGCGCGCACAAACCTACAGGACGCGACAAAAGTTACCACCTCCCTATGTAAGTTAGGCCACCAAAACCGGCGCGAGAGGAGATCCTCAGTTGCTTTACTCCCTGGGTGTCCTGCCAAAGCTGAATTATGGTGTGCCTCGATCACCTTTTGTCGCAACTGATTTGGAACAAACAGTCTCCCTGGAGGTCCTACAGGGGCGTCCCCTGAGCCTCCAATACCTCCTCCTCAAGCTCAGAGCATACTGCCGACACCACCACCCCCTCCTGAAGGACCGGAACCGGGTCCTCTGTATTCCCAGCCCCGGGAAACAGCGAGATAAGGCATCCGCCTTACATTTTTTGACCCAGGACGATATGTGACGACAAAATTAAACCTGGTAAAAAACAACGACCACCTAGCTTGTCTGGGATTCAGACGTTTGTGGACTCCTAAATATAGCAGGTTTTTGTGATCGGTAATGACGTGACCGGTGGACTGCCCCCTCCAAAAAATGACGCCACTCCTCAAAAGCCAACTTAATGGCCAATAGTTCCCTATTGCCGACATCATAATTCCTCTCAGCGGACAACAATTTTTTAGAGAAAAGGCACGGATGCCATTTACCAGGGGACGAACCTTGTGACAATACTGCTCCCACCCCTACCTCGAAAGCGTCCACCTCAACAATGAACGGCTGTGACGCATCAGGTTGAATAAGTATGGGTGCTGAAGCAAAGCATTTTTTCAAAGAGGAAAAGCTTGACAAGCCTTGTCAGACCACTTGAAAAATCCGTCCCTTTTTTAGTCATGTCTGTGAGAGGTTTAACTATGGGACGAAAAATTACGAATGAACTTCCGGTAGTAGTTAGCAAACCCCAGGAAACGTTGTAATGCCTTAAGATCCTCTGGCAGATCCCACTCAAGAACTGCCCGCACTTTCCCAGGGTCCATACGAAAACCGGATGCTGACAACCAGAAACCTAAAAACTGAAGTTCCTGTACGGCGAAACACACTTCTCCCATTTGGCGTACAGTTTATTATCCCGCAAGATCTGCAACACCTGCCTAACATGCTCCTGATGAGACACAAGATCCGGCGAGTAAATTAAGATATCATCCAGATATATGACCACAAACTGTCCCACCTAGGTGGCGAAAGATGTCATTTACAAAGTGTTGAAACACCGCCGGGGCAATACTCAGACCAAATGGCATGACAAGGTTCTCATAATGCCCCTCCGGAGTGTTAAACGTCGTCTTCCACTCATCCCCCTCCTTCATCCTAATCAGATTGTACGCCCCCCTGAGATCCAACTTAGAGAACCATTTGGCCCCACGATCTGATTGAAGAGATCGGGAATAAGTGGGAGCGGATACGGATCTCGGACCGTAATCCGATTAAGCTCACGGAAATCCAGGCAAGGGCGTAGGCCTCCATCTTTTTTTTCACAAAGAAGAACCCCGCGGCCACCGGGGAAGATGAAGGTCTAATATGCCCTTAGCCAGACTCTCGCAATATAATCCTTCATGGCCTGTCTCTCAGGACCAGAAAGGTTATACAACCTAGATTTCGGTAACTTGGCCTCAGGGAGCAGTTTAACAGAACAGTCATACACGCGATGAGGAGGTAGTTCTTGACACCCTTTCTCCGAGAATACATCCTCAAAGTCCACCAGAAATGGAGGTAAAGGCCCTAGGAGCGACCGCCCCATAGACCGTATTCATGCAGTTTTTATTACAGAATTCACTCCATTGGCTTATCTCTCTGGATTGCCAATCAATAACCGGGTTATGCTTAGTTAACCAAGGAAGGCCCAGCACTATAGGAGTGGGAAGACCCTCCAACACATAACAAGACAACAGTTCTTTATGTAACGCCCCCACTTGAAGATCTATGTTATGCACAGCTTGCAAAAAACTACCCTGACCGAGAGGTCTGGCGTCGATCGAGAATATGGGGACGGGTTTAGTCAACACACTCAATCGCATAACTTGAACCCGGGCAAAGCAAGCATCCACCAGGTTAGCCCCGGAACCACTATCCAGAAGAACAGATATCCTCTCAGTTCTCGCACCCACCACCACCTCCGCCGGTACGAGAAACTGAGACGAACTTAGGGACGAAATACTTACTCCCAGATTGCCGTCCACCACACAATCTGGGATCAATAGTTTTCCGGCGACTTCTCACTCTGCAAAGGACGGGATGGACACCCCCTAATAAAATGTCCCTTTTTTCCACAGAAGAAACAACCTCCTGTTTTGTGGCGCCCCACCGATCCCCTCCCCCGGAATGATGTCCCTCCTAATTGCATAGGCTCCTCTGGACTGACCAGGGGAAGCTCCATATAAGGGACCCTTGAGGAAGGTGGAGTCATCACAGGGGGCGAAGTTACCCCGCACCTCTCCCGAAGACGTCTGTCAATACGAATAGCAAGGGCCATAGCGGCTTCCAGTGACGTGGGAGGATCATACTGTGCCCGCACATACTTTAATTTGTCAGATAAACCTTGACAAAACTGGCTCCTAAGAGCCGGGTCATTCCACTGGGTGTCCGTGGCCCATCTACGGAACTCCGAACAGAATTCCTCTGCCGGACGATCTCCCTGCTGGATCCTACGTAACTTAGATTCAGCAAGGGAGACCCGATCCGGGTCATCATACACAAGACCCAGAGCCGTAAAAAACCCATCCACTGACTGGAGAGCTGGGGAGCCCGGGGGGAGAGCGAACGCCCAGGATTGGGGTCTCCTTGTAGGAGCGAGATGACAATCCCCACCCTTTGTTCCTCACTCCCAGATGACCGGTGTCGCAGCCGGAAGTACAATTTACATGCCTCCCGGAAAGCAAAAAACTTGTCCCGCCCCCCGGTGAATCTGTCAGGGAGAGCTACTTTAGGTTCAGGTCCGGCCTTCTCCGGGGGGTACAAAACCTTGGACTTAACGTCCGCCAGCTCCATGGACAGACTCTGCAACTGCCGAGCTAGACTGACTACTGGATCCATGGTGACTGGAGAAAATCTTTAGTGGGTCGGTGAAAATGTCACGCTGTTACTGCATACAGGAGTTCTGGGGTCTATGCTGACCCTAAGCTGGGGTCCTGACTAATCCCTCTACCTGGAGGTACTGTTAATGGTACAGAGGTCCAGGCCACCAGCGTAATCCCTACCTCCTGAGGATCCCTGAACTTCAGTGATCCAGTCCTGAGAAGGACCCTGATCACACACCGGGGACTGGTAGGTATATGCCTAAACACAGTAATAAACGAACGAGACAGTACAAGGGGTAAACTAAAATCCACCTTGAATACAAAAATCACACCACAGGAAACAGAGGGGACACCAACGGGTACGGAGATAAATGATAAAGCGAGGAGGGGGAAAAGACCACACAGGTACTTTAACTTCAGCCTTCACCATACAACGATCCGCTCTGCTGGTCTGCATGAATGCTTTCACCGACACTTCCCCAGCAGACAGGCAGGTATTTGAAGGAAACCAATTATCACAACATTAATTGCAGCTGAGCGAGGCTGGTCTAGTCCAGCACAGAGAGAGGAAGAATTAACTCCCTCTCTGCCGAAAAACACCCAGCACCAGAAACTCAGCTGTGAGAAGTCAGGGTGTGCAATCGCGACGATCTTCGCAGCGACACACCCGTGACACCATAGTTCTCCATATAATATAAAGTACGGCACATAGTCCTCCATATAATATACTGAAAAGCTCATAGCCTCCATATCGTAAAAGGCACAGCCTATAGTCCTCCATATTGTATAATGCACAGTCCATAGTCCTCCATAAAGTATAATGCACAGTCCATAGTCCTCCAAAAAGTATAATGCACAGCCAATATTCATACATAAAGTCTAATGCACAGCCCATAATCATGCATAAAGTATAATGCACAGCCCATAGACATCACGTTTCTGCCATGCACCACTGGTCACATGCACGCCTACGTCGGCTGCTGACCTCTGATTGTCCAGCAGTGTGCATTCCTAAGCACGGACCCAATGGGTCTGTGCGGCACAATATACTTCTGCTGTGTGTCCGACAATGCAAATCCAGTTGAAGTTTCTGCTGACGTCGAATTGTGTGTGATGCATCAGCACTAAATAGTCTAAATTGGTGAACTGAAGTGAGAAATATAGATAAATTAAATATATGGGATCAAATAACTAAAAATTTACATGTGCATATATATTCACCCCTTTTGTTATGAAGCCCCTAAAAATTTCTTGTGCAAGCAATTCCCTTCATAAGTCACATGCTTAGTGAAAGCAAGTCCACCTGTGTGCAACCTAAGCGTCACATGGTCTGTCAGTATATACACACCTTTTCTGAAAGGCCACAGAGGCTGTAGCACTATTAAGCAAGAGGCAAAACTAACCAAACGCCACCATGAAGACCAAAGAGATCTCCAAACAAGTCAGGGACAAAGTTGTTGAGAAATACAAGTCAGGATTGTGTTATAAAAAAAAATCACAATCTCTAATGATCCCCCAGAGCACTATCAAATCCATTATCAACAAATGGAAAGAAAATGGTACCACAACAAACTGGCCAAGTGTAAGGTTCTGTGTATATGTTTCTGAAACTCAGTTTGTTCGTCAGCCATTTTACTTTCTGTCTTGCTGCAGCTATCTTGCCCTCAGTCAAAATGGAGTTTTCAGCTTGCATGTTCCCGCCCTGATTCTCTCCTTTTGCTTCTTAAGCAGCCACAGCTGAGCAATCAGTGCTTCAGAATCTAGCCTGCAGTGAACCTGTGACTTGACTTGACTCCTGTAAGCCTTGGACCTTGTACTCCAGCTATTCCTACTGAGGAACTCTGAAGCACTTGTGGACTCTGAACCCTGCTCTTTGAAAGACCCACGTTTGCATGGACTCACGGTAACAGAGAAGAAGATCCTGAATCTATTGTGAGAGTGATTGCTGAGCTTAGATTACTCTGGCCTTCTGTGTCTCTTGCTTCTGTGTCCGCAAACTGTGTGACTATATTTTGCCAACTTGTATGAAGTAATACAGGACTTTCTATATCAAACCTGTGTCTCATGTATGTTCATCGCACCCAAGCACAAGACGCTATATGAACTGTACTACATACATTACAAGATTCTGAAGCCAAACGTTAGTGTCTGCTGGGTCTGGAAAGGCTGTGTCTGCTGTAACTGTGGATATCAGACGTCCGGTTGTACTCTCTGTGATGACAGTGGTTGTGACTTCTCACAACCATTCCAGGTGAGCAATTCCCTTAAGTTTTTTCTTTCTGCAAGTGTTACCACAGGTAAACACTATTGTTTTTTTTTTCTTTCTTTTCTCTTTTTGTCTGCTGTAACTCTGGATATCAGATGTCTGGTTG
>JARQOD010000002.1:98116496-98183480 GCA_033576555.1 Oophaga sylvatica | reverse complement strand
CTTTGGAGGGAAACCAAATTTTATATTCTTGGTAGAAAAACCAAAAAACCCAGACGTTCACCTTAGGTGGGGCCCAAACACTCTCCCCCTATCAGCCATCTTTTGTATCTTCCCCTTTGTCCAGTTATAGCACTCCCCTCCAACTAAGCAAGTGCGAAAAAATCGTTCCTCCTCAAAAACCCCAAGAGCCCCCCTATTAAAAGTAAAAAAAATGGGGTGAAAACCAATGCCAAAAAACGGGGACTTACCAGGGGGACTCGCTCCCCCTTTTATTTAGAGCAAACTCCCCAGAGGCAAAAGAAGCCATTCCGGGTTTCTCTGACAAAAAAACACCGGAGATATGTCTCCAAGTCTGGTTCAGCGTCGTCTGACCTTTGGTCTGGGGATAAAAAAGCGTAAAATGACAACTGCTCCCCCCCCGTGTACAAAATGCCTTCCCAGAATTTGGACACAAACTGGACCCCGATCCGACACCCATCGGAGGGTCCCCCGTGGATCAACTCCCAATGAAACCTGCGCAAGAGTTTTGTTGGGAAGACGGGAAGAGCGATAAAATGTGCCATCTTGCTAAACCCGTCCCCCACAACGAGTATGACTGTTTTCCAAAAGATGGCGGGGGGTCGTAATGAAGTCCTAGACAGATGACCCCCACGGACGTCCGGGTCTTTAAAGGTAAGGGGGCCCCAGACGGCGGGTTGTGGGGTTTAGAGCGCGCACAACCTTGCAGGAGCGAAAAAAGTTACCCCTCCTTGTAGTTAGGCTTCCAAAAAACCCACGCAGAGGGGATCCCAGTTGCTTTACCCCCGGGTGGCCTGCTAAAGCTGAATTATGGTGTGCCTCGATCCTTTGTCGCAATGATTTGGAACAAACAGTCTCCCTGGAGGTCCTACGGGGGTCCCCCTGAGCCTCCAATCCTCCTCCTCAAGCTCAGAGCATACGCCGACACCACCACCCCCTCCTGAAGGATAGGAACCGGGTCCTCTGTACCCCGGGCCCCCGGGAAACTACGAGATAAGGATCCGCCTTTACTTTTTTGACCCAGGACGATATGGACGACAAAAAATTAAACCCGGTAAAAAATAATGCCACCTAGCTTGTTGGGATTCGAGTTTTGCGATCCCCGTTAGCAGGTTCTTTGATCGGTGATGGGCAGTGAACCGGGTGGACTGCCCCCCAAAAATGGCGCCACTCCTCAAAAGCCAACTTAAGGCCAATAGTTCCTATTTTCCTACATCGTAATTCCTCTCGGGACGACGTTTTTTGAGAAAAATGGAAAGGATGCCATTTACCCGGGGGCGGACCTTGTGACAAACTGCTCCCCCCTACCTCGGAAGCGTCTACCCCACAAAAAACGGTGTGAGCATCGGTTGAATAAGTTGGGTGCCAAAGGGAAAAACTTTTTTTCAAAAGGGGAGAAGGGGGTTTACAAACCTTGTCAGACCACCTAGAAAAACTCCCCCCTTTTTTGTCTGTCTGGAGGGTTTAACCAGGATGAGAATTACGAATAAATTTCCGGTTTATTTTGCAAACCCGGAAAAGTTGTAGAGCCTTAAGATTCTCTGGGAGATCCCCCTCAAGAACTGCCCCTTTCCCAGGGGCCTACGAAAACCCGGCGCTGAAACCGGCCTAAAAACTGGGGATTTGTACGGCGAATACACACTTTTCCCTTTGGGTACAGTTATTATCCCGCAAGATCTGCAACACCTGCCTAACATGCTCCTATGAGACACAAGACCGGCGAGTAAATTAAGATTCATCCAGATTATGCCAAAAAACTGCCCCCACCGGTGGCGAAAAAATGTAATTTACAAATGTTGAAACACGCCGGGGCATTAGTAAAACCCGTGGCATGACAAGGTTCTCTAATGCCCCCTGGAGTTTTAAACGCCCTCTTCCACTGTCCCCCCCTTTCCCAATCAGATGTACGCCCCCTGAGATCCCAATTAGAAACCCTTTGGCGCCCAGATTGTTGAAAGTTTGGGGAAAAGTGGGACGGATCGGGTCTCGGACCGTAATTCCCATTAAGTTCAGGAAATCCCGGCAAGGGTTTGGCCTCCATCTTTTTCTTCACAAAGAAGAACCCGCGGCCACCGGGGGATGAAGGTCAATTTGCCCTTTTGCCAATTTCAGCTTTTTAATCCCTTTATGGCCGCCCCCAGGACCGTAGGTTTAAAAATAATTTTGTAACTGGGCCCCAGGGAGCAGTTTTACAGAAAAGCATACCCGATAGGGGGTGTTCCCGAACCTTTCTCCGAGAAACATCTCAAAGTCCCCCAGAAAAAAGAGGTAAAAACCCCCCGGAGTGACCGCCCCCGATAACCTATTATCAGTTTTTTTTAAAGAATTCCTCCTTTTGGTTATCTTGGATTGCCCAAACAGAACGGGTTTTGTTGTTAACCAAGGAAAGGGCCCCAAAACATAGGGTGGGGAAGACCCCCAAAACCCTAACAAGACAAAATTTTTTTATGTATCGCCCCCATTTTTGGGTTTTTCGTTATGCACCCCTTGCAAAAAACTTCCCTGACCGAGAGGTTTTGGCGTCGATCGAGAATATGGGGTTTTGGGGTTTTGCCAACACACTCAAATTTCATACCTTTAAACCCCGGGCAAAATGAGGTCCACCAGATTACCCCGGCCCCACTACCCGAAGAAACAATATCCCCTTAGTTCTGTACCACCACCACCTCCCCCGGTAGAAAACTGAGACAATTAGGGACTAAAAACTTACTCCCCCGATTTTCCGTCCCCCACAATCTGGGATCAATGTTTTCCGACGACCCCCTTTTCTGCAAAAAACGGGTGGACACCCCCAAAAATGTCCCTTTTTCCCCCAGAAGAAAAAACTTTACTTGTGGGGGGCCCCGGGCCCCTCCCCGAAAAGATGTCCCCCCTAATTGCTGGCTCCTGGGGGTGCCAGGGGAACCTCCATATAAGGGACCCTTGAGGAAGGGGGAGTCATCCGGGGCGGAATTACCCGCACCTCTCCAACCGTCTGTCAATCAAAAAGCGGGGCCCTAGCGGCTTCCGAAGCGGGAGGGTCATCTGGCCCAAAAAATCCTTTAATTTGTCAGATTAAAAAACCCTTTCAAAATGGGTCTAAGAGGGGTCATTCCAGGGGGGCCCTGGCCCCCACGGAATCCGAACAGAATTTCCTCCGCCCACGATCTCCCTGTGGTCCCACGTAACTTTGATTCAGCAAGGGGTCCCACCCGGGGTTTTTTACAAGACCCGAGCGCAAAAAAAACCCCATCACTGATGGGGAGCCGGGGGCCCGGGGGGGGGAGAACGCCCATGTTGTGGGGCCCCTTGTAGGGGGCGAGGCAAATTCCCCCCCTTTGCTCATCACTCCCCCCTGACAGGGCCCCAGCCCAAAGTACAATTTACTGCCTCCCCGGAAAAAAAAATTGCCGCCCCCCGTAACCCGTCAGGAGAGTCTTTAGGTTTGGTCCCGGGTTGCTCCGGGGGGGGACAAAAACCCTTTGGATTAAGTCCGCCAGCTCGTGGATCCATGTGCTGAAAAAATTTTTTTTTTTTTTTTTTTTTTTTGGTCGGGAAATGTCACGCTGTTATGCATACATGAGGTCCGGGGGGTTGGGAAAAGGGCCCCGATCACAACACCCGGGGGTGGGAAAGGTTGCACAGCTAAGAGCCTAAAGCTTCAAGAGCTCTCACTGAACTGTGTAGATTAACCTCTGCACTGCTAAAAGAAATTTACATTGTTTAATGTTGTGAATGTTCTGGAGATGACTTCTGAGCTGAGGCTCCCTCTGGTGGTTGCTGACGGTATTGAAGCTGTATTGAATGACAAGGCTTCCTCACCTGGAAGCGAGGACTGGCAATCAGGAGAGACGGACTGGACTGATATAAGTAAGCTGCCTTCCCATGATCCTCGCCGGTGATCAATTGTTGCTTCCTGGTCCATTTGGAAGTCAGCTTGTGTCTTGTTTCGTCTGCTACTTTCAGATAAGTTATTTGCTGCTTGTTTCTATCGTGTTTGCTATTTCCATTTTTTGTCTGCACTTTTGTGGGAGGTTAGCCGGGTTCCCCTCCAGGGGCCTGTGCTACTCTCTGTTTTTCAGTAGCCACTGTTTATTTGTTCAATTGCTCTGTCCCTGCTATTTAAGTGGCTGCGGGTTAGCCGCTTGTTCACACCAGAGATCTGATTTAGCGGGTGGCGAGATCGTGTGGTCTCAGCATTTTTTGAAATCAGAAGTGTTGGAATTTTTCTAGGGTTTTTCTGGTTTGCAGATAGTATTCTGTCCTGTTCTGTCCTATCTAGGCAGTATTTGGCCCCAGCGTTTGCTCACTCTATTTTCTGCCTGCGTTTGTGTTTCATCTTGTCTAACCGCCATTATATGTGTGGGGGCTACCTATTCCTTTGGGGCGCTACTCCGGGGCAGTTAGCTTTCCTGTTTCTATCTTTAGGTGTAGCTGGCTCTCCGGCTGTGCCGAGGCGTCTAGGTCACCGTAGGTACGTCCTACGGCTGCTTCTAGTTGTGCGGTTAGTTTAGGGATCTGCAACCCATTAGTTCCCAACTTCTCTGGGTGTTTGGCTGCCTTTGCTGTTTTTTGCTCCTGTCTTCCTCGGCTACCAAATCATAACAGAATCACCGACCATACTGTAAATTCTATGATACTCAAAAGAAGGAAAAAATATTTTTTAAAAAAAAGGTAGTCAGAATTTTTTTTTTGTGTGTATTTTTTCCTCTTTATCTCTGGGGGCTGTAGGAGGAGTTTTTCTGCAATGTAAATCAAGCACTTGTCCGATCGTGTGGAGCAGCTTGCTGCTGAAGTTCAGAGTATTGCTAGTTATCTCACTCGGTTGCCTGCTGCAGAACCTAAGATTCCTACTCCGGATTTATTTTTTGGGGATCAGTCTAAATTTTTGAATTTTAAAAATAACTGTAAGTTGTTTTTTGCTCTGAAACCTAAGTCCTCGGGGAACGCAGCACAGCAGGTTAAAATTGTCTTCTCCCTGTTGCGCGGCGACCCTCAGGATTGGGCTTTTTCCCTGACACCTGGGGATCCTGTTTTGACTGATGTTGATGTGTTTTTTTCAGGCTCTGGGGTTGTTGTATGATGAACCTAATGTTACTGATCAAGCTGAGAAAACCTTGTTGTCATTGAATCAGGGTCAGGAAGCCGCAGAGCTTTATTGTCAGAAATTCCGAAAGTGGGCAGTCCTTACTAAATGGAATGATGATGCCCTGGCAGCTCTTTTTCGGAAGGGTCTGGCAGAAAACGTAAAGGACGTTATGGTGGGATTTCCTGTTCCCTCTGGTCTCAATTACTCTATGTCATTGGCTATTCGAATTGATAGACGTTTTACTTAGCTGCAGGGCAGGCCTTGCATTTAATGCATAGGCTAACACTATGGGAGACCTATTTTCTTATAATTGGAACACTTTTTCATGAGGCCCTCCTGTACATCTCTTCACAAGGATACTGGGGTGCCTCCTAATTTTTGGCAGCCCAGCCACTCAGTACCTAGGAAATAACAGTATAGGAGACCCACTGTTTAATATTGGCCCTTTAAGAAGATTAATGCTGCCTGATGCCACTATAAAAATTGACTTTGTGACTTTAAGAGTCCCTCCTTCATAAATGAAACAAGATGTGTCTGATGATGTGTCACACACCACATGGCCAGTTAAGGTTGTTAAATGCTACATTGACATTTCACATTAAATGCACTTGTATTGGTTGAAAGCAATGGTAAGGTTGAAAAATGCATCAAAAAAGCTACGAGTGAACATAGACAAATTGGTGGAGGAACTTTTTTACTTTGGGTAAATTATTTTGCCTTATATAAAAGTCATTAGCCTGAAAAGGATGTTCTTTGACATATTTCCCAGGAAAAGCCATTTTGGTTTCGTTTTTGTATGTATTTTGGTGTGCCTGTAAAAATGGCGTAAGACTCTGACAACATTGTTCACAGCTGTGACCTGGGAGTCAGAAATGCTTCCAGGGGCATTCCCCATGATGTCCCCGTGTCATTTGAGCAGTGTTTCCATCATTTACAGATGTTTTTAGACTTTAAAAGGACCCCCGGGGGGATCGCGGCAAAAATGTTTGGTTTTCCTATAGACTTACATTGGGCTCGTTGCTCAGGTCGAGTACCCGATTATTCCAATTTGCTCGACCCGAACAACGAGTACCCAAGCATTTTAGTGCTCGCCCATCACTAACTGCAACTCATCTCCTAATTACTTAGAGAGCATATATCGGCTGATTGGTGGGGAGGGCCGGATATCAGACCCCCACCGATGTCCGAAAATATCCTTTAGATAGGCCACAAATAGGGTGGTCCTAAACAACCTCTCTATTTCATTTTCTAAAACAGTAGGCAACAAAAATGATTATATTCAAAGTAGATGCCAATCTAGATCATCTACATTTACTGCCGACAGGATCAGGAAGAAAGACATCACTATTTTATAAACATTGCATAAAATCTGCAGCCAGTGTGTTGTACCTGTAGAAGTCTCAGTGGCGTCCATTATGTACGTCTGATATCAGTTGAGCCGGAAAACTTAAGTTGTAAAAGAAAGAAAAACATTTGACATATATACACGTGATTGGTATAAGGTTATCATATTTAAGGCGACGCTCGGTACTGGAGCTGTTTTAACTATTAAATGTGGGAATTACATTGCAATAGAGCAGGGTCACAATGGGGAATTTACTGGACTGATTTAACCAAAGTGCTTCCAGTGCTTTTTATGGATCCATGTTGTAAGGATGGCGGCACAGACATAGAGTATCTACAGATCCACAAAGTGGATCCGTGGAGACACTGTAAGGCACCATATAGGCTCCTGTCTTAATCGCACACATGAGGGGATTGCTCACAATGCAATTCCCAAATAAGCTAGTTAAAGCAAACTCAAGTCAGAGCTCCATAGAATCATAGAATGTTGGAGTTGGAAGGAACCTCAAGGGTCATCGTGTTCAACCCCCTGCTCAATGCAGAATTCAGTAAACTATCTCAGATGTCTGTCCAGCCTTGTTTGAAGACTTCCATTGAAAGAGAACTCGACACCTCTAGCGGCAGCTCTAGTTTTTTCTAATATCTAATCTGTATCTTCTCCCTTTCAGTTTCATTCCATTACTTCTCGTGTTTCTGTGTAAATGAGAATAATGATGATCCCTCTAAGTTGTGACATCCCTTCAGATATTTGTATACAGCTATTAATTCTCCTCTTGGCCTTCTTTTTTGCAAGCTAAACATTCGCAGATCCTTCAGTCGTACTTCCTAGGACATAGTTTGCAGTCCACTCACCTTCCTGGTAGCTCTTCTCTGAACTTGCTCGTTTTTCAATGTCTTTTTTAAAATGTGGTGCACAGAACTGGACACAGTATTCCAGATGAGGCCTGACCAAGGTGGAATAGAGGGGATAATTACTTCACGTGATCTAGACTTTATGCTTCTCTTAATACATCCTAGAACTGTGTTTGCTTTTCTTTGCTTTTGCATCACACTGTTGACTCATGTGCAGTCAGTGATCTATCAGTATACCCAAGTTTTTTTCATGTGCTGTTGCTTAGTTCAATTCCTCTCATTCGACAGATGTAATTTTCATTTTTGTTGCCCATATGTAGAATCTTGCATTTCTCCGTTAAATACCATTCTATTAGTCGCTGCCCATTGTTCAAGCTTATCTAGATCTTTCTGAATCCTTCCTGTCTTCCCTAGTGATAGCTATCCCTTCTAGCTTTGCATGGTCTGCAAATTTGATTAGTTTACCTTCAGTTACCTTATCTAGATAATTTATAAAAATGTTGAACAACACTGAGACCAGTGCACAGCCTTATGGTACCCCACTTGAAACACTTTTCCAATTGGATGTGCAACCATGTGTTACCACTCTTTGAGTATGATCACTGAGCCAGTTATGAATCCACCTAACCATACCTTGTCAGTTCCATACTTGGTCATTTTTTCAAAGAGAATAGTATGAGATACTTTATCAAATGCTTTGTTGAAGTCGAGATACACTATATCTTCAGCATTTCCCTGATCAACCCAGTGATTCCATCATAGAATGAAATTAGATTAGTCTGGCATGATTTGTTTGCTACAAACCCATGCTGGCTCTGGTTAATAACTGTACTCTTATCCAAGTACTTACATACATGCTGTTTAATAATTTATTCAAATATCTTTCCTGGTATAGAAGTAAGGTTCACTGGCCTGTAATTTCCTGGCTCTGTCTTTTCTCCTTTTTGAAGATAAGGACAACATTTGCCCTTCTCCAATCTTCTGGGTCTTCTCCTGTTTTCCAGGATTTTTCAAAGATTCTGGCTATTGGTTCTGCAATTTCCTCTGCTAAAGCTCGGGTCTCACATAGCGATACACCAGCGATCCCGACAACGATCAGGATCGCTGGTGTATCGCTACATGATCGCTGCTGAGCTGCCAAACAGGCAGCTCAGGCAGCGATCAGCACAGCGACACTGCGGGTAACATCGCTTAGTTACCCGCAGTGTACGTTGGATACCAGTGCCCTGATGCAGGGAGCTGGTAACCAAGGTACACATTGGGTTTCCAGGCGCTGCGCGGTGCCTGGAAACCCGCTGTGTACCTTGGTTACCAGCAGATCGCTGATCTCCCGCCTGTCACATGCAGCGATGCGTGCTGGCCAGCGGGAGACCAGCGATCAAAAAAATGTCCAGGACATTCAGCGACGATCAGCGATACCCAGCAGGGGGGCTGATCATCGCTGAATGTCACACACAGCGATATCGCTGGGGACATCGCTGCTGCGTCACAAAACTAGTGGCTGTGTGAGACGGGGGCTTTACTCTTTCAGTGTTTATAGACAGACATTAAAGTACATATTGAATAAGGCCAGCCCAGTTATCACAGGCAAACACAGCAACACCTTTATCAGTTTGAACTGCAGTTATATGAGTGAAAACCTGACTGTGGAATACTGGTAATGAAGTAGTGACAATAAAGGGTATGCCACACTAAACAATATCGCTAACGGGATCGCTAAAAAAACGTCACTATTTAGCGATCCTGTTAGCGATGTTGTTCAGTGCGGCAGCTTCCAGCGACGAGCTTCCTGCTGTGATCTCGCTCGTCGCTGGAATCGTTCCGGACCCTATTTTCTCGTCGGCGCTCCCGCAGGGTAAGTATCTAATCGCTGTGTGGCACCTTTTCTTAGCGATTTAGCGGTACTTTTGTACCGCTAAAGTCGTTAAGAAGATCGCTAACGGCGATAGCGTCGTTAACTATATCGCTAAATGTGGCCGCATTTAGCGATATAGAAACAATCCCGCTAGCGATCGCATTAGTATGCGTCGTTATCGTGATCGCTAGCGGGATTGTTTAGTGTGGCAGTACCTTTAAAGAGTTAATTATATGCAGGCAAGTCTTCAGGACCTGATAATGTAGATGACTGACACCAAGAACTAAAAGGTGTTATTGCCTCAATTTGATCAATGGTCTTGTAGATTTCTCTGAATCAAAAATAAAGACAAATCCTATTCAAGGGAAGTTTACCATAAGAATAAGTATCTGGGTGGGGTGTAGCACAAAACAAATGAAACAAAGGAGACTAGTCCAGAAAAACACAGTAGCAGGACACACATTCTACATTAATAAGACAATGAATTATTTCTGATACATAATGAGACATAGTTCATGTTTTGTACATAACAATACACTAGGTAAACAGCCAACACGTCTAGTACATGCCATGTTTTACAAAGATACGGACACATCATGCTGGCCTCATTGTGTGCAATTTGCAAAATGTAACAGCAGGTGTTCCCCACTAGCCGAGGTGTGTGACCCACTAGCAAAGGTGTCCCCCAAAATTGAAATGGAAGTAAAGCTGGACATATGAGGACGTTCATTAAAAATTTCCCCAGACTCACCTCCTGTGGACGGACAGCAAAGAAATTTTGTAGTTATTAGTTCTTCTCTAAACAGGTACCACCTGAAGACACACACTTCTCCCATCTCTTTAAGCAGCTGTAAACTCCTTGTTTGTAGAAGTCCACAGGTTGCTCCAAAAGCCAACCTGTGACTTCAGAAATCCTCATCTGGAAAGTGTTTGCCCTTCAAAAATGTCTTCATGGTTGTAAAGAGGTGGATGTCCGATGGTGCGAGGTCATGTGAATAACGGGGATGCAGTAGGATTTTAAAGCCTCAAGAGCATGCTTCCATTTGGGCAACATGTGAGCTGTGAACTGGGGCATTGTCTTTCAGAAGGCGGACACTTTTGGTAAGCATGCTACATCTCTTCGTTTTGATGGCCTACCGCAATTTCTGCAGCAGTAAAGCATAGTTTGCCCCAGTAATTATGGTACCCTTTCATAAGTAGTCCATCAAGACTACTACGTGCTGGTCAAGCATGACCTTGCCTGCTGAGGGTTGGGCATGAGGCTTCTTTGGAGGCGGTGAGTCAAGATGCTTCAGTTGCATCGATTGGACTTTAGTCTCCGGATCAGTGATGAACCCAGCTTTCATATTGTGTGATCAGTCTGTCGAAAAAGTCCTCCTGCTTTCCATGGCACATCGTCAATACAGCCTGAGCGTATTCGACTAGTTACTGCTACTGGAAAGGTGTGAGCAGTCTTGGAATCACTGAATAAGGACCTACAAAACTTAAGAGTTCAATTAGTTAAACAAAATCACTGACTGAGGTAGAATAACAATAAAAATTAACTTTTAATAATACTCCTTTAAAATAATTTATTTCCCAAATTCACAGAACTTGTGCAGTCAATCCAGTATAACCACAGTTAATATTTAAAGGTCAAATCTTGGATATTAATAAATGATAAAAACACCTGTGTCCCCTGATATCCTCTATTTTTTATTGTCTTCTGTTATCAGCCTCTCCTATTATTGTTATTACCCCGATTAATATTATATAATAGAATTATATAGTTTCTTTCCTTCAATTCTGTCACACTATTTCTAATAATATGCGGTATTTTTGTAGGAGTATTACACGATGCCCTTTCGTTCTGCAGCATAGTCTGATATCATACATTGTTAATCCAATCCCCCATTGAGGTTTATGGTCCTACTAGGAATTGGCATAATCACACAGAGGGTATTCTCCGAATATCCTATTAATTTGTTCCCCCCAAACAATATTGCTCACATAACAACTATTATTCCCGTATCAGGGAGTTTATCTCAATTCTATAGCACTCGGGTATGTCTGATAGTATTGCACTTTTGCCCTTCAAGGTATTTTAGTATGGATATTGTACTCTGCCCTTTTGTTTTCTAGAGCATAACCAGATATTGCACATTCCTAGTTTAATAAATCCCCCATAGATGTTTGGAGTCCCAGTCATAGCTTATATCTAAACAGAGGGTACTGTGCGTGTATATGTCTATAAAACTACCCTATATTAGCACTCCTTTTTCCTTAACAGTATCATTTTTAGCTACAGGGTTTCCTGTCCAACTAATCCCTGCGCTAACCAGATATCTAATACTAATATCCTGCCTCAACGCGTTTCACCCCGCACAATACATTCAGTGGGCACATCAGGAGACTAAACATATTGTCAGCACAGGAGACTTATTGTATTAACTCCCACCACGAGAAGAGCCCCGGCTGTTAGGTGTAACCTCAGAAAACGCAGCAGCTTCTCTGGTGTCTCCTAACCATGGTTGCCGAAGCATCCCGGATGACGTGATAGTACGTGTCTCTGAAGTGCACTGAACTGCACGTGATTGGCACTAAGGAGGGAGCAGGGTTTAATCCATAAATAGCTGAAGTATGTGCTGCCGCCACGCGAGGCTTTTAGCATGGCAGGGAGTTAATACAAAAAGGCTCCTGTGTAGTCAAATGATATGTTTAGTACCAGTATCATAGAGTGTTAGCTTCCTGATGTGACCATCAAGTATGTTATGGGGGGGGTGAAACGCATTGAGGCAGGATAAAAATATTGATTATCTAGTTAGCACAGGGATTAGTTGGACAGTAAACTATGAAGCTAAAAATAGTAGTCTGTTAACGAAAAAGGAGTTTCAATATAGGGCAGTTTTATAGATACTGTATATACTAGTATCCTCTGTTTAGATGTGATAAGCTATGACTGGGACTCCAAACCTCTATGGGGGATTTATTAGACTAGGAATGCTCAATATTTGGCTATGCTCCAGGAAACAAAAGTGCAATATTTATACTAAAATACCTTGGAGGCCCAAAGTATCTATCAGACTTAAAGGGCTTGTCCACTACAAGGACAACCCCTACTTGATCGAAATGTTTGGCCCCGATAACCCAGTAAACCTATACTCACCTCCCGTGCCGATTCCATTCCCGGTTTGTCGGCACTCGCTTTCGATGTGGCTCTTGTGCAGTGTTGTAACATGTGATGTCGGTGCCCAATCAGGGCTAGCATCATTGTTTTCGCCTTCGGACATTTTGAACATGAAGAGGAAGTCCGGACTGCAGATGATCCCTGACTTCCTCTTCCTGCTCCGAAAGCCTGAAGGCGGGGATAGTAATGCCAAGGCAGATTGGGTGCCGGCGTCACATGTCACAACACTGCATGAGAGCCACGGGGAGAGAAAGTGCCGACACTGTGAGAACGGCGTTGGCTCGAGGTGAGTATAAGCTTAATTATTTTATTGGGGCCAAGCGAAGGGTATGAGAAGTTGTCCAAGTGTTATAGACGCCTCTCCATTACTAAGCCGTGGGCTCAGTGTCACCGGACAATACAAAGGTGACATCAACCCCACAAATAGGAACCCCACTTGCCACTGCCACATGGTAAGTGGGAAGAGCCGGGCAAAGCGCCAGAATTGGCGCATCTAATAGATGACCGGGCAAAGCACCAGAATTGGCGGATCTGATGGAATACCAGCTTGAGAATACCAGCCCCCAGCTGTTTGCTTTAGCTTGGCTGGTTGTCAAAAATGAGGGAAACCCACGCCATTTTTTTAAAATTATTTATGTAAATAATTAAAAAATACAGTTTGAGGACCCCTCTATTCTTGAAAACCAGCTTTGCTGAAGCTGACCGCTGAGGGTTGCAGCCTGCAGCTGTCAGTTTTGCCTGGCTGGTTATCAAAAATACAGGGGAACCCCACGTCATTTTTGGAGGGTCCCCCATTTTAATAACGAGGAAAGGCTAAGTATACATCTGTGAGGTGATATTAATACCTTGGAAATCTTTATGAATATTGTCTCTTTCCCAGAATATTAACATCAGCCCCCAGCTTTCCCTCTGCTGATTATGAAAATTATGGTGGACTCCCACGTGTTTTTTTTTAATACTTTTTTAATTGTCAACAAGAACAATAAGGTCAACGAAGTTCCGAACTGATGTACATCCGCAAGTCGGTACTCGACATTCAACAGTCCAGCACTGGAGCTACAGTGACAGCCGGTGACTTCAACTCAGGTAACCTTTTAGGTTGCCAGAGTTCAAAGCCACCGGGTCTCCTGGCAGCTGCAAGGCCCGCAAACCTAATATGAGACTTTGAAGAACATTTTAAGATTACTGAAGTTTCCAGCTGCTGGAACATCTGAAGGCTGTAAACCAAGTTTACCTTGGGTGTATATTTTACTGTACTTGTTAATAAAAAATAAACAAAAACCAGTGGGGTTCACCATAATTTTCATAAACAGCTGAGGGAACGTTGGCTTGGAGCTGATGTTAATATTCTGAGTGTCACGGGTTTACCCCGACAAAGAGGAGCCAGAAGACCGCAGTGTCTGATTTGCCCTACTCCTGCACTAATTAGAAACACTTCTCCTTCATATTAAATTTTTTAGCAGTGCAGGGGTTAATCTGCTCAGTTTAGAGCTCCTGGAAGCTTTAAGGTTCTTAGCTGTGCACTGTTAGCCACTCCCGTCTCCTATATAAACTGGGTCCTGGCTAGCACTCATTGTCAGAGGTAGCTTATGATGCATGGCTGGAGGTTGTTGGTGGTTGCTATTGGAGAATGCATTTGGTGGATTTATCTGTAACTGTTGCTAGGTTTTGAGTGTGTGATAATTCCCCTTTTTTTCCTTTAATTTAACCCCATCCTCCATTCCCCGGTGTTTACCTATGTTTATTTGTATTTTTCTTTATCCCTGTTCATATTACCTTGTTAGTTTGGTAGGTGTATTAGGGTACACTACTACACTCCTCTTCCATGGGTGGGGGAAGGGTACAGACTGAGGGCAGATTCAGGACTTAAGGCAAGGTACAAGGCCCCGGCGTACTCACCATCAGAAGTAATCCGGGAAACAGGTCGAGATAGGGCGCCCCTAGCATTAGGGACAGGGAAGGAGCACCTGGTCCTGGGATACCAGTCAATAGAGTTGTGACATTAGCTATTACCAAAAACATTTTTTTGATCCATTATCGATCCTATCACTGCTCTGACAGAGCAACTGCAGCAGCGCAGCCTGGAGGTGCAGATCTACGCACTGTCGTTTTACAGCACCCTAACACATCAGATTTTGGAACAGTGACTCCCAGGCAAACCTTAGTGGAGCGCAAGATCGCTTTGCCTGCCATGTTCTCTGGGGGCGTGACAAGTTTGTTGTTTTCAGTGGGGCCTGTAAGCTATCCTTCAGGTTATTTACTTGGTCCTCAGGATTCGAGGAGCAACGGGAGGATAATCTCTCTCCTTCAGGGTGACCCCCAAGCATAGGCATTCTCTCTCCCGTCTAACTCCGAGTAGCTCCATATGGTGGAGAAAATTTTTCTGGCACTGGTCAGTTGGGTGGAGCAACTCATTCTAGAAAGCAGTCTGATGTTTGGCGCAAAGGGGAGTATGTTTTCACTTTGGTAGAAAGGGCCATTTCGTGGGCACATGTTCTTCCCTAGCTCATTGTAAACAGCCACCGGAAAACTAAGGAGCCAGGGTTGTGGGGAGATTAACAAGCCGGGTGCACATATCTATTCTGTGGGTAGTACACATTTTTTCCTGCCTGGTAAACTCCATCTGTGCAAAAATAAGGTAGTTGTTTCTGGCTTTCTGGATAGTGGGGCCGGGTTTAATTTGATTGACGCTAGGTTCGTCCAGGTCCAGGGTGTCGAACCACATACACTGTTCAGACCTATGCTTATAATTTCCATCGGCTCTGCACCCTTGAAACAGGGGTATTTTACTCAATTCATCCGAGAGTTACATCTACAGTAGGAGTCATGCACTCAGGAGGTATTGACTGTTATATGCTAGAGCAGGGGTCCCCAACCGCCGGTCCGCGGCCCACCACCGGGCCGTAGCAGTCCTGATGCCGGGCCGCGGAGTCACGGCACAGAACGCTGGACCCACATGGAGCCGGCGACTGTAGCGCTGTAGTGACAGCTACAGTCGCCGGCTCCATCATCGATACTCACCTTCCGCCGCTGCGATCCCTGTCCCGGCCGTGGCAGCTTCATCCAGCGCTGAGCGGTGACGTAGTACCACTCATTAAGGGCATGAATATGGACGCGACGCCACTCCCATAGGCGTTGCATCCATATTCATGCCCTTAATGAGCGGTACTACGTCACCGCTGCGCACAGGAGGAAGCTGCCACGGTCGGGACAGGGATGCAGGGACCTGCAGCGACGGAGCGAGGAGGGTAAGTATGACAGGGATGACGGGGGAGCCCAGGAGAGGGTGGGAGAGGAGCCTTGTATACAAGGGAGGGTGTGGAGCCATAGTGGGAGCGGAGCCATGTATATAGGGTGGGAGCGGAGCCATGTATACAGGGTGGGAGAGGAGCCATAGTGGGAGCAGAGCCTTGTATATAGGATGGGAGCGGAGCCATGTATATAGGGTGGGAGCGGAGCCTTGTATATAGGGTGGGAGCGGAGCCATAGTGGGAGCGGAGCCATGTATATAGGGTGGGAGAGGAGCCATGTATATAGGGTGGGAGAGGAGCCATGTATATAGGATGGGAGCGGAGCCATGTATATAGGGTGGGAGAGGAGCCATGTTTACAGGAGGGTGCAGAGCCATGTATAAGAGGGTGGGAGCGGAGCCATGTATACGGGGGTGGGAGCAGAGCCATAGTGGGAGCGGAGCCATGTATAAGAGGGTGGGAGCGGAGCCTTGTATACAGGGAGGGTGCAGAGCCATGTATAAGAGGGTGGGAGCAGAGCCTTGTATACAGGGAGGGTGCAGAGCCATGTATAAGAGGGTGGGAGCAGAGCCTTGTATATAGGGTGGGAGAGGAGCCATGTATATAGGGTGGGAGCGGAGCCATGTATATAGGGTGGGAGCAGAGCCATGTATATAGGATGGGAGCGGAGCCATGTATATAGGGTGGGAGAGGAGCCATGTATACAGGGAGGGTGCAGAGCCATGTAATAAGAGGTGGGAGCGGAGCCATGTATACAAGGGTGGGAGCAGAGCCATAGTGGGAGCGGAGCCATGTATCAGAGGGTGGGAGCGGAGCCTTGTATACAGGGAGGGTGCAGAGTCATGTATAAGAGGGTGGGAGCAGAGCCTTGTATATAGGGTGGGAGAGGAGCCATGTATATAGGGTGGGAGCAGAGCCATGTATACGAGGGTGGGAGCAGAGCCATAGTGGGAGCGGAGCCATGTATAAAAGGGTGGGAGCGGAGCCTTGTATATAGGGTGGGAGAGGAGCCATGTATATAGGGTGAGAGAGGAGCCTTGTATACAGGGAAGGTGCAGAGCCATGTATAAGAGGGTGGGAGCGGAGCCATGTATACGAGGGTGGGAGCAGAGCCATAGTGGGAGCGGAGCCATGTATAAGAAGGTGGGAGCGGAGCCTTGTATACAGGGAGGGTGCAGAGCCATGTATAAGAGGGTGGGAGCAGAGCCATGTATAAGAGGGTGGGAGCAGAACCTTGTATATAGGGTGGGAGCAGAGCCTTGTATATAGGGTGGGAGAGAGCCATGTTATAGGGTGGGAGCGGAGCCATGTATATAGGGTGTGGAGCAGAGCAATGTATACGAGGGTGGAGCAGAGCCATAGTGGGAGCGGAGTCATGTATAAGAGGGTGGGAGGCGGAGCCTTGTATATAGGGTGGAGAGGAGCCATGTATATAGGGTGAAGAGAGGAGCCTTGTATACAGGGAGGGTGCAGAGCCATGTATAAGAGGGTGGAGCGGAGCCAGTATACGAGGGTGGGAGCAGAGCCATAGTGGAGCGGAGCCATGTATAAGAGGGTGGGAGCGGAGCCTTGTATACAGTGAGGGTGCAGAGCCATGTATAAAGAGGGTGGAGCAGAACCTTGTATATAGGGTGGGAGAGGAGCCATGTAAAGAGGGTGGGAGCAAGCCTTGTATATAAGATAAAATGTTAAGAATGCACTACTACTAAACTACAACCCCGTCCATAGCCCCACCCCCTTATGACCAAAGTCCCCACCCCTCCACACCTCCATCCCCGCCCTGCCGGCATGGAAGAATGGTCTTGCTTGAAGCCGTCCCTGGTGCAAAAAAGGTTGGGGACCACTGTGCTAGAGGGTCTGCGCCCTGTGGTTCTTGGACTTCCTTGGCTCACCCTGCACAAACCCTGTGGTAGATTGGCAGACATAGGAGGTGGTAAAGTGGAATGAGTATTGTCAAGGACACTGCTTTGGCACTGGCTAGCAATTGTGGATACCCAGTGTGTATCTAAAGACTTTGGGATGTAATTTCAGAGCAGAGGTGCCAACTTCCTCCCCATCGTCCTTATAACTCTGCCATTAATCTTGTCCCTGGGGCCAAGCTGCCAAAGCACAGACTATATAATATCTCTGGTCCAGAGAGACAGGCCATGGAGGATTATATTGCGGAAAGTTTGGCAAAGAATCATATCAGACCATCCTCATCCCCCATTGCTGTGGGATTTTCTTTGTAAGGCAAGAAAAACAGGGGTTACACCCCTGCCTAGATTTCAGCGAATTCACTCAATCACTGTCTGGGATCTGAATACGCTCCTTTCATCCCAGACCTCTTTAATCAGATTGTAGGAGCAAAATGGTTTTCTAAACTGGATCTCAGGGGGCATATAATCTCATTCGTATTTAAGAGGGGGATGAGTGGAAAACAGCTTTCAATACGCCTAAAGGACACTATGAGAACCAATACGCCTAAAGGACACTATGAGAGTGGAGAACCACCGCCTCCAGAGCTGGTGGAAGCCTACGTAGGGTTATGTGCTGTATAGTGAGTATGCCGGGCGTCATGCCCAAAACATAGTATAGTACTGGTGGAGAAGACCATTAAGCTTTCATTCAGACCAGGACTGTGGAGTTAGTAAGCCAAACCACCGACTCCTCAATTTCCCTGCCCCCCGCCCCCACTGCCCTGCATCACTACTGAGCATGTACATAAAGTGCAGCACAGATTCATCTCCACTATGACCCCACAGCACTGGTCACTACTGAGCATGTACATAAAGTGCAGCACAGATTCATCTCCACTACGACTCCACAGCACTGGTCACTACTGATCATGTACATAAAGTGCAGCACAGATTCATCTCATCTATGACTCCACAGCACTGGTCACTACTGAGCATGTACATAAAGTGCAGCACAGATTCATCTCATCTACAGCCCCACAGCACTGGTCACTACTGAGCATGTACATAAAGTGCAGCACAGATTCATCTCCACTACGACCCCACAGCACTGGTCACTACTGAGCATGTCATAAAGTGCAGCACAGATTCATCTCATCTACAGCCCCACAGCACTGGTCACTACTGAGCATATACATAAAGTGCAGCACAGATTCATCTCCACTACGACCCCACAGCACTGGTCACTACTGAGCATGTACATAAAGTGCAGCACAGATTCATCTCCACTACGACCCCACAGCACTGGTCACTACTGAGCATGTGCATAAAGTGCAGCACAGATTCATCTCCACTACGACCCCACAGCACTGGTCACTACTGAGCATGTACATAAAGTGCAGCACAGATTCATCTCCACTACAACTTCACAGCACTGGTCACTACTGAGCATGTACATAAAGTGCAGCACAGATTCATCTCCACTACGACCCCACAGCACTGGTCACTACTGAGCATGTACATAAAGTGCAGCACAGATTCACCTCAACTAAAAGCCAACATCCTTAGATCAGTAATAGAACATATATTTATAGGACTTTTCATAACTATCCCAAATTCTTATGAAAACATTAAACACATATCCTGCACTGAACGAAATTTATTATATAGTCTCAGTCCATTTTATATCGACTCCAGAGCTCTGGTTCAGAATACAAAACGGTGGCCGCTCACGTGCCCGGTGCTTTCCTTTCCTCCTGTAGATGCCATAAAGCAAAGATTACACCGGATAGCGACACGTGGGTGATGTGGTCGGACCGGAGTCGGGACAGAGACCAGCAGTCACCAGTGACACTACAGGGGCCACACACAGGGGAGTGCAGACCACCAGCCGTGGACAATGCCCAAGCACACATGGCCTGTGGAAGCCCACTGCTGAGCTCCATGCTGGGAGTAGTGGTCCCCAGGACGTGCCGCCTGTGCCCCGCCATGGGCGCCCTCCCCTCAGGCCTCGGTACCTGCTCTCCGGCTCCGGCTGTGCCCCGCCCCCACTGCTGCCCTGTGATTGGTCCCCTCCGCACTGTCCATTATGACGAGGCCCAGGAGTGAGGTCGGGTTTTACCGGCGCCCCCTCATGTCTGGGGCAGCGAGTGCGCGCTGCCGACTCTCCTTTCCCAAAGACAACCGTAAGATTCGGCCGCACCGGAAACCCAATACCAGTACCGGAGAGGGCTCTGCGCAGCGACCAAACCCCGCCAAAAAACAACCTGAGGCCATGGTCACACTTGCGAGTGTAATGCGTGAGTCTCTTGCCTCAATACCCGGCACTGCCACCAGCACTCGGACGCAGTGTGCAGTTGTATGTATTTCTATGTAGCCACACACTCCAGTCCGAGAGCCAGCGCCGGGTATTGAGGCAAGAGACTCACGTGCGTTTCTCACATCACATATAGAGTGCTTTCAGTGGGAGAAGCAAAATAGGAATCTTGTGAGTATGATACCAGCCAGATGAAGAGACGTAAGCAGTCTCGAAAGCTCGCCCTCTAATATCTTAAACTATATTTGTTAGCCATTAAAAGGTATCATACTCACAAGATTCCTATTTTGCTTCTCCCACTGAAAGCACTCTATATGTTTTTTTCTACTGGCTAACACGGTACCAAACCAATCTTTTTTCGTTTCTCACATCACACTCGCTAGTGTGACCCATACCCCCCGCCTAAGGAGCGCATGCACAGACCCTCCCCCAGCAACCTCCTCCGGTACTCTTTACTAAAGGTATGCCACACTAAACAATATCGCTAACGGATCGCTAAAAAACGTCACTATTTAGCGATCCGTTAGCGATATTGTTCAGTGCGGCAGCTTCCAGCGACGAGCTTCCTGCTGTGATCTCGCTCGTCGCTGGAATCGTTCCGGACCCTATTTCATCGCTGGCGCTCCCGCTGGTAAGTATCTTATCGCTGTGTGGCACCTTTTCTTAGCGATTTAGCGGTACTTTTGTACCGCTAAAGTCGTTAAGAAGATCGCTAACCGCGATAGCGTCGTTAACTATATCGCTAAATGCGGCAGCATTTAGCGATATAGAAACAATCCCGCTAGCGATCTCATTAGTATGCAACGCTAACGAGATCGCTAGCGGGATAGCTTAGTGTGGCAGTACCTTTAGGTCACGTTCACACGTTCAGTATTTGGTCAGTTTTTTACCTCATATTTGTAAGTCAAAACCAGGAGTGGGTGATAAATCCAGAAGTGGTGCCATGTTTCTATTATACTTTCCTCGGATTGTTCCACTCCTGGTTTTGGCTTCCAGATACTGAGGTAAAATACTGACCACACACTGAGCGGTGCTACAGACGAGCGCTTCTGACAGGCCGCCCCGGGCGCGCTCATAGACAGACAAGGCCTCGCCGCCAGCCTCGCACCATGACCATACAAAAGATGGGCGGCGGCGGTTAGAAGATTGATTGACACGGCAATAGACCAATAAAATTACGGATCGTTAATGGGCGTCACTAACGCGCTGCCCGTAGGGAAGGGGCGTGTCATCATTGGTCCTCCAATCAGCGATGAGGATCTCGTTATGCTTAGCCATTCACAAGCGGCGGAAATCGATAACGTCCAATAGGAAGAATTCTGGGCGTCTCCGGACGGAGTGAGTGAGTGGTTTTATCTGGGTTTAGCCCCAATTCGAGGAGGTTTCCGCTATTTCTCCTCGGTCGGTCCTGCAGGGAGGAAGCATTAGAGCACCGGCACCATGCACAAGTCAGAGGTGAGGTTACCGGGAGCGGCGGGCATTCCGGGGCTGGCTAGGCGAGTAGGCGGCGGCGGCAGCGGGCGGGCGGCTTTATCTCCCTCACTGTGCGCTGCTGCTTCTGTGAGACGACAGTGCGGACCCTGCTTGTCAGCGCCATTGTAATAATAGCTGCGTATCCTACAGTTTGTATGCCGTGCGTTCGTCAGCCTGGGCGCGGAGTGAGGGGTCAGTGCCGGTGAGTCAGCAGGCGTGTGGGCCGTCTTTGTCTGCCGCCATCTTGTGCGGCCTAGTCGTCTACGCCACGTGTGCTGCGGCCTAGTCCCCACTGTGCCGCGCCCTCTACGCCCCACTGCACTGGCGTTTGAATCTTACTACCTCTGATCTACTAGTGAGTGGCCACAAGGCACAGTACTGCCAATCAGACTGGGAGTAATTAAAAAAAGGCTTGTTCTGATTGGTTGCTGTGTCGCCTTATTCTGTGTCCAGTGTTCTGATTGGTTGCTCTCTGCACTGTCCTGTATATAGGGTCACCTCTCAGGGATTGTGATTACAACAGTTTTCTCTATATTTCAGTCACCTAAGGAGCCCGAACAGCTACGCAAGCTCTTCATCGGAGGCCTAAGCTTCGAGACCACTGACGATAGTCTCCGCCATCACTTTGAACAATGGGGAACCCTAACAGACTGTGTGGTAAGTGGCGCCAGGACTGAGGACACCAGAAACATGCTCACATGCTTGTCCCAGGACACAATGGCCATTTTTGGATGTTTTTTTTTTTATAGGGATTGTCTACACTACTCAAAGAACCTCTTCTGAATTCGCTCTTCCGTCTAGTAATATAGTAACACTTCTACTCCCCTCCGGTGCCGTGCCCGCAATTGTTCGCCCATTTTAAGGTCCAGGACATACCCATGCCCCTACTTGAATGGATTATGTATAGATGGCCTTAGTACATGGCCACTGACATCAGATCATGAGCATCTGTCAATCAGTTGAAGGGGCTGCAGGGCTCAGTGAGCGCTCCACTTTTTTTTCCTATATATATACTTTTTCTACATACTGCCTGTGCTGTAAACTGCAGCTTGTCTTTCTCTTCAGTAACACATTGCTGCAATGCACAGCCGCTACTATTTAGATCAGGGCACAGTAACCTTCAGTGCAACAGCTGTTGTCAGACTACAACTCCCAACATGTCCAAACAGCTGAATCACTGCCTGTGGCTGCCAGGGAATTCTGCTGGGGACAGAATAACTGCTGGAGGGCTGAAATCACTGATTCCTGATACTGAAGGTGTTGATGTAAAACAGAGGAGGCTGCTGCCCCTGTGATTAGCTGGCATTGTGGATCTGATGTTGCTTATGCTAACGCTGGGCCATCCATCTCTGACCCCATTAAGCCCTGTTTTGGCATGCATTAGTTTCAGAATCGTCTATGAAGGATTACGTGAACTAATGATGTTGGCGCTGTCCTAACGGCCTTGCTCTGACAAATGGAAGGGTGCCTATAATTAGCTCTGTTGTTGCCAGACATCCTTTTTTATTTCATCAACCTAAATAATTATTTTAGGTTATGAGGGATCCAATGTCAAAGCGGTCTCGTGGCTTTGGCTTTGTCACATACATGTCAGCGGAAGAGGTTGATGCAGCTATGGATGCCAGGCCTCACCGGGTGGATGGTCGTGTAGTGGAACCTAAACGTGCTGTTTCCAGAGAGGTAATTGTGCCGTTTTGTATTTTAGAGGTGGAGACTGTGGTTTCTGCTGCTTGATCTAATAAGATCATGTTTTCTAGGATTCTCAGCGGCCTGGAGCACATCTCACAGTAAAGAAGATCTTTGTTGGCGGTATAAAGGAAGACACAGAGGAACATCATTTAAGAGACTACTTTGAGAAGTATGGAAAAATCGAAGTGGTAGAGATAATGACAGACCGGGCCAATGGCAAGAAAAGGGATTTGCTTTCATCACATTTGAAGACCATGATTCAGTTGATAAGATTGTTAGTAAGTGCAGCCATTCCTATTAACCTCGTATACACTTTATACTGTTTTTATTTTGTTCCATGCTTACCTGGTATTTTACATCTTGTAGTTCAGAAATATCACACAATCAATGATCACAACTGTGAAGTAAGGAAGGCACTGTCCAAGCAAGAAATGGCATCCGCCTCTTCCAGCCAGAGAGGTGAGTTATCTGCTGGGTTCGGTTACTTTGCTGTAGTAGCACTGAAGGCTGGAATACTGTCCCCTCTGCTGTATGCATCTCCAGATCCTGCATTATGTAATGTGATGGCTTTACCAGAACTGCTGGATTTTGTTGTAACATAGCTGACTTCTGATGTTTTGGAAGGTGGCTCTATACAGCTAAGAGTTTTAAGAGGACTAGTCTCAGAATTTTTTTTTTTTTTTTTTTTAAAGTGATAACTTCTGGCAGGAATACCAAGGAGTTAAGGTCTGACAGCAAACCTACCTATTGAATCCTCTTTCCATGTTTATCTATTACCTATGTTTCTGGCCAAAATTCCACTTGCAGGCTTGTTTCTATTGGCAGCCTGTCAATGTGGCACATTGTTTTGCACATACTAGCCATGGAAAGAGCAGTCCATGCTGCTATAGGTACTATGCTACGGGTCATCTGAATCTTCAGAAATCCGTTAATGCTGTAGTCTGTCACATTCACATCTGTAGTTTTGTCCAAGTGCGCCAATCAGGCCTACCAGGAGTTTCAAGCCTTTCAGCTGAATCTGTGACAACATTGTTAATCTACTATAATGTTTATTTAGGACGTGGCAGCAGTGGAAACTTTGGTGGACGTGGTGGCAACTATGGTGGGAACGATAACTATGGAGGACGTGGAGGAAACTTTGGCAGCAGGGGTGGTAAGTACCTTGAGTGTGCTGATGGTTAATTTGTGCAAAAGGAAAAAAAAAGTGCAACCAATTCACAACATTCTGCAGTGAAATCTGCAGCAGAGGGAGATCCTGTGGGAATGTATGTAATTCTGTTCAGAGACTTAAAGTATGTTTGTCTTTAGGTGGTTTTAGTGGACGTGGTGGATATGGAGGCGATGGCTACAATAATGGGTTTAGTAATGATGGTGGTTATGGCAACAGCCCACCTTATGGCGGTGGCAATCGTGGATATGGTGGAAACCAAAGCTATGGAGGCGGTCAAGGTGGTGGATATGGAGGAAATAGCGGTGGATATGATGGTTACAACAACGGAGGAGGAGGAAGTGGTGGATATGGTGGCGGCAATGGTAAGTAGAGGGTTATTAAAATAAGTGGGTGCAAGGGTCTTTCTGCGACTTGTGCTTATTTTCATGTATTATTTTAGGTAACTTTGGCAACAGTGGAGGAGGTGGCGGAGGTGGTGGTGGTTACAATGATTTCGGCAGCTACAATAATCAGTCCTCTTCCAATTTTGGACCCATGAAAGGAGGAGGGGGCAACTTCAGTGGAAGGAATTCTGGACCTTATGGTGGCGGCAGCGGTGGTGGTGGTGGTGGCGGCAGCAGCGGTGAGTAATGAATATTTATAGCTTGTAACAAGAAAAAAGAAATATTTTAGTCAGCTCACCGTCCTCGTCTCACTTCAGTGATCCATCCGTCTGCTAGGGTCGCGGCTCTGCAGCCGCAGCTACAAAATCCAGACAAATATGTGACCCCGCAATGAAGAATCCGCTGTACCCTCAGGTCTTGTTTGTATAAAACTTCCATTTTATTGAAAAATCGTTACAAAAAATTTTGTAAAAGCACAGTTACATGCAGTCAGATCAAACCAGTGGACATCTAGAGCGACATGTTTCGGCCTATAGCGAGGCCTTAGTCATGTTAGTTATACAAACAAGAACTCTGAGGGTGCAGCGGCTTCTTCATCGCTGGGTCACATATCTCTTGTCTGGATGAATTATCATGGGGGTGTGTTTTTGTGATGTACAGGAGGTATAATGCCTGAGACATTTTATTTCTTAATGGAAGTGATATTTTGGATCTTCTTTTTTTTTTTCATCTTTTCTCAGGTGGCTATGGTGGTGGAAATGGTAACTACGGTGGTGGCGGCAGACGGTTCTAATGGAGGTATGTTCAGAAGTCAACTTGTCAACTTGTTCTTACTACACACAGAATAGGAAACTGCCGTTACATTTCAGCTGTCAAAGTATGTGCAGATTAACATACTTGTCCCATATTGTTCAACAGGAAACAATGCTTAGCAAGAGAGGAGAGCCAGGCAAGCGACAGGTTACTACACAAGTTGAAATCAGCCAAGCACAGTTGTGGCAGGGCATAGCTGCTACATGAAGAAATGTTAGCAAATCAGAATTACGTGTGAGGAAAACACAGGACTGGTTCATGATTTAATTATGAAGAATTTGAGTTTTTGTGTCAAGCATTCCTAGGAGTGGGTTTTATTGTATAGGACTTTTATATAATTTTTTTTTTTTTTAATTTTTTTGTTCACATACTGTACCCTGCATCATGACTTTAATAAATGTGTCCTTTTTTAAGAATGCTGTAGGTTTTTTTGGGGAAGGGTGGTTGAAGTTTATGGAGTTTTTGTCGGGGTTGACAAAGTATCCTTAATATGTCTACTTCTAGACTAACAGAAATCCAGACAAGTACTAGAGAATAAAAGTACTTCAGAAATCATGCCTGTACCTGTTTTGGTGACCAAGGGCCTCAAGACTAAAATTAGTCCTATAATAGCCTTGTTAGCTTTGAGGCAAGCAAGTAAAGCTGACTGAGGCTATTGACAGGTCACCATCGTGGTTGAGCTCTTCTGAACAGTGCATGTACCCTAATATGTTAAAAGCCTTGAAAGACCAGCAGACAAAGGCAGCTAGACCTGTTGCATCGTATACCAGGTGAGCTAGCATGGCAATGGAAGATGAAGACTGCTAATGGGTCCAGTGACTGATAGCAAGACAGATGTGTGTCTCCAGCTCAGACCAGTGCTGCTACTTCTAAGCATAGCTAACATCCAGTAAGCTAAGATCACATGTTTTTACAACTAGCAAGATAAAGGGGATTCCTCAGCACATCGGAAGGAGGCAGACGAGAGTACAGATCCTTCATGTTAAGCCTAGTGTGCAGTACCAGCCAAAAGGGACAGTTTGTTACCTTGCTTGTAGGTAAGAACAGAATTTTCTTTTGACGTATTTCTGTAACATCAGCTATATAGGGTACTTTGCATAGTGAGTTATATTTTGTAGAAGGGAAATGTACGAAGGAATTAATTGCAGAAGACAACTAATGGTTGAAACAAATGTCAATTCTATCCTCTGTTAAAAGGAACTCGTCTCAGGCTCTGGAGCCAAATTTGAAAAGCTGATCAGATTCTGTGGAACTTCCTGCTCATTCTGGCTTTCGGGGGTCCTGTGGGACGGCCTTGTCCCTCTGACTACTTAGTCAATCAGTAACGGATTTGACTGAACTCCTAAGCTCAGAATGAACTGAAAATTACATGTCCTATCAAGTCTTTTCCTGCAAAGCTATATGAACCCCATGCTGGTGGTGTATGATCAGAACACGGAGCAGTTCTGATGCCACCCCTCCGATCCTTGGTCCCACCTGCCTCCCAAAAAAATAAACTAAAACACATAAACAATAGTAAAATTGTCACCTCCATCCCTGACTTATAATTCATGTAGTTTTCAGTATGTTGAATGGTGCTGGTCTACCTATAAGTCTCCCAAAGTCAGTCTTCCAATTGTTGGTGGAAAATTACATTTGTCTCTTGGAAGACTAGGAGGGAAATTATAGTGCAACATCGCCCACGTAAAGGGTTAATTTGATGGTTTTCTCAAGCTCCAAAATGCTGACGCGTGACGTTCAATGAGACCAGTTCCTTCAGGGCAAGGATGGATGATGGCTCTTAATTTCAAATGGAACCTGTCATGTAAAAAATAGAAATGCTATTAGCATGCAGATATGGGGAAAATCTGCAGGTTAATAGCGTCCTGAAGCCGTGCGGCCGCTGCACTGAATGCCTGGCTACTAGGAGGAAATTAACCTTATTCCTTGTGGCAGCCTCAAACTTTCAGTCAGAGGTGTGGCTGTGTTCACCACTCGGTACATAGTGAACGGCTGGCTAACACCACGCCCCAGCACTGACTGACAGACGCTCTGTACTGAGTAGGCTGACAGTCTGCCGGGGCGTGGTTACAGCCGACACTCGCTGACTGAAAGCCAGAGCCTTCCTCTAGCCAGGATTCCAGTGCAACAGCTGCATGGCTTTAATTTGAGATAATAGGTTTCCTTTTAATTTATGCACTTGCGTTGCATTTTTTTTTTTTTTTAATTAGTTTGATCTGTAGTTAAACTAATGCTATAAAAGCATTGTTCATAAAGTTTTTTTTATTGCCCGTTTACTTCAGTAAAAAAAACTGCAGTGCACCTAAAATATTAAAATGTTTAATTTGGTCTTGGATAAAACTGATAATACATTTGCAGCCTCTTTGCGGATCAGTGTACAAGCACACTGCATATGGCTTCTGCAAACTTACACCTTTCTATGTGGTCCACTAATTCCAAAAATAGTGAATGTTTGCAGAAAGTACAATACAGATGGAGGTGTGTGAGAATTTGGATATGGTGTACATAAGGTTTTGGCCTTTCATATATCTATCGTGACCCCATAAAAACTTTGAGGCAGTCATTTGTGAGAATTGGATGCATGAACACTAATTTGTGGTAATCATACTAGTGGCTCACATTGGCCACCATAATGGCTGTAGTGTGTGGTTGTCCCCCCAGCCAGTGACAGTGGGAGTACTTCATTGTCTTTTCCACTTGAACAATTTTAGGTTTGGGCAGCGTGATCGTTAGGTATTACATCTACAAGTCTTTGCTAAAGCTTATACAGAACAGTATGTCATAGAAGAATATCTGAAATGTACATTTGTCTGAGATTTAATTGTACGAACTCTCGCAGGTGATGATTCAACACCCGAGCGTGGCGTGCACCTGACCTGACTGCTGAGCCAGAGTTTTCAATGACTACAGAACATACGGTGAGATGATGGTGCTTAAAACGTGTTCTCCACCTCCAACCCCTGCTGTGTGAAACAATCTATACTCCTGCAGTTCCAGTAATGTCAGCGCTACTATTCCTGGTGCGACACCTCACTGCAGCCATCAATGTTCAGTCTGATAATGTAATAAAGGTTAAAGCCACCCAACAGTTGCGGTACTCACATGACACAACAATGTTTCATGACCTGCCAGTAATAGTATTGCTGACATCTCTGAAGGTACAACTGCAGGAGGGAGTATGATTTTTTTTTTTTTTTTTTTTTTTTTTTATTTTTTCTACAGTGCCTGGTAAGCATGGCACCCACTTCACCTCTGACAGGTCATCTTCAGGTGGTGGTTGTGCAGTAGTGAGCAACCTGTAATATTCCTGATAACATAATTGAATAGATAAGTTACACTTTCACACGCACATGAAACGCAGAGCTTGCATTGGTATACCTGAGCTAATTGCCTGATATAGGATTATCAGGCCGTCGGGTCTGGAGGCCCAGCGGTCAGTCTGAACGGTTTCATGAGCATACAGACATGAATTTATCCCAGAATAACCATTTATACTCCTCTCTTGCTTCAGACTGTTGTGTGCAGTGCAAGGACTTGTGCTGATTGTCAGATTGGGGCACCACTTTGCTATATTTATATTGTGACTGCTGTGAACCCTGCTGCTCTATTTAACACATCTTTGTTGGGATAATCCATCAATTGCCTATAGACATGTAGGAACATGCTGCAGTTATCACCTTTAAAATAAAGGGGATGATGTGGAAATTTAGTTACCGTGTTTTTCGGGTTATAAGATGAAGAAAAATTTTCCCCAAAACTTTTGGTGGAGAATGGGGGTGCGTCTTATAATGCGGAAATACCTTACCACCGCTGTGAAGCGTGGTCCCAGGGTTGCTACTGGAGGAGGCAAGAGTGGAGCGTTGCTGCAGGCTGGGATGAGAGGGTGGGTACTGGGGTTCTGCCAACATTTTGTGAAAGCCCAGAGCACACGCACTGACATGGTTTACTCTGCGGTGGACTCCTGGAAAATGGCTGCCGTGGCATGCGTAGATCTCTGCGCTGAGATGTCATCTCCAGAGATCTCCATCTGCGCTTGCCTCGGCAGCCATTTTCCTGGAGTCCACCGCAGAGTAAACCATGTCAGTGCGGAGGCTCTGGGCTTTCACAAGATGTCGGCAGAGCCCCCGCAGCTGCGCACATCCGAACACTCCCTCATCCCAGCCTGCAGCAACGCTCCACTCTTGCCTCCTCCAGCAGCGACCCTGGGACCCTGCTCCACTGCAGCCACCGCCCCCTTAAGCAATGACGCATGGATTATAAGAAGCACCACCATTTTTTTAAGTGTTTTTTTTTTTTCCTATTTTTCACCTCAAAATTTGGGGTGTGTCTTATAATCCGCAAAATATGGTACATATGGTGGTCCGATTCCTACATGTTTGTGGCTGAGCCCACAGATGTTAATTTTACAGCATCATTGTCACTAACGAATCAGAATTAGTTTGAAATGCCATCACTTTACCTTTTCTAAGTGACCCTGACATAGACTTGTATCTTTCTCCTGTGTAGTCCGCACTAATTTTCCTCCCTTCTTACAAGGAACTTCTGGAATATTCGCTTTCATAAACTTGTAAATCCCTGTTCTGTAGCTATATCTTCAGACCTGTCTTTGTAATATATGAAGACTAAATGTTTTACAACTTTCTCTGCAGGTGATGTGAACTCCCAGGAATACATGTTGTATATTTTGTACAAAATTCATATTTGTTTTATTTTTTAATAAAATGTTAATTTTGTATATAATGCATTTGTCTTTATTTTCAGTCATTGTCACCTTCTTTAATAGGTAGCAATGTAATAAATAAGTGATTTGCTTCTGAAAAGAGCCTAAAGATTTCTGACTGGAAGAAATATTGAGTATTTGTACGATGACCCCCGATTCCTTAACCCCTTAACGACCGCCGATACGCCTTTTAACGGCGGTCATTAAGGGTACTTAAACCACAGCGCCGTTAATTAACGGCGCTGTGGAAAAAGTGAATAGCGCCCCCCAGAGGCGCATTTTCTCCGGGGTCTCGGCTACCGGGGGTAGCCGAGACCCCAGAGAACATGAATCGGGTCGGTTTTTACCGACACCGATGTTTCGATCGCCGTTATTAACCCTATAACGGCGACCGCAAAAAAAAAAAAAAAAGTTGTGCCATTTAATTTCTCTGTCCTCTGTCATCGGACATCAGAGGACAGAGAAAAAGGGTCCCCAGGACCCCCATGTGGCCCCCGATCCAATCCATGTGGCCCCCGGGCCCTCCGTTGTCCCCCGGTGCCGGCGCTGTTAAGAAAATGGCGGCGCATGCTCAGTGCGCCCGCCGCTGTGCTGGGGGGTAGCCGAGACCCCAGAGAACATGATCCGGGTCGGTATTCACCGATCCCGGTGTTGCGATCGCATCTATGCAAGCATAGACGCGATCGCAAAAAAAAAAAAGAGATTTCTCTCCCCTCTGATGTGATCGCACATCAGAGGGGAGAAAATGAGGGTCCCCGTGTCCCCCTGAACCCCCCTATACTTACCGGTGTCCTCTGGCAGGTCCCCCTGGCCTCCGATCATCCCGGTCTTCTTCCTGCAAAAAAAAAAATGGCATGCGCAAGTGCGCCCGCCGATCTGCTTGGCGGCAGATTCAAATTTTTTTCATTTTTTCTCATAAAAGTGCATTTTGATCACTGATAAACTATCACAGTGATCAAAATAAAAAAAACAGTACATAACCCCCCCTTTATCACCCCCTTAGTTAGGGACATATAATAAAAAATAGAAATTATATTTATTTTCATTTTTCGGTTAGGGTTAGCATTAGGGTTAGGTTATAATTAGCGTTAGGGTTAAGCTGGGTTCATACTGCGTTATGGCAGTCCGTTAGACGGACTGCGTTACACCGCGGTATAACGCGGCGCGGTGTAACGCAGTCCGTTAACGCTGCCATTCACCCCCATTTGAGGGCGCATCGCGACGCATGCCGTAAAGCGCATGCGTTTGTGACGTGCCATCATTCAGTGACGGAGCCTCGGACGCGGGCTGCAGCGTCTGGGCTCCGTCACCGCTAGCGCAGATGAATAATCTGCTGATTCCTCTGCGCTAGCGGGTATAGCATAACGCGATTGCGTTATGCTATACCGTTACCAGCCCGTCAACGCTGTGTTGAACGGGCTGGTAAAACGCAAAATGAACCTAGGGTTAGGGTTACAATTAGGGTTAAAATTAGGGTTAGGGTTACAATTAGAGTTAGGGTTATAATTAAGGTTAGGGTTACAATTAGGGTTGGAATTAGAGTTGGGATTTAGGTTAGGATTAGGGTTGGGATTAGGGTTAGGGGTGTGTTGGAATTAGGGTTGGAGCTAGAATTGAGGGATTTCCACTATTTAGGCACATCAGGGGGTCTCCAAACACGACGTGGCGTTCAAAAAGTCAAATGGCGCTCCCTCCCTTCCGAGCCCTGCCGTGCCCCCAAACAGTGGTTTACCCCAACATATGGGGTATCAGCATACTCAGGACAAATTGCACACCAATTTTGGGGTTCTAATTTCTCCGGTTACCCTTGGGAAAATAAAAAAATAGCTGGCTAAAAAAATCATTTTTGAGAAAAAAATGATTTTTCATTTTCACGGCTCTGCGTTTATAAATTTCTGTAAAGCACTTGGGGGTTCAAAGTGCTCACCACACATCTAGATAAGCTCCTTGGGGGGTCTAGTTTCCAAAATGGTGTCACTTGCAGGGGGTTTCTACTGTTTAGGTACATCAAGGGCTCTGCAAACACAACATGACGCCCGCAGAACATTCCATCAAAGTCTGCATTACAAAATGGCGCTCCTTCCCTTCCAAGCACTCCCATGCGCCCAAACAGTGGTTTCACCCCACATATGGGTTATCAGCGTACACAGGAAAAATTGCACAACAACTTTTTGGGTCCAATTTCTCCTGTTACCCTTGGGAAAATAAAAAAAATAGCGGGCTAAGGAATCATTTTTGAGGAAAAAAATGATTTTTTTATTTTCACGGCTCTACGTTTATTAATTTCTGTGAAGCACTTGGGTTCAAAGTGCTCACCACACATCTAGATAAGTTCCTTAAGGGTCTAGTTTCCAAAATGGTGTGATTTGTGGGGGTTTCGACTGTTTAGGCGTATCAGGGGCTCTCCAAATGCGACATGGCGTCCAATTTCAATTCCAGCCAATTTTGGTTTGAAAAAGTCAAACGGCGCTCCTTCCCTTCCAAGCCCTGCCGTGCGCCCAAACAGTGGTCTCACCCCATATATGGGGTATCGGCGTACTCAGGACAAATTGGACAACAACTTTTGTGGTCTAATTTCTCCTGTTACCCTTGGGAAAATAAAAAATTGGGGACTAAACGATCAGGTTTGTGGAAAAAATATGACTTTTTATTTTCATGCCCGGGAGTTATAAACTTCTGTGAAGCACTTGGGGGTTCAAAGTGCTCACCACACATCTATATAAGTTCCTTAGGGGTTCTAGTTTCCAAAATGGTGTCACTTGTGGGGGGTTTCCACTGTTTAGACACATTAGGGCCTCTACAAACGCGACATGGCGTCCAGCCAATTCTGAGTTGAAAAAGTCAAACGGCGCTCCTTCCCTTCCAAGCTCTGCCATGCACCCAAACAGTGGTTTACCCCCACATATGGGGTATCAGCATGCTCAGGACAATTGCACAAAAACTTTTGGGGTCTTGTTACCCTTGGGAAAATAAAAATTGGGGTGAACAGATCGTTTTTGGGAAAAAATGATTATTTTCACGGTTCTATGTTATAAACTTCTGTGAAGCACTTGGAGGTTCAAAGTTCTCACCACACATCTAGATAAGTTCCTTAGGGGTCTAATTTCCAAAATGGGGTCACTTGTGGGGGTTTCCACTGTTTAGACACATCAGGGCCTCTACAATCGCGACATGGCGTCCAGCCAATTCTGCGTTGAAAAAGTCAAATGTCGCTCCTTCCCTTGCAACCTCTGCCATGCCCAAAAGTGGTTTACCCCCACATATGGGGTATCTGCTTATTCAGAGAAATTGCACAACAAATTTTGGGTTCATTTTTCTTTTAAGGCTAAGTGGCACCGTTCAGAATATTGCGTTTTTTTCGCGGGAAAAAACGCTCAAAAACGCATGTATTAAGCATTCCTATCATTTAGAATGAATTCCGCAATTTTTGTGCACATGGTGGTTTTTTCCGCAAAAAAACGCATCGCGGAAAATCTAGCAGCATGTCCATTAATTTGCGGATTTCTAGCGTTTTTCCCGCTTTATTATGACCTAAAAGTCAGGAAAAAATCCGCGGTAAAACGCGTCAAAACGCGCAAATAACGCACCAAAAACGCGCAAATATCAGCGCCAAAAAAAACGCGCGTTTTTAGCCGCGAAAAAGTCCGGTTTTGCTCAGGAATATTCTGCAAACAATTCTGCAAACGTGTGCACTTAGCCTAACAGTTGTGAAAATAAAAAAAAAATAGGTTCCGAAGTAAAGTTTTTGCAAAAAAAGTTAAATGTTAATTTTTTCCTTCCACATTGCTTCAGTTCCTGTGAAGCACGTAAAGGGTTAATAAACTTCTTGAATGTGGTTTTGAGCACCTTGAGGGGTGCAGTTTTTAGAATGGTGTCACTTTTGGGTATTTTCTATCGTATAGACCCCTCAAAGTGACTTCAAATGTGATGTGGTCCCTAAAATAAAAATGGTGTTGTAAAAATGAAAATCGCTGGTCAACTTTTAACCCTTATAACTTCGTAACAAAAAAAAATTTTGGTCCCAAAATTGTGCTGATGTAAAGTAGACATGTGGGAAATGTTATTTATTAAGAAATTTGTGACATATCTCTCTGATTTAAGGGCATAAAAATTTAAAGTTTGAAAATTGTTAAATTTTCAAAATTTTCACCATATTTCCGTTTTTTTCATAAATAAACACAAGTCATATCAAAGAAATTTTTGCCACTAACGTGAAGTACAATATGTCACGAAAAAACAATCTCAGAATCAGCGGGATTCGTTAAAGCGTTCCAGAGTTATAACCTCATAAAGTGACAGTGGTCAGAATTGTAAGAATTGGCCCTGTCATTAAGCTGCAAAATGGCTCTGTCACTATGGGGTTAAGACTGGTGTTTTGTATACCAGTCCTGATGACCTGTGTGCATTTCAGTGATATGTGCCTTAAAGGGAACCTGTCACCCCATTTTTCAACTATAAGCTGCTGCCACTGCCATCAGGGGCTTATCTACAGCATTCTGTAATGCTGTAGATAAGCCCCCGATGTAACCTGAAAGAGAAGAAAAACGAGTTAGATTATACTCACCCAGGGGCGGTACGACGTCTGATTCGGTCCGGAGGGAGTCGCAGTCTGGTCTGGTGCCATCCATCTTCTAGCGATGACGTCCTCTTTGCTTTCTGGCGCAGGCACACTGCTCTGCCCTGTTGAGTGCAGCGCAGAGTACTGTAGTGTGCAGGTGCCGGGAAAGGTCAGAGGTCCTGCGCACTGCAGGTCTTTACTCTGCCCTCAAATAGGGCAGAGCCGGAGCCGTGACGGGAAGCAAAGAGGACATCGCTAGAAAATGGGAGGTGCCGGGTCAGACCGCGACTCTCGGAACCAAATCGGACTCCGGACCGCAGAATGCTGTAGATAAGCCCCCCTGATAGCAGTGGCCGCAACTTAGTCGAAAAATGGGGTGACAGATTCCCTTTAAGAGACGTACACTTCACTGGAAATGTGCTACTGCCAGAAATGTTGCTTGTCATGACCTCCATGTGTAATGTACTCCACTTGGCATAAATTACACACCCTTTCATACACCACCTCTGATCACTACTAAAAGTTCGAGCTTGTTCAGAAAGGCATTAAAAAATAAAATTAACTTTGTGTTGTGCAAACAATTTTAAATATTTCATGGTTTTATAGAATTTTGGCAAAAATGCCTTGCAAAATCAAGCAATATATATGCGTAGTAAAACCTGCTAAGTGTCTTTTCAGTCTACATAAGCTTTTGAAAAGTTTTTTTTTGAGAAGTAGATAAATGGTGTATCTCTACTAAAAGCAACTCCTGTTTTTTCCCCATAGTCCATACCTCACATATTTCCATGGACAAACTAGTATAGCCACCCAATTACAATATAGTGAGAAATTATTCTGTTGACTTTATGTAGTCATCTGATCTCATGGGCAGATTACAAGATGTGACACATCTCTATTTCCTGTAGACATGCTCTGACCTGTGCAGAGGTCACTACAAATCAATGTATCTTCTCAAGACAACTGACTGTCCAAGTGACTACTGTGAAGCATATTTTATGCTATAAGACTTGCGGTCCTCTCCATTATCATGTGTAATGAACACTTGCTTGGAAATAAGTCTGCGGAACTGCTGGCACAGATTTGGACCCAGAGGGGGTACAAGGAATGCAGTCTTGTATTTACTGAAACTTGATTACATAGGAAGGTTCCTGAATCAAGTGTCTCGGTACCAGGGTTTCGCTTGGTCTGTGCAGATAGACATGATGAGGAGTGTCAAGAAGAAGGGTGGTGGGGTGATGCTCTACATGAACAAATGGTGTAATCAGGAGCATGTGCCTGTAAAGGAGCATCATGATGGTATAACTTGAGGTCAACTGCTATCTACATAGAGAATTGCAATAGTGATGTGTATATGCCACCATCCGCAAACCATGAAGCAGCTAGGGAAGTGTCACGGATTATGACTTGGTTCCAGACTGAACAGCCTAACTCACTATAATATATGGAGATTTTCAGTCGAGTTACGATCTCAACCAATGTTCTATGTGTCAAATGTGCTACACTTGACAACAGTATGCTGGGTCTCCTTTATGTGAATGCTGAAAATGCTTATTTGTCTGCCCTACCCCTTGGGGAAATCCCACCACAATCTTATTACTATTGTCAACCAGTTGTTAGTAAACAGCCTTCTACAATTAAAAAAAAAAAAGTCAGAAATTGGTCTCTGGCAGTATAGGACCCCTTACTTACAAGAATGCTTTGACCATACAGATTGGCTGGAACTGGGGGAGAGGATGTTAATGAAGCGGATGTAAATGAAGTAGTTACTGATTACATTAACATTTGTACTGATATGCTGGTGAATGTAAAACAGTGGTCCCCAACCTTTTTTGCACCAGGTACCGGCTTCAAGAAAGACCATTCTTCCATGGCCTGGCGGGGATGGAGGTGTGGCAGGGTGTGGGCTATGGACGGGGTTGTAGTTTAGTAGTAGTGCATACTCATCATTTAATTGTAACATTTATAATGTGAATGTGACTCCCTTGTATACAAGGCTCCGCTCCCATCCTGTATACATGGCTCCGCTCCCAACCTCCCATCCTGTATACATGGCTCTGCTCCCACCCTCCCATCCTTGTATACATGGCTCCGCTCCACCCTCCCATCCTTATATATATGGCTCCGCTCCCCCTCCCATCCTGTATACATGGCTCCGCTCCACCCTCCCATCCTGTATACATGGCTCCGCTCCCACCCTCCCATCCTGCATACATGGCTCCGCTCCCCCCTCCCATCCTGTATATACGGCTCCGCTCCCCCTCCCATCCTGTATACATGGCTCTGCTCCCACCCTCCCATCCTTGTATACATGGCTCCGCTCCACCCTCCCATCCTTATATATATGGCTCGCTCCCCCTCCCACCTGATACATGCCCGCTCCCCCCATCCTGATACATGGCTCGCTCCACCCTCCATCCGTACAGGCTCCGCTCCCACCCTCCCATCCTGCATACATGGCTCCGCTCCCCCCTCCCATCCTGTATAACGCTCCGCTCCCCCTCCCATCCTGTATACATGCCCGTTCCCACTCCCATCCTGTATACATGGCTCCACTCCACCCCTCCCATCCTGTATACATGCTCACTCCACCCCCCATCCTGCATACAGGCTCCGCTCCCCCTCCCATCCTGTATACATGGCTCCGCTCCCCCTCCCATCCTGTATACATGCTCCGCTCCCCCTCCCATCCTGTAACATGGCTCCGCTCCCCCTCCCATCCTTGTATATATGGCTCCGCTCCCCCTCCCATCCTGTATACATGGCTGGGCTCCCCCGTCTCCCCCCCCCATCATACTTACCTCCCTCGCTCCGTCGCTGAACTTCCCTGCATCCCTGTCAGCCGTGGCAGCTTCCTCCTGTGCGCAGTGGTGACGTAATACCGCTCATTAAGGACATGAATATGGACGCCACGCCTATGGGAGTGGCGTCACGTCCATATTCATTACCTTAATGAGCGGTTCTACGTCACCGCACTGCCAGGAGGAAGCTGCCGGGACAGGGATGCAGCGACGGAAGGTGAGTATCGATGTCTTCTTGAAGCCGGCGGCTGCAGCTGTCACTATAGTGCTGCAGCCGCCGGCTCCATGTATGTACAGCGTTCTGTGCCGTGTAGTGTTGAGCGATACTGCTCGATATCTAAAAATATCGGATCGGAATGGTATCACCGATATCACTAAATATCGGCGATATCCGATTCCGATACCGGAAGTCCCATGTAAGTCTATGGGAACAAAATATCGCAACTAAAAAAAACCTTTATTTCCTTGTAAACACTAAATATACACACATAGAATACATATATATATACATGTCATTGTGACATATATATATACATATATGTATAGTTTATACACTTCTACATAGTAAAATATCCTCTGATTCAATTGCCGGGTAAAGCCGGCTTATGTGAAAAGACAGAAGCACCCGACATGAAATGACACTTGGTGTACATAGGGTTAACCATGTCTTTTCATGTCGTTTGCAATCTGATTTGCACAAACAATTACATCAGTCTGTGTGCAAAATTTCACACCTGTAGGGGTTAATTAAAGGTGTAAATTCGTTGTAAAAAAACGGACTTTTTTGCTACGAATTTACACCTTTAATTAACCCCTACAGGTGTGAAATTTTGCACACATAGACTGATGTAATTGTTTGTGCAAATCAGATAGCAAAGGACATGAAAAGACACGGTTAACCCTATGTACACCAAGTGTCATTTCATGTCGGGTTCTGCATTTTCACAAAAGCCGTCAATTGAATTAGCGGCTATTATACTATGTAGAAGTGTATGAACTATAAATATAAATATATATATATGTGTCACAAATTCAATGACGTGTGTGTATATATATATATATATATATATATATATATATATATATATATATATATATATGAGGTGTAAAATTGTTTAAAAAAAATGCGTGGGCTTCCGCCCTATTTTCGCAACCAGACAGACAAAGCCAGCGAATGGGGCAGATAATAATAGCCCAGAGAGGGACCATTATTTTTGGCCCCCCCTGGCTACTAACATCTGCCCCCAGACACCCCAGAAAAGACAAATCTATAATTAGATTCGCCCTTTTTGGCACTTTGCCCGTCTATTCCCATTGCCCTGTAGCGGTGGCGAATGGGTTAATATGGGGTTAAAGCCACATTGCAATTGAAAGGTGACCTTAAGCCAGGTTAATAATTGAGAGCTGTCAATTAGACAACTATCAATTATTAATCCTATTGCATGAAATAAAAATAAAACACACACACTTTAATTAAAAATCATTTTAATGAAATAAAGACACATGTTTTTGACCATCTTTATTTGACTGCAAAAACCATTTCCTGTAATAAAAATAAAATAAAAAAGCAAAATTATTCTTACCTATCCCATGCACAGTCAGGTCCCACGGTGTAATCCTTCAGAAAGGGTTAATGTTTACTGCAGGGACCGCAGCTAATGCTGCAGCCTCACAGTAAACCCTCAAATGAATGAGCTCCTCTCCTGGCTGACAGGAGAGGAAGTGGAAAGCTTAATTGATTGCTTTCCACTTTCACTTCAGGTCAGCCAGGGACACAATCAGTGACGTCAGAGGGAACTGATTAACAAAAATAGGGGTTCCCTTCGATATAAAAATGGCGTCGGGTCCCCCCTATTTTTGTTAACCAGCCTGATGAAGCAGACTGCTGAGCAGTGGCGTTCCGTGAATGAAGCAGACCAAGCAGCTGCTATGGGGCCCGGACAGGTGAGGGGGCCCTCGACGGTCGGGTAGCTGTGCTGACACAGTACTACCAGGGGGTCGGCGGGGGAGGGGGAGCGCAGCTCTTCTATATACTCACCCCTCCTGGTGCGGTCTCTGCAGCCCCTGCTCTTCTCCCACGGTCTCCGACGCCTGTGTTCAGCGGTCAGGTGGTACCGCTCATTACAGTCATGAATACGCACATATTCATGACTTTAATGAGCTGTCCCGCGTGACCACTGAACACTGGCGGCGGAGACCGTGGGAGAAGAGCAGGGGCTGCACAGACCGCGCCGGCAGAAGGGTGAGTATAAGGGATATTTACCTGTCCCGTTCCACCGTTGCTCGCGTCCTCTTGCTGCAATGTTCAGGTCAGAGGGCGTGATGACGTCGTTAGTGCGCGCCGCGCCCTCTGCCTCATCATTCACTGCTGGAGGACCCCGAAGATAGCGGCACTCAGCAGTGGAGAGAGGACAGGTAAATATCTCAGGTGCCGGGGCCCTGAGCTTGCGGTGACATCGGCACCTGGTGTCACCCCCTGCTCAGGACACCGGCACCTGGCCCCCAGCGACGAAAGGTGAGTATGTTTTTTTTTTTTTGGTTGCAGCAGCTGCGGCAGCATAAGGGCCTATACTATGGAGCATCTATGGGGCACAATCTATGGGGGCATAATACATTTTTTTGTTTAATGTGTCCCCTCACTGTGCTGGCACTTTACATTTATAATGGCTGTGGGTTTTTTTTTTTTTTTGGGGGGGGGGGGCCCATTCAGACTTTTGCTATGGGGCCCCATGATTTCTATGTACGCCCCTGCTGCTGAGGCATGGTATTTAAGGCTGTTAAGGAGCCAATATCCATGGACCTTGCCAGCAGCGTCGGACTGGAGTACCTTGGGCCCACCAGAGAAAAAATATTCTTGGGGCCCACCATCATACTTCCCAACCTTTGAAGAAGGGAAAGAGGGACAAAGGCTGTGGCACGCTGTGCCTGCTGCAGCAAATTTTAGGCCATGCCACGTTGCACCACAGACTGTCCAGGAGTTGGTGGATGCTTTAGTCCAGGTGTGGGAGGAGATCCCTCAGGAGACCATCCGTCGCGCTCATCAGGAGCATGCCCAGAAGTTGTAGGGAGGTCATACAGCATACCTCCCAAATTTTGAAGACAGGAAAGAGGGTTAAAGCTTTAAGCCACGCCCCGACCACACCCATTTCACAGCTAATCACACCCATATCCTCGCCCCAACCGTACCCATGCCGATACAGCTGACTCTCCAATGACGGTTGGGGGCCCACTGCTGGCACCGGGCCCCCCCAACGCCTGTTCAGGCCCCATAGCTTCTGGGCGGCAGAGCAGGAAGATTGATCCTCCCTGCTCTGCCGCAGAATGTAACTGTATCGGCGTGCTGTGCACGCCGATACAGTTACTGTAGCGTAGCTCCGGGTGGGCCCCCTCAGAGCGCGGGGCCACCGCCCCCTCTGCCCCGCGACCTATCCTTTCAAATCAGGGCCCACCACGCAGGAGCTGGGGCCCACCGGAGGTTTCTCCGGTGTCCCGGTGGCTCAGTCCGACCCTGCTTGCCAGCCTGATAATACCAGGCCACTGCAGTCTGCTTATCTTTGCTGGTTAACAAAAATAGGGGATCCCCTCGAAAAAAATTGGCGTGGGGTCCCCCCTATTTTTGTTAACCAGCCAGATGAAGCAGACCGCTGAGGCCTGGATTTTCAGGCTGTTAAGGAGCCAAGATCCATGGACCTTGCCAGCCTGATAATACCAGGCCACAGCAGTCTGCATATCTTGGCTGATTAACAAAAATAGGGGATCCCCTCGAAAAAAATTGGCGTGGGGTCCCCCCTATTTTTGTTAACCAGCCAGATGAAGCAGACCGCTGAGGCCTGGATTTTCAGGCTGTTAAGGAGCCAAGATCCATGGACCTTGCCAGCCTGATAATACCAGGCCACAGCGGTCTGCATATCTTGGCTGATTAACAAAAATAGGGGATCCCCTCGAAAAAAATTGGCGTGGGGTCCCCCCTATTTTTGTTAACCAGCCAGATGAAGCAGACCGCTGAGGCCTGGTTTTTCAGGCTGGTAAGGATCCAATATCCATGGACCTTGTAAGCCTGATAATACCAGGCCACAGCAGTCTGCTTAGCTTGGCTGGTTAACAAAAATAGGGGATCCCCTCGAAAAAAAAACGGCGTAGGGGTCCCCCTATTTTTGTTAACCAGCCAAGTAAAATGCAGACTGCTGCGGCCTGGTATTAAAAGACTGTCAAGGCCCATGGATTTTGGCCCTCAACAGCCTGATAATACCAGGCTACAGCAGCCCCACATTTGGCGCATCAAAAGATGTGCCAATTGTGGCACTTTACCCGGCTCTTCCCACTGCCCTGTAGCGGTGGCAAGTGGCGTAATAAGGGGTTAATGTCACCATTGATTGCACGGTGACAATAAGCCCGGTTAATAATGGAGAGGTGTCAATAAGACACCGATCCATTATTAATCCCAAAGTTATTAAATGTATAAAAAAAAGACAAAGCAAGAAAAAAGTATTTCAGCTGCAGATGGAAGGAAGAGAGCCACAGTAATTCATTACTGATGGGTAGGCGGAGCCCCAGATCAGGATGTCACCTCAGATCAAAAGAGTGCTGACTGGCTGGCCCCTCCAGCTCGGGCTCCTCCTACTCAGCTCCAGTCTAAGATTTGAGGTCCAGAGGATGGTCGCTGCTAATGCAGCTCCTCAGAAGATTTTATTATTTTATATTCGGACAGGAGACTTGGATCACCAGTTGGTCTAGAGGTCTCAGGGGTACCAGCGCTGCTGTACCCCAACCTCTCCCTTGGCGGATCTGTATTTACTCAAAGTCCCTGCAGAATCCTTGCCGGCCCGGGGGATGAGGATGGCTTCCCTGGCGGGACGCAAACCACACGTGCGGTCACTGCGTTCCTCGCCCTGGGGGGAAGCATGGGCACAGCGCCAGAAACCCCTGAGGGTCCCTGTGGCGCTTTGGCTGGTGAGTACTCCACACAAAATGTTAATTATTAATGTGTGAGTGCTTTAGCGTCTGATGGCAGCGCTATTACATGTATATCAGTATGCTTCAGCGCTGCGGTGACAGCGCTATTACATGTTTATCAGTGTAATTTCACCAGCCTCTCCCTTGGCGGATCTGTAACTACATAATGGTCCCTGCAGAATCTTGCCGGCCCTGGGGGATGAGGAGAGTTTCCCTGGCGGGGGCGCAAACCACACACTGGGGTCACTGCGCTTCCCGCCCTGGGGGGAAGCATGGGCATAGCGCCAGAAACCCCTGGGGGTCCCTGTGGCGTTTCGGCTGGTGAGTACTCCACATTTTGGTAAAATGTGTGTGAGTGTTTTAGCGACTGCTGCGGCAGCCGCTGTACATATATATGCCGGTGACTAGTGTTTCTATGTCCGCAGGAGGATGCCTGCAGGACGAGGAAAGGAGGGGAGTACGCGCTCTTTTTATTTTTTGAATTTCGCGCCGCTTCTGAGCGCGCGCTTTACTGCAGCCTCCATTTCCGGCTCCTCTACATGGAGCACACGGAGGCAGAGCGCGGCGGCCATTGCTGATAAAGCGCTGCAAGCTGAAAGCTCCCCGGATCGTTCTCCTCCCCTCCCGGCAAGAATACGTGACCAGCTTGGTGAGTCGCTTCTAGCCCGCCGGGCAGAAGCTTAACCCCTTCACCTCCACAGCGCGGGCGCCGTCTGGGGCACTTCTGAGTGACAGATTGAGCTGTCCTGCGGCTGTTCTCGCATAAGGGGCTCGCACACTCTTTTAATATTAATAAAGAGGCTGTGGGGAGTCTGCGACATTAATGCTGCCACTATACGTTTCCGCTGACGATCCTGATGGCGTCGCATAATATTGCGATCGTTTGTGTGTCATTTTTAGTGTCGCTGGTGGCTGCCAATCTGGGCAATCGCATAGGCGATTAGCGATCTCCTTGACAACTTTGGCGGTCATTGCGTTATATAAAAACAGCGCAATTTTTTAGCGATCTTGTGGAACGTTTTCTGTTTAGAGTGGCATAAAAAGCTGTCCTGCAGCTGCGACCTTATAAGAGGCGCCTGAGATTCGCACACCCTTTTTCATTATCAAGGTTGTGGGGAGTCAGCTACTTTAACCCCTTCTTAGGCGGTTAACTCTTAATGGGAGACAGCTGGGGTAGCTCTCGCTTTAGAGCTTTAACCCTTCAGCGTTTGTTTTTTATTTAAGTACTGCTCTGGTTACTGACAGGTTTATCCTGCCATATACTATGCAAGGGCATGTCAGAGACCCTCTCCCAGATCCGCTACGGATCAGCCTCGCGTATCTGACACGCAGACCTCGACTCATACACGGTCAGAGGTTCCAATGGTGTCAAAATGGAGGCCTTCACTGGTTTCTATTGATGGCCTGTCTGACCTTTTAGGTTATGGAGTGTCAACTAGATCCTCTCAAGGAAGCGACACAAATCGGTGCTTTCCTTCTCGCTTAGCGAAGAAGTCCGATTCGGTCAAGGAGGATCGGCAGGGACACCCTGCCTCTCTCAGGGCCGTACTAAAATTCTGTGGAAGCCATGTGGACGTTACAGTTACCGGAGGAGGTAACTAGTCGTCCTGGTAAGTCGGCCCGGATGTTGCAAGGGTCGCATGGGTCGCGACGACCTTACAAACTATCCGTTTTTCTACGGAGTTATTTGTTAATTGGACCCCTTCTCCTGAAGTGAATGTCCCTTTATTCCAGCTTAGCAAATCTTCCTGGTAAAAGGGAAGACGAGTCTGCAGGACACGCTGGACAGAAGAACGGAGATGGCAACAATTTCCATCTGTGTAGCCGTGGATCATAGATTCGTTATTAAGGATCTAGGTGTACTTGTTAAGTTCCCCTGAGCCGGTTGGACCGTCTAAGGACGGCGTGGCAAGTTTCCCTCTATCAAGGTAGATGGGCTTTTCTAGTTGAAGGATAATGCGTCACTGCTATCCAGGGCGCAATCCTCGGCAGTTACAGTCAGAAGAGCACTGTGACTTGGATGGAACGCAGTTTTCCAACAGGGTTTGCTATCTTTAGCTTAGAAAGTGGTCAGCTATTTGACTGACCTCACGGAGCTGATGCCAAGGCAAAGGCAAAAGAAGCAGCTTTAACCGCAGCGCAGAGCTGTGACTTCTGCGTCTGGCAGGACTAGTGCCGATAGTTATCGGCAGTCCTTTTCGGTTCAAGGGATGATCTGACCAACCCTCTGGGGGTTTGTGTCGTCTCTCTCTTTTTTTTAAAAAAAAAAAAAAAAAAAAAAAAGAAGGGGGAATTCTCAGAAATTCCGCATACCCTGGAAACAGAACTTCTGTTAAGGCAGAAGTTGGCAAAAAAAAAAAAAAAAAAAAAAAAAAAAAAAATTCGCTAAGGCGGACTGACTTCTGACATTCCGACAGAGCCGAGCATGAAGTCGCTTCGCTCAGTTATGGCAGCCCTGTTGCAGAACGATCAATCGACATTCGCGACGCTTTTTGGCATGTTCCCGTCGGAAGACCTCACCCAGGTTGTGGCTCGACCATTCGGCTTGGCCTTAACGCCCAGAATTTTTACAACGATTCTGACGCCAAAATCTCATGGCAATCCTTCGAAGACGGGGACTTACGATTCGTCCCTATTTGGACGGCCTTTTCGGTTGTGGCCTCAAAGGAGAAGTCGTCTCTGGAATCGTCGCAGGCAATCCTGTTTTTGAGGATGCATTTCGACACGGTACGGGCGGTGTTGTCCCTACCTCCAGACAAGCAGGCATGTCTGCTCCAGCATGTACAGACTATGAAGTCTGCGACAGCAGTGTCCCTTCGGAAGGTATGCGCCTTCTGGGTCTGACGGTGGCGTCCATGAGGTTTTTTCCGTTTGTCCAATTTCATTCCAGAGCTCTCCATAGGCTCATTCTGAGTCGTTGGGATCAATCGCAAGGTTCGCTGGATTGCAGCGTCACCATCTTTCACAGGGTGCGAGAATCCCGAGGATGGTGGTTATGTCCAGGAGCGTTATCCCTGGGAAAGCTTTTCCTCCCTCCGAAGTGGTCAGTCATAACCACCAATGCCAGCCTGACGGGCTGGGGGGGGTGTTTGGAACAATCTCTGGATTTAGGGGATATGGTCATCGGAAGAGTCTGTCCTTTCGATCAACATCCTGGAATTGAGGGCGATTTTCCTTTGCCTCCAGCATTGGACGGTCCTTTTGAGCGGTCTGCCGGTACGAGTGCAGACAGACAATGCGACAGCTGTCGCGTTTATCAATCACCAAGGCGGGACAAGGAGTTCCAGACTCATGGTGGAGGTGTCCCGAATTCTGATTTGGGCCGAGGGCAGTTTACCAGCCATTTCGGCGATTCACATTCCAGGGGTTCAGAATATTACAGTGGACTTCCTCAGTCGCATGAAGATGGATCCCGGGAATGGAGCCTCCACTCGAAAGTTTTTTGCACTACTGTGCTCCCGTTGGGGGACTCCCCAAGTGGTTTGATGGCATCCAGGTCCAATGCCAAGTTACCGACGTTCATGTCCAGGTACAAGGACCCGAAGGCTGTGGCGGTGGATGCTCTAGTGGCTCAGTGGGATCAGTTTGAGCTGATCTATGTATTCCCGCCGATATCCTTACTTCCTCTAGTACTGCGTCGGATCAGACTAGAGAGAATTTCAGCTATTTTGATAGCTCCAGATTGGCCAAGGAGGGTGTGGTTCTCGACAATAATGTCGCGGTTGGCGACACCTCCTTTTCCGCTTTCTCTTCAACCGGACTGGTTGACTCAGGGGCCCGTTTGTCATCCGGACTTGATGTCTCTGCCTTTGACGGCGTGGCTCTTGGGACCGAAATTTTAACCCGTTGAGGTTTTTCAGCCGAGGTCATTGCTACTCTTCGTGCTGCGAGAAGTCCGGCTACTACTAGGATTTACCACAAAACTTGGGAAACCTTCTTTTCGTGGTGTTTGGGGTCTTCTCGGAACCCGAGAAAATTTTCCATTCCCAATCTGTTGGCTTTTCTGCAGCATGGGTTAGACAAGGGTTTGGCAGTTAGCACCCTGAAAGGTCAGATTTCTGCTCTGTCCTTATTGTTTCGGAGAACCATTGCTTCGAATAGGGACGTGCTCTCCTTTTTTCCGCGGTATAGCTCGTAAGTTTCCGCCGCGGAAGGCACCTGTGTCTCCTTGGCGGCTCAACCTTGTTTTGCAAGTTTTTTAGCATAAACCTTTTGAGCTTATGGGTTCTGCTAGCCTTTCCTTACTTTCTTGGAAGGTGGCCTTCCTAGTAGCGGTCACCTCTTTGAGAAGAGTTTCTGAGTTAGCAGCTCTTTCTTGCTCGCCTCCTTTTCTGGAGTTTTTTTCCGGATCGTGTAGTGTTTCGCACACGGGTGATTTTCTACCTAAAGTGGTGTCACAATTTCATGTTAACCAGGATATTGTGTTGCCTTCACTCTGTCCGGATCCGAAGAATGCGAAAGAGCGAGATTTACACACTTTGGATTTAGTGCGGGCCTTGAAGTTTATCTATCTATTACTCAAGGTTTTCGTAAGACGGACTCCCTGTTTGTGGTTCCAGCAGGTCGTCGGCGTGGTCAACGAGCTTCCAAGGGTTCTATAGCTCGTTGGATCCGGTCAGCTATTTTGGAAGCTTACCGCCTTCGGGGTGAATCTTGCCCGATTAAGATTCGAGCCCATTCCACGAGAGCTGTGGCTTCATCGTGGGCTTTTCATCAAGGTGCCTCGGCAGTGCATCTCTGCCGGGCGGCAACTTGACGCTCTGTCCACACGTTTACAAAGTTTTATAAAGTGGACGTCAGTGCTTCCGCTGATGCAGCCCTCGGACGTAGGGTCCTGCAGGCAGCTGTAGTTTAAAGTTCTGGATGAACTTGTGTTTAGCGCTGGTTGCGCTTTGTTGTTAAGGTTGTTGGGTTTCTGCCTTTTGTTGGTTTTTTTTCCCACCCTTATTTTTGAACTGCTTTGGGACGTCCCATCAGTAATGAATTACTGTGGCTCTCTTCCTTCCATCTGCAGCTGAAACACGGATTTTGGTAAGAACTTACCTGTAAAATCCTTTTCAGCAAAGGAAGGAAGAGAGACACAGCACCCTCCCAAGGCAGAAGTGTGTTGATGTTTTCAGATGCAGCGCGACCCTTATCTGATAGCGATTATCTGGGCTGAGGTCAGCGCGCTAAGGCTCTGTTCCAGCATCGCCAGCTCATCGCAGTAGTCAGGTTCCGTGAGTAGTACCTGGAACTCTGTGGTTTTTGGCTTTCTTTGCATGCATAACCTGTATCCTTGTGTTTTTCTCTGAAGTTCCTTCAGAAGGGGTTATGTTGCTCCGCTGGTGATCTTGGCTCTTTTTCCTAAAAGCTTTGGTACGACTGGAGCTGAGTAGGAGGAGCCCGAGCTGGAGGGGCCAGCCAGTCAGCACTCTTTTGATCTGAGGTGACATCCTGATCTGGGGCTCCGCCTACCCATCAGTAATGAATTACTGTGTCTCTCTTCCTTCCTTCGCTGAAAAGGATTTTACAGGTAAGTTCTTACCAAAATCCGTGTTTTAATGAAATAAAAGAGACAACACAGTTTTCATTAATTTTATTATACACTCATTCCTGCGACGCCATCGATCTCCTGTAAAAAAAAGAAAAAAAACAAACCAACAGTATACCACCTGTCCGACGCAGTCCATAGTAACGACAGTCCCACGACGATCCAGCTCTGCTACATCGCAATGACAGGCAGAGCCTGTCATCGCGACGCAGCACAGCTGATTACCTGCTTCCCCGGCGGTGACGTCATCGGACTGACTGCTTAACGGCCGGGATTACCCAGCAGTCACTGCAGTTATCGCGAGAAACTGCATGTGACCGCCGGGGAAAGATGATGGCGGCCATGAAGCAGTCCAGCCCGTGACCGCCGGAGATCTTCTGCCAGGTAAGTGCCGCTGACTCCTGACAGACCCGACCGACGGACACTGACAGTGACAGTGACAATCCCGATTCCGGTATCCGATAAGACGAAAATATCGGAACTAAGTATCGAAAGGCCGATAAAGCTAATATCGGCCGATACCCGATACTTGCGGTATCGTATCGCTCAACACTAGTGCCGTGGCTTCGCGGCCCGGCAACAGAACTGCTACGGCCCGGTAATGGGCCGCAGACCGGCAGTTGGGGACCCCTGGGTTAGACTGAGCAAGCATTTCTTGAGCTTTTTTTAGTAAACTGATTGCAGCCTCATTTGTTGGTGTGGACTTCTAACAGTCGTCTACATAGAAGTCCTTTTCTATGAAGGATCTGACGTCTGACCCATACTTTTCTTCGCCCTCTTTGGCAGAATTTCAGAGGCCGTAGAAAGCGACTGCTGGGAAGGGCTGTTCCCGAAAATGTGTATCCTCATCCGGTACTCTGTGATGTCTTTGTCCGGGTCATTGTCACGGTACCAGAAAAACCTCAAGTAGTTTCTGTGTTCCTCTTTGACGAGAAAACAGTGGAACATCTGTTGTATGTCAGCCATAAATGCCACCGTATCTCTGCAGAAAGAGAGTAGTACTTCTAGAAGTCTGTTGAGGTCTGGGCCCGATAGTAGAACATCATTCAATGAGATGTCTTCGCATTTGGCACTTGAGTCGAATACCACTCTTATTTGACTTGGCTTCTTGGGATGGTATACTCCGAAGATGGGCAGGTCCCACCACTCCTCTGAGGGCCGAAGTGCAGGTGCAATCTCTGCGTGGTTGTTCTGGAATATACTTCCCATGAAGGTAAAGAAGTGTTCCTTCATCTCAGGTGACTTCTGAAGCTTGGGCTTGAGGGAGATGAATCGGCTGTAGACCAGTTCCCTGTTAGGCGCCTTCTCTGAGGTCGAAATGGTAAAGGTGCGACCCAACTGTTTTATTTGTCTTTGACTATTTGTCTATCCATGATTTCCAAGAACATCCTAACTTCTATGGACATCGCTACCTTGTCGTCTTCCTTTGTCCTGTGGAAGACTGTACATCCCATGTGGTCTTGTTCACTTTCACAGGCATGGTCTTTGTTGGTAGGTACTGAGAAAGGGCAAGGTAGGGGAGCTGTTATGAATGTGCTAAAAAATGGTTTCTGAGCAGAGGCTCCCTCTGGTGGTTACTGACAGTACTGAACCTTTCAGCGAGGAATGGCAATCTGGGATCACGGACTGGTCTGATATAAGGGAGGTTCCCTCCCATGATGGTTGCCGGTGATCAATTGTTCTTGTCTCAATTGTGGTTCCTGGTTCATTTGGAAGCTTGCTGAGTCTTGCCTGCATCTTCTGCTATCAGATAAGATATTTTCTGCTTTTATTTTTGTGCTTGCTTTTTGCATTGTTCCCTGCACTTCTGTGGAGGTCAGCCAGGTCCCCTCCGGGGGGCTTGTGCTCCTCAATTTATCTGGAGCCACTGTTGTTTGTTCATTTGCTTTTTCCTGTTTTTTTCAGTGGCTGCGGCTTAGTTTTGTTACACCAGAGAACTGATTTAGGTGGTAGAGATCGTGTGATCTCAGGTGTTTTTGCAATCAGAAGAGTTGGTATTTTTTAGGGTTTTTTTTTGGATTGCAGTGAGTATCCTTTCCTGTACTTTTCTGTCTAGACACATTGGGCCCCAGTGTTTGCTCATTCTATTTTCTGTCTGTGTCCGTGTTTCTTGTCTAACCGCCATTACATGTTTGGGGGCTTCCTATTTTCTTTGGGGATCTGCTCCGGGGCAGATAGCTTTCATCTTTATGCCTTTAGGTGTAGTTATCTCTCAGGCTGTGACGAGGCGTCTAGGATCAACGTAGGAACGCTCCACGGCTACCTCTAGTTGTGTGGTTAGTTCAGGTTACTGCAATCCAATAGGTTCTAGCCTCTCTGGTGTATTGCAGTTTTTGCTTACTCTCCTCAGCTACCAAAACATAACAGGGAGCGTTGTTTGGCAATTCCTTTACCAGCAGACTATTGTGACATGGCTGGATGAGAGATGGACTTCCATTTTCTAGTGTGCTGGTGAGCATACTGTTGACTGAGGCCGGCTTGTGTGCTCCTCCTAAACAGACGTCTCCTATAATGACCAATCCAAGGTCGAGCCTCTGCGTATGGAGTGTTCCTGGAGTTGTTTATATATTCTCTAGTCTTGTGGACTCGTAGTATCTCTTCCCAGTAGTAGAGCTATTGGGGCTTCTGGATCCAACTCAGGTATCAAGAGAGCTATACGCTTCAGATGGAGGGTGATATGTCGCCACCTCCGGTGAAGGTATCTCTGACCTGTTGTCGGGAATCTGGTTGCACTCCAGGATGGTTGGTAGCGATAGGCAGGTTTGGCCATCTATGGACTCCACCTTGTATCCGGTTTCTTTTCTCCCCGCCGTCTCAACGGTACCTGAACACGTCCCCAGGGCCTACAATGCTGAAGTTGTCAAAGAAGATGGACCTGGCTAGAGACCTGTTACTTTGGTCATCCAGGATTGCATATATCTTGAGGGCTTTGTCCTTGCGGCCTGCTGGATAGACTCGAACAAGACAGATTTTTGAACAGGACCTTCCTCCTGTGAGTCCCTTACAGATCTCAGTACATTGAGCGCTGAGCACAGGGGTATCTTCGTCAGTGTCCTTCTGCTTCCCATCGTTCTCCTCTGCTTGTGACAACACTCGTGGAGGTGGTCCAGGGTGCAAGGCTGTATTGTGATCCGTGCTTCTGCATTCAGCACATTTCACGCTAGCTTCACAGTTCCTGGCGAGGTGAGAGGTTGTGGCACAACATTTGAAGCAGATGTTGTTCTTGAGGAAACCTTTGCGGTCCTCCAAAGACTTCTCCCTGAAGGCTCTGCATTTTAGTATAGGATGTGGTTTCTTGTGTAGAGGACACTGCTTACTGACATCCTGAGGCTTGTTCTCATCTGGAGGGGTTTACTCGCATCGTGTGGAGGGCCTGTGGAAACAATGTTAGTTCTGTGGACTGCCACGGGTGTCCTACTGGGTTTGACACTGGGGACAGTGGAACATAACAGAGTGAAGTCAAAACTAGGGTCATTTCTGATCTTAGCTTGTTGGGTGACAGAAATCTACAAATACAGTGAAAGGAGGGAACGGTACATTATGATTTTGTTTAAACCGTGAACCATATGTAACCCACCTTTTTTGTAGGTTGTAAGGAAGTTTTTGTAATATCGGATTGACACCCCTAGCGTGTCTAAGAATGCCAATCCGGGCAAGTCTCCTTCCTCCTGGGCAACCTGCAACTCTATCAATAAATCACTAAATTCTCTAAGCTTTTGATAACCTTTAGGTCCTATCTTAGGAAAATCATCAATTCTTTTGTATAAAGCATTCTCTATGACTTCTACTGTCCCATAGCATTTATCAAGTCTTTCCCACACTTTACGTAGACCTGTGTGTGGATGCTTTATATTAATGTCTCTTAGTCTTTTTGCATGCTCGACTGACTCACTTCCGAGCCACTTACTAGGAGATCTAACTCCTCACCACTAGAAAAGTCCAGACCATGAATGGCGTTCCGGAACGAGGCTCGCCATGACCTGTAGTTCTCAGGTTTATCAGCGATCTTTACAAGTCCTTTTGTAACCAGTTCTCGGCGGGCAAAGAACTTTGCAAAGTCCATGGTGGCTTGGTCGTTGTTTGCACGAGCCGGTGTGTTATAGTCATGTCTAGTGTGTGGTGTATCACCATACCTGTAAGACGCTTCTGACTTTGGATAGTCTGTGCAGTACCTTCTCTGTGAAGGTGTCTCTTTAAGGTGGGATGGGAGCTGAACCTTCTGCTCAGTGGAACAGCAGCTGTGGTCGACATCTCTCTGCTGGACAACTCTGTTTGTGGTAGCGAAGTTCGGGGTTGGATCGCTGTTGGTCGGCATAGGCTGGTCGATGTGGTGCATCAGAGCTGTCATCCATGGCGGAATGTTGATGGACGTACTCTGCGACGCGCTGTGCTGGATCTTGCTGCTTTGTTCCGAGGACGTTGCTGCGTCTCTCATAATCAGGATCCTCCATAGCTTCCAAGTACTCTGCCTTAGCTATTGCAGCTGCTGTCTCTTTTTCTGTCACAAGTCTTTCTAGAGACGCCCGCATTCTCCGCCTCTTGCTCTGCCCGCAAACGTGCAGTTTTGGCTTGTAGGCGTGCCTCCTCTGCTTGCAAACGTGCATTTTCCGCCTCTCGTTCTGCTTGCTTCAACTTTAATTGCATCTCTCTTTCGGCAGAGGACCTTGCTTTTGCCTCCTCGGCTTTGGCACGAGCTACAGCAGCAAGCTCTTTTATTGAAGACTTGTTAGAGCCTGCTCGTGATCTCGTTTTGAGTGAGGATGTATCGTATCGAGACATTGTGTGCTTAGCTGCGTACTGCTGAGTATTTTGGCGGGAAACAGTTTATGCGCGGCGGCTTCCGTATGGCGGGAATGATGAAGCGCTTGATGGCGGGCTGCACTTTCGGTACTTGTTACTGTATGGCGGCCCCTGCAGTATCCGCAGGCAGTGCTGTGTGGGTACAAGCGGCTCCTTAAGTCGTATTCACTTCTGCGCAGTCTGGCTCCATACAGAAGACGGCATCCAGTGGTGAGGATTGTGTATGGCGCCGGAGATCACGGTGCGTGTAGACACCGAATGCATACCGCAATCTCCGGCGCCATACTTACATACTTACCTGACCAGGAGGAGCATTGCCGCGGCGCTTCTCTGTCCGGACACCGGAGCAGGAGTGCTGCGTCAGAATCGCGCATTCGCATAGCGCTATCCGGCGCCATTTTACTGAAGACACATTTGCAGTGTGTCTTCAGCAATATGGCGCCGGACAGCGTGGTATGGGCATGCGCGTACTCCGGTGCGACACTCCTCCCCCAGCCTCCGGCAGAACAGTACAGCGCTGGAGCACAGGGAAGAAAGCTGAGTATAAATGTTTTTTTTTGTAGGTGTGCAGTTAAATAGGGGTGAGGGGGACCATACATATCAGGATAAGGGAGGTGAGAGGTAGCATGCATACCAGGATTGGGGGGTGAGAAGACCATGCATACCAGGATTGGGGGGGGTTAGAGGAACATGCATTCCAGGATTGGGGGGTGAGGGGACCATGCATATCAGGATAGGGGGTGAGGGGACCATGCATTCCAGGATTGGGGGGTGAGGGGACCATGCATTCCAGGATTGGGGGTGAGGGGACCATGCACACAAACATTGGGGATGAGGGGGACCATGCATTCCAGGACTGAGGGGTGAGAAGACCATGCATACCAGGATTGGGGGGGTGAGGGGACCATGCATTCCAGGATTGGGGGGTGAGGGGACCATGCATTCCAGGATTGGTGGATGAGGGGACCATGCATTCCAGGATTGGGAGGTGAGGGACCATGCACACCAGGATTGGGGGGTGAAGGGACCATGCATTCCAGGATTGGGGTGAGGGGACCATGCATTCCAGGATTGGGGGGTGAGAGGACCATGCATTCCAGGATAGGCGGGTGAGGGGACCATGCACACCAGGATTGGGGGTGAGGGGACCATACATTCCAGGATTGGGGGGTGAGGGGACCATGCATTCCAGGATTGGGGGGTGAGAGGACCATGCACTCCAGGATAGGGGGTGAGGGAATCATGCATACCAGGATTGGGGATGAGGGGACCATGCATATCAGGATTGGGGGTTGAGGGGGTACCATACATCCTACAATAGGGATGAGGGGGACCATGCATACCAGGATTGGGGTGTGAGGAGACCATGCATTCCAGGATTGGGGGGTGAAGGGACCATACATTCCAGGATTGGGTGGTGATTGGACCATGCACACCAGGATTGGGGGGAGGGGACCATGTATTCCAGGATTGGGGGTGAGAGGGCCATGCATTCCAGGATAGGGGGGTGAGGGAATCATGCATAACAGGATTGGGGGTGAGGGGACCAAGCATTCCAGGATTGGGGGGTGAGAGGACCATGCATTTCAGGATAGGGGGTGAGGGGTAGAATGCATACCAGGATTGGGGGGAGGGGACCATGCATACCTGGATAGGGGGTTGAGGGGACCATGCATATCAGGATTGGGGATTGAGGGGGTACCATACATCCTACAATAGGGATGAGGGGGGACCATGCATATCAGGATAGGGGGGTGAGAGAACCATACATACCAGGATTGGGGATGAGAGGACCATGCATATTAAGATTGGGGGTGAGGGGACCATGCATATAAGGATTGGGGTTGAGGGGATCATACATATCAGGATTGGGGGTGAGGGGACCATGCATTCCAGGATTGGGGGAGGGGACCATGCATTCCAGGATTGGGGGAGGGGACCATGCATACCAGGATTGGGGGGTGAGGGGACCATGCACACCAGGATTGGGGGTGAGGGGACCATACATACCAGGATAGGGGGTGAGGGGACCATGCATTCCAGGATTGAGGGGTGAGAGGACTATTCACACCAACATTGGGGGTGAGGGGGACCATACATACCAGGATAGGGGGTGAGGGGTACCATGCATACCAGGATTGGGGATGAGGGGACCATGCATACCAGGATTGGGGGTGAGGGCACCATGCATACCGGGATTGGGGGTTGAGGGGACCATGCATCCAGGATTGGGGGGAGGGGACCATGCATACCAGGATTGGGGGGTGAGGGGACCATGCATTCCAGGATTGGGGGGAGGGGACCCTGCATACCAGGATTGGGAGGGTGAGGGGACCATGCATACTGGGATTGGGGGTGAGGGACCATGCATTCCAGGATTGGGGGGGACCATGCATACCAGGATTGGGGGTAAGGGGACCATGCATTCCTGGATTGGGGGAAGGGGACCATGCATACCAGGATTGGGGGTGAGGGACCATGCATTCCAGGATTGGGGGGTGAGGGGACCATGCATACCAGGATTGGGGGTGAGGGGACCATGCATTCTAGGATTTGGGGGTGAGGGGACCATTCATTCCAGGATTGGGGGGAGGGGACCATGCATACCAGGATGGGGGTGAAGGGACCATGCATACGGGATTGGGGGTGAGGGCACATGCATTCCAGGATTGGAGGGGACCATGCATACCAGGATTGGGGGGGAGGGGACCATGCATACCAGGATTGGGGGGTGAGGGGACCATGAATTCCGGGATTGGGGGGGTGAGGGGACCATGCATTCCAGGATTGGGGAAGGGACCATGCATACCAGGATTGGGGGTGAGGGGACCATGCATTCCAGGATTGGGGTGAGGGACCATGCATTCCGGGATTGGGGAGTGAGGGGACCATGCATTCCGGGATTGGGGAGTGAGGGGACCATGCATTCCAGGATTGGGGAGGGGACCATGCATACCGGGATTGGGGGTGAGGGACCATGAATTCCAGGATTGGGGGGAGGGGACCATGCATACCAGGATGGGGGGGTGAGGGGACCATGCATACTGGGATTGGGGGTGAGGGCACCATGCATTCCAGGATTGGGGGGAGGGGACCATGCATACCAGGATGGGGGGGTGAGGGGACCATGCATACTGGGATTGGGGGTGAGGGGACCATGCATTCCAGGATTGGGGGGAGGGGACCATGCATACCAGGATGGGGGGGTGAGGGGACCATGCATACTGGGATTGGGGGTGAGGGCACCATGCATTCCAGGATTGGGGGGAGGGGACCATGCATTCCAGGATTGGGGGAGGTGAGGGGACCATGCATTCCAGGATTGGGGGGGTGAGAGGACCATGCATACCAGGATTGGGGGATGAGGGGACCATGCATTCCAGGATTGGGGGGTGAGGGGACCATGCATACCAGGATTGGGGGTGAGGGGACAATGCATTCCAGGTTTTGGGGAGGGGACCATGCATACCAGGATTGGGGGGGGTGAGGGGACCATGCATTCCAGGATTGGGGGGTTGAGGGGACCATGCATACCAGGACTGGTGGTGAGAGGACCATGCATTCCAGGTTTGGGGGAGGGGACCATGCATACCAGGATTGGGGTGTGAGGGAACCATGCATTCCAGGATTGGGGGAGGGGACCATGCATACCAGGATTGAGGGTGAGGGAATCATGAATTCCAGGATATGGATGAGCAGGTACCATGCATACCAGAATAGGGATGAGGGGGTACCGTGCATACCTGGATTGGGTGGTGAGGGGACCATACATACTAGGATGATGAATGGGGTGCCATGCATACCAGGATTGGGTGGGGGCAGCACATACCAGGATGGGAGACCATATACCAATAAAAATGCTTGCCACCCGGGTGTAGCACTGGTTCATAGCTAGTATATACTGTATATACAGTCCCTGACAGAAGTTTTGTTGCTTATCCATGTTATGTAAATCAAAGCTTATAACCTGACGTTAAATTCATCCATTGGTTTTATAAATTACTCTTTTGAAAGCTGAAACCGTCTCAAATTTGGTTTAGGTTAAGAAAATAAATTGGCATCAATGCTGAAATATTGATCATTTAATGAACATAGAATGGTCAGGTTTTGGCAAGACAAAAGTTTTGTCACCTGGTCATATAATGCACCCAATCCTAGTTTACATCCTCACCAGTGCTCAGTAAATGATCGGTTAATTAGTGGGTGTGTATAAAAAGAAACCCAGCACCCCAGACCTTCACTTGAACTGCAACTTGAGCTGTGACAACATGCCAAAAATCCACCCTGCGACCAAATCCTTGATTATCAAGAGGCTGAAGACCAAATCCACTGCAGAGGTGCCCCATCCACTCCCTTACAGGACACAGCAACTCAATTCTGAAGACTGAAGTTTATCTTAGCAGTTTGGAGTGCATGTGACATCTGTGGGAATCTTGAGAGTGGGGCTACTATGTCCTGCCAGGGGGCAGATTGGTCTCAGCAGTCTAAAGCCCCCGTCTCACATAGCGAGATCGCTGCTGAGTCACAAGTTTTGTGATGCAACCGATCTCCCCAGCGATATCGCTGTGTGTGACACTTATCAGCGACCGGCCCCCCTGCCGGGTATCGCTGATCGTGCTCGAATGCCCTGGACATTTTTTTGATTGTTGGTCTCCCGCTGGCCAGCACGCATCACTGCGTGTGGTAGGCAGGAGATCAGCGAGCTGGAGCTGGTAACCAAGGTAAACATCGGGTTTCTAAGCGCGCGCGGCGCTCAGAAACCCGATGTGTGAGTTAGATACCGGCGCGCTGGTGCAGGGAGCTGGTAACCAAGGTAAACAGCGGGTTTCTAAGCGCTGCGCGGCGCTTAGAAACCCGATGTTTACCTTGGTTACCAGCTCCTGCACCAGCGCGCTGGTATGCGAGTAACTAAGCGACGTTACCCGCGTAGTCGCTGTCCTGATCGCTGCTGAGATCTGCCTGTTTGGCAGCTCACCAGCGATCATGTAGCGACACACCAGCAATCCTGACAAGTTCATATCGTTGTCGGGATCGCTGGTGAGTCGCTATATGTGACGGGGCCCTTATGCTTCTCTGCAGGAGGTGAGGGGAGGTAGGGTCACAGACCCAGCTCTACTCTTATAGCTGACACAAACAGGGGTCTGTCAGGACATAACAGAATCCTCAGCCGACTGCTGTGCTGATAGTATGGCTGATATTGTCAGTGAGCACACCAGCTGATTCACTGAGGAGGCATCTATTGCACAGACTGGAGCTTGTCAGGACACCATCCATACACTTCACAGGCTCAGGCACTCACTGGGCGGGGGTTACTCTGCTCCTGTTGCTCAGTAGTGATGGTCCTTCGTGAAGGATCCCAGACAAAGAGCCGACTCCCTGCTGTGAAAGATGGGAGCCGGCACCCCAGTGAGAGCCACTGACTTCTCATAATGGCTCTCACTGGGCGTATAATTCCCAAGTTTGGCAGATGTAACCCCGCCCACCCGAGATAAGGGTAGACTATACGTATGATGAGGCTATGCCAACGTAATTATACACATGGTTACCTGGTTAGAGGCCCACTCAGATGTTTTGACCCTCCCTCCGAGCAGAACGCATAGCTATACATCGGGTCTGTTTCTCTAACTTTGCAGCTGTTCCCTCCTCTGTCCATAGACATCTATGGACAGATGTTGATAACTAATCCCCTTGTAGAGCCAAAAATCTGATTCAAAGGTGAATTTAGAATGAGATCTGTGCAAGGGGATGACAGCAGCCTGATAAGTGGAGAAAGAGACAATTTTTCTAATAAGATATATTGAAAGTTTCTTATGTTCACTTGTACAACTGATTTATGAAAATAAAAATGAGCAATAGCTACTCCTTAACCCCTTCCCGACATGCGCCATACATATACTGCTCTGCAGGAGGTGCGTTCCCGCAAAGTGCAGTATATGTACGGCGCTGCCATTTCCGGTCCAGGTTAAGATCGCTGCAGACCATCACTGCACGTTGCCCCAGGAGTCTGTAACGCTCCCCGCATCGGTGATCGCTGTGATTGGCTGCTCAATTCTGTCCAGCCAATCACAGCAATACGTCAAACACATGTGACATGCTGTGATCGGTGCTGTGCAACACAGCACCAATCACAGCCGTCACAATGGGTGGGGTGATCGCGACATTACCTCACCTGATTAACCCATTTGGCGCTTATTGGCTAAACAATAGTTTCTGACATCGCTCTGCACGCCATCTTTACCTCAGATTTGGTGTGCAGAGCGGTTGTGAGACCCCCTGTGTTACCTGGGAGAGAGATTCATTGGTGGCCAGTGCTACCCCCCTGCGATCTCCTGCTCCAGTGTGGCGCCCTGAGGGTCCAGTCGCCACAGAGATGCTGCATCGCACCCAGCGGTGTGGCACCTGACTCTCAGGTAAGGAGGAAGCACCCCATTGACTCCAACCACTGCATCCATCACACATCATGCTAGCTGAGCTCAGGCGGACCCTTCGGGAGGATGGTCTGACCCAGGCTGGTTAGAACAGGGTGTAGCTAGTTGGGTGGGTGGAGCTCAGGCAGCATTAGGCTGCGTGTGAGATTAGAGTTTCCAGTTTGAGCCAGGCAGTCAGTGTGTGGGTACTGGACTGTCCTGCTGTTCCTCTGAGTCCACCTCAGGGAGCCTTGCTGAAGAGAGAGAAAGGGTCCAGGGCGAGACAGCAATTGAGGCTGTGCCCCATCCTGAAGCAGGAGGACCAGGCGAACATCGGGGAACGGTCCCTAGACTAGTGGGAAAGTTCAGCTCCGCTAGTAACACCGAGAACAGTGGATCTCTTCAAGGGGCCACTAGCCACCATAACTCACCGGGAGGAAGCTTAGGGGTCAAGTACGTCCAGGACCTTCGTACTGGGTGGCCTGCTAACCACTGGTCTGGTCTGGTAACTGAAAGGGCCCAATACTCCCTTGTCTGAGGGCTCTGTGGTGACGGGTGCATGGAAGTCGGGAGTGTAGCACCTAAGAAGAAGCCAGAAAGGAACATATCAAAAGGGAGTCTTTGGAAGTGCGACTAACTTACCTGAGGGTTGCTGGACCACTCTCTTGGAGGACACAGTGCCCGGCTGGCATCTGTATGCGCATAACAGACTGTGAGTAAACCCTTGAAACTGCAACAGAACTGTTTTCCCTGATTATTCCAGCGACGCACACTCCCCTCTGCTACATCTCTGTGCACCATTGCTACATCTTTCATCTATCTGCCCTGGAAGGACTCCGTCTCACCTGTGGGAGACTTAACATCTAGCTGCACAACACCATCCCTTCCAGAGGGCCTGCACAGCAGCGCTGGTCACCCTGACCAGGTACTACAGGTGGCGTCACGAATCAACATATGAACACTAATCCCCTGTAAATATTCCCCCATTTTTGGTGAGCGCCCAGGGCCACGGACCGAGCCGTAGCTGCCCGTGACATCCCCCATAGAAGTCGACGGGCTCTGTGCCGAGTACCCCGTGGCCCTGGCGGGCGGCTCATTTTTGGCATCACGAACAGGATCCTGAAGCTCGTGAAACGCGAGTCCTGTGTGCCTAAATTGACTGTTTCTGTGCTAAAAGACTGTATTTGCCATCTTTGTGACTTTGCCGCCATTTACCGCCATTTGCTGCCATTTTGCCACCATATTCGCGCCATGAGGCGCTGGTGAAGAAGGAGGGCATGAATTCGTGGGCGTGCGCTCATACTGTGGTGCGAAAATAATGGCCGCCCAGTCAAAGTGCTTTTACAATATCCGATCATGCCCCACAGCTAAGGAGATCCGCCTCCTCATCCTCCTCGGTGGGAGGAAAAGAACGCGAAGGTCCCGCCTCCATACAAAAGAACGGGCCCCTCCTGATGGAAAGATGAGATGTGACCAGGAAAAGATGGCGTCCGGTGGCGAGCTGCCGTGGGAAGGGATGGAGAAGCTCACCCTCTCACCCCATGAAGGAGCGCTGACCCCCACCGAGCCACCTGCAGGGCCCGAACCAGTCTGCACCCTCTCCAGCACGGACGCTGATGCTGCACTGGAGGAGCTGGTCCGGCATCGGGCGGAAGTTGAAAGGATGGAGCAGAGCTGGCAGGCTTTGAAGCGGCCGCTGGAGCAGAGTCGGCTGCTTCACCCACCTGTGGCACTGGCACCTGGAGCCGAACAAGGAGCGAGCCCCGTCACCGACGCTGCAGTGGGGTTACCTGTCCCTGCGGAGGAGTCCGCGGAGAGACATCTCCACACGCCGCCTTCACCAGCTCCCTGCCTGCCGCCAGCGTCCCAGAGGAAGACAGGCCCTGCGGCCTAGAGAGCCGGAGCGAGCCGGCTCCGCAGCAAGCTCCAGCACCCGTCTGTGCTGAGCACCACCTGTCCCGGCGGCCGCGAGAAGGCCCGGAGAAGCCGGGGTTCCCGGACCAGCCGGCTGACAGCAAGAATGTGGAGGTCCTTACAGAGGAGGACTACAACTGGCGCCTGCAGGAAGAATGGAGGCGCCGGGAGTGGAAGGCCCAGCAGCGTCGCCAGGAGCAGCGGATGCGGTAGACGAGAGGTACTGTGCACGAGTCGCGGCGGCACCGGGTTATAGTGACACCCGGTGTCCCACCACCTGCAAATAAGTAAATGCATATTCAACCCGGACAGGGTCGTTAACCTGTGAATAGTTATAATTTTTGCACATGTTTTTCTAATATGTTTTCTGATCTGAACTGGAGGCTATGAACTGTTTAGCCCAAAAACTTACCTGTAAATAGTTAGCACTCAGGTGCTCCATCTTGGTTTTACATGCAGCTTTACGTAACTACCTCTGAAGTTAAAACCCGTTTGGTGTGGCCGAAGGTGAGGTCTGCTGGAAAAGTCAGTTATGTCTTGCAGCCCACCCAAGACCACCGTGGGAGGTTTGGAGCGGGTCCTCCACAAGCACAAGTTTTACCTGAACTCTAATGTCATTGCTATTTGCACTTTATTTGAATGTTATTATTAAAAATGTTATTTATGCAATGTTTAACCTGAAGTGCCTCCCATAAAGGGATGATGAGTTTTGAAACTGTTTTCTACCTGTTGAAATGCATTTATAAAATTTTGTATGTTTCTCTGTAACACCTTTACTCTTTTACAGCCCCGGAGTGCTGTGTTTAAACAAGGGGGGAATGTGGCGCCCTGAGGGTCCAGTCGCCACAGAGATGCTGCATCGCACCCAGCGGTGTGGCACCTGACTCTCAGGTAAGGAGGAAGCACCCCATTGACTCCAACCACTGCATCCATCACACATCATGCTAGCTGAGCTCAGGCGGACCCTTCGGGAGGATGGTCTGACTCAGGCTAGTTAGAACAGGGTGTAGCTAGTTGGGTGGGTGGAGCTTAGGCATCATTAGGCTGCGTGTGAGATTAGAGTTTCCAGTTTGAGCCAGGCAGTCAGTGTGTGGGTACTGGACTGTCCTGCTGCTCCTCTGAGTCCACCTCAGGGAGCCTTGCTGACGAGAGAGAAAGGGTCCAGGGCGAGACAGCAATTGAGGCTGTGCCCCATCCTGAAGCAGGAGGACCAGGCGAACATCGGGGAACAGTCCCTAGACTAGTGGGAAAGTTCAGCTCCGCTATTAACACCGAGAACAGTGGATCTCTTCAAGGGGCCACTAACCACCATAACTCACCGGGAGGAAGCTTAGGGTCAAGTACGTCCAGGACCTTCGTACTGGGTGGCCTGCTAACCCACTGGTCTGGTCTGGTAACTGAAAGGGCCCAATACTCCCTTGTCCGAGGGCTCTGTGGTGACGGGTGCATGGAAGTCGGGAGTGTAGCACCTATAGAAGAAGCCAGAAAGGAACATATCAAAAGGGAGTCTTTGGAAGTGCGACTAACTTACCTGAGGGTTGCTGGACCACTCTCTTGGAGGACACAGTGCCCGGCTGGCATCTGTATGCGCATAACAGACTGTGAGTAAACCCTTGAAACTGCAACAGAACTGTTTTCCTGATTATTCCAGCGACGCACACTCCCCTCTGCTACATCTCTGTGCACCATTGCTACATCTTTCATCTATCTGCCCTGGAAGGACTCCGTCTCACCTGTGGGAGACTTAACATCTAGCTGCACAACACCATCCCTTCCAGAGGGCCTGCACAGCAGCGCTGGTCACCCTGACCAGGTACTACAGGTGGCGTCACGAATCAACATATGAACACTAATCCCCTGTAAATATTCCCCCATTTTTGGTGAGCGCCCAGGGCCACGGACCGAGCCGTAGCTGCCCGTGACATCCCCCATAGAAGTCGACGGGCTCTGTGCCGAGTACCCCGTGGCCCTGGCGGGCGGCTCATTTTTGGCATCACGAACAGGATCCTGAAGCTCGTGAAACGCGAGTCCTGTGTGCCTAAATTGACTGTTTCTGTGCTAAAAGACTGTATTTGCCATCTTTGTGACTTTGCCGCCATTTACCGCCATTTGCTGCCATTTTGCCACCATATTCGCGCCATGAGGCGCTGGTGAAGAAGGAGGGCGTGAATACGTGGGCGTGCGCTCATACTGTGGTGCGAAAATAATGGCCGCCCTGTCAAAGTGCTTTTACAATATCCGATCATGCCCCACAGCTAAGGAGATCCGCCTCCTCATCCTCCTCGGTGGGAGGAAAAGAACGCGAAGGTCCCGCCTCCATACAAAAGAACGGGCCCCTCCTGATGGAAAGATGAGATGTGACCAGGAAAAGATGGCGTCCGGTGGCGAGCTGCCGTGGGAAGGGATGGAGAAGCTCACCCTCTCCCCCCATGAAGGAGCGCTGACCCCCACCGAGCCACCTGCAGGGCCCGAACCAGTCTGCACCCTCTCCAGCACGGACGCTGATGCTGCACTGGAGGAGCTGGTCCGGCACCGGGCGGAAGTTGAAAGGATGGAGCAGAGCTGGCAGGCTTTGAAGCGGCCGCTGGAGCAGAGTCGGCTGCTTCACCCACCTGTGGCACTGGCACCTGGAGCCGAACAAGGAGCGAGCCCCGTCACCGACGCTGCAGTGGGGTTACCTGTCCCTGCGGAGGAGTCCGCGGAGAAAACATCTCCACACGCCGCCTTCACCAGCTCCCTGCCTGCCGCCAGCATCCCCAGAGGAAGACAGGCCTGCGGCCTAGAGAGCCGGAGCGAGCCGGCTCCGCAGCAAGCTCCAGCACCCGTCTGTGCTGAGCACCACCTGTCCCGGCGGCCGCGAGAAGGCCCGGAGAAGCCGGGGTTCCCGGGACCACCCGGCTGACAGCAAGAATGTGGAGGTCCTTACAGAGGAGGACTACAACTGGCGCCTGCAGGAAGAATGGAGGCGCCGGGAGTGGAAGGCCAGCAGCGTCGCCAGGAGCAGCGGATGCGGTAGACGAGAGGTACTGTGCACGAGTCGCGGCGGCACCGGGTTATAGTGACACCCGGTGTCCCACCACCTGCAAATAAGTAAATGCATATTCAACCCGGACAGGGTCGTTAACCTGTGAATAGTTATAATTTTTGCACATGTTTTTCTAATATGTTTTCTGATCTGAACTGGAGGCTATGAACTGTTTAGCCCAAAAACTTACCCTGTAAATAGTTAGCACTCAGGTGCTCCATCTTGGTTTTACATGCAGCTTTAGGTAACTACCTCTGAAGTTAAAACCCGTTTGGTGTGGCCGAAGGTGAGGTCTGCTGGAAAAGTCAGTTATGTCTTGCAGCCCACCCAAGACCACCGTGGGAGGTTTGGAGCGGATCCTCCACAAGCACAAGTTTTACCTGAACTCTAATGTCATTGCTATTTGCACTTTATTTGAATGTTATTATTAAAAATGTTATTTATGCAATGTTTAACCTGAAGTGCCTCCCATAAAGGGATGATGAGTTTTGAAACTGTTTTCTACCTGTTGAAATGCATTTATAAAATTTTGTATGTTTCTCTGTAACACCTTTACTCTTTTACAGCCCCGGAGTGCTGTGTTTAACAAGGGGGGAATGTGGCGCCCTGAGGGTCCAGTCGCCACAGAGATGCTGCATCGCACCCAGCGGTGTGGCACCTGACTCTCAGGTAAGGAGGAAGCACCCCATTGACTCCAACCACTGCATCCATCACACATCGTGCTAGCTGAGCTCAGGCGGACCCTTCGGGAGGATGGTCTGACTCAGGCTAGTTAGAACAGGGTGTAGCTAGTTAGGTGGGTGGAGCTTAGGCATCATTAGGCTGCGTGTGAGATTAGAGTTTCCAGTTTGAGCCAGGCAGTCAGTGTGTGGGTACTGGACTGTCCTGCTGCTCCTCTGAGTCCACCTCAGGGACCTTGCTGACGAGAGAGAAAGGGTCCAGGGCGAGACAGCAATTGAGGCTGTGCCCCATCCTGAAGCAGGAGGACCAGGCGAACATCGGGGAACAGTCCCTAGACTAGTGGGAAAGTTCAGCTCCGCTATTAACACCGAGAACAGTGGATCTCTTCAAGGGGCCACTAGCCACCATAACTCACCGGGAGGAAGCTTAGGGGTCAAGTACGTCCAGGACCTTCGTACTGGGTGGCCTGCTAACCCACTGGTCTGGTCTGGTAACTGAAAGGGCCCAATACTCCCTTGTCCGAGGGCTCTGTGGTGACGGGTGCATGGAAGTCGGGAGTGTAGCACCTATAGAAGAAGCCAGAAAGGAACATATCAAAAGGGAGTCTTTGGAAGTGCGACTAACTTACCTGAGGGTTGCTGGACCACTCTCTTGGAGGACACAGTGCCCGGCTGGCATCTGTATGCGCATAACAGACTGTGAGTAAACCCTTGAAACTGCAACAGAACTGTTTTCCCTGATTATTCCAGTGACGCACACTCCCCTCTGCTACATCTCTGTGCACCATTGCTACATCTTTCATCTATCTGCCCTGGAAGGACTCCGTCTCACCTGTGGGAGACTTAACATCTAGCTGCACAACACCATCCCTTCCAGAGGGCCTGCACAGCAGCGCTGGTCACCCTGACCAGGTACTACAGGTGGCGTCACGAATCAACATATGAACACTAATCCCCTGTAAATATTCCCATTTTTGGTGAGCGCCCAGGGCCACGGACCGAGCCGTAGCTGCCCGTGACATCCCCCATAGAAGTCGACGGGCTCTGTGCCGAGTACCCCGCGGCCCTGGCGGGCGGCTCATTTTTGGCATCACGAACAGGATCCTGAAGCTCGTGAAACGCGAGTCCTGTGTGCCTAAATTGACTGTTTCTGTGCTAAAAGACTGTATTTGCCATCTTTGTGACTTTGCCGCCATTTACCGCCATTTGCTGCCATTTTGCCACCATATTCGCGCCATGAGGCGCTGGTGAAGAAGGAGGGCGTGAATTCGTGGGCGTGCGCTCATACTGTGGTGCGAAAATAATGGCCGCCCAGTCAAAGTGCTTTTACAATATCCGATCATGCCCCACAGCTAAGGAGATCCGCCTCCTCATCCTCCTCGGTGGGAGGAAAAGAACGCGAAGGTCCCGCCTCCATACAAAAGAACGGCGCCCTCTGATGGAAAGATGAGATGTGACCAGGAAAAGATGGCGTCCGGTGGCGAGCTGCCGTGGGAAGGGATGGAGAAGCTCACCCTCTCCCTCCATGAAGGAGCGCTGACCCCCACCGAGCCACCTGCAGGGCCCGAACCAGTCTGCACCCTCTCCAGCACGGACGCTGATGCTGCACTGGAGGAGCTGGTCCGGCACGGGGCGGAAGTTGAAAGGAATGGAGCAGAGCTGGCAGGCTTTGAAGCGGCCGCTGGAGCAGAGTCGGCTGCTTCACCCACCTGTGGCACTGGCACCTGGAGCCGAACAAGGAGCGAGCCCCGTCACCGACGCTGCAGTGGGGTTACCTGTCCCTGCGGAGGAGTCCGCGGAGAGACATCTCCACACGCCGCCTTCCACCAGCTCCCTGCCTGCCGCCACGTCCCCAAGGAAGACAGGCCCTGCGGCCTAGAGAGCCGGAGCGAGCCGGCTCCGCAGGCAAGCTCCACACCGTCTGTGCTGAGCACCACCTGTCCCGGCGGCCGCGAGAAGGCCGGAGAAGCCGGGGTTTCCCGGACCAGCCGGCTGACAGCAAGAATGTGGAGGTCCTTACAGAGGAGGACTACAACTGGCGCCTGCAGGAAGAATGGAGGCGCCGGGAGTGGAAGGCCCAGCAGCGTCGCCAGGAGCAGCGGATGCGGTAGACGAGAGGTACTGTGCACAATCGCCGGCGGCACCGGGTTATAGTGACACCGGTGTCCACCACCTGCAAATAAGTAAATGCATATTCAACCCGGACAGGGTCGTTAACCTGTGAATAGTTATAATTTTGCCACATGTTTTTCTAATATGTTTTCTGATCGAACTGGAGGCTATGAAACTGTTTAGCCCAAA
>JARQOD010000002.1:97908714-98116396 GCA_033576555.1 Oophaga sylvatica | reverse complement strand
ATGTGGAAACATAGAATTAAATGCTAGAGATGATTGAATTAATGCATTGGCACTGGTAAAATAACACAAGAGAGGGAGGGAAAAGAAGGGGCTATAACAAGGGAAAGGGGCATGAATGTATAGTTTGATATACAGTTCAGAAATTTAGGGAGAGAGACTATCCGTCCAGACTGCTGGAACTTGAGAAAATACGTACCCTAAACCCACCATCAAATAATCCCTCTTTGGTCAAAACTGAGAGAGTACCCTTTATACACACGTACCATCCACTAATGACCAAGATACATTTTGTGATATGGAAACATTGGTCTTTGTTATCTAGGGCATATCCCTCTATTGAGGCATTCAAGGCACCTACCCTGATGTGCAGTAGACGAGCCCCTAACTTAAAAGATAAACTAGTACGTGCTGACATTGGGAGTTCCCGTCCTACTCTAATACAGAGCCAACTTGCCACACGTCGTCAAGGCACCTTCCCATGTTTGAACTGTGCATGTTGTTCCAATGTCATCAGATCAGATGCTGTCATTCACCCACGTACGGGAAAGTCATTTCCGATTCATGGATACCACACCTGCAATTCGAATTATGTTGTATATGTAATTAAATGTCCGTGTGGCCTCCTATACGTGGGCGAGACAACCCAACATGTAAAAGATAGAATTGCAAGTCACAAATCGACGATTCGATGTGGCAAGAATTGGCTGCCATTACCGGATCACTTCTCCAGATTCAAACATACCGTGGCTCAATTAAAGTTCCAAATCATTGAACATGTTCCTAGGTCCCAGAGGGGTGGGGACCGTGTGAGACATCTGAAGTTACGAGAAAGTTACTGGATCCACAAGTTGGACACATTGTCTCCACGTGGTCTCAATAGGGAGATGGATTGGCTCTTATAGTACATTATATTTTTTCTAATATATATACCATTCTCTTGCAGACACGCTGACTTTCCCCTATTATTGGTAAGTCACTTCTCCTTTCTCGCTTCTGATTTTTATATTTTTGAGTATTTCAGTATATAAAAATTTTTTTTTAATTTTTTATTTTTTAATTTTTATTTTTTATTATTTATTATTTATTTTTTATTTATTTTTTTATTTTTTACGTTTAGTCTATTATTTTCCTGATTTTTCATATTTTTCATATTTATTATTTTTTCATTTATCATTTTTCATTTTCTATTTTTTATTTTCATTTTTACTTTCATCTTTTTTTATTTTATAATATTCTTTTTCTTTCAATTTTCATTTTTCGCCAATAACTTTTCTTATTGGTTCATAATCTTTTGTGGTTTTTTTGTACATTATTTTCAACTTGCCAACTTTATCCATACTCCCTACACATCCATGATATATCTATATCAAACTATACATTCATGCCTCTTTCCCTTGTTATAGCCCCTTCTTTTCCCTCCCTCTCTTGTGTTATTTTACCAGTGCCAATGCATTAATTCAATCATCTCTAGCATTTAATTCTATGTTTCCACATACAACAGGGCGACAGCCTGTACCACAGCACATGCCCAGGCGCATCATTCACACACAGTGAGTCACTTCATTCCCACCAACAAAATGGCGATCACCGTCACTACTGCGCATGACATAAAGCGTGCGCCGCGTCACTTCCGGTCCGGATGATGCGCATCCGGTCCGACGTCACATGGCGCCGCTTATAAAATCCCCTACAACTTCACAGAGTGGTCTGGACATTCAGCACTAGGCAGAGCGCGGGAGCGCCGCTTGTATACCGACCACATCATTCTCTTCAGGTATGTTTCACTACTCCCGGACAGATGGTTATGTCAGCGCACCTTCAAATTCAAATCTGATCCCTAATTAGCCCTCTATATTATTTAAACAGGCTGTACACATTAAGCTGCCTCATCAGGCAGGATACCTGGAACGCCGCCATTACTGACTAAACGCCAAGGTATGACACACTCCACTTCCTCTGATATCTCCCTTGACAAAGCTTTCACTACTATAATATAGTATATCTCATATATAGGCGATTGGCACCCTATTCAGGATTACTCCTGTCCACATTCAGGATACACCCTGACTTTCCCTTGGTTACACACAGGTAAAAACTGAATTGATATGTTTGTACCTATGAGAGTTTGTCTTGTTCCATCATTAAATTTCTGATTTCAATACTATCTGCAGCATATTGTGTCACAAGGGACGTTATCAAGAACCCTTTACTATCCTTCTGTGCCAGTTTTCTTTCTGTACTTATACTACTAAGGTAAATCGAGATTTGTTCTCTTTGTTTATTAATGACTGTGCTTTATATGGTGTAATACAGACAATAATTAGCTCCATATTGACAAATACAATGATACCTCTACTAAGATTCATTTTTCTGGTTAGATTTCATATGAATATTAAGCATATATTAGCTAATTTCTGTACAATTCTCAATCCGTTCTCATTATATTGTATATATTGTATATAAATGTACTTTGTCACTGTATATACGTATCTCACACTGTAAATCTTTGTTTCTTCTAGTTACCCATGAGTAAGGCCATTTTCTCATATGGCACTATCACCTATCTTTTTTCTGGATTGAATATTGTCTAATAAAACAAACTCCTTTTTGCATGATTGTCAAATCTTTGTGTGCGGTGAACCTTATTCTACTTATATTGATTGGTACCATTTCGGTCCAATTCACCAGCACCTTATCCCCTATACCCTTGAGTGCACACCATTCTTGTATACCTATTTTCATCGCTGGCGTCCCGCTGGTAAGTATCTAATCGCTGAGTGTGGCACCTTTTTTAGCGATTTAGCGGTACTTTTGTACCGCTAAAGTCGTTAAGGAGATCGCTAACCGCGATAGCGTCCTTAACGATATCGCTAAATTAGGTAGCTACTAGCGATATAGAAACAATCCCGCTAGCGATCTCATTAGTATGCGACGCTAACGAGATCGCTAGCGGGATTGTGTAGTGTGGCAGTACCTTTACTGGGAATTCCCAGTGTCCACTGGGTTAATTCTTTCACCAGAGTGATAAAATAATACTTAATTGTATTGTTTAAATAAGGAGGTATGTGAAAAATGCCAGTGATTATCTCATTTACTTCACAATAATACTGGTGACGATAGTGCAAATAGAAAGCAATGCTTATTGCAATGGTGAGAATACAGTCTGTGATGACAATAGTGCTCTGAAAAGCTTACTATATATGGTGGATCTGATTGACCTTGTGTGTGACTCCGGAAATACAGTACACACCAAAAGTTTGGACACACCTTCTCATTCAAAGATTTTTCTGTATTTTCATGACTATGAAAATTGTAGAATTACACTGAAGGCATCAAAACTATGAATTAACACATGTGGCATTATACATTACACTTTACAAAAAAGTGTGAAACAACTGAAAATATGTGTTATATTCTAGGTTCTTCAAAGTAGCCACCTTTTGCTTTGATTACTGCTTTGCACGCAGAAAAGGTGAATGGATGGACTCTACATGCCTGGTTCCCACCGTGAAGCATGGAGGAGGTGGTGTGATGGTGTGGGGATGCTTTGCTGGTGACACTGTTGGGGATTTATTCAAAATTGAAGCGGTGAGCGGTCCAGCTCACCCCAAACCATCTCGATTGGGTTCAGGTCTGGTGACTGTGGAGGCCAGGTCATCTGGCGTAGCACCCCAACACTCTCCTTCTTGGTCAAATAGCCCTTACACAGCCTGGAGGTGTGTTTGGGGTCATTGTCCTGTTGAAAAATAAATGATGGTCCAACTAAACGCAAACCGGATGGAATAGCATGCTGCTGCAAGATGCTGTGGTAGCCATGCTGGTTCAGTATGCCTTCAATTTTGAATAAATCTCCAACAGTGTCACCAGCAAAGCACCCCCACATCATCACATCACCTCCTCCATGCTTCACGGTGGGAACCAGGCATATAGAGTCCATCCATTCACCTTTTCTGCGTGCAAAGCAGTAATCAAAGCAAAAGGTGGCTACTTCGAAGAACCTAGAATATAAGACATATTTTCAGTTGTTTCACACTTTTTGTTAAGTGTAATGTATAATTCCACATGTGTTAATTCATAGTTTTGATGCCTTCAGTGTGATTCTACAATTTTCATAGTCATGAAAATACAGAAAAATCGTTGAATGAGAAGGTGTGTCCAAACTTTTGGTCTGTACTGTATATAGGGAGATTTACAATTACCCCTACACTGTATACAGCTGTACGCTTCTGATACAATACTGTTTTTCTGCTTTTTATATTCTGGTCTAATCCATACTGAGTGAGCGTCTGTGTAACTCCGGAAATATATACGGAGAATTAAATTTTCCCCTTCACTGTATACAGCTGTGCGCTTCTGATACAGTACCATATATCTGCTGGTATTTTTGGTACATTTTCTCAAACATGAGGAAGTATGGTGGAAGAGGCCGCGGATGTGGGCGGGTGGGCAGCTGGTACTGATGGTGGTGGTGCATCTGCTGGTAGTGCCAAAAGCACAATAGCACCTAAGGCAGGAGGTGTTGAGCCTGCGTCATCGTCTGGCTCCAGAAGGCCTGGAAGGCTCCCTTTTCTGGGAGTAGGTAAACCGCTTTTAAAGCCGGAGCATCAGGAACAGGTTTTGGCTTACATTGCTGAAACAGCCTCCAGCTCTATCGCCTCCTCTTCTGAAGTTTAAAAAATGAAAGCACTGAGTCGTCAGTGCAGGCTCCTGGTCAGGAGCAACACCTTTCCTTGTGTCCTTCACCCCCACCAAAAGTGAAGGATGCGGCAGTCCACACTTCAGATTACTCCATGGAGCTCTTTTCACATACCATGCCTGGGTTATCAAGTCAAATCCTGAATTCCCCAGTCCAAGATGAAAATGACATGGAGTGCACTGATGAACAGCCACTTCTATATGATTCTGCTGGTACATTCACCCAGAGCACTACATTGCCCTCGCAGTCTACTGAGTCAGAATCTGACCCTGATGAAACTCAGGTGCCCCTTCCCGCATACTATACCACCTTACACGGTGACACAGAGGAAGGTGCAGATGAAATTGAAGGACCCAGTTGTTGACCCAGATTGGCATCCATTGGGGGAAGAGGGTGCCGCTGACAATAGCTCAGAAGAGGAGGAGGATCCGCAGCAGGCATCGACATCGCAGCTGTGGTTATCTGACAGGCCCGTAGCAGTCCAAAAACGTGTTAAAAAAACAAAAAGAGTTGCAGGACAGCTTGGCCAGACGGTCAAATTAGCACATCATGCAAGCCCTGAAAGTTTTTCACATAGTAGGAAGAGTGCAGTGTGGCACTTTTTTGACCAAAATCCTATTGATGAATCAAAGGTTATCTGTAAGAAGTGCGGAAGGACCTTTAGCCAAGGGAAAAATCTCTGAAATTTGAATACCAGTTGCATGCTTAGACATTTAAACACCATGCACTTGCAAGCCTGGACGGACTACAAAACCTCAGGTAGCACATGTGCACCTGATCCGACTGAAGGTATCCAGCAACACTACATCGCTACTTCCCCCACTGTAAGCCCACCGGTTAGCACACCACCAGCAACAAAGGTTGAGGTGTCGTCTCAAGGCCAAAGCGGACACTCTGAGTAGGACAAGAAAGTACTCATCCTCTCATCTGCGTACACTGGCTTTGAACACCTACATTGCCAAACTGATCTCATTAGAGATGATGCCCTTCCATTTGGTTGAAAGCGCAGCGTTCCGAGAGCTCATGGCCTACGCTATCCCACGCTATGGCACTTCTTTTCTAGAAAAGCCATCCCTGCCCTCCACCTCATGTGAAAAACCGCATTGTCCATGCACTCAAACAATCAGTGAGTGGAAAGTTGCACCTCACAACAGATGCATGGGCCAATAGGCATGGCCAGGGCCGTTATGTGTCCATCACTGCGCACTGGGTTAATGTGGTAGATGCAGGGTCCACAGGGGACAGCGGCGGTGGAACAGTGCTGCCTAGCCCATGGAATAGGCAACAGTTGGCTATAGGCGTTTGACCCTCCTCCTCCTCCAGAAGCGAAAGCTCGTTGACAGAGCGCAGTCGCACGAGCACTCCATCCGCAGCTGCCAGTGTTGCAACACGAGGTGTCCCACTATCTAACAGCTAGTGGTAAGCATCAGCAGGCTGCTTTAAAGATGATGTCTTTGGGCGACAACAGACACACCATGGAGGTACTGGCCGACTACTTGCAGCGAGAAACTGAGTCATGGCTCGGCAGTCTACATGCTTTAGCCAGGCAAGGTAGTCAGTGATAACGGCCGTAATTTTGTGGCGGCCATAGCCCTGGTAAAACTCAGACACATACCTTGCCTGGCTCACACCTTGAACCTGGTGGTGCAGTGCTTCATAAATAATTATCTGGAGTTACCAGCCCTGCTCCATAAGGTGCGAAGACTGTGCTCGCACATCCGTTGCTTGCCCGTAGACTCCAGTCGTATGCTGAGGCTGCAGTGATCGCAGGATGCTTCTCAGGGGGCAAGAAAAAATGTTGGCTTGCCAAGGTCAGGTACAGGGTTTGTGCGTGACTGGAGGGATGTGGATTTGCAAGAAAGTGCTCCTCCACCCACCCCTGGCAGTGCATCATTGACACCTGGCCCACATGTGTGATTATGTCTTGTGGATCCTAAAAAGGGACCCCTGCCAAAATTATGAAGGATGATGACTACTGGTTGGCCAGCATTCTCAATCAATGCTATAAAGGCAAATTACAGAACATCATGCCACAGGAGAACCTAAAGTTATATTGGTGAACAAACAAGCAACTCTGGTAAACCGTTTGTTAGAGGCATTCCCAGCACACAGCAGTAATGCATGTTCTACCACGAGCCGTACTGGGCAACATGGAAGAGGTGTTCGTGATGCACACAGCCGAAGTGACGTTGGAGACAGGGGTTTCATGACCATGTTGTGGACTGATTTCTCGAGTACCGCTCACACGACTGTTAATACTGAATCGATTGCAACAGACAGGAGACAGCAGTTGTCAACTATGGTTACAAATTACCTCTCCTCCCCTATCGATGTTCTCCCTTACAGTTCATTCCACTTTGACTACTGGGCCTGTAAACTGGACACCTGGCCTGAATTGGCACAATATGCCTTACAGGAGTTCGCTTGCCCTGCTGGTAGTGTGCTATCAGAAAGAGTCTTCAGTGCTGCTGGATCAATCCTGACAGAAAGAAGGACCCGGCTGTCGATCAAAAATGTTGGTGATCTCACCTTCATTAAAATGAACCATGCCTGGGTTTCAAAGGATTTTGTACCACCTTACCCTGATGACACATAGGTTGCCAGCAAAATGGCTCGCTTCGTCCTCCTCTTCCTCTGACTTCTCCAATTCCTCCATTTGCAGCAGCTGAAAGTCCAGCCTACACCTCAACATATGCCAGTTTTTCCACCTCCCTAACTTGACTGTACCCCCCCCCAGGGGACACCGACGTACTATGAGGGGCCCTGTGCCAGTGCCGGCACCCACGAGTGGGCGCCCCCTGCTTGATCAGGGCCCCAGCACTTGCAATACTTACGTCTCCCTGCTCCACCGCTGTGACGTCTTCCGCGTTTCCTGACAGTGACAATCAGGTCAGACAGCGCGATGACGTCACGTCTGTGCTCCCTCTGCCTGAACAGTCACAGTGCATACAGCTGAAGATGGCGAAGCTGAGGAGTGCAGAGTAGAGCAGTGCCCAGCGAGGAGAGGTATTACATTTTTTTTAATGTTTGAAGCAATATATGGGGAGCATTATACACTGGGAAATTATATATGGGGCCCATCAAACACAGGAGCATCATATACGGGGTCCAATATACACTTGAGCATCATATGTGGCCCATTATATATGGAGCATTATATAGGCCCATCATACACTGGAGCATCATCCATGGGGCCCATCATATACTGGACATCATATGGAGCCCATCATATACTAGAGCATCATATGGGGTTCATTATTTATGGGGCATCACATGGAGCCCATTATATATGGAGCATTATATGTGGGGCCCATTATATTTGGAGCATTATATGGGGTCATCATACACTGGAGCATTATAAATGGGGCCCATCATATACTGGAGCATCAAATACCGGGCCCATTATACACTGGAGCATCATATGGGGCACATTATATATGGAGCATTATATAGGCCCATCATAGACTGGAGCATCATCCATGGGACCCATCATATACTGGAGTATTATACGGGGCCTATTATATACTAGAGCATCATATGAGGTTCATTATTTATGGGGCATCACATGGAGCCCATTATATATGGAGCATTATATATGGGGACCATTATATTTGGAGCATTATATAGGGCTCATCATACACTGTAGCATCATATATGGGGCCCATCATATACTAGAGTGTTGTGAACATGTTGGAGATGATGTGATACGGACTGGCCTGATATAAGTGAGCTGACCTCCCATGGTTCTTGCCGGTGATCAATTGTTCTTCCTGGTCTAGGTTGGAATTCAGCTTGCTTTTCTGCTGTCTCCTGCTTGCATTCAGATAAGTCACTTTCAGTTTTTTCTACTGTGGTTTGATTTTCCTAGCTTTTTTGCTGCATTGCTTTTTGTCTTCAGCCGGGTCCCCTTTGGGGGGCTTGGGCTGGAGTCCGTTCGCTTTTTGTATTTGTTCATTTGCTCAGTTCTTGTGATATTTTACTGCTGGGTTGCTACGTGTCCACACCAGAGATCTGGTCGAGACCGTGTGGTCTCAGTATTTTTGGATTCAGAAGTGTTGGAGTTTTTCCTAGGGTTTTTCTGGGTTGCAGACAGTATTCTCTCCTGTGCTGTCCTATCTAGACAGTTTTGGGCCCCAGCGTTTGCTCAATCTATTTTCTGTCTCTGTTCGTGTTTTCATCTTGTCTAACTGCCATTATATGTTTGGGGGCTTCCTATTCTTTTGGGGTTCTACTCCGGGGCAGTTAGCTTTCCTCTTTCCATCTTCAGGGATAGCGAATCTCTCCGGCTGTGACGAGGCGTCTAGGGCACCGTAGGAACGTCCCACGGCTTCTTCTAGTTGTGCGGTTAGTTTAGGGGTCTGCAACCTATTAGTTTCCAACCTCTCTTGTGTTTGGCTGCCTATGCGGTTATCTGCTCCTGCCTCCTCAGCTACCAAAACATAACACTAGAGCATCATATGGGGCTCATTATTTATGGGGCATCACATGGAGTCCATTGTATATGGAGCATCATATGGAGCACATATGGGGCCTATTCTGTATGGAGCATTGTATGGAGCCCATTCTGTATGGCGCACTATGTGGTGCCCAAAATACTGTATGGAGGACTATACTGTCCGTTTTTTGAGCTATTGTAGAATTTACAATAGATATCACTCATGTAATGTAAGAAGTGAAGTATTTGGCATTGTACTATACCTATATTTCTCTGCCGTATCGAAGCATCATGAATTGTGGTATGTGTTAAAGGGGCCCACTGAGACTCTTTCACCCGGGGCCCACGAAAACCTGGAGCCAGCCTTGCCCCCCCACAACTTTAGCCTAATAACCCCCAGTTTTCAGTGCGTTACTATTATTATAAAGTAAATGAATGAATGAATGAATGAATGAATGTCGTTGTCATTGAAATGGGCACTGTACAGTCATGGCCAAAAGTTTTGAGAATGACACAAATATTAATTTTTACAAAGTCTACTGCTTCACTTTTTCTAATGGCAATTTGCATATACTCCAGAATGTTATAAAGAGTGATCAGCTTAACAGCAATTACTTGCAAAGTCAATATTTGGCTAGAAAATGAACTTAATCCCCAAAACACATTTCAACATCATTGCAGCCCTGCCTTAAAAGGACCAGCTAACCTCTTTTCAGTGATTGCTCCATTAACACAGGTGTGGGTGTTGATGAGGACATGGCTGGAGATCAATCTGTCATGATTAAGTAAGAATGAGACCACTGGACACTTTAAAAGGAGGCTGGTGCTTGGCATCATTGTTTCTCTTCTGTTAACCATGGTTATCTCTAAAGAAACACGTTGTCACGCGGTCTTATGATATGTGTACGATGTCAGTAAACTATTCTTAAAAGAACAACACTCTATACAACATATAGATTAGCAACATCAGCATGTAAATATAGAATAGATTTACCTGACACGATATCCGTTGAACTCAGGGTTAATCTTGAGGACTTGATACACTGTCACAGGAAAGAGGAGGACCGGGGGTCTAACCTGACCCTAAACTGGGGTCCTAACTAATCCCTCACCTTGGAGGTACTGATAATGGTTCAGAGGTCCAAGTCTCCAGCCTAACCCTGTCTCCTATCAGTCCCTGAACCCTGTAATCAGTCCTAAGAAGGATACTGATTACCACCAAAGGGATATGGGCTGATCTCTGCTAAATACACAGATTAGACATATAAGACAGACTGGAGAAAACACAGACTTGCATACACACTCAAACACAGAAGGAACATAAATGATCTGGGATATTAAACTCTAAGCAAGGTGAGCTTAAAACAACTAAGGAGCTCTTTAACTTAAGTCTATACAGATACAATCCTATCTGTGGTCTGCATGAAGAATTTCACTGGCAACTCCCAACACAGACAACCAGAGATTTAAAGGAAACCAATCAACAAATAATTAATTGCAGCCGGGAGAAACTGCACCCAGTCCCAGAACTGAGCACAGACAGAATTAACTCCCTAACTGCCAAACACAAAGAAACAGCAACTCAGCTGTGAGAAGTCAGAATGTGCAACCGCGACGATCTTCGTGGCGATGCACACATGACAGTACCCCCCCTTCTACGAGGGGCCTCCGGACCCTCAGGGCCAGGTTTGCCCGGGTGAGTTCTGTGGAAGGTCCGCACCAAACGATCTGCGTTAATGTCAGACGCAGGAACCCACGTCCTCTCCTCTGGACCATACCCCTTCCAATGCACCAAGTACTGAAGGGACCGGCGATTCAGACGTGAGTCAATGATCTTTGACACTTGAAACTCCAAGTTACCATTGACCACCACTGGAGGAGGAGGTAGAGGTGATGGTATGACTGGTGCCACGTACCTCTTAAGTAATGACTTGTGGAACACATTGTGGATTTTAAACGTAGGAGGGAGGTCCAGACGAAATGCCACAGGATTAATTATGGAACTGATCCTGTACGGCCCGATGAATCTGGGGCCCAGCTTCCAGGAGGGAACTTTAAGTTTTATATTCCTGGTAGACAACCATACCAGATCGTTCACATTAAGATCTGGACCAGAAACTCTCCTCCTATCAGCCATACGTTTATAACGGTTCCCCATAGCACTCAGATTATTCAATACACCTCTCCACACTGAAGCAAGTGACGTCGAGAAACGCTCCTCCTCAGGAACCCCAGAAGGGCCCCCCCATTGAATGTACAAAACTGGGGATGAAAACCATATGCCCCAAAAAACGGGGACTTACCAGTGGACTCGCTCCGCCTGTTGTTAAGAGCGAACTCTGCCAGAGGCAAGAAAGAAGACCAGTCCTCCTGGTTCTCTGAGACAAAACACCGAAGATAAGTCTCTAGGCTTTGATTCAGACGCTCTGTCTGACCATTGGTCTGCGGATGAAAAGCCGAGGAAAATGACAATTGCATCCCCCGACGTAAACAAAATGCCCTCCAAAACTTGGACACAAACTGAGACCCCCTATCTGACACCACATCAGAAGGCAACCCATGAAGTCTCACAATCTCCCCAATGAACACCTGCGCCAGAGTTTTAGCATTAGGGAGGGCAGGAAGAGCAATGAAATGTGCCATCTTACTGAACCTGTCAACAACCACCAGTATGACAGTCTTCCCTGACGACTGAGGAAGGTCCGTGATGAAGTCCATAGACAAATGAGTCCATGGACGCTCCGGAAGTTTCAAGGGTAAGAGGGTCCCAGACGGACGGGTATGAGGGGTCTTAGAGCGAGCACAAACCCCACAGGACGCGACAAAAGTTAAAACATCTTTATTAACGTTAGGCCACCAAAACCGGCGAGAAAGGAGATCTAAAGTAGCCTTACTCCCTGGATGTCCTGCTAAAGCAGAATTATGATGTGCCTCAATAACCTTTTGTCTCAACTGATTTGGGACAAACAGTCTCCCTGGAGGTCCTGCAGGGGCGTCCCCCTGAGCCTCTAACACCTCCTCCTCAAGCTCAGAACATACAGCCGACACTACCACCCCCTCCTGAAGGATAGGAATCGGGTCATCCATTTTCCCGGCCCCTGGGAAACTGCGAGACAAGGCATCCGCCTTAACATTCTTAGATCCAGGGCGATAAGTGACAACAAAATTAAACCTGGTAAAAAACAACGACCATCGAGCTTGTCTGGAATTCAGACGCTTAGCAGATTCCAAATACAGCAGGTTCTTGTGATCAGTAATGACGGTGACCGGGTGGACTGCCCCCTCCAAAAAGTGACGCCATTCTTCAAAAGCCAACTTAATGGCCAAAAGTTCCCTATTGCCGATATCATAATTCCTTTCGGCGGACGACAATTTTTTAGAAAAGAAAGCGCACGGATGCCATTTACCAGGGGACGGACCCTGGGACAATATTGCACCCACCCCTACGTCAGACGCGTCCACCTCCACAACGAACGGCTGTGATGCATCTGGTTGGATGAGAACGGGTGCCGAAGCAAAACACTTTTTCAAAGAGGAAAAAGCTTGGCAAGCTTTGTCCGACCATTTAGAAAAATCCGTCCCTTTTCTTGTCATGTCAGTGAGAGGTTTGACAACAGATGAGAAATTACAAATAAATTTCCGGTAGTAGTTAGCAAACCCCAGAAAACGCTGCAGAGCCTTAAGATCCTCTGGCTGATCCCATTCAAGCACTGCTCTCACCTTTTCAGGGTCCATACGGAAACCGGAGGCTGACACCAAGAAACCCAAAAACTGAAGTTCCTGTACGGCGAATACACACTTTTCCAGTTTGGCGTATAGTTTATTGTCTCGCAAGATCTGCAACACCTGTCTCACATGCTCCTGGTGAGACACAAGATCTGGTGAGTAAATTAAAATGTCATCCAAATATACGACCACAAACAGCCCCACCAGATGACGAAAAATGTCATTAACAAAATGTTGGAATACTGCTGGTGCAGTAGTCAGACCAAAAGGCATGACAAGGTTCTCATAATGTCCCTCCGGCGTGTTAAACGCCGTTTTCCACTCATCCCCCTCTTTTATCCTAATCAGATTATACGCCCCCCTGAGATCCAATTTAGAGAACCATTTGGCGCCAACAATTTGATTGAAGAGATCAGGAATCAGAGGGAGTGGATACGGATCTCGAACAGTAATCCGATTAAGTTCGCGGAAATCCAAGCAAGGGCGTAGGCCTCCATCTTTTTTCTTCACAAAGAAGAACCCCGCGGCCACTGGGGAAGATGAAGGTCTAATATGCCCTTTGGCCAGACTTTCCGAAATATAATCTTTCATAGCCTGCCTCTCAGGACCAGAAAGGTTATATAACCTAGCTTTAGGTAACTTAGCATCAGGAAGTAAATTAATAGAGCAGTCATACACGCGATGAGGAGGCAACTCCTGACACCCCTCCTCAGAGAACACATCCCCAAAGTCCTCCAAAAAAGGAGGCAAAGTACTAGGCACGACCGCACTGATGACTGTGTTCATGCAGTTACTTTTGCAAAACTCCCCCCATTGGCTTATATCTCTGGACTGCCAATTAATCACAGGGTTATGTTTAACCAACCAAGGAAGTCCCAACACAATAGGAGTAGGTAGACCCTCCAACACATAACAAGATAATAGTTCCCTATGTATTGCCCCTACCCGAAGGTCAATGTTATGAACCTCATGAACAAAGCTACCTTGGCCGAGAGGCCTGGCGTCAATGGAGAATATAGGGATCGGTTTGACCAATACACTCAGATGCATACCTTGAGCCTGAGCAAACTGAGCGTCAACCAGATTAGCCCCGGACCCACTATCAAGAAGAACAGAAAATCTCTCCACTCTCGTACCAACCACCACCTCCACTGGTACAAGGAACTGAGAAGAACTAGCGGACGAAATACATACTCCCAGGTTGTCGTCCACCACACAACCTGGGATTAACAGTTTTCCGGCGATTTTTTGCTCAACAAGGCACGGGATGGACATCCCCCAACAAAATGTCCCTCTTTCCCGCAGAAGAAACACCTTCTAGTCCTGCGGCGTACCGCCAATCCCCTCCTATGAAATGATGTCCCTCCCAACTGCATAGGCTCCTCCGAACAGACAAGGGGAACCTCAACATAAGGGACTTTAGTAGTAGGTGGAGTAACAACAGGGGGCGGAGTTACCTCGCACCTCTCCCGGAGCCGTCTATCAGTACGGATAGCTAGGGCCATAGCAGCCTCCAGTGATGGAGGAGAATCATACTGAGCCAAAACGTCCTTTAATTTGTCAGAAAGCCCATGACAAAACTGGCTCCTAAGAGCTGGGTCTTTCCACTGAGTATCTGTGGCCCATCTACGGAACTCAGAAGCAAATTTCTCCGCCGGACGATCTCCCTGCTGTATCTTACGTAATTTTGTCTCAGCAAGAGAGACCCGATCTGGGTCATCATATACCAAACCCAGGGCAGTAAAAAATCGATCTACTGACTGTAGAGCCGGGGATCCCGGAGGAAGGGAGAAGGCCCAGGATTGAGGGTCCCCTTGTAGGAGCGAGATAACAATTCCCACTCTCTGCTCTTCACTCCCTGATGATCGAGGCCGAAGCCGAAAATACAATTTACATGCTTCCCTGAAGGTAAAAAATTTGTCTCGCCCACCAGTGAACCTGTCCGGGAGAGCTACTTTAGGTTCAAATCTGGTTTGCTCCGAGGGAGACAAAACTTTGGACTTAATGTCCGTCAGCTCCATGGATAATCCCTGCAACTGCAGAGCCAGCTGGGCTACTGGATCCATGGCAACTGGGAATAATTTTATGGGCCAGTGAAAATGTCACGCGGTCTTATGATATGTGTACGATGTCAGTAAACTATTCTTAAAAGAACAACACTCTATACAACATATAGATTAGCAACATCAGCATGTAAATATAGAATAGATTTACCTGACACGATATCCGTTGAACTCAGGGTTAATCTTGAGGACTTGATACACTGTCACAGGAAAGAGGAGGACCGGGGGTCTAACCTGACCCTAAACTGGGGTCCTAACTAATCCCTCACCTTGGAGGTACTGATAATGGTTCAGAGGTCCAAGTCTCCAGCCTAACCCTGTCTCCTATCAGTCCCTGAACCCTGTAATCAGTCCTAAGAAGGATACTGATTACCACCAAAGGGATATGGGCTGATCTCTGCTAAATACACAGATTAGACATATAAGACAGACTGGAGAAAACACAGACTTGCATACACACTCAAACACAGAAGGAACATAAATGATCTGGGATATTAAACTCTAAGCAAGGTGAGCTTAAAACAACTAAGGAGCTCTTTAACTTAAGTCTATACAGATACAATCCTATCTGTGGTCTGCATGAAGAATTTCACTGGCAACTCCCAACACAGACAACCAGAGATTTAAAGGAAACCAATCAACAAATAATTAATTGCAGCCGGGAGAAACTGCACCCAGTCCCAGAACTGAGCACAGACAGAATTAACTCCCTAACTGCCAAACACAAAGAAACAGCAACTCAGCTGTGAGAAGTCAGAATGTGCAACCGCGACGATCTTCGTGGCGATGCACACATGACACACGTGCAGTCATCATTGCAATGCACAAAAATGGCCTAACAGGGAAGAGTATCGCAGCTAGAAAGATTGCACCTCAGTCAACAATCTATCGCATCATCAAGAACTTCAAGGAGAGAGGTTCCATTGTTGCCAAAAAGGCTCCAGGGCGCCCAAGAAAGACCAGCAAGCGCCAGGACCGTCTCTTAAAAGTGTTTCAGCTGCGGGATCGGGCTACCAGCAGTGCAGAGCTTGCTCAGGAATGACAGCAGGCAGGTGTGAGTGCATCTGCACGCACTGTGAGGCGGAGACTCTTGGAGCAAGGCCTGGTCTCAAGGAGGGCAGCAAAGAAGCACTTCTCTCCAGAAAAAACATCATGGACAGACTGATATTCTGAAAAAGGTACAGGCAGTGGACTGCTGAGGACTGGGGTAAAGTTATTTTCTCTGATGAATCCCCTTTTCGATTGTTTGGGACATCAGGAAAACGCCTCATTCGGAGAAGACAAGGTGAGCGCTACCACCAGTCTTGTCTCATGCCAACTGTTAAGCATCCTGAAACCATTCATCTGTGGGGTTGCTTCTCAGCCAAGGGAATCGGCTCTCTCACAGTCTTGCCTAAAAACACAGCCATGAATAAAGAATGGTACCAGAATGTCCTCCAAGAGCAACTTCTCCCAACCCTCCAAGAGCAGTTTGGCGATCAACAATGCCTTTTCCAGCATGATGGAGCACCTTGCCATAAAGCAAAGGTGATAACTAAATGGCTCAGGGAACAAAACATAGAGATTTTGGGTCCATGGCCTGGAAACTCCCCAGATCTTAATCCCATTGAGAACTTGTGGTCAATCATCAAGAGACGGGTGGACAAACAAAAACCTAAAAATTCTGACAAAATGAAAGCATTGATTGTGCAAGAATGGACTGCTATCAGTCAGGATTTGGTCCAGAAGTTGATTGAGAGCATGCCAGGGAGAATTGCAGAGGTCCTGAAGAAGAAGGGTCAACACTGCAAATATTGACTTGCTGCATTAACTCATTCTAACTGTCAATATAAGCTTTTGTAATTCATATGTTTGCAATTATATTTCTGTCTGTGATAAAAACATCTGTCAAACACACACATAAAACCAGAGGGCAGTAGATCATGTGAAAATTTAATATTTGTGTCATTCTCAAAACTTTTGGCCATGACTGTAGTTGTGTTTACTGTTCTCCACTCCCTGCCGACTTTTCTTCCCCATTGACTTGCATTGGGGTCGGTTTGAGTTTCAGTCGGACCTTCGACTTTTTCCGATAGTCGGCCGATTTAGTTCGACCGACTTTTGCGAAAGTCGTGTGGTCCGAAACCCGACTCGACCCTCTCGGAGGCAAAGTCGCTCATCTCTACTTATGTTCAATACGTTTACCACAGCTACTTGTCTAACTTCTGGGCTAAAGAAAACAAAGCTATAGTTTCAGCTGACTTTTCAGAATAAGCTGTCATTTGTGAACAAGAGAAATAACTCTAATTCTTGCTGTTATCTGACATTTATCCAGCGCTCTTTCCCAGTACCCCCCCTGTAGAGAATTTGAAAATGTAACAGTCCGTTACCATCAATAGGCTTGGTATAAAGGTCAGATGCCAAATTGCCCTGAATGTCCTTGATAATCAATGTATCTAAGAAATTGATTTTATGAGGGCTATTAGTAAAGGTCAAATTACTCCAAGAGTTGACGAGTTCAAAAAAAGTGTTAAGGGACTCCAGTGGGCCCCCCATATGAAAACTATGTTGTCAATATAGCGTCTCTACAGTACATAGTGTTTTTGGTACAGAACGTTGGGATAGATGATAGATTCTTCAAAAGCAGGCATGTAAAAATTAGCATATGGGGGGCCACATTAGAGCCCATAGCCGTGCCTTTCACTTGAATGTAAAATGTCCAGAAAAGAAAAGTAGACCAAGCACATCAATTTGACATCAAGATGCACGCTCCAATTCCAATAAACCCAATTGGACATAAAGTACTCCAAAAAATGAAAGAGGAACAGCATCCAATCCAGGTGAAGAAGATAGAAAAACTTTTTTCCGCCATGATACAACGTTTCGACCGGTATTGGTCTTTGTCAAGTATACAAGATCAAGTATAAAGACCGAAACATACTGGTCGAAACATTGTATCATGGCGGAATAAACTTTTTCTATCTTCTTCACCTGGATTTTTTTTATGTATGTCAGATCTAAATGTTTGAAAAGTCTTTTTGATGAAGCCTATAAAGGTTTCTAGGGCATGACTACCCAATGGGGGTCGATATATACTAGATGTAGACCTAGACCTGGCAACGGTAATCTGGGGCCCTACTCTGATAGGAAGTGAGGAAGGGTCATTACTTTGAGAAAAATGAAACCCTAAATCTTAGTTGGCGATAACATTTTTGATGTTCCATATCAAGTAACAAAGTTTTACATTTACAGTCAGGGCCAGAAATATTTGGACAGTGACACAATTTTCGCGAGTTGGGCTCTGCATGCCACCACATTGGATTTGAAATGAAACCTCTACAACAGAATTCAAGTGCAGACTGTAACGTTTAATTTGAAGGGTTGATCAAAAATATGTGTTAGAAAATGTAGGAATTGTACACATTTCTTTACAAACACTCCACATTTTAGGAGGTCAAAAGTAATTGGACAAATAAACATAACCCAAACAAAATATTTTTATTTTCAAAATTTTGTGGCGAATCCTTTGGAGGCAATCACTGCCTTAAGTCTGGAACCCATGGACATCACCAAACGCTGGGTTTCCTCCTTCTTAATGCTTTGCCAGGCCTTTACAGCCGCAGCCTTCAGGTCTTGCTTGTTTGTGGGTCTTTCCCTCTTAAGTCTGGATTTGAGCAAGTGAAATGCATGCTCAATTGGGTTAAGATCTGGTGATTGACTTGGCCATTGAAGAATGTTCCACTTTTTTGCACTCATGAACTCCTGTGTAGCTTTGGCTGTATGCTTGGGGTCATTATCCATCTGTACTATGAAGCGCTGTCCAATCAAGTTTGCAGCATTTGGCTGAATCTGGGCTGAAAGTATATCCCGGTACACTTCAGAATTCATCCGGCTACTCTTGTCTGCTGTTATGTCATCAATAAACACAAGTGACCCAGTGCCATTGAAAGCCATGCATGGCCATGCCATCACGTTGCCTCCACCATGTTTTACAGAGGATGTGGTGTGCCTTGGATCATGTGCCGTTCCCTTTCTTCTCCAAACTTTTGGCTTCCCATCATTCTGGTACAGGTTGATCTTTGTCTCATCTGTCCATAGAATACTTTTCCAGAACTGAGCTGGCTTCTGGAGGTGTTTTTCAGCAAATTTAACTCTGGCCTGTCTATTTTTGGAATTGATGAATGGTTTGCATCTAGATGTGAACCCTTTGTATTTACTTTCATGGAGTCTTCTCTTTACTGTTGACTTAGAGACAGATACACCTACTTCACTGAGAGTGTTCTGGACTTCAGTTGATGTTGTGAACGGGTTCTTCTTCACCAAAGAAAGTATGCGGCGATCATCCACCACTGTTGTCTTCCGTGGGCTCCCAGGTCTTTTTGGATTGATGAGTTCACCAGTGCTTTCTTTCTTTCTCAGGATGTACCAAATTGTAGATTTTGCCACTCTAATGTTGTAGCAATTTCTTGGATGGGTTTTTTTCTGTTCTTGCAGCTTAAGGATGGCTTGTTTCACCTGCATGGAGAGCTCCTGTGACCACATGTTTCCTTCACAGCAAAACCTTCCAAATGCAAACACCACACCTCAAATCAACTCCGGCCCTTTCATCTGCTTAATTGAGAATGACATAACAAAGGGATTGCCCACACCTGTCCATGAAATAGCCTTGGAGTCATTTGTCCAATTACTTTTGGTCCCTTTAAAAACAGGGTGGCACATGTTAAGGAGCTGAAACTCCTAAACCCTTCATCCAATTTTAATGTGGATACCCTCAAATGAAAGCTGAAAGTCTGAACTTCAACTGCATCTGATTTGTTTTGTTTCAAATTCATTGTGGTAATGTCTAGAACCAAAATTAGATAAATGTTGTCTCTGTCCAAATATTTATGGACCTAACTGTATATACGGACAAAACGACAATCCCTTTTGCAAAACAGATAATTCTGCCAGACTCAATCTCCTAGATGAAATATTTACTACTAACGGTGCTGTACCTCGGAGCGTGTCACTCGGACCAAGTCTGTCCTGCCACTTGCACAGGCCCCCTCGTCTAGCCTTTTTGGTCTGGAAAAACTTTTCCACTGGCCCAAAAAATGAGAAGAATTTTTTGGCAAGTCTCTCCTGTCAATCTCTGAACCCGACGTCGCAAGCTCTGAGGAAGAGCATGTGAATTTTGTGTAGTTCCGTCTTGATCCAAATCTGTCCTGCCATTTATAAACTCTGTCCTGTTTGTAGTCCTCTTCTTACTCTCTGTATCTTGCCGGTGTTGATCAAAGATGGTTTTAGTTTTGGTCTTCAGGGAGTCCAATTCCTCAGGAGAAATGCTAATTGAATCGCAATACTAGTAATCTGTTCTTTAGAAGAAATAGCTTTTTGTAAATATTCTATAGTTAGAGTCATAAGATCAAACAAACGCTTATTTAATGTGTTCAAATTTGGTACAATATTTTGTAAGGTAATTAAATAATGTGGGTCTAATGGGGACCCACAAATCTTATGGAATCCTTTGCATACAAAGATATTCTGTAAGTGTTGCGCAATGAAGTTCGATGTTAGTCAGTTGCATCACACCAAGCACCAGCGTGCACATGAACGAGCGGTGGATATCACATTTGCCCTACACCGACGCTGAATTCTTTTAGGACCTCTGGTATGTTTCCTCATCACCTGGTTTGTCTTGCACTCCTTATAATCTGGCGCATTTTCAATCCATGTTCTCTGCGATTTCGTTCACAGAGATTATACCACCAGGCATCGAGTCAATTTCATTTGTACCTTTAACATTGTGGTATGAACTCCCCTTTTTTTACTGTTACTTTCCATAGTCTCTATTGTTATGATATGGTAGCCGAGGAGGACTGTAACAAAAGTAGCCAAGGCAGCCAGTCACCCAGAGTGGTTGGTAACTAATGGATTGCAGACCCCTAAACTAACCGCACAACTAGAAGCAGCCGTGGGACGTACTTACGATGACCTAGACGCCTCGACACAGCCGGAGAGTTAGCTAAGCCTAAAGATAGAAAGGGGAAAGCTAACTGCCTCCGAGTAGCACCCCAAAAGAATAGGTAGCCCCCACACATATATTGGCGGTGAGACAAGAAGAAATACAAACGCAGGCAGAAAATAGAGTAAGCAAACACTGGGGCCCAAAACTGTCTAGATAGGACAGGACAGAAAAGAATACTTTCTGCAATCCAGCAAAACCCTAGGGAAAATTCCAACACTTCTGATTCCAAAAAAATACTGAGACCACACGATCTTCCCCCGCTAGATCAGAACTCTGGTGTGAACAGGTAGCTACCCAGCAGCCAACGAAATAGCAGGGACTGAACAAATGAACCAAGGTAAATGAGAAACAGAGACCAGCGCAGGCCCCAGCAGGGGGACCCGGCTGACCTCACTCAGAAGGCAGAAAAAACAAAAGAAAACAAAACCACAGAAGCAAGGAGAAAATAACTTATCTGAAAGTTGCAGGAGACAGCAGAAAGAAAGCTGACTTCCAAACTGGACCAGGAAGAGACAACTAATCACCAGCGAGGATCATGGGAAAGTTACTCCCTTAAATCTCCCCAGTCATCACTCCCAGATTATACAAAAAAAAAAAAAAAAACCCTGTTTGGGAGAGAAGAATAGACAAATCGCGGCGCCCTAAGTGCGTAAAAACAATATTATAGTCTTTAGAGTGTGCACAATTTTATGCACTCACCTGATAGAAGACTAATATCGCTTTAGATTGTGTATCCTCAAAAATCCTTCTGGGATACTTTTCAATAGACAGGGCTTGCAGCTTGCCTCGGGTGGATCCAAGTGAAAGAGCCAGATTCAGGCTCACACAGGATGAGTAAATCAAGAAAGGCACATCCAGCCCATGAATGGCAGCGCTTCCCAGGACTCACATCCAAAGATGATATTTCATATTTTTTTATTTAATAAGTTAAAATGGAGGAGATACAACGCGTTTCGGATACAGTATATATCCTTCATCAGGTATCATAAAAACACAGTACAAAAGGGATTTGTACTGTGTTTTTATGATACCTGATGAAGGATATATACTGTATCCGAAACGCGTTGTATCTCCTCCATTTTAACTTATTAAATAAAAAAATATGAAATATCATCTTTGGATGTGAGTCCTGGGAAGCGCTGCCATTCATGGGCTGGATGTGCCTTTCTTGAATCACTCCCAGATTGCCAATCTTCTGCAGCTGAATCCTCAGCTGAAGGGCCTCTGTCAGTCAAGGTTGCTTCATTAATATCAACAGCCACCAGAGGGAGCCCCAACTCAGAATCCAGAGCATTCACAACACGTGGCCTTACTAATATTTTTTTTAAGTATTTTTGTACATTTTTAGTTGTTTAGATGTTATTCTGTAAGGTAATAACTCTGGAATGCTTCAACGGATCCCAACTGATTGTGAGATTATTTTTTTTGTGACATATTGTACTTCATGATAGTGGTAAAATTTATTTGATATGACTTGTGTTTATTTGTGAAAAAATAGAAATTTGCCGAAAATTTTGAAAATCTCGCAATTTTCCAACTTTTTTTATTTTGACAAGGTCAACAGGAAAAAATGGAACTCAAAATTTGGCGTGTAATTTCTCCAGAGGTTACCAATACTCCATTTGAGGGAGAAAACCACTGTTTAGAGCTCAGAATGGAAGGAACACCATTTGACTTTTTGAATGGAAAATTTGCTGGAACAATTGGCAGATGCCATATCGCGTTTGGAGAGCATCTGATGTGCCTAAACAGTGAAAATACCCCACAAATGACACCATTTTGGAAACTAGACCCCTCAGGGAACTGATCTAGATGTATGGTGAGTACATTGAACCCTCAGTTTATAACGTTGAGCCGTGAAAATAAAAAAAATAAGATTTTCCCCACAAATATGTTTTTAGCACAAAATATTACATTTTCATAAGGGTAACATAAGAAATTGCACCATAAATTTTTTTGTGCAATTTGTCCTGAGTACGCCGATACCCCATATCAGGGAAAAAATGACTGTTTGGGCACACAGCGGGGCTCTGAAGGGAGGGGAGCATCATTTGACTTTTTGAATTTAAAATTTCCTGGAATCATGAGCGGACGTCATGTCCCATTTGGAGAGCCCCTGATATGCCTAAACAACAGAAACCCACAAAAAGTGACCGCATTTTGGATACTAGACCCCTGAAAGAATGCATTTAGATGCATGGGGAGCATCATGAACCCCCTGGTGCTTCACAGAAGTTTATAACTTTGAGCCGTGAAAATAAAAAAATCACATTTTCGCCACAAAAATGTTATTTTGGACCCAAATTTTGCATTTTCATAAGGGTAACAGGAAAAATTGCACCATACAATTTGTTGTGCAATTTTTTTTTCCCGAGTACGCCGATATCCCATATGTGGGGGAATACTACTTTTGAGGCACAGTGCAAAGCTTAGAAGGGAAGAAGTGCCATATTGGAGTTAAGATTTTGCTGAAATCGTTTGAGAGGGAATGTCACATTGGCAGAGCTCCTGAGTTGCTACAAAAGAAACCCCCTATATGTTAACTTATTTTACAAAATACACTCCCAAATGAATTCATGTAGTGGTGCAGTGATTATATTGACACTACATGTGCCTCACAGAATTTTATACCACTGAGCGGTAAAGAATTAATAAATTACATTTTTACCACTAAAATTTTGTTTTAGCCCCAAGCTAATAGGAAATTTTTTTGCACCAAACTGAGCTCCATTTTTTCCTGAGTGCACCAATACCCTACATATAATCGGGAAATATTTTTCAGGCACAGTGCAAAGCTCAGAAGGCAAGGAGCGCTAGATTTTACTGTTATGGTTTGCAAGTGCCATGACCCACTGGGAGAGCCCATGAGGTGCTAGAACAACAGAACTCCCCCATAGGTGACCCCATTTTACAAACTACACCTCTGAATGAATTCATCTAGGTTGCAGTGATCGTATTGACACCACAGATGGGTCACAGAATTTTATACCATTGGGCAATTAAGAAAAAATAACTACATTTTTACTAACAAAATTTTGTTTTAGTCCCAGATTTTACATTTTCACACAAGTAGGTAAAAATGGCATCAAAATTTGTCCCACAATTTCTACTGAATGTGGCGGTACAGCACTACTTATCCATATGGAAAGGATGAACGGAGCGTTATTTGCTTCCTGGAACACAGATTTTCTTAGAACAGTTTGCGGACTCCAAATACAGAGCCACTAATTGCTAGAAGAGCAGAATCCCTCCTCAAGTGACCCGATTTTGGAAACTATACCCCTTGGGGAATTGATCTCCAGGTGTAGTGATGATTTTGACTCCATGGGTATTTTCCAGAAACAAGCAGCAATGAATGTGTGAAAATTGCAAACTGCCATTGTAGTGACCAGTACACTGTATTGACCAGTACATTGCAGTCACCAGTACGTTATGCCCAGCTCGTGCTTCTGGAGGCATGCACCTGTAAGTTAGGTGGGCTCTCATCACTTCAGAAATGCCAAACGTGGACACAATATGTGGTTTACAGTTGTGCTCAAATGTTTACATACCCCGGCAGAATTTTTGCTTACTTGGCCTTTTTTCAGAGAATATTTATGATAACATCAAAACTTTTTCTCCACTCATGGTTAATGGTTGGGTGAAGCCATTTATTGTCAAACTTCTAAGTTTTCTCTTTTTAAATCATAATGGCAACCCAAAACATCCAAATGACCCTGATCAAAAGTTCACATACCCCATTTCTTAATACCGTGTATTGCCCCCTTTAACATGAATGACAGCTTGAAGTCTTTTGTGGTAGTTGTGGATGAGGTTCTTTATTTTCTCAGATGGTAAAGCTGTCCACTCTTCTTGGCAAAAAGCTTCCAGTTTCTGTAAATTCTGGGCTGTCTAGCATGAACTGCGCTCTTCAGATCTCCCCAGAGTGGCTCAATGATATTGAGGTCAGGAGACTGAGATGGCCACTCCAGAACCTTCACTTTGTTCTGCTGTAGTCAATGACAGGTCGACTTGCCTTGTGTTTTGGATTGTTGTCATGTTGGAACGTCCAAGTACGTCCCATGCGCAGCTTCTGGGCTAATGAGTGCAAATTTGCCTCCAGTATTTGCTGATGACGTGCTGCATTCATCTTTCCTTCAACTTAGACCAAGTTTCCTGTGACTTTGCAGCTCACACATCCCCAAAACATCAGCGATCCACCTCTATGTTTTACAGTAGGAACGCTATTCCTTTCATCATAGGCCTTGTTGACCTCTTTCTAAATGTAATGTTTATCGTTGTGGCCAAAAAGTTAAATTTTGGTGTCATCACTCCAAATTAACTTGTTCCAGAAGTTTTGAGGCTTGTCACTGTGCTGTTTTGCATATTGTAGGCGAGATACTTTGTGGCATTTGCGCAGTAATGGCTTTCTTCTGGCGACTCGACCATGCAGCCCATTTTTCTTCAAGTGCCTCCTTATTGTGCATCTTGAAACAGTCACATCGCTAGTTTTCAGAGAGTCCTGTATTCAGCTGATGTTATTTGTTGGTTTTTCTTTGCAATTTTCCTGGCAGTTGTGGACGACTTTTCCCATAGATCTGTTGACAATTCTTTTGCTTTTCCCATGACTCAGAATCCAGAAACGTCAGTGGAGAGATGAAAGACTCAAGAGTCTGTCTGGATCCCAGGAGCTCCCTCAGCTTTTATGCACTCACACTGATTAAAAGTAAACAGGTCACAGGTGAGGATGTTATCTTTAGTAGCCATTCAAACCCATTTGTGTCAACTTCTGTGCATGTTATCAGGCCAAAATCACCAGAGTATGTAAACTTTTGATTATGGTCATTTGGATGTTTTAGGATGCCTTTATGATTTAAAAAGAGAAAACACAGTAATTTCTCAATAAATGGCTTCACCCAACCACTGAGCATGAGTGGATAAAAAGTTTTGGTGTTATTCATATTCTCTGAAAAAAGACCAAGAAAGCAAAAATTCTGCCGGGGTATGTAAAATTTTGAGAGAATTTGCTGAATTTCTTTTGGTGGGTGAGGAGCTATTTTGCTTTTCCAGAGCCTTTGTGATACCACTAATGTGGAATCCCCCTATATTTTTGTTAACAGATGAGAGACCTGAGTGGGGACTTGATTCTTTTTGTGGATTGAGTTGAAGATTTATTGGGAACATTTTACATAACGTTTGGGATCACATTTATCCGTCGCTCTATGCTGAGCACTTACTTTGGGGTTTCCATCTAAATATCTTGAGTGATGTGATTCAGATGAAACCCCCGAGGGATCCATTCACTATAATGAGGCAGCAGAGTTACTCTGGACTTCATCTGGCCTTTGTTCAGTGGTGTTCTTCTTTTCAGAAGTGCACAAAACTGTGGTCGACGGCACTTCTATGCAATCCTAAAAAGACAGATGACGCGCACCACATGGTATTTCCAGGGTTATAGGGTACTCGGCACCGAACCCATGGAAGTCTATGGGGATGTCACTGGCAGCAGGACTCGGTCCGTAGCCCTGGGCGGTCATGCAAAGGGGGGTATTTACAGGGGATTATAAAGATAGTTTGTGACGCCACCTGTGGTTTCTGATCAATAAAGGTACTGCCACACTACACAATCCCGCTAGCGATCTCGTTAGCGTCGCATACTAATGAGATCGCTAGCGGGATTGTTTCTATATCGCTAGTAGCTACCTATTTTAGCGATGTCGTTAGGACGCTATTGCGGTTAGCGATCTCCTTAACGACTTTAGCGGTACAAAAGTACCGCTAAATCGCTAAAAAAGGTGCCACACTCAGCGATTAGAGATCACAGCAGGGGCCTCGTCGCTGGTAGATGCCGCACACAACAACATCGCTAACGGGATCGCTAAATAGTGACGTTTTTTAGCGATCCCGTTAGCGATGTTGTTTAGTGTGGCATACCCTTAAGACCAGCGCTGCAGGGTGAATCTTCTGAGGGGATGTTATTAGGCAGCTAGATGTTAAGTCCCCCACAGGTGGGACTGGTCCCTCAAAGTCTATGGTGTTGCAAGGTGCAGATAAGAAGTCAGTCACACACAATGCAGTCTCTTTCCATACCTTTACTTGTAGATGTTGCAGGTATGTCCCGGGAAGCTGGTCAGGTTGGAGAATGCACATTCGGGGAATTGCTGAGCAGGTTTAAGGCCTCCTTTCTCCTTAATGTGTATGTGAGTCCTAACTTGCATAAAGTCAAGTTTAACTCTTAATGCAACAGCTACGCCCGGTCGACATTGTGGTAGAGCCTTCTCTATCTCTGATAATCAGATGTTGGCAAGAACAAAGTCCTTACTTTTGCAGCGTCCCGCTCAAAGTCCCTGTTCTCCCTGACTCCAGTTACGTATCGGCACTTAGGGCTACCTTCTGCGACTTGAAGTCCAGCAAGGCCTCCAGTGTATCTTATTACTAGACGTGAAGTTCTAGCAACACTTCGGACCCCGGTGTCCGGATAACTAAGTGAAGGTGATCTGTCACCTAGGTCACTTGTCCTTCTTTTACCACTCGCCTGTCGCCCTGCTCTTGCCCTTAACATAAGCACGGTAGCAGTGGTGTAGTCGTAAGCTTTCCTTCCAGTGCTCACTGACCTGTTCTCAGTTGCCTCGTTCTAATAACTGCAGTGGTTCCTTTCCTTCCTTCCTTCCTTCCAGACCCTGTCCAGAGCAGCTCACAGGACGATTCGTCAGACTGTATACACGCTGTAGCTCCGAGAGTCACTTTCCTCTTTCTTAGAGAACACAGGCAGCTTATCCTGAGGTAACTGTTTCACTTGCTTCAATTGCAGCTCTGACTAGGCTAGAGTGCTTCTCTTGTCCACTCGTACTAGCCTCCACTTCTGTATGAGGTGAGCTACAGGAGCTCTGTCAGATCTCAGTCTTATCTCCTCTCCCTCCAAGACTAGAATGACTAACCAAGACCCCTACTGCTACATCACACCAACCTAAATAATCTAAGTTGCCCTCTGGTGGCAGTGTTGGGAAATGTGTGTTGTGAATGAATATCAGGCTTCACAATTACCTTATCTGTGCATTTTCCAGGAGACATGTGTGCCTTGCGCACTGGGCCACACACGGACACCGCCAGATCACAGGTCTGAGGCGTCCACAGTGCCTCCATCTGCCTCATTATAGGGAAGCTTCCGCCAGAGGTTCCATATGAATCATGTACTTGAGAGATTTACACGGAAACCCTGGTGCAAGCAATCAGCGCAGAGCACACAATAAATGTGCTCCGAGTCTTACTGCGATCTTTGGAAGGCAGAATGAAAAAAAAACAACAGCAGGTGAAGAATTGCTTTTATTTATTTTTTACACTGTTCCCTGTGCGGTATTAGTGATTAGGCTACTTTATTCTTTGGGTCAGTGCGATTACAGCGATACCAGATTTATATTGGGTTTTTATGTTTGGCTGTTGTCACACACTAAAAGACGCTTTTTATTCCATATTTTGGCCTACAGAGTCATGTGAGGGTTTATTTTTTGCGGGACAAGTTGACATTTTTAGTGGTACCATTTTCGAGCACATGACATTTTTTGATCACTTTCTATTCCAATTTTTGGGAGGTAGAATGATCAAAAACCAGCAATTTAGGATTTTTTTTGGGGGGGGATTTTATGCAGTTCCGTGTGTGGTAAAATTGATAAGGCAGTTTTATTCTTCTTCTGGTCAGTATGATTACAGCGATACCTTATTTATATAGTTTTTTTATGTTTTGGCGCTTTTACACAATTAAAACTATTTTATAGAAAAAAAATATTTTCGCAATGCTTTATTCTGAGAGCTATAACTTTAAGGTTTATAGGTCAGGTCCTTGCAAACGCAGCGATACTAAATATGTGTACTTTTATTGTTTATATTTTTTTCATACAAATATTTATTTATAAGTACAATATCTTTCAATTTTTTTTATGATTATGTTTGATTTTTTAAAAATCTTTTTACAATTATTTCCAAAAATGTTTTAACTTTTTTTTTTCATCTTGTCCCACTATGGGACTATCATTTCTTGCAGGCTGATCGCTTCAACAGCATGGAGATGCAGCAGCCTCCCAATGCTGTAGAAACTGTCAGCTCTGCACTGACAGAGAAACTTGCTGATCATGTACTGCACATGATTAGCAAATTTCCTAGCTCTGGTGACCCGAATGTCGTTATGACGACATCGGATCACCATGGCAACGATCGGGATCCTGCGTCACGTCGCAGGGTCTCCTATCCAAGGGCAGAGGGGCTGTCAGCTCTCTGCCAGCTCCTGAAATGCTGTGATCAAGTTCAATTGCACCATTTCGAGGGTTAAAGTGCCAGGAGCTGTGCTTGACCGCTCTTGGCACTTAGTGCCAGGTGTCAGCTGTCAGAATCAGCTGACACCTGGCGGCCATCGACCGCTCACCACCTGTGTGCACAGGCAATCAAAATTATGTAATAATCCATCCATGATCAGAGAGGCCCAGGGCACATGGACGGATTATTACGTCAAATATCAAAAAGGGGTTAAGGGCTCTGATATGTCCAGTACTGGAAAAAACAGTATCAGAGATATCCGTGTCCATGTGTTTAATACTTGTGGCATACGTGTGGTAACCGTGTGCTGCCCATGTGCCGCATCAGTATCACACGTACCAGCGCCTGGAAGTAAGCAGTACTGTTCACACTGTTCCTGGGTGCAGGGGGCTGAAGGCAGCTCACATCATTGCCCCTGCTCGGACTGTGATCAGCGCTAGCAAGGGGCAATGTTGAGAGTTGTATTCAACTGTTAATGATGGAAGTATTCCTCAGCCACTGCCTGTGCTATAAATAAATAAATACAAAAATAATGTGGAGTTCCCCTGCATTTTTGATAGCCAGCCAGGCAAAACTGACAGCTGAGGGATGCAACCATCAGCTACCAGCTTTAGCAAAGCAGGTTATCAAAAATAGAGGGGTCCCCATCCCATATTTTTACATTATTTAAATAAATAATTAAAAAAATGGCATGGGGTCCCCCCCCATTTTTGACAACCAGCTAAGCTAAAGGTTAATTAAACCGTACTTACGACATTGCCCATTCCAGAAATGCCATTGTCTCCTGCAAAAGAGTTAAAATAACAAACAACAATATTCCTCACCTTTCCGCAGAGAAGATGATAATCCATTTGTACCACGACAAGTCTAGCTCTGCTACATCCAGATGGCAGGCTGCATGGTTGCATGATGCAACCATACAACCTGTCATCCAGCAGAGACACTGAGCAGCATGTTGTCAGTGTCTCCCTATGAACTCCTATTACCTGTCTGATGGCACTGCGAGCATGAGAAAGTTCTCATGCAGTGCCGTCAGAAAGGTCCTGGGAGTTCACAGCCAATGAAATCACTTCACATTTCTGACATTAGCACGAGTGTGGTGGTAAAATTTCCCATGGCGCTCGTGCTGACGTCAGATAGGTGAAGTGAGTTAATTGGCTGTGAACTCAAATTACCTTTCTGACGGCACCGTGAGCATGAGAACTTTCTCACGCTCTTGGTGCCATCAGACAGGTTAAAGGAGTTCATCATGAGACACTGAGCATACGCTGCTCACTGTCTCTGCTGGATGGCAGGCAAAAGCAAGAAAAAGATACATGCAAATATACAGGGATCACCAGGTCCTGATACTTTATATGCCTACTACAGGGTTGACCATTTGACTCTGGGAGGACTGACTTTACCCTTTGGTAAATTATTATGCAAATTATATTTTTCTCTTATTTCTGCAGCATTAGGAGGTCACATTCACTGAACAAAAAAGCTATTTAACTCCAAAACATCCTAAGGCTGGTTTCACATTAGCATTTTTGTGCGCAGCGCATCTGCGTATGCGTTCATGAACCCCTATGTTTAACACGGGGGCGCATGGTCTTGCGTTTGTATGCGTTTTTTCGAGGTATGCGCCTAGTCGCGCCCGACTCAATATGCTGCATTTTTGGGTCCGTCGAAAGGTGTAGAAAAATGCATGCGTTCACTTGCGCACGGAATGCATCAAAACAAAGCATTACAGTCTATGGGAACGCAGGCGTGCGCATGGACATGCGCATGCCTGCGTTTGCGTACGCGTGCGTTTTAAGTGTAAACATGTCTAGACGGCTGGTTTCACATTAGCGTTTTTGTGCGCAGCGCATCTGCGCAACTGTTCATGCGCCCCTATGTTTAACATGGGGGCGCATGGTCTTGCGTTTGCATGCGTTTTTGCATGCGTTTCCACTTGTGCATGATGCTCAGCGCAAAAAGACGCTAATGTGAAACTAGCTTAACAGACCAAGTTACAGTGCCTTGCGAAAGTATTCGGATCCCTGGAACTTTTCAACTTTTTCCCACATATCATGCTTCAAACATAAAGATACCAAATGAAAATTTTTGGTGACGAATCAACAACAAGTGGGACACAATTGTGAAGTTGAATGAGATTTATTGATTATTCTAAATTTTTGTGGAAATACAAAAACTGAAAAGTGGGGCGTGCAATATTATTTGGTCCCTTTAACTTAATACTTTGTTGCGCCACCTTTTGCTGCGATTACAGCTGCAAGTCGCTTGGGGTATGTCTCTGTCAGTTTTGTACATCGAGAGACTGAAATTCTTGCCCATACTTTCTTGGCAAACTGCTCAAGCTCAGTGAGGTTGGATGGAGATTGTAAACAGCAGTTTTCAGCTCTTTCCACAGATTTTCGATTAGATTCAGGAGTGGACTTTGACTTGGCCATTCTAACACTTGGATACATTTATTTGTGAACCATTCCATTGTAGATTTTTCTTTATATTTGGGATCATTGTCTTGTTGGAAGACAAATCTCCGTCCCAGTCTCAGGTCTTTTGCAGACTCCAACAGGTTTTCTTCAAGAATGGTCCTGTATTTGGCTCCATCCATCTTTCCATCAATTTTAACCATCTTCCCTGTCCCTGCTGAAGAAAAGCAGGCCCAAACCATGATGCTGCCACCACCATGTTTGAACAGTGGGGATGGAGTGTTCAGGGTGATGAGCTGTGTTGCATTTATGCCAAACATATCGTTTGGCATTGTTGCTAAAAAGTTCGATTTTGGTTTCATCTGACCAGAGCACCTTCTTCCACATGTTTGGTGTGTCTCCCAGGTGGCTTGTTGCAAACTTTAAACAACACTTTTTATAGATATCTTTGAGAAATGGCTTTCTTCTTGCCACTGTTCCATAAAGACCAGATTTGTGCAGTGTACGACTGATTGTTGTCCTATGGACAGACTGTCCCACCTCAGCTGTAGATCACTGAAGTTCATCCAGAGTGATCATGGGCCTCTTGGCTGCATCTCTGATCAGTCTTCTCCTTGTTTGAGATGAAAATTTAGAGGGACAGCCGGGTCTTGGTAGATTTTCAGTGGTATGATACTCCTTCCATTTCAATATGATCGCTTGCACAGTGCTCCTTGGGATGTTTAAAGTTTTGAAAATTATTTTGTATCCAAATCCGGCTTTAAACTTCTCCACAACAGTATCACTGACCTGCCTGTTGTATTCCTTGGTCTTCATGATGCTCACTGTGCTTCAAACAGAACCCTGAGACTATCACAGAGCAGGTGCATTTATACGGAGACTTGATTACACACAGGTGGATTATATTTATCATCATTAGTCATTTAGGACAACATTGGATCATTCAGAGATCCACAATGAACTTCTGGAGTGAGTTATGTGCAGTGCACTGAAAGTAAAGGAGCCGAATAATATTGCACGCCCCACTTTTCAGTTTTTGTATTCCCACAAAAATTTAAAATAACCAATAAATTTCGTTCAACTTCACAATTGTGTCCCACTTGTTGATTCTTCACCAACAATTTACATTTTGTATCTTTATGTTTGAAGCATGATATGTGGGAAAAGGTTGAAAAGTTCCAGGGAGCCGAATACTTTTGCAAGGCACTGTACATGTTAACATAGGAACCCTTCTTTGATATCAACTTCACAATTCCTGCATCCATTGAACTTGTGAGTTTTTGGAGAGTTTCTGCTTGTATTTCTTTGCATGAAGTCAGAATAGCCTCCCAGAGCTGCTGTTTTGATGTGAACTGCCTCCCACCCTCATAGATCTTTTGCTTGATGATACTCCAAAGGTTGAGGTCAGGGGAAGATGGTGACCATACCATGAGTTTATCTCCTCTTATGCCCATAGCAGCCAATGACTCAGAGGTATTCTTTGCAGCAGGAGGTGGTGCATTGTCATGCATGAAGATGATTTTGCTCCTGAAGGCACGATTCTGCTTTTTATACCATGGAAGAAAGTTGTCAGTCGGAAACTCTATATCAGTGTTTCTCAACTCCAGTCCTCAGGACCCACCAACAGGTCATGTTTTCAGGATTTCCTTTTATTGCAAAGGTGATGGAATTAATGCTTGAGCAGGTGATAAAATTATCACCTGTGCAATACTAAGGAAATGCTGAAAACATGACCTGTTGGTGGGTCCTGAGGACTGGAGTTGAGAAACACTGCTCTATGTACTTTGCAGAGTTCATTTTCACACCTTCAGGAACATTAAAGAGCCCTACCAGCTGTTTCCCCATTATTCCGGGCCTAATCATGACTCCTTCCTGACGTCGCAGCCTTGTTGGGTCATGGTGGCCATCCACCAACCATCCACTACTCCATCCATCTGGATCATCCAGGGTTGCTCGACACTCATCAGTAAACAAGACTGTTTGAAAATTAGTCTTCAATATATGTCTGGGCCCACTGCAACCATTTCTGCTTGTGAGTACTGTTTAGGGGTGGCCAAATAGTAGGTTTATGCACCACAGCAAGCCTTTGAAGGATCCTACACCTTGAGGTTCGAGGGACTCCAGAGGCACCAGCAGCTTCAAATATCTGTTTGCTGGTTTGTAATGGCTTTTTAGCAGCTGCTTTCTTAATCCGATGAACTTGCCTGGCAGAAACCTTCCTCATTCTGCCTTTATCAGCACGGACACGTCTGTACTCCGAATAAACCACAAATCTCTTAACAGTACGATGATCACGCTTAAGTTTTCGGGAAATATCTAATGTTTTCATCCCTTGACCAAGGCATTGCTGTTATGATTTGGTAGCTGAGGAGAGCAGGCAAAAACGGCAATACACCAGAGAGGTTGGAATCTACTGGATTGCAGTACCCTGACTAACCACCACAACTAAAGGCAGCCGTGGAGCGTTCCTACGTTGGTCCTAGACGCCTCGTCACAGCCTGAGAGGTTAACTACACCTAAAGATAGAAAGATGAAAGCTATCTGCCCCGGAGCAGATCCCCAAAGAACATAGGAAGCCCCCAAACATGTAATGGCGGTTAGACAAGAGAAAATACAGACACAGACAGAAAATAGTATGAGCAAACGTTGGGGCCCAAACTACCTGGACAGAAAAGGATAGGAAGGACACTTACTGCAATCCAAAAACCCTAAAACATACCAACTCTACTAATTGCAAAAACACCTGAGATCACACGACCTCTACCACCTAAATTAGTTTTCTGGTGTCACAAAACTAAGCCGCAGCCACTGAAAAAAACTGGAAAAGGCAAATGAACAAATAACAGTGGCTCAGATAAACTGAGAGGAGCACAAGCCCCCGGAGGGGACCTGGCTGACCTCCACAGAAGTGCAGGGAACAATGCAAAAAGCAAGCACAAAAATAAAAGCAGAAAATATCTTATCTGATAGCAGAAGATGCAGGCAAGACTCAGCAAGCTTCCAAGTGAACCAGGAACCACAGTTGAGACAAGAACAATTGATCACCGGCAACCATGATGGGAGGGAACCTCCCTTATATAAGACCAGTCTGTAACTCCTGATTGCCAATCCTCATTGAATGGTTCAGTACTGTTTGTAACCAACAGAGGGAGCTTCTGCTAAGAATTCATTTCTAACACATTCACAACAGTACCCCCCCTTGAGGAGGGGTCGCCGAACCCTCATTTGGGCAACCAGGTTGGTCAGGATGAACTCTGTGATACGCACGGATCAGTCTCCTAGCATGGATGTCCGAAGCAAACACCCAAGAATTGTCCTCCTGACCATAACCTCTCCACTTAACCAAATACTGGAGTTTCCGTCTAGAAAAACGAGAATCCAATATTTTTTCAACCACATACTCCAGATTGCCCTCAACCAAAACAGGGTCAGGAGGCACAGCCATAGGAACCACTGGCTCAACAAACCTCTTCAATAAGGACTTGTGGAACACGTTATGGATCTTAAATGTCCCCGGAAGAAGCAAACGAAAGGAAACAGGATTAAGAATCTCCAAGATCTTATAAGGTCCAATGAACCTAGGCTTAAACTTAGGAGATGCAACTCTCATAGGGATATTTCTTGAGGACAACCAGACCAAGTCCCCCACTTCAAACCGAGGACCATCAGTCCTATGCCGGTTGGCAAACTGCTGGGCCCTCTACTGAGAGAGGGACAACCTCTCCACTACCTGGTCCCAAATCTGCTGCATACGCTCCACAACAGAGTCAACACCTGGACAGACAGAAGCCCCCGTCTGTCCCGAAGAAAATCGAGGGTGAAACCCAAAATTGCAGAAAAATGGAGACATCAAAGTGGCAGAGCTAGCCCTATTATTAAGAGCAAACTCAGCCAAAGGCAAAAAAGAGACCCAGTCATCTTGATCAGCAGACACAAAGCATCTCAGATAAGTCTCCAATGTCTGGTTTGTTCTCTCAGTTTGTCCATTGGTCTGAGGATGAAAAGCCGAGGAGAAAGACAATTGAACACCAAGTTTAGAACAAAAAGTCCTCCAAAATCTGGAAACAAACTGGACTCCTCTGTCAGACACAATATTCTCAGGAATGCCGTGTAACCGAACCACGTGCTGAAGGAACAAAGGCACCAATTCGGAAGAGGAAGGCAACTTAGGTAATGGCACAAGATGTATCATTTTGGAAAACCTATCACAAATCACCCAGATAACGGTCATTCTCTGAGAAACAGGGAGGTCGGAAATGAAATCCATAGAGATATGGGTCCATGGTCTCTTGGGCACAGGCAATGGCATCAACAAAACACTAGAGCGAGAGCAAGGCTTGGAGCGAGAGCAAGTCCCGCAGGACTGCACAAATTCCCTGACGTCACGAGACAAAGTAGGCCACCAAAAGGACCGACTAACCAAGTCTCTGGTACCAAAAATTCCGGGATGACCGGCCAACGCGGAACAATGAATCTCAGACATCACACTCTTTTTCCACCGGTCTGGGAAAAACAATTTCCCAATAGGGCAGCGCTCGGGTTTATCCTCCTGACACCCTTCCAGAGCCAGTCTCAAATTGGGCGAGATGGCGGAAAGAACTACACCCTCTTTCAAAATAACAGCAGGATCAGATAACTCAGGAGAGTCCACAAGGAAACTCCTCGAGAGGGCATCCGCTTTAACATTCTTAGTGCCAGGAAGAAAGGAAACCACAAAATTAAAACGTGTGAAAAACAAGGCCCACCTGGCCTGTCTAGGATTAAGTCGCTTGGCTGATTCCAGATAAACCAGATTCTTATGGTCCGTGAGGACGACCACCTGATGTTTGGCTCCCTCCAGCCAATGTCTCCACTCTTCAAAAGCCCACTTCATGGCCAATAACTCCCGATTACCCACGTCATAATTACGTTCAGTTGGAGAAAATTTTCGAGAGAAAAAGGCACAAGGGTTACTTTTAGTGGTCTCTGGATCTCTTTGGGACAAAACGGCACCTGCCCCAATTTCAGAGGCATCAACCTCCACCTGAAATGGCAGAGAAACATCAGGCTGCCGTAGAACAGGAGCAGAAGTGAATCTCTGCTTAAGTTCCTGAAACGCAGAGACTGCCTCAGGAGGCCAATTCACCACACCAGAGCCCTTTTTGGTCAAATCAGTCAATGGTTTAACAATAACAGAGAAATTACCAATAAATTTACGATAAAAATTGGCAAAACCCAAGAATCTCTGAAGAGCCTTTAATGAAGTAAGTTGGACCCAATCACAGATGGCCTGAACCTTGATCGGGTCCATTTCAATAACAGACGGAGACAAAATGAATCCCAGAAATGAGATCCTCTGTACGCCAAAAAGACACTTTGATCCCTTCACATACAGAGCATTCTCTCTCAAAATCTGGAACACAGTCCGAACATGTTTCACATGAGAGTCCCAGTCATTGGAAAAAATCAAGATATCATCCAAATAAACAATCAGAAATTTATCCACAAAATCCCTGAAAATGTCATTCATGAAGGACTGGAAGACGGAAGGAGCATTAGTGAGCCCAAAGGGCATCACTAGGTACTCAAAATGCCCCTCTGGGGTATTAAATGCCATCTTCCATTCATCCCCGTGCTTAATGCGAATAAGGTTATACGCCCCCTGAGGTCAAGCTTGGTAAACCAAGTAGCACTTTTCACCCTGGAAAACAGGTCAGAAATCAAGGGTAACGGATATTGATATTTCACAGTGATATTGTTCAAGAGGCGATCGGCCTTAATGAACCATCCTTTTTGGCCACAAAGAAAAAACCGGCACCCAAGGGTGAAGAGGATGGTCTGATATGACCCTTCTCCAATGACTCCTTGATATAAGACCGCATAGCGTCATGTTCAGGTACAGACCAGTTAAAAAGGCGACCTTTAGGGAATTTACTACCAGGCACTAATTCAATAGCGCAGTCATAGCTCCTATGGGGGGGCAAGGATGCAGATTTACTTTCGCTAAACACATCAGAAAAATCAGTCAAAAAGTCAGGAACATCCTGAGCCTGGGGAGAGGCAGAAAAAACAGGTTGGCATTAACACATTGGCAGCCCCAACTGGTCACAGACACAGATTTCCAATCCAAAACAGGATTATGAGACTGTAACCAAGGGAAACCCAGTACAATAATGTCATGCAGATTATACAGCACCAAAAATTTGCAACTCTCCTGATGATCAGGTTCAACCCTCATTATCACCTGAGTAGAGAACTTGGGTTTATTCTCAGCCAAAGGGGTAGAATCAATCCCCAGTAGGGGAATAGACTTCCGTAGGGGTATCAAGGGAAACCCACAACGTTTAGCAAAATCAAAATCCATCAGGTTAATAGCTGCTCCCGAATCAACAAAAGCCTGAGCAGAAAATGTGGGCAGGGAGCAAAGCAGGGTAACAGTCAACAGAAATTTAGTCTGAACACTACCCAAGACAACTGAGCGTGCAAAACGTCTTCCCCGCTTAGGGCAGACTGAAATAGCATGAGAGGTGTCACCACAGTAGAAACATAACCCATTGCGTTTTCGAAACTCATGACGTTGTGCCCCAGAAGCCACTCTATCACACTGCATGGACTCAGAAGCTGGTTCACAAGGCAACACTATTCCAGTCATACCTCTACGCTCACGCAAACGTCTGTCAATTTGAATCGCTAATGACATAGAATCATTGAGACCAGAGGGAGCAGGGAAACCCACCATAACATCTTTTACATTCTCTGACAGACCCTTCCGAAAAAGGGCTGCCAAAGCATCATCATTCCATTTGGTCAGGACTGCCCACTTTCGGAATTTCTGACAGTACAACTCAGCGTCCTCAAGCCCCTGATTTAATGCCAACAAGGTTTTTTCAGCTTGATCAGTGACATTAGGTTCATCATACAATAACCCCAGAGCCAGAAAAAAAGCATCAACATTACCCAAACAGGGTCCCCAGGTGTAAGGGAAAAAGGCCAATCCTGAGGATCGCCGCGCAGGAGAGAGATGACAATTTGAACCTGCTGTGCTGCGTTCCCTGAGGACTTAGGTTTTAAGGCAAAAAACAACTTACAGTTATTTTTGAAATTCAGAAATTTAGCTCGATCCCCCAAAAATAAATCTGGCATGGGATCCTAGGTTCCACAACCGGCAACCTAGCAAGATAGGTAGCAATACTCCGAACTTCAGTGGCAAGCTGATCCACACGGCCAGACAACTGTGCAAACTCCATTGAGAGAAAAAAAATCCTCCTCAGCACCCAGAGAAAAAGAGGGAAAAAAAAAATGCAACAAACAGGAAAAAAAAAAAAATCTCTGACAACTCTGACAACTTTCTTCTTTCCACACTTTTTTTTCCCTTCTGTGAGTACCATATCAGTTTGGCCGGTGATACTGTTATGATTTGGTAGCTGAGGAGAGCAGGCAAAAACGGCAATACACCAGAGAGGTTGGAATCTACTGGATTGCAGTACCCTGACTAACCACCACAACTAAAGGCAGCCGTGGAGCGTTCCTACGTTGGTCCTAGACTCCTCGTCACAGCCTGAGAGGTTAACTACACCTAAAGATAGAAAGATGAAAGCTATCTGCCCCGGAGCAGATCCCCAAAGAACATAGGAAGTCCCCAAACATGTAATGGCGGTTAGACAAGAGGAAATACAGACACAGACAGAAAATAGTATGAGCAAACGTTGGGGCCCAAACTACATGGACAGAAAAGGATAGGAAGGACACTTACTGCAATCCAAAAAACCCTAATAATACCAACTCTACTAATTGCAAAAACACCTGAGATCACACGACCTCTACCACCTAAATTAGTTCTCTGGTGTCACAAAACTAAGCCGCAGCCACTGAAAAAAACTGGAAAAGGCAAATGAACAAATAACAGTAGCTCAGATAAACTGAGAGGAGCACAAGCCCCCGGAGGGGACCTGGCTGACCTCCACAGAAGTGCAGGGAACAATGCAAAAAGCAAGCACAAAAATAAAAGCAGAAAATATCTTATCTGATAGCAGAAGATGCAGGCAAGACTCAGCAAGCTTCCAAGTGAGCCAGGAACCACAGTTGAGACAAGAACAATTGATCACCGGCAACCATGATGGGAGGGAACCTCCCTTATATAAGACCAGTCTGTAACTCCTGATTGCCAATCCTCATTGAATGGTTCAGTACTGTTTTTAACCACCAGAGGGAGCTTCTGCTCAGAATTTATTTCTAACACATTCACAACACATTGCACTATTTGATGCTTTCAGCAGCAGAGAGATCATTTTTCTTTCCCATGTTACTTGAAAACTCTGGCCTGCTTAATAGTTTGGAACATTCAGTTTTCCTTTTATTGGGCTCACATGGCAAACTAATTATCACAGGTATCTGAGATTTATTTCAGTGATCCAAAGAACCCTGAGACACAATACCATCAATGGGTTTCATTTACAAAAAAAAAAAACGCTATGCCACTTAAAACGAATTTGCATATTAATTTGGAACGTGGTGTATGTCAAATGATTAATAGTGTATGGTGTGTTTTGCATTGCTAGCTCCAAACAGGTTTTTGTTTAGTCACACACCCATTGGAGTCTATCTATAGGATGATTATGCTTTGGTGTTCCTCTGTAGTGATGACAGCATGAGTATATCACACAGTCTTTAGACTGTTGGACTGTGTTGTAACCTGCATGTTTGATATTTATATAATTATGGCATATGAATATTGAGTATTTTACTCTGTATTTTGGATCTTTTTCTGCTTTGTGTTATTTACGTTAAGTGGTTTTTAAACTGTTTTTATCTGTGTGTGTTCCTTTTTTGTCTTGAAATAAAATTTTGTATTGATTTTCTCAATTATCTGGTGATCCCTGTATATTTGCATGTATCTTTTTCTTGTTTTTGCTTGTGAACACTTTGACATGCAGAAGGTGATCCCCATAGAAATATTTGTGGTGGTGCCTGCTTGCTAAATTATTGTTTGATGGCAGGCTGTATGGTCGCATCATGCAACCATGCAGACTGCCATCTAGATGTATTTTATTAAAGGAGTCTGTCATTCTTTCAAGTAAAGGACTTTTTTCTGTGTGTGTGTGTTTTTATGCTATGGGGTTAGTAATGTTGGTGTCTTATTGATGCCTCTCCATTACTAACCTCTGGACCTGATGTCAGCTGACAATACAAAGGTGATATCAACCCCCCGCATCTATTGCCCCACTTGCCATCACTACAGGGCAAGTGGGAAGAGCGAGGCTAAGTGTGAGAATTGGCACATCTTATAGATTTGCCTTTTCTGGGTACAGTAAGCTGCACTGTACTAATTGTGTATGTATCTGAAATTTATATATGTATCTATTCTATATGTATATACTACATGAAATTTATCTATTCTACCATGTTGGGTCTTTTTTGCTTTACTGTACGCGGCAGCTGAATTGACGGCTTTTATTCTATCTATCTATGTAATATACACTGCTCAAAAAAATAAAAGGAACAGAATATAACTCCAAGTAAATCAAACTTCTGTGAAATCAAATTGTCCACTTAGGAAGCAACACTGATTGACAATGAATTTCACATGCTGTTGTGCAAATGGAACAGACAACAGGTGGAAATTATTGGCAATTATCAAGACACTCAATAAAGGAATGGTTCTGCAGGTGGGGTCCACAGACCACATCTCTGTACCAATGCTTTCTGGCTGATGTTTTGGTCTCTTTTGAAAGTTGGTTGTGCTTTCACACTCATGGTAGCATGAGACGGACTCTACAACCCACACAAATTCCTCAGGTAGTGCAGCTCATCCAGGATGGCACATCAATGCGGTCTGTGGCAAGAAGGTTTGCTGTGTCTGTCAGCGTAGTGTCCAGAGGCTGGAGGCACTACCAGGAAACAGGCCAGTACACCAAGAGACATGGAGGGGGCCGTAGGAGGGCAACAGCCCAGCAGCAGGAACGATACCTCCGCCTTTGTTCAAGGACGAACAGGAGGAGCACTGCCAGAGCCCTGCAAAATGACCTCCAGCAGGCCACAAATGTGCATGTGTCTGCACAAACGGTTAGAAACAGACTCCATGAGGATGGTCTGAGTGCCCGACATCCACAGATGGGGATTGTGCTCACAGCCCAACACCGTGAAAGAATGCTTGGCATTTGCCACAGAACACCAGGATTGGCAAATTTGCCACTGGCGCCCTGTGCTCTTCACAGCTGAAAGCAGGTTCACACTGAGCACATGTGACAGATGTGACAGAGTCTGGAGACACCGTGGAGCGTCATCCACCAATGTCAGTGTTATGATTTGGTAGCCAAGGAGGACAGCAGCAAAAATAGCCTAGGCAGCCAGTCACCCAGAGAGGTTGGTAACTAATGGATTGCAGACCCCTAAAATAACCGCACCATTAGAAGCAGCCGTGGGACGTACCTATGATGACCTAGATGACACGACACAGCCAGAGAGTTAGGTAAGCCTAAAGATAGAAAGGGGAAAGCTATCTGCCCCGGAGTAGTGCCCCAAAGGAATAGGTAGCCCCCACACATACATTGGTGGGGAGACAAGATGAAATACAAACGCAGGCAGAAAATAGAGTAAGCAAACGCTGGGGCCCAAAACTATCTAGATAGGACAGGACAGAAAAGAATACTGTCTGCAATCCAGCAAAACCCTAGGAAAAATTCCAACACTTCTGATTCCAAAAAATACTGAGACCACACGATCTCTCCCCGCTAGATCAGAACTCTGGTGTGAACAGGTAGCTACACAGCAGCCACTGAAATAACAGGGACTGAACAGATAAACCGAGATAAATGAGAAACAGAGACCAGCACAGGCCCCAGCAGGGGGACCCGGCTGACCTCACTAAGAAGGCAGAAAACAAACGAAAACAAAACCACAGAAGCAAGCAGAAAATAACTTATCTGAAAGTTACAAGAGACAGCAGAAAGAAAGCTGACTTCCAAACTGGACCAGAAAGAGACAACTAATCACCAGCGAGGATCATGGGAAAGTTACTCCCTTAAATCTCCCCAGTCATCACTCCCAGATTGCCAATCGTCTGCAGCTGAATCCTCAGCTGAAGGGCCTCTGTCAGTCAAGGCAGCTTCATTAATATCAACAGCCACCAGAGGGAGCCCCAACTCAGAATCCAGAGCATTCACAACACGTCACGTTGCACCACTGACTGTCCAGGAGTTGGCGGATGCTTTAGTCCAGGTCTGGGAGGAGATCCTTCAGTAGACCATCCGCCACCTCATCAGGAGCATGCCCAGGTGTTGTACAGTAGGGAGGTCATACAAGCACGTGGAGGCCACACACACTACTGAGCATCATTTTGGCTTGTTTTAAGGACATTACATTCCACTTTAATTTTGTGTTTGACTCCAAATCCAGGCCTCCATTGGTTAATAAATTTGATTTCCATTGATGATTTTTGTGTAATTTTGTTATCAGCACATTCAACTTTGTACAGAACAAAGTACTCAATGAGAATATTTCATTCATTCAGATCTATGATGTGTTATTTGAGTGTTTCCTTTATTTTTTTGAGCAGTGTATATATATATATATATATATATACATATATATATATATATGTGTGTGTGTCTCACTGACATGGTTATATCTATCTATTCTATGTGTAAATATCTCTTTTATCTATTCTATTTTAACCTGTCACGCTGTGATTTTACTGTACGTGGCAGATGAATTGCCAGCTTTTCCAAGGAGATTGGTGCGTAAAAATCGGACAGCACTCTTATGGTCCAATTGCTGTGCGATTTTTTTTTTTCTGGCACCCATAGACTTGCATTGGCGAGTCTCAGTCAAGTGTCGGTGCCAGTTGTAACCTACTGCGATTTTACACACACGTCGAATATGCCTGAGAAATAAAACGCTGATGTTAGCTGCCCCATAGATTAACATGTTTTCTCTCATAGCACTCGGCCATATTTATGGTAGTGGGACTCCTGTCTAAGAGAGAAGGAGACATTTTTTGAGAGTGAATCATCCTGGAGAAGCTGAGGGAGCAGATAGGGGAGCGGCCATAACTCCTATATACCATATGAGAAACCAGTGTCTCAGCTTAAGACAGGCGTGTGGACAAGGATTGTGCAGACAAGCAGAAGGTGAAGCTGATGAATTACTGCACCTGATTAGAGATAATATAAGTGAACCTTTCAAGGTTCGGTTTGATTCAACGAATGATTAGACGCTCATTGAACATGTTTGACGAACGGTTCGACACATGCCCGAACGCCAGAAAACCATTAGATTCAATGGGAAGCCAAACCAAATATATACATAACACCTTAAGGGGTAACAAAAAGCTTCCCAAACAGCTAAAATTAGGGGCAGACACCATGAAAACTGGCATCAATTGATCCACAGTAGAAATTTGCAAATGGCACAGCAGCAGTCAGCCATGAGCCATGCATGAGTTATCAGTGTCTGGCCCAGAATTTACAGCTTGGAATTGAAGTTTTAATGAGGACCTGATGGTTAAGGGAGTGGTGTAAGCCTTCTTAGCTGAGAGACCTGATACCTCATGCAACACCTCCTAATTTTTTTTTTAATTCCAGCCACTCTCAGATGGCACAAACATCAGTTTCATACAGTCCTATTGGTAGAAAAATGTAAGGAAAGTAACACAGGTGTTTGACTGATCAATTGACCCACAGTAGAACCTTTTATAATATCACAGAAGCAGTCAGCCATTTTCCATGCATGAGGTATCAGGGTCTGTGCAAGCATTTACAGCTTTGAACTGAAGTTTCAATTAAGACATGGTGGCTAAGGGCGCAGTGTAAGCCTTCTTTGCTGAGAGCCCAGATACCTCTCAACAGCTCAATTTTTTTTTAGTTTCCCAGCCACACTCAGGTGGCACAAACATCAGTTTCATAGACTACTATTGGTAGAAAAATGTAAGGATAGTAACACAGGTAGTTGACTGATCAATTGACCCACAGTAGAACATTTTATAATGGCACAGCAGCAATCAGCAATAGGCCATGAATATGGTATCAGGGTCTGGGCCAGCATTTAGAGCTGTTAATCTAAGTTTAAATTAAGATGAGGTGGGTGCGGGTTCAGTGTAGGCCAGCTGTACTGGGAGCCCTGATACCTCATGCAACTGCTAAAAAAATTTTCCCAGCCAGATTCAGGTGGCACAAATATCAGCTTGATAGATGTTAGAAAAAATGTAAGAATAGTAACACTGATAGTTAACTAAAAGTAAGTGCACACCTGCAGGTCAGGGTGCAATACTGCAATAGGCACCACATATGAAGGAAACTCAACTTGGAGTACAAATATTTACCAAAATTAGGGATAGACAACAGGAAATGTGGCATCAATTTACCTACAGTAGAAATTTGATAGTGGCACAGCAGAAGTCAGCCATGCGCTATGAATGAGATATCAGGGTCTGGGCCAGCATTTAGAGCTTTGAATTGAAGTTTCAATTAAGATGTTATGGCTAAGGGAGCTGTGTAAGCCTCTTTATATGGGAGCCCTGATACCATGGTAACACCTTTTTTTCCAGCCACACTCAGATGGCACAAACATCAGCTTCATACAGTACTATTGGTACAAAAATGTAAGGAAAGTAACACAGGTAGTTGACTGAAAGTGAGTGCAGGCTTGCCTGTCTTGGAGCCCTACTTACATGGGCAACCCACCAGATGGAGACCCAACTTGGAGTGTCCAGATTTAAAAAAATAATTGTCACACAGCACTAAAGTGGCATTAATTTCCACAGTGTAGAAACAATATAATATGCCTCTGACACACCTTCCACCACAGGTAACCCATAAAGATGGAGAGCCTACCTGTAGTCTCCACATTTAAAAAATTATTATCACATACCACAAAAGTGGCATCAACTTACACAGAGTAGAAACAATATTGTAGGACTCAGACAGACCTTCCACTACAAAAGACAAAAAAACCTGACTGACAGATCCAGACAAATGTGAACTAGGTGCAAACCAAGGGAGCTACCCCCATGTAAAACATACGAGAAAAGGTTGCACTCAAACATACTAAAGCATGACAACATAGAATACATGAAATTTTGAATAGCAATATGGCTTTGGAGTACAAGGAAAAATTTGAGACGCTTAGTATAAACATTTGGCCAAATATTAAAAGCCCACCAACCATCGTCAAGGTGGTCTCAAGTCTGGTGAGTCCCTGACCTAATGTGAACATACCTCTATTAGGCTGATATCTGAATTTCTGGGTGAATGTGGCACCTCTGTCAGTAATGCCTGCATTTATGGGTAAGTAGGGACCTGCTATAATTAAAATCACCACCTGGTGGGGGCAGAGTGCTCGGTAAGTAAGCTAACATTCAAAAGACAAAAAAACCTGACTGGCACATCCAGATTAATGTGAACTAGGTGCAAACCAAGGGGAGCTACCCCCATGTAAAACATACAAGAAAAGGTTGCACTCAAACATACTAAAGCATGACAACATAGAATATATGAAATTTTGAAAAGCAATATGGCTTTGGAGTATAAGGAAAAATTTGAGACGCTTAGTATAAACATTTGGCCAAATATTAAAAGTCCACCAACCATCGTCAAGGTGGTCTCAAGTCTGGTGAGTCCCTGACCTACTGTGAACATACCTCTATTAGGATGATATCTGAATTTCTGGGTGAATGTGGCACCTGTCAGTAATGCCTGCATTTATGGGTAAGTAGGGACCTGCTATAATTAAAATCACCACCTGGTGGGGGCGGAGTGCTCGGTCAGTAAGCTAACATTCAAAAGACAAAAAAACGATCCGAGGTCGGGTCCAGGAAATGGCGCGGTACAACAAGAAGTATTCAGAGACGTAATCCAATACACAAGCCGGGTCAGAAAAACCAAAAAGAGAAAGCAATTTACAGGGAGTAGGCACAAGAGAAGTCAGGTCACAAGCAAAAGGTCTAAGTCCAGAGAGGGAATCAAGTCAGGCTGGGTCAGGCACAAAGCACAGAGCGATCAGTCTTACACACTTAAGCTACAATAGCACGTGTTACCAGCACAGCGCTGATTGGCTGACCGCACTGTGACATGTAAGGGCTTGTTCACAACTTGCGTTTTTGCTGTGTTTTTTCCTGTGCATTTTCAGTGCAAAGAAAATGCAGCGTTTTACTCTACCAGCAGAGTGAATGAGATTTCTGAGACCTCTTGCACATTTTGCTGATTTTTTTTCTTGCAAATTTGAAGCAGTTTCAAATCTGCAGCATATCAATTTTTTCAGTGTTTTTGCAGCTTTTTTCTCTCATTCAAACACCACATTATAAGTATGCAAAAACTTTTGAAAAAGTGTGCATTTTATGAGGTGTTTTTCCTGCCAAAAGACACATTTTTGGTGCAGAAATATCCCCAGTAAATACTTATCGCTCACCTACCCTGAGACAGAGATCACTGTGACCCAAGCATTGAGTGAAGTGTAGGCATCTCATCAGTGTGGTCAGGGAAGTAGGATTGCTGCAATCATTTTGGGGAAATTTTGACCAAATTTCACAGGCAGAGAAGACAGACACTAAGCAACACACTTCTGATCTGAGGTATAGGCCTTGGATCAAAGTGCTTAGCGATGTCACTGGTATGCCCATTGAAGAACATGCAGTTAAGTGCTTGCTCACACCAACGTATACATCAGACGAGTGCTATCTGATTTTATATCTGATAGCACTCGGACCAATGTTATTCAATGGGGAGGTGGTGATGCACAATTTTTTTCACTGACATAATCTGCACTTTCACTCTGAAATCGGGAGACACTTAGCCATTCAAGTGTATGAAGTGTATGAGTGCATGGAAATCATTGGACTGCACTATGATGACATCCAAGACAATGGAGAAGATGGAGAAATTTTGTTCTCCATCATGTCTTTACTTCTGCTACGGTTCTCTCATCCCATAGAATCGGACTAAGCTGACACTCGGGTCAAACTTTGATAAGAGTTTATTCATGGTGTCATTTGCATAACTGGCCTGTTTCTCTTGGATTAAAAAATCTTCGGGCCTAAGGCCATCTGATCATAGCTAGCCTAAGGCTGGGGTCACACTTGCGAGTGTGGTGTGAGAAACTCACGCGAGTCTCTCGCATCAATACCCGGCACTGCCGCCGGCACTCGGGACTGGAGTGTACGGCAGCATGTATTTCTATGAAGCTGCACACTCCACTCTGAGTGCCGGCGGCAGTGCCGGGTATTGATGCGAGTGACTTACGCTAGTTTGTCGCATCAAAATCACAAGTGTGACCCCGGCCTAAGAAGAACATTTTATTACATGTGAGTTGCTGTAGTGGTGTTTGATTGGATGTTGATCCCTGGGCCATGACTACATGACAACCGTGGCCCATGACTACATGGCAAACACATATTATGGTGCTGAAGGACAGTTTATGAATTCTGAATGTTCTAGAACTACTTATAGTAAATAAAACTAAACCAGCAAGGTTTTTAGAGGAGTTTAAGGAAGTGTTATTGTTGTGGGCGCTGTCACTGTAGGCACTTCTCTTTCATTACTTGGTATTACTTGTGAGCTGCACTTACATATTTATGTGTATATTACAGACTAACATACCGGCATTTAAATTATGATTCTCTCTGAAATGATGCAGCGGTTCAGAGTCAAACATTCCTGGGTGAGATCATACAGCCAGTTTTTGATACATACTGCCCGTGGATCGGGCAACTGGTATCAGCTGTGAGGTTCCCTCCAAGAATAAATACTGTTGCAGTCGGTACAATTATGATTGGTGTAGAATTTTTTTTCATTAAGAAAACAAACCATTATAAAGCTTACTAAAAGATCTAAAATAGAAAACTTTCCAAATGAGGATGTTGATGTTATCAATTCTCCATAGTGTAGCAAAGGAAGTGAGTTATCTTAAAGAGAGTGGTCACTACCAGCTGCGGTTTTGACTTCCCATCTTTTTACAGCATAATCATGATTAAAAAACATTTGAGCATGTAATGGAAAACATTCAGATTGCATCTATTGCTTAATGTTTTTTTATTACAATATATCAGGAGTCTGGAGAAGGAAACGGTATATGACTAATCTTTAACCCTGTCACAAGTTCTCAACCTGTATATGTACATCAAAACTCATGTCCCAAAGGGCTCATCTCAGAGGAGTCTCTACTGGCATCCAGCTAGGTAATGTTCTCTTACAGTTATCCCTCTGTCTATCATACAGCTTGCATTCCAGCTGACCAGCCATCTGTGACTGCAGTAGTGATGGGTCGTTCCCCGAGAATGGAAGTTGGCACCCCAGTGAGAGCCACTAAATTCTCTCAATTGCTGTCACAACTCGGTTGTCAGGTGTCCAAGGACCAGGGGCTCCTTCCCTGTCCCTAACACTAGGGGAGCCCTAGCTCGCCCTGTTCCCCAGATTACTTCTGATGGTGAAGAATCCGGGTCACGTGCTTTGCCTTAGCTCCTGAATCTGCCTTCAGTCTGTATCCTTCCTCACCCAGGGAAGAGGGGAATAGTAGTGTACCGTAATTCACCAACCAGAATAACAAGTTAATATGAACAGGGGTAGCAAAAAATACCAAACATACAAATATACTCCCACATACAACAGGGAAATGCACCAGGGAGTGGAGGATGAGGTTAAACCAAAGTAGGAGAAAAAAGGGAATTATTACACATTCAAAACCTAAAGAGAAAGAAGGGGTGGATCCAGCACTTCTAATAAAATCCCAAATTTTTATTTCCATCGATTAAAACATAATTCTAGGGAAAAATTCACATTCTACAATGGATAAATACAACGTCCATGGAGAAAGTCCCAAGAGAAATGCAATGTCCTGGTTGACGCGTTTCGAAGTAATACTTCTTATTCACAATCTTTATGAATTTTTAATCAATGGAAATAAAAATTGGGGATTTTATTAGAAGTGCTGGATCCACCCCCTTCTTGGACCCAGTTTATATAGGAGTTGGGAATGGCTAGTAGTGAACAGCTGGGAGCCTTAACACAGGAAAGCTTCCAGGAGCTCTGAACTGAGCAGATTAACCCCTGCACTGCTAAAAGTAAATTTTAGCGTTTAATATAAACGTGAAGTGCTTCTAATCAGTGCAGGAGTAGGAGAAATCAGACACTGCAGTCTGCTGGCTCCTGTCTGTCAAGGTAAACCCGTGACAATTGCTCTCACTGGGTGTAAAATTCTGGGGTTCATTGGATGTAACCCCGCCTACATGAGCCAAAGCAGCCTACTCACAATTTTATTGGCTATCTGCAAGTAGGCGGGGTCTTGGCCACAGGTGGACATGGTCTCGATTAACACATATTTAATAGGGATCCATATAAGATCCAAAAGAGACAGCTCTTTTTAGTGAGCGGAGCCAAGTGAGACGGATAACCAAAAATAGCCGGACTGCCCATCACTAGAAAGCAGATTGAACACTTCCCATGTTCATGTACTAGTTTGTTCCACCTTGTTTTTTTATTACCGATTTCTGCAATAGTCATTTACCTCATTGGTATGTGTACACTTGGTCTTATTATAGTTTATTTATTACAGGTTACCCTAAAAGGTGGATCACATGTTTGACTTGATTTACCCTCTTGCATGTTAGCTTTGTATGTAGTTCTCACCTTTATATTTAATTACATGTTAGGATTATCTATGCTTATGACTTTTTATATCATTGGCTCAATTTCTGATTTGCGCCTCCTTTTATCTTGTTGTTGTCCAATAAGTACCATTTTGCTTGTTTAATAAAGTTTTCAACTTTTTCATTATAAGACTTTTTGACTTTTTGTCATTTTTTTGTGCTCCCCTTTAGATTTAAGTATGTGGCTTGTAATTGAGCCATTCATGGGGGTGCATTCAGGCTTACTGCTTAGGGCAGATTGGACTGTAAATGCAGGCTGGTGTATAGGGAGGAAGTATTGTGATCTCAATCGTTCTGTCCTCGGTGTTTAAAATGTACAATACCTTTAATATGTAAAACTATGGAAGATTGCAGTGCATGAAGAAATGTTTAAGTTGCAGGCACTTGTGACTTTCACTGTTATTTCTTATGGAAATTTAGACAATGAAGTGGATGTGTGCTATAAATGTCATGTCATTACTAGCTGATTCTTGTTTCTTTGGCATGTTGGGATTTTCTAGTCTTTCTTTCTGGTTAAACCTCAGTTTGCTACTCCCAACCCAGTAATAGCCATGGGCAAAATGTATAATTAATTTGTATTTTTAGAAACCTAAAATTTGCATCTACATTGGTTAGTTTCCACTTTTAGGTCATCACACATGACCCTTTCTGAACCACATCAAATCCGTACCTGTCATTGACTGTAATCTGCCAAGCAACCAGTATGCATTGCTCAGACAGGAGCTTTCTTAATTTTTCCTCTCTTTTCTACTATGTAAATTTTGAATTCCCCCTAAATACTAATTAGAATGTTGAAGCAATGTCCTATGGTTCTTGCAGCGCTGTTTTTTTTTTAAATGAAGCTTCCAGAAATCTCGTGACTATTACACATTTCCTGTATGAGTCTTTTTGAAGGCAACTACATATAATTCCCCATATTGTTACAAAAGGAGCTCTCTTTTGCAATTAATGTACTAAATGAACCTTTGGCATAGAGAAGTGCTTTATGGGTTAGTTATTGCCAAAATGGTGGTGACATGTTCAAGCTTTGAGGTTTTTTTTTCGTGTACATGCTTAATGGGAATCTATTAGCAGCATTTCACCTCCCCAGCCAATTTTTATGTGATTTTAGCTCTTTCAAATACAAGTCCAGCAATGCCTTTATCTAGATATAGGAAAGATGTGTATCTTCGTACCGTGTTAGCCAGTAGATAGAAAAATATTTAGACTTGAGAGTCCTCAGTGGTTGATACCTTTTAATGGCTAACTGAAAAGATGGTAACAAATTGCAAGCTTTCGAGACTACTCCGGTCTCTTCATCAGGCAAAGACTAAAACAAAAACTGAAGAATCACAATATATATATATACACAAGAGGACACAGGAATAGTGCAATAGGTAAGACAAGTGACGTGAAGCAGAACTGTCATTATGGCAGAGGAATGAACATAAATATTGGAACAGATCATAGATAAGGAGAGAGTTTTATTACCCTCTGATTGTGGTCTGGTGTTGTGTTTTGATGCCCCTAGAAGGTCAGAGACGCAGATTCCTTAATTGATATAGAATGACATGAATCCATGTGACACGTTCATTCCAGCACTAAGAGTGTCAAAGGTCATCATAAGTTTGTATTCCCAAACCTTTCTGTCTTTCTCAGATTTGAAGTTAGATTTTAATACCAGTAATTCCATATCCATTATGCTATGACCGGGCATACAAAAGTGTTTTGCCACAGGTAAATCCATTCTTTTTTCTCTTATCGTGTGGCGATGAGAATTCATCCTTGTTCTCAGTTTTTGCCCGGTCTCCCCCACATACAGACCCCCAGTTGGACATTTAGTACATATAATTAGGTACACCACATTAGATGTGATGCAGCTGAAAGTACCTGGGATCTTGTAGTCCTGATGGGAGTTGGGTATCTTTATCTTGTCCGTGGTCATTATAGATGCACATGTTTTACACTTCTTCTGTTTGCAAGGAAATGTTCCTGCAGCTGTTGGGGAGGACAGGGAGCTTCTGACAATGATGCTTCTTAGATTTGGGGGCTGCCTAAAACATAGTAGTGGGGGGTCTGGAAATATGGATTGTAATCGGGCATCTTTTTGTAGTAAAGGTTGTAGTTTCCGTGCAGCTCCCCTTAGCATCTCCAGATTTGGATTGTAGGTGACCACTAGAGGCACCCGGTTATTTTCTTCTTTAGTTTTGTAATGTAGCAGGTGATTCCTTGATATTCTGGTGGCTCTTGTAATTTGGTTTTCAATTGTTCTTGGATGGTAGCCCTGGTTCAAAAAAGTCTTTCTGAGGCGACCAAGGTGTTCATCTCTATCCATGGGGTTGGAACATATACGGTTGTATCTGATGGCTTGGCTGTAGACTATAGAGTTTTTTATGTGTTTTGGATGGAAACTGTCCCATTTAAGGTATGTTGGACGGTCGATTGGCTTCTGATACAGGGATGTCTCTATTTCATTGTTCTTTAGCTTAATGGTGGTGTCTAAAAAGTTAATTTCAGTGCTGGAGTAGTTGAGTGTTAAGTTGATGGTTGGATGAAATTGGTTGAACTGTTCATGGAACGTCTTTAGCTGTTGTTCAGACTCCGTCCAGATGATTAAAATGTCATCAATGTAGCGGTAGTAGGCCCGAGGCCTGATGGGACATGAGGACAAAAAGTCGCTTTCAAGCTTGGCCATGAAAAGATTTGCATACTGTGGAGCCATTTTACTTCCCATAGCTGTGCCAGTCTCCTGAAGATAGATCTTGTGTCAAATTCAAAGTAATTGTGGTACTGTACTGGTATTAAAATCTAACTTCAAATCTGAGAAAGACAGAAAGGTTTGGGAATACAAACTTATGATGACCTTTGACACTCTTAGTGCTGGAATGAACGTGTCACATGGATTCATGTCATTCTATATCAATTAAGGAATCTGCGTCTCTGACCTTCTAGGGGCATCAAAACACAACACCAGACCCAATCAGAGGGTAATAAAACTCTCTCCTTATCTATGATCTGTTCCAATATTTATGTTCATTCCTCTGCCATAATGACAGTTCTGCTTCACGTCACTTGTCTTACCTATTGCACTATTCCTGTGTCCTCTTGTGTAAATATATATATGTGATTCTTCAGTTTTTGTTTTAGTCTTTGCCTGATGAAGAGACCGGAGTAGTCTCGAAAGCTTGCAATTTGTTACCATCTTTTCAGTTAGCCATTAAAAGGTATCAACCACTGAGGACTCTCAAGTCTAAATATTTTTTTATCTAGATAGTCTGTTTCTCAATAATTGAGAAATCAGAGTTTTAAGTGATATGCAAATGGAGCTGTAGATCTGAAGCCTCTGTCACTCTAACTCTATTCTCTGCCCAGCGCCGCCTCCTCCTGCTTGACTGACAGTCTCTATGACTCTAAGGAGCCCTCAGTCGAGCAGGAGAGGGCAACGCTGAGTAGGGAATAGACCTGAGTTTCAGATCTACAGTCTCATTTGCATATCAATTAAAAAGCTAATTGCTCAGTAATGGAGGAACAGACTGTCTAGGTAAAGGTACACTTGTGCTCAAAAGTTTACATATTTAAAAAGAGAAAACACAGTAGTTTGACAATAAATGTCTTCACCCAACCACAAACCATGAGTGAAGAAAGTTTTGATGTTATCATTCATATTCTCTGAAAAAATGCAAAGAAAGCAAAAATTCTGCGGGGGTATGTAAACTTTTGAGCACAACTGTATTGCAGGACTTGGATTTGAAAGAGCTACTTATGCAAATAAATAGTTTTGATGTGAAATCCCGCTGACAGATGTATTTGGCTCTGACAATCTTCTGGATCCACTGTTCCCAAGCAGATCCCATTCTATTTTACTGCAGGATAAACTGCATCTACATGACATGCTCACCTAATGATAGCCAGATAAAGATGTGATGGAATAATGGGAAAAAAAATATAATTATATATAAACCCAAAATGACATTATAACCTAACCACATAGCCTTGTAGGTGATCTAGCCCCTATAAAAATTGCACCCTTAATGTTGATATTGTTGCCTCCATTCTGCAGAAACTGAAGATCAATTAGTGTGCTCGGTGCACCCTTTGTGTGGCCAAGGTACACTGTTACGCCCACTGGTTTTGCATGTCCCCGCCTCCCTCACTGGTGATTGACAGTGCTGACTTAGCTTTATCTGCAGACAGTGCTTACTCCAGTTAAGTAAATATTGTCAATTACAAAGAGGGAGGCGTGGGAACACAAAACCAGTGGGGGTAACGGTGCACTGAGCTTCTTCACCACACCTAGGGTGCACAGAGCACACTAATTAGTATAGTTGATTAATCTTCAGTTTCTTCATAATGGAAGCAATGATCTGAACACTAAAGGTACAATTTTTATAGAGTCATAAATCTTACAAGACTAGGTGTTTAGTTTATACTGTCAATTTAGGTCAAAAGACTCCCTTTTAACTACAAAAAGTTTTGTGGTGCAAAATGAGTACAAGAGCATACTGAGAGAGATCTGGACGCCTTAGTGATAAAGCTAACATGCCACTTAGCAACCATTTTAATCATGAGGCCGGGTCACACTGGCGAGTTTGATGCGAGTAAGTCGCATGACTTTCTCGCATCAACACCCGGCACGGCCGCTCGCTCTCGGACCCGAGTGTGCGGTTGCATAGAAATACATGCAGCTGCACACTCGGGTCCGAGAGCGGGCGGCCGTGCGTTGATGCGAGAAAGTCGTGCGACTTACACGCATCAAACTCGCCAGTGTGATGCCGGCCTTATAGTGCTAATACTTGGTCATGAGTCTGAGTCGCCCGCTTAAGGGCCTGTGGGGTACTCGGCACAGAGCCCGTTCACTTCAATGGGGGATGTCACGGGTAGTACAGCTCGGTCCGTGGCCCTGGGCGCTCACTTAAAAAGGAAAATATTTACAGGGGATTAAAGTATTTACAGTTTGATCGTGACGCCACCTGTGGTACCTGGTCAGGGTGACCAGCGCTGCAGGGTAGATCCACTGAGGGTTGTTACTGGGCAGCAAGGTGTTAAGTCTCCCACAGGCAAGACTGGGTCCCTCAAGGTAAATGGCGGTGCTGGGGTGCAGGATGGAGAAGGGGGCTTTCAGCCGCAGGAGCAATAATGCAGACACACACACAAAAGTCTCTTTCTGTACGTTTACTGGTGTAGTTGTAGGCACGTCCCAGGATGCTGGCAGGGTGGAGGATGCACGTCTAGTATTCCCACTGAGTAGGTGTAGGGCCTCCTTACTCCTGTAGTGTGAGTTTCTGACCTGTATGAAACAAAGTCTAACTCTGTCTTCACTTATACGCCCGGCTGACTTTGTGGTGGCGCCTTCTCTTGGATAGAACAGTGTCTCTGTATGCAGGGCCCTGCTAGACTCTGTCTTCCTGACCCCGTTACGTATCAGCACTTGTGGGCCCCTGCGACTTGAAGTCCCGCAGGGTCTCTGGTATCTCCTACTAGTCGTGTAGATGCTAGCAAGCTCGGACCCGTGTCCGGTATTCAGAGTAGAGGTAAGCTATCAATGCTGTTTCAACCTCTGTTACTATCTTCTCCTTTTCCACTCGCCTTTCGTCCTACTCCGACCCTTAACATAAGCACACTAGCAGTAGATAGCTGATTCTTCTCTCTCTTCACCGCACTCAAAGCGTCGGCACGCTTGCTCACTGAAACTGCCCTCAGTTGACTCAGTTCTGACCAGGCTGAAGTGGCTATCTTCCTCCACTCTTACTAGCCTCCACACATTGAACTAAGCTCAAAGCTGCAGTCTTCAGGTTCTCTCACAACTCTCTTGTCTAGGCGTAGACTGACACACTCTCTCAACTCTGAGGTGACTAGACTAGACTCGTTCTCAGCTAGACTGCCTGAGGTGACTAAACTGAAACTCAGTGTCTTCACCATCCTTTATACTCTGAAAGGGCTCCCTCTGGTGGCTCTAGGGAATAGTGAAGGTTTGTTGTGTGCATATCAGGTCTCCGTGGGTGTTACCTTTGGTGCATCCCCCTGGGGCATGAGACTCCAGGCACAGCTGGGCTACACATCCCCCCTAGTTAACATCAGCACTCCCGGGCTGAAAGAAATAATTTTTAAATTAACAACATCATAACATTAAATATCAAACCGAACTCTTCCCTTACGGGAGGCAAGAATTTTTAAAGGTAACATATATACATGTATTTACACGATATTTATATACATTTATACATTTTGACTCATGTTAACTGTTTACATTGCTAGGCCTACTCTTGGTACCTAACAGGTAACTTTCCTTTTGTCGTGCGTACTGACCTACGTGGTGTTGCGTCAGGTATGGTAGCATTTGACCTATCTGTCCTACGTGCCAGTAAACTGTAATACTGCCTTAACCTCTCTAGGGATCTGGCAAGCATACTTGCGGCTGGGCGATGCGGTTCTGTTTCGCCAGGGGATTCTTCTTCCTGAGACCCAACATCTGGAGGTTCCACGTTTTGAGACTCCACTTCTCGAGACTCTATTTCTTGAGACGCTTCAGGAGCAGGTTCCTCTCGAACTATTCCTTCTGCGACAACTGGCTCAACTTGACGTTGGAGTGCTTCTTGCGGTTGGTAAAATTGAAGTACTGGAATGATCACAGCGTCTCCGATACAAGGCCAATCTGCAGGAAAATCTCCTAAGTCCGTGTGTATGACTTCACCAGGTTTCTCTTTGTCTATAACAAGTTTTTCTTTGTGAAGTTTTAACATATCTGGACATAGTTTTAGGTGGTCTCTTGATACAGTTGTGGCTGTCTTTCCTCCATCTTTACTAATGGCACATGTTTTCCTGTTGTCAAACTTTGAATTTTGCACGACATATGGCTCTTTTTCCCATTGATCATCTAATTTGTGCATTCTTCTTTTTCTTTTTAGCACAATTTCTCCAGGTACAAAAGGTTCAGCTGGCGCACTTTTGTTGTAGTTTTCCTCTTGTTTTTCCCTTACTTTACTGAGACTATCTTCCACGCAGGCTTGTACTCTCCTGTACTGTTCCTGTCGGTTCGTGTCCCAATCTTCAGTAGTAACATCAGCTTCTGGTTCTACAACACCAAGTTCCAAATCCATGGGCAGCTTTCCTGGTCTTGCTTGCATGAGGTAGGATGGAGTGCAATTGGTGGAACTCACAGGTATGTGATTGTACAAATCTACCAGGTCAGGTAGTAGGTCTGGCCACCGATTCCTCTCCTCAAGTGGTACCGTCTTCAGCAGATCAATGACGATGTGATTCATCTTTTCACAGAGACCATTTGTTTGGGGGTGGTACGGTGTGGTTCTTATCTTCTTGCATCCGTACAAATGACAGAACTCTTTAAACAACTCAGCTTCAAAGGCAGGGCCCTGATCAGTTAACACTTGCTCTGGATATCCATGGGGTCTGCAGAAATACGCTTGAAACGTCTTTGCTGCTGTTTCTGCTGTCAGATCTTTGACAGGGGCGACCACCAGGAACCTGGAGTATTGATCCACCATTGTCAGGGCATATGAGTATCCCGACCGGCTGGGTGACAACTTGACATGGTCCAAGGCCACGATCTCCAAGGGACGAGTCGTCTTGATGGGTTGCAGGGGTGCTTTCTGGCTGCTGTAGTCTTTTCTTCGGAGGCTACAGGACACACAGTTTTTACACCATTTTTCGATGGAACTGCGCATTCCCACCCAGTAGAAACGACACTTCAGCAGGGTTTCCAGCTTCTTCCAGCCAAAGTGCCCCGCTCGATCGTGGTAGGCTTCCAACACCATCTGGATGTCCATTCTGGGGACTACTTTCTGCCATACCATCTCATGGGTTCTTGGGTTGACGTACCTTCGGCACAGCTTCTCACGTAGATAAACAGCCGGCTTCTCTCATTCCACAGCTGCTTTGCTTGCTGAGACGCATCCTTCTCTAAGGAGGAACCTTCCTGAGTTATCAGCTCCTTGATACGGCTGACAACCGGGTCACTGTTCTGGGTCTCCTTCCAGCTGTGGTGAGGGAAAGGGTTTAACGTCTTACCACGCTGCCTCCTGCAGGCTCGTTGCTCGTGGATCATCCCATTTCTGTGGAATGCAGGTAGCTCAATCTCTTCTAGGTCATCCAATTCCTCTTCCGTGTCGGACTCATGCGGCATTCTGGACAAGGCATCAGCGTTGGCATTCTTACGGCCCGCCCTGTACTTGATTGTGAATTGATAGTTCGACAGCCGAGCCATCCAACGTTGCTCCATGGCTCCCAGCTTAGCTGTTTCGAGATGTGTCAAGGGTTTATTGTCAGTGTAAGCAGTGAACTTGCTGGAGGCTAGGTAATGCTTGAATCTTTCTGTAATGGCCCAGACCTGTGCCAGGAACTCCAACTTGAAGCTGCTATAGTTCTCTGGGTTTCTCTTGGTCGGGCGGAGCTTCCTGCTTGCATATGCGATGACTTTCTCCAGGCCATTTTGCTTCTGACTGAGGACAGCTCCCAATCCTTCGTTGCTGGCATCAGTGTACAGCAGGAACGGCTGACTGTAGTCAGGGTAGGCTAAGATCTCATCGCCTGTCAGGATCTCCTTCATCTCCTTAACTGCCTCAGCTTGTTCTTTACCCCAGTGGAATGGAGAATTTCTGCTCTTGAGGGATTGTCCTACCAGGTGGTCCTGCAGAGGCGCTGCTTTCTTGGTGTAGTCCTTTACAAACCTCCGGTAGTAACCTGTCAGTCCCAGGAACTGGCGCACCTCCTTGAGATTCCTCGGTTCCGGCCATTTCTGGATGTCGGTGACCTTCTCGGGGTCTGGCGCTACTCCTTCTAAGCTGACAATATGCCCCAAGTACTGTACCTTTTGTTTGAGAAGATGGCACTTTGAAGCTTCAGTTTCATCCCATACTTGGACAGTGACTCGAACACCTCCGCCAGGTGCTTCAGATGATCTTCATACGTCTTGGAGTACACAATTACGTCGTCCAGGTACAGCAACACGGTTTCAAAGTTGAGATGTCCCAGGCAACTCTCCATCACTCTCTGGAACGTGCCAGGGGCACTGCTGAGTCCAAACGGCATTCTGTCGAACTCACAGTGTTCCATCGGGGTGGTGAAAGCCGTCTTCTCCCGATCCTCCTCAACCACAGCTACTTGCCAGTACCCACTAGTGAGGTCAAGGTTAGAAAAGTAGTTAGCAGTTTTTAAGGCAGCTAAGGATTCTTCAATGCGTGGTAAAGGGTATGCATCTTTATGTGTAATGCGATTCACTTGTCTGTAATCTACACACATTCTCATGCTTCCATCCTTTTCCCTGACTAGGACTAGAGGTGCTGCCCAGGGACTACAACTATCCCTTATCACCCCTGCTTCCTTCATGTCACGCAACATCTCCTTGGCTTTCTGGTAGTGTGCTGGAGGTATAGGCCTGTACTGCTCTTTAATGGGGGGATGGTTGCCTGTAGGGATATGGTGTTGCACTCCCTTAATTGTCCCAAAGTCAAGTGGGTGTTTGCTAAATACCTGTGTGTACTCCTGTACCGCTCGAAGTAGTCCCTGTTTCTGGTGGGCTGGAGTGGTGTCCGTCCCGACATGGAGCTGCTGACACCAATCCTCCACCTGGGTTGCTGGGTCGTTATCCTCCGCTGGTTGGGGGGAGGCTAAGGACTCCGTCGTGAGAATGGAGTTATTATCTACGGTATGTAATTTAGCAACAGTGGCATATCGTGGTAAGTTCACTTCATCTTCTCCCCAGTTGAGAAGACGTACTGGCACCCTCCCATTTCGTACCTCCACTACCCCTCTAGCAGTCAAGAGTGTAGGTCTATGTTCTGAACAATGGGGCTCTACTACTGCTTGGTAGTTCTGTCCTCTCAGACCTATTGCTGCGCTACACCATATAAGCATTTCACTCATTGGGGGTATCACAATGGGGTTCGGGTCTGTTACCCGTACATTACCAATCTCACCATCTGCCAGTTTCGCTTGCTGCTGGCACATCAGGGCCCGGATCTCCCTCTGGATCACTCCCTTTTGCTTTGGCCTGGCAACTTCGGTGAGCTGTTGGAGCAAAAACACAACTTCTCCCAGACAGTTACTGATAATGTTTGTACCTAAAACACATTTAAGCCATTTTCCTCATTTACAGTTTTTACTACTAAGAGTCCCTGGTCCTTCAGCTCCACTCTGCCCACCTTTACGTCCACGTTTTTGGCTCCGAGTATATCAACAGGGAGACCATTAGAGGCGTACACAGCAAAGTCAGGGCTCGGGGGCTGGAGACTGTTCATGGACCAAAACCTATTATACAGGACATCAGGTATGATGGTCACCTGAGATCCAGTGTCCAGCAGGGCAGGGATTGCGATCCCGTCCAGGATGATGGACAGGTACGGTCTTCCTCCCACAAACCTGCGGTTCCAGTCTGAGGGGCCTGAAGAGTCTAGTCCTGGGTGTTGGCCCTCGGACCCAGGATCTGCTCGTTTAAAGGACACTGTCGGGCTAGATGACCTTCTCTGTTGCAACGGTAGCAGATGATCTCTCGGCGAGGATGGTGCTGATCGGGGGTCGCTCCTGGGGGTGGCGTTGTCCTCCTCCGGTGGGGCGACGTCCTCCTTCTCCTCCGGTTCATCCAAGGGACATCCTCTTGGCAGTCAGCTAGCAGGATCTTTCCTCCTTCCTCCTCCCGCAGTTGCAGGGCACTCATTACAGTGGCCAGTTTTTGGTCAGCTGGCGCACTTCTGAGCGCAGACAGTCCAACTCAGTAGGGGGCGCCACCTGCGTTTTGGCTTCCGCCATCAGCGGGGAAAAGGTCGATGCTGCTGGCTTTAGAGTGGCTTCACCCGGGTGGCACTGGGTTACCATCTCGGGCTTTTCCAGGGGTCGCAGTCCTTTTATAGCCATATCCTTTAGGGCATCAAAGGTAGCGTCAAGATGATCCAAGGACCACCAGTGCACAGTTCTGCTTTCAGCTTGGGACCTCAGTCCCCGTACAAATTGTTCCTTTAACATTTTATTTTCATTGAGGACACTTATGGGGTTGACCTGTTTGAGTGCTCGCAGGGCCCCCTGTAGTCGGCAGGCGTAGTCTCTAATACTGTCATCTGGTTTCTGGGAGCATTGGTAAAACCTTATCCGGAGATCTGTTTCAGTGCGGTCCTCAAAGATAGTCTGTAGCTTTAAGAATATCGCAAGCACTGATTCCTGGTCTGCAGCTGTCCAAGTCTCTACTTCCCTTTCTGCAGCACCAGTCAGTTGTCCCACTACCACTGCAGCTCTTTGTTTCTCTGTCATAGGGTACATGTCCATTATGCTGCATATTTTGCGCTTAAACCCTGACAGGGTGTCTGGCTTACCGCTATACTGAGGGAGCCACTTTGCTCCAGGCAGGTATGGCAGCGTCAGCGGTACTATCGGGGCCACAGGACCTGGTGAGGGGCCAGCGTTTCCATCCTGCGCGGCAGCGCCTGCGGGTTAGTCATTGGGGCGGTCGGCCTGGACCGCGCTGTCAGCTTGCTGCTGCGACATGTCTGCGCCCCCCTAGTTAAGCGTGGCCTACCTTCGCTGAAGGCTGCAGCTCTGCAGGGCACAGCGATGTAGAAGGACCTGTGTCCCCGGCGCTCTGACGTCAGAGCGTTCACCGAAGCTCTCCACAGGACCTGCCACTGCGTCAGCGTTGGGGGCGTGTCCGGGACTCAGCGCGCTTTCTACAAGTACGCCTCCTTCTCTTCGTGCCGTAGCACTGCAATTTGGCGGGTAATAGCGGACAATTGCCGGGAAATTCTCAAAAACAGCAATCAGATCTTTTTGCACAAAAACAGTCCATTCAGGCACACAGTACCCGGTGGCAACGGGCACCAATCAATCCGTTGCTGCAGGGCACGACAATCCTGTTTGTGACGCCAGGAAAGATGAGTCGCCCGCTTAAGGGCCTGTGGGGTACTCGGCACCGAGCCCGTTCACTTCAATGGGGGATGTCACGGGTAGTACAGCTCGGTCCGTGGCCCTGGGCGCTCACTTAAAAAGGGAGAATATTTACAGGGGATTAAAGTATTTACAGTTTGATCGTGACGCCACCTGTGGCAAGATTTGTTTTACAATTTGCATCTTATACTTGATTTGGATCGCCGCAATTTCATTTATCTTTTTTACAATATGGCTACAAATCTGTTTAAGGATAGAACCAAAAAAGCTGCTTTGGTTTTTTATAATGATCCCAATGCTTTGGATGACACACCAGATCTCAATACCACTGTGGACAAATTGGAGCAGCTGATGCTGCTTGAAACCAGACTCTGGTGGGATCAAACTACGCTCCAAAACTATCTCACAAAAGAAATGATACCGCGGGGTTTGCGAATCAAAAAAAATCCCGACATGTGTATTTTCTGAGGAGTTCAATGTTGAATGGAACCAAATTTTGAGTACATGTTCTGCCAACCTCATGAAGTTAATTGTGAAATATGAAGATGTTAAACTAAAAGAGGTGCAAGAGCAAATGGATACAATCAATACTGCTCTAATTGAATTCAAGAACATGACACAGTTTGATTCTGCGTTGTCCAAAGTTCAGGACAAAGTATCTATCTTGGAGAAAGAAATAATGGACGAAAAAAACCAAGTTTGCACGAGATACTAAAGATTACTCATGAACAAAGTTTATGAATGGGGCAAATGGGAGTATACACCAAGAACCTCCAAGATCCATTTTGAAACGCAACCATGCTCGGAATAAGCCAACTAACAAACCACATGTTTTTTTCACGTCATCTGAACCTGAATCGTCTGATAATTTTAGCGCTTCGGATGTATCACTAAATGATGTCCCCTTTACTAGTTCCAGCAATAATTACCGCCATTCAAAAAACGCAAAAGGCGGGGGGCAGGAAACATCGCAAAGGATCAAGGAATGATTACACGTCGGAAAAAAAGTTTTTTCAAGTAAAAGAGAATAGAAATGTTCTGAATTTATCTTCAGTCACTTTGACGAATATGCAACGGGAAGTTCTATCTCTGGGCTTGAACTTTGTGCCTGATCTAAATTTTGACCTTTTCCAAACCATTTTGGACGTAAACAAATTTGTTAGAAATCTTACTATCAAGAAACATTTTTTCCATGAAAATTGTGACGATGACCATCGGGAAACTTCGTCTCCCTCTGTTAATGAATTTGCAGAGTTAGATTTCAGAGAACAAGTTTCATTAAATATATTACAGAGTTTATCATCAGAATCGAATGAGTCATCTAATCCAAGAATTTCTGTGTCTCAGTTTAAGATAAAAAATCCATCATTTTATCCAATTCAATCCAGATCTGAAAATATGGATAAATTTCAAGAAGTAGTTGAAAGGGAGTTAAGAAAGTTGCACAATAATGTCAAAAGTCAAAATGGATATAAATATAAACCAAATTTGTCTTATAATCACAAAACAGCCTTGGAGGAGTTGAGAAATATGTCTGAAATTATCATCAAAATGTCGGACAAAGGTGGAGTGGTTGTTGTGATGAATAAAAATGATTATCATGATAAAATGATGGAACTTTTACAAGACAGAGACACTTATGAGAAATTAGATAGTAATCCTTCTATCAAATTTAAATCTGAAGCTGATAATATCATTAAAGAGGGTCTCACTTTGGGAGTGATAACTAAGAAGCAAGCAGAATATTTAGAAGTCTCACATCCGATAGTTCCAATTATGCATGGGTTACCGAAAATTCACAAGGAGAAAAAAATCCTCCGATGAGACCAATTGTTTCGGGCATCGGTTCATCTAATGAACACTTGGGAGAATGGGTGGATTCTCTGTTACAACCCCTGGTGAGCAGGACTCAACGTTTCATTAAAGATTCGAAAGACGTCCTTAGAATGTTTTCAAATAGAATTTGGAGCAGCAGTTTTTCGTGGCTCTGCTGTGACGTTATTTCTTTGTACACCTGTATTCCACATCATATTGCAATGACAGCGCTTCAGTTTCACTTACAAAGGTTTAGTCAGTATTCTGATGATTTAATCAATTTTCTCTTGCAGGTTACTTTTTTTCTCCTCACTCATAATTTTTTCACTTTTGACAATCAATTTTTTTTGCAACGCACTGGAGTAGCGATGGGTGCCAAATTTTCACCATCGCTGGCCAATCTCGTCATGGCCTTTTGGGAGTCTAATTACATTTTTTCTGCTGAAAATCCTTTTTGTGACTCTCTGGTCTGGTATGGCAGATACATCGACGATATCCTAATCATTTGGGTGGCGATGTGTCTGCCATACTGGACTTCATTGATTACATTGAAAATAATGATTTCAATATTCGTTTCACGAATAGACACCATTCTAATCTAATGTCGTTTTTGGATTTGGATCTATGTGGAATTGAGGGACAAATTATTTGTACCAAAACACATATTAAATCATTTGGGGGTAATACTATTTTACATGCCGGCAGTAGTCATCCTAAGCATACGATCAAATCTATTCCTTTGGGCGAGTATATTAGAATTAAGAGAAATTGTAGCTCACAGACTAATTTGGAGGAACAGTTTAAAATGGTAGATGACAAATTGATTAACAGAAATTATCCGCGTTGGATGATAAATAGAGCTCGGCGAATTGTAACCCAGAGGGAACGTGACAATCTCATCAATTCTGATGGAGAAGTTTTACGATCGCCTAATAGCGATCCGTTTTGCGATCGTTCTTTTGTTAGTCTGCAGTTTAGTCCACAATTTGGAGAAATTAAAAAGATTATAAACAAGTTTCTACCGATCTTATATGAAGATGACACTTTATGTGAAATTTTACAACCAGGTGTAAACATTATAGCCAGAAAGGCTCCATCCATAGGCAATAGGGTTTCCCCAGTATGTTTCATGCTCATATTAAAAATGATACATGGTTAAAATTTAAGGGCTTTTACAAATGTGGCGTAAATAATTGTAGGACATGCAAACATGCTTTAGTCACCAAATCCTTCAGTAATAATAACCAATCTGTTAGTTACGATATTAAACAGTATATTAACTGCAATTCAACGCATGTGGTCTATAAGATCAATTGTGTTTCTTGTAGCCTGTCATACGTGGGCAGTACAACTAGAAAATTAAAAACAAGGATTTCGGAGCATCTATCTGACATTGGAAATACGACTAATTTAAATTGCAATGTATCGGCGGCTTCCAAACATTTCATTCTTTCTCACGATCGCAATACCACGTCTTTCCAGGTTAGCGCCATAGAAAGAGTCACTAAATCTGTGCGAGGTGGGGATGTCGCTAAACTTCTGCTAACTAGGGAAGCTTTTTGGATCTTTTCCTTAAACACGAGATATCCTAACGGATTAAACAAGAGAAACGAGTTAATGTATCATTATAATTATTGATTATGATCTCTTGCCATATTGTCTTTGTTTTTTATGTTTGTTTTTTGTAATTTTAATTAAGTTAATGCTTTGTCTTAAAAGGACCTTTTGATTATTCATGATCGCAATTTACCTCCCAGGACCTTCAGTTTATCATGTGATTGTCAATTCAAATCTCATTGGTCCGTGAGTTATATAAAGGTCTGCATTTTTCACATATGTATAGCAGCCTTGATGAAGATCGTTTGATCGAAACGCGTCGCTGTATGCGGCCTCCTTCATGGAGCATATACCACTCTTTATTTTATACTAAATGGATGAATAAAATTTTGAAATTTTAAGGAGCTGGAACATCCCTTTCTTCTTTGACCTGGTCAGGGTGACCAGCGCTGCAGGGTAGATCCACTGAGGGGTTGTTACTGGGCAGCAAGGTGTTAAGTCTCCCACAGGCAAGACTGGGTCCCTCAAGGTAAATGGCGGTGCTGGGGTGCAGGATGGAGAAGGGGGCTTTCAGCCGCAGGAGCAATAATGCAGACACACACACAAAAGTCTCTTTCTGTACGTTTACTGGTGTAGTTGTAGGCACGTCCCGGGATGCTGGCAGGGTGGAGGATGCACGTCCAGTATTCCCACTGAGTAGGTGTAGGGCCTCCTTACTCCTGTAGTGTGAGTTTCTGACCTGTATGAAACGAAGTCTAACTCTGTCTTCACTTATACGCCCGGCTGACTTTGTGGTGGGACCTTCTATTGGATAGAACAGTGTCTCTGTATGCAGGGCCCTGCTAGACTCTGTCTTCCTGACCCCCGTTACGTATCAGCACTTGTGGGCCCCTGCGACTTAAAGTCTCGCAGGGTCTCCGGTATCTCCTACTAGTCGTGTAGATGCTAGCAAGCTCGGACCCGGTGTCCGGTATTCAGAGTAGAGGTAAGCTATCAATGCTGTTTCAACTTCTGTTACTCTCTTCTCCTTTTCCACTCGCCTTTCGTCCTACTCCGACCCTTAACATAAGCACACTAGCAGTAGATAGCTGATTCTTCTCTCTCTTCACCGCTCTCAAAGCATCGGCACGCTTGCTCACTGAAACTGCCCTCAGTTGACTCAGTTCTGACCAGGCTGAAGTGGCTATCTTCCTCCACTCTTACTAGCCTCCACACATTGAACTAAGCTCAAAGCTGCAGTCAGGTTCTCTCACAACTCTCTTGTCTAGGCGTAGACTGACACACTCTCTCAACTCTGAGGTGACTAGACTAGACTCGTTCTCAGCTAGACTGCCTGAGGTGACTAAACTGAAACTCAGTGTCTTCACCATCCTTTATACTCTGAAAGGGCTCCCTCTGGTGGCTCTAGGGAATAGTGAATGTTTGTTGTGTGCATATCAGGTCTCCGTGGGTGTTACCTTTGGTGTATCCCCCTGGGGCATGAGACTCCAGGCACAGCTGGCTACACAAGTCATTAGGCACTGTCCTGTTTCCTTAATTAACACTTATTTTTTTTGTTTATTTACATAGTGCCATCAAATTCAGCAATGACAATGAGGGAATAAGGCCCCTTAACGGCCGCCATTTTAATGCGTATCGGCAGTCGCTAAGGGGTTAAAGAATAAAAAAAACAGCTAGTTGGTAAAGAAAGAATAAAAAAACTTTATTGAAAATTAGATGGGCGCAACATTTTAAAAACAATAAAAAAATGCAACCTATTGTGTGATAAAGCCATAGTTTTTGTTATGTCAACAAATTATACCGAGAAGAATTATTTCAGAGCTTTTTCCACCTTTAATGTCCCCAAATAAATTGTACAATTTAAAAGAAATATAAGCTGAAGTATTTTTGGGTGAAAAAAATAATGAAGAACTAAAATATTGTATATAGGAAAGATGTATAATTTCAGTTAGCCATTAAAAGGTATCAACCACTGAGGACTCTCAAGTCTAAATATTTTTTTAAAATATTGTAGTCGCATAATATGCACAGTCAATACTTTGTTGAAGTACCTTTTGAGCACAGCACATCCAGAATTGGCAATCTTTGCCCACTTTTCCTTACAAATCTGTCACATTGCGAGGACATCACCTGAAGATTGTACCAAGTACTGTATGTTGAGTGTGTAACATGAGTTAATAAATGACGTAGGCTCTGGAGATTTGGAGGAGAATGAACAGAATAGTGGAGGTTAACGTAAGGTTGAAGTTTGAATATCTGTATACAGCTACACTTGAGAGCAAGGAAACTTAAAACATAAAAAAGGAAAAACATAAAAAAGGAAAAACATAGAGACAGTGGGAATTCAGTTTTGAATTGGCATCACAAACATGTAGTTTTTAGGAGAAGAGCAAAAACATTTCAGTTTTATACAACTGTTCATTTGTAATTGTATCAATTAACTCAAAGAAAACATACAGTACGAATGCTTCAAAAACAATGCTGAGCCATAGTAGAGTACTGGGTGTAGTTGTTATTGTAACCAGCTGCCTTCTTCTTCTGTTACCAGCGTCACTCCTGTTGTTCTTCTGCAGGACCTGCTGGATTGCTGTTGTGACCTGCTAGATCGCCCCAGGGTTTTCTGGAGAAATTCGGAAGTCAATGTAAGTCTATGAGAGCCAGAACGACGCTCTCATAGACAGTGAGTGCTTATGACCGTTACCTCTGACTTCTGGTCAGTCAGAAGTTGAGGTCACAAGATGGCTTATGGGAACCGAAGCAGTGCTGATAATAGATGAAGACGGTGGCTGGTAAGTATAATACTAGGGTCAAGCAACTTAGATTAGTTGCACCACTCCAGCGCTAAAATTTAAAAAAATGCTGGAATGGTGATTTAAATGAAATAAAGTAAAATGTTTCATTTTTCACTGTGTTGGGCCAAGTTAGTTAAGAATTTACAAAACAATAGGTATATGAATCATGGAAACTCACAGAGACTTCACCCACTGCATGGTCAGTGCTTATGAGTTTCTGAACTAGCAATAAATTCTTCCTGGCTCTATGAACACATTGTCTATGGCTTTATAAGCATTAGCCATCCAAATCACTAATTCTCAGAATTTGCAAAATGGAAATACTGTAATGTTTTTTCCTGTAGTAGTGTAATTGCCAACTGCAATGTATAACCTACATCATGAGTGTGATAACATATATATGATACTTCTTTAATGAGATGGTGACAATTAAAAGACTTAATTAGTAACAGGTCTTAATTATATTCAAAAGAAGCCATAAACATTTAAGCGTTCTTTCATGTTGAATCAGATTGGAAACCACTTGTATTTATACTATCTACAAACTTATATCTTTCCTGGGAAAACCTCTGTATTCATAATACATGATGCTGGCCATTCCCATTGGATAGATGTTAGCCCAAGGATAGTTCGCCTGAGTGACAGCTACATATATCTCCCGCCCTTCACAGAAATGCTCAACTCGGCTAAGAGTTATTGTGTTCTCTATGAGATAGGCACTGCCAGAATCATCTGGCAGTGGCTTATCTCCAAACAGAGCAAAAGGATACAACCATTGAATTTCAACTGCATGATACGTATGTCCCGCAACATAATCTGTGAGGGTAACAGGCAAGTGGCCTCCATACACATTAGATGGTCGATAGTGATGAGTGAACGTGCTCGGATAAGATGTTATCCAAGTATGCTCGAGTGCTACCCGAGTGTCTTCGGCATGCTCGAAAAATATGTTCCAGTCTCCACGGCTGCATGTCTCGCGGCTGCACGACAGCTGCAAAACATGCAGGGATTGTCTATTTGTTAGGCAATCCCTGCATTTGTTGTGGCTGTCGAACAGCCATGGGGACTCAAACATATTATTTGAGCACGTCGATGCACACTAGCATGCTCGTATAATACCTTATCCGAGCACGTGCGCTCATTACTAATAATCGGCCAATCCATCCAAAATAGGTGAGTTTGGACATTTTCTAATGTGTATGGGGTCCTCCAGACATAAATGCAGAACACAGCACCAGATGATCAATGGTGCAAATAAGTGCAATTCAGCATAAGCGGCAAAGGGTTCAGGTGTAATATCAATAATATGAATAGCTAAATCCTGACACGACTGTTTTAATTAATTGCTGCATTATCATTAAATATAATTTCATATTTTCTTTGAACTTCCTATTCTGCCTTTCCTCTGTAAGTCTACTAGAAATGTATGAATAAAATGACAACTGTGTGTGATCATTTGAGGGTGTTTACCTACACAGTCTGACACTAAACCTACAAGACAAAATGAGCAAAAACCCTGCTGTAACTAAGTAAAAAGCAAAAGTACATTTAAATAACACAAAGTTTTAGTGATACTGTTTTTGATAAAAAAATAGCATAAAAGCCATCCCACCGCATCAAAGTAACTCTGACAGGACAGTCCTTCACTGTCTAATATTAAAAACCTTACCATGTGTCCAGGGGTGAACCTAGCCTCTCTGCTGCCTGAGGCGAACTGCAAAATGGTGCCCCCCCCTTGTAAAATCAGTACAAATAAATCTGGTTTACTCTGCACGCCAGCATCAGGTTCATTCATTCCCTAATGGTTTACAGCGGGGGGGGGGGGCGGTCACATTAGCGCCGCTCCCTGTTGTAAACTGTTTTAACCCTTAAGATGGATTGCAGCGAGGGACTTGACTGTACAGCGGACAGGTATGGTATATTGTTGCTTTTATATTTTTCCTTTCTTACAGGAGATCGAGCGCTTCGCTTCGAATTAGGCGTTGATTGAAAGTATGTTTTAATTAAGAATAATAAAGTGTGTCTGTGTCATTTATTTCAAATAAAGAATTTTATTCTGGCTGTGTTTTTTTTAACCATTTACAAACTTTAGGATTAATAATGGAGAGGTGTCTTATTGACACCTCTCCATTATTAACTGGGCTTAATGTCACCTTACAATCCAAGGTGACATTAACTCCTTATAAAGCCCATATGCTACCTCTACATGGCAGTGGGAAGAGAGAGGCTAAGCGCCAGATATGGTGTCTTTTACTGATGCACCATTTCTGGGGCACTGGGTGCTGGTATTTGTAGCCAGGGGGTCTAATATCCATGGACCTTCTCTAGGCTATGAATATCAGCCTGCAGCAGTCTGCATAGCCTTTTCCGGCTCTTTAAGCTAAAAAAACGGCTCTTTTTTTTTATAGAAATACGTTTCCCACAGTCCTCGTACCAGGTCTTTGCCTGTAAAGTGAGAGCCTCATTATACACCTGTATAAGTATCTAGTGAAGCAATAAAGACAGTTTTTTTTTTAGCATTGCTGCTTCATCAGATTGTAAGCTCTTGTGAACAGAGTCCCTGCTCCTCGGTTGTAGTGTTAACCTGTATTACTTTCTGATATGTGGCGTTTTTTGTACGTCTTTTCTGAATTAGTAAGTGCTGTGATATGTGTTAGCGCTGTATAAGATTATAATTCATAAAAATAAAGGCATGTTGCAAGCACTGTGCTAACACACACTGCACACACACAAGCTGTACACACACATGCTGTACAGTGATGATAAATGAGGCCCTATAGTGCACAGTGATGATACATGAGGCCCTATAGTGCACAGTGATGATACATGAGGCCCTATAGTGCACAGTGATGATACATGAGGCCCTATAGTGCAGTGATGATACATGAGGCCCTGTAGTGTACAGTGATGATACATGAGGCCCTATAATGCACAGTGATGATACATGAGGCCCTATAGTGCACAGTGATGATACATGAGACCCTATAGTGCACAGTGATGATACATGAGGCCCTATAATGCAGTGATGATACATGAGGCCCTATAGTGCACAGTGATTATACATGAGGCCTTATAATGCAGTGATGATTAGTGTTGAGCGATACTTTCCGATATCCAAAAATATCGGATCGGAATGGTATCGCCGATATCACTAAAATATCGGCGATACCCGATACCATACCGGAAGTCCCATGTAAGTCTATGGGAACAAAATATCGCAACTAAAAAAAACACTTTCTTTCCTTGTAAACACAAAATATACACACATAGAATACATATATATTATATATATATATATATATATACATGTCATTGTGACATATATATATACATATATTTATAGTTTATTCACTTCTACATAGTAAAATAGCCTCTGATTCAATTGCCGGGTAAAGCCGGCATTTGTGAAAAGACAGAAGCACCCGAGGGTCCAGTCGCCACAGAGATGTTGCATCGCACCCAGCGGTGTGACAACTTACTCTCAGGTAAGGAGGAAACACCCCATTGACTCCAACCACTGCATTCAACAGTACACTATGCCAGCTGAGTGTAGGCGGACCCAATGGGATGGTCTAGCTCAGGCTGGTTAGAACAGGGTGTAGCTAGTTGGATGGGAGGGGTTGAGGCAGCCTTATGCTGCATGTCTTTGTAGTAAGAATTGTTTCCTCTCCTGCTTTCTTACTACGTCGCATACTCCACTCTGCTACATCACTCTGCACCATTGCTCTATCTCACATCTATCTGCCCTGGAAGGATACCGTCTTACCTGTAGAAGACTTATCACCTAGCTGCACTACACCATCCCTGCCAGAGGACCTGCACAGCAGCGCTGGACACCCTGACCAGGTACTACAGGTGGCGTCACGACAAACTACACAAACATTCTATCATCCCCTGGAAATATCCCACATTCCAGTGAGCGACCAGGGCACGGACATAGCTGTCCTACCCGTCACATCCCCCATAGAAGTCGACGGGCTTGGTGCCGAGTACCCCAAAACCTGTGGCTCTGTGCGACTCAAGTTTGGCGTCACGAACAGGATTCAGAAGCTCGCTATAAGCGAGTCCTGTGTGCCTTAATTGAACTGTTTTTTTGCTTGAGAATTGCAAAAATCATCATAGACTGTATTTGCCATTTTTCCGTCATATCTGCGCCACGAGGCACAGGTGAAGAATAAGGGCGTGCTCTCGTGGGCGTACACTCACTCCGTGGCGCGAAAACGATGTCCGCCCACTCTAAATGTTACTGCAATGTAAGATCGTGCCCCACAGCTCTGGAGTTCCGCCTCCTCATCCTCCTCAGTGGGCGGAAACGAACGCGAAGGTCCCGCCTCCCTACAAAAGATGGCGCCTCTCCTGATGCTAATGACACATGTGACTTGGCAGAGATGGCGAACGGACGTGAGCAGAAGTGGGAAGGGATGGAGGAGTCAGAGCTCTCCCCCACGGAAGCGACCCGATCGCCACGGAGCCACCGTTTGGCACCCGGCCTGGAAACCCTCCTACGCTGGAAGAAGCGGAGGATACCCTGAGAGACCTGGCCCGGCACCGGGAGGAGGTCGCCAGGATGGAAGCGAGCTGGCGGGCCCTAAAACTACACTTGGAGCGGCGCCAATCCCTCTTACCCCCTGAAGTGTCTGTACCGGAAGGTGAGGCACCCGTTCCAGTAGAGGAGGCCGTGCGGGCATCCCAGCCCTTGCAATCTGAACCGGTTGCCAGTATCTCAGTGGAGGCACCCGTTCCAGTACAGGAGGCCGTGCGGGCATCCCAGCCCTTGCAATCTGAACCGGTTGCCAGTATCTCAGTGGAGGCACCCGTTCCAGTAGAGGAGGCCGTGCGGGCATCCCAGCCCTTGCAATCTGAACCGGTTGACAGTATCTCAGTGGAGGCACCCGTTCCAGTAGAGGAGGCCGTGCGGGCATCCCAGCCCTTGCAATCTGAACCGGTTGCCAGTATCACAGTGGAGGCACCCGTTCCTGCAGAAAAAGCCGCACCAGCACCACAGATCCCGCTGTCTGCCCCCGTCGCTGAGGCAGAAGAAGCGACACCCGTCCTCATGGAGGAGGCCGCACAGGCACCAGAGCTCTACCTGCCTGTACCGGAGCCCCGACCGTCATCTGTTCCAGAGCCGGCTGCTTCCGCCACAGGTGAGCGCCGCCAGGACTGGCGGGCGCCAGGAGAGCTGCCGAAAACCGGACATCGTAAGCTGGCGTTTGATGGTGGAGACATGGAGCTGCTGGTGGAGGAGAATTACAACCGGTGTCAGGAGGAAGAGTGGAGACGTCGGGAGCGGGAAGCAGAGCGACAAAGGGAGCAGCGAGAATCCCAAAAGCTTCGGCAACGTCACCTGGACAAGGACCTGGCAGAGAAGGCACGTATGAGAAAGGATAAAAGTACGCTGAGGGAGCCGCGGCGTAAGGGTGCAGTACGGAACTTTAAGTTAAAAGGTGGTTGGGGCTTCATCCAGGAGCCTGGACTTTATTTAGAAGTCTTTGTAACCCGGCGGGACGTGGAGGCTCACCTCCCAGAAGGACACCCGGGGAGGGACCTGTTGGCAGGAGACTTGGTGACTTACACCCGACACTGGGGTTACAATGGATGGTACGCCCTAAATGTTACCAGGTGCGACCCCTACTCCCCAGAGTGTCAGGAAACTGACAGACCCTCCGAGCCTTCAGCCTCCCCCAACCAGGCCTCTGCACAAGTGCCCACCCCACGCCGTAAATCTCCCCAGCCTCCCTCAGTGGTCTCCTCAGCAGCCCCAGCTATGGACATGATAATGATAGCTGGCCCGTACCCGGCGCCTGTTAGGCCCCCTGGGGTTCGTTCAGTCCGGGACATAGGGTTCCAGACCCGGAGGGAGACGAAAGAGGTGGCCACACAGACCCAGATAGCGGGTTACGACGTAACTGTACAGGCCACACGACGTCATCAGGTGTGGGTGGACCCTCCTGTCACGGATGTTTGGCAAGCTCCAGAAGAGTACCAGGTGGTACCTGTAAGAGGCCAGCCAAAGAAGTCTAAATAACCCGGACAGGGTCTCTGTATGTAAATAGTTAAATTATTGATGTACCCGGACAGGTGAATGTTCATAAAAAGAAGTTTATTGTTGCCTTAATATACCCAGGTTGGGTAATGGTTTGATGTACCCGGACGGGTGAATGTTCAGAAGAACAAGTTTATTGTTATTATTATTATTATTATTATATATTTATATAGCGCCATTTATTCCATGGCGCTTTACATATGAAAAGGGGAAAAATATAGACAGATACAATAAACATGTGCTAGACAAGGGACGCATAAGTACAGAAGGAGAGAGGACCCTGCCCGCGAGGGCTCACAGTCTACAGGGATGGGTGAGAATACACTAGGAGAGGGTAGAGCTGGTTGTGCGATGGTTCAGTACACTGAGGATCATTGCAGGTTGTAGGCTTGTCGGAACAGGTGGGTCTTCAGGTTTTTCTTGAAGGTCTCCGTTGTTGGTGAAAGTCTGATGTTTTGCGGCAGAGAGTTCCAGAGTATGGGGAAGCCCGGGAGAAGTCTTGTATGCGGTTGTGGGAAGAAGAGATGAGGGGGGAGTCGAGAAGGAGATCTTGAGAGGATCGAAGGTTGCGTGTGGGTAGGTAGCGGGAGACCATGTCACAGATGTATGGAGGAGAAAGGTTGTGGATGGCTTTGTATGTCATGGTTAAGGTTTTGAACTGGAGCCTCTGGGCAATAGGAAGCCAGTGAAGGGCCTGGCATAGTGGGGAGGCAGGGAATAGCGGGAAGACAGGTGGATTAGTCGTGCAGCAGAGTGTAGGATGGACTGGAGTGGTGCCAGAGTGCTAGAGGGGAGGCCAGACAGTAGGAGGTTGCAGTAGTCGAGGCGGGAGATGATAAGGGCGTGCACTAGTGTTTTTGTGGTTTCATGGTTGAGGAATGAGCGGATCCGGGAAATATTTTTGAGTTTGAGGCGGCAGGAGGTGGCGAGGGCTTGGATATGTGGTTTGAAAGAGAGGGCAGAGTCGATGATCACCCCAAGGCACCGAGCATGTGGGACTGGGGAAAGCGAGCAGCCATTGACATTGATGGATAGGCCTGGTGGAGGGGTAGAATGAGGTGGGGGAAAGATGATGAATTCTGTTTTGTCCATGTTCAGTTTGAGAAAGCGAGCAGAAAAGAAGGCTGAGATAGCAGACAGACACTGTGGGATTTTGGTCAGTAGGGAGGTGAGGTCAGGTCCAGATAGGTAGATCTGCGTGTCATCGGCGTAGAGGTGATACTGCAAGCCGTGGGATTCTATGAGCTGTGCCAGGCCGAAGGTGTAGATGGAGAAGAGTAGGGGTCCTAGGACTGAGCCTTGGGGAACACCTTTATATATTGTTGCCTTTATATACCCAGGTTGGGTAATGATGTTTCAATGTAATCAAAATGTTGAACTTTGAAGCCATGAACTGTACTGGCTCACAAACTTTTCTGTAAATAGTTGGCACTTCGGTGCTCCATCTTGGTTTTACAAAAAACTTAACTGTGCACTATTTTCAACTACCTCAGAAACTAAAAAACCCGTTTGGTGTGGCCGAAAATGAGGTCTGCTCAAGGAAAGTCTTGCAGCCCACCCAAGACCACAGTTGGAGGTTTGGAGCGGGTCCTCCACAAGCACAAGTAAAGGACACTGTGAAGTTACCCCGGTGGGGGTAGTCCTAAGAAGTCTCAACGAACTTCGGCAGTAATGCTATTTGCACTTTTGTAATGTTATTATTAAAAATTTTATTATGCAACGTTTAACTTGAAGTGTTTCCTGCTTTCTTACTACGTCGCATAGTCCACTCTGCTACATCACTCTGCACCATTGCTCTATCTCACATCTATCTGCCCTGGAAGGATAGCGTGTTACCTGTAGAAGACTTATCACCTACCTGCACTACACCATCCCTTCCAGAGGACCTGCACAGCAGCGCTGGACACCCTGACCAGGTACTACAGGTGGCGTCACGACAAACTACACGAACATTCTATCATCCCCTGGAAATATCCCACATTCCAGTGATCGCCCAGGTCACGGACCGAGCTGTGCTACTCGTGACATCCCCCATAGAAGTCGACGTGATCGGTGCCGAGTACCCCCAAAACCCCTGTCTCTGTGCGACTCAACTTCCCTCACTGTGCTGGCACTTTACATTTACAATGCCTCTGGGTTTTTTTTTGGGGGGGTGGGGAACATTCAGACTTTTGCTATGAGGCCCCATGATTTATATGTACGCCCCTGCTGCTGAGGCATGGTATTTAAGGCTGTTAAGGAGCCAACATACATGGACCTTGCCAGCAGCGTCGGACTGGAGTACCTTGGGCCCACCAGAGAAAATATATTCTTGCGGCCCAACATCATACTTCCCAACCTTTGAATAAGGGAAAGAGGGACAAAGGCTGTGGCACGCTGTGCATGCTGCAGAAAATTTTAGGCCATGCTACGTTGCACCACAGACTGTCCAGGAGTTGGTGGATGCTTTAGTCCAGGTGTGGGAGGAGATCCCTCACGAGACCATCCGTCGCGCTCATCAGGAGCATGGCCAGAAGTTGTAGGGAGGTCATACAGCATACCTCCCAAATTTGGAAGACAGGAAAGAGGATTAAAGGCTGCTGCGCGTGTTGCGCGCCGCTGAAAATTTTAGGCCACGGCCCGACAACACCCATTTCACAGCTAATCACACCCATATCCTCGCCCCAAGCGTAACCATTTAGCACTGCTGATCACACTGACTGGTAATGAGGGCACAGTGGCTGGTACTGAGGAAAAGAAAGAAAGAGCAGCGAGAGAGAAAGAACAAACAGAAAAAGAAAGAGAGGAAAGAAAGAAAAGAGAGAAAGAAAGAACAGAGAGAAAAAAGAACAGAGAGCGAGAAGGAAAGAACAGAGAGCGAGAAAGAAAGACTAGAGAGAGAACCATAGGCGTAGCTAGGGTTTTGGTTTAGTGGGGGCAAAACTTCTGAGTGGGCCCATCATCCGAGAACCTCAGCAAATGACCGCGCTGTTGGCCAAAATAATCTATATATAAAAAGACCAATATTGATATTACCGCCATATGGTCTGTGTTAAATAATACCAGTCCCACAGAACATATAGATTACAGCACAGGTACAGATAATGACTTACCGCTGATGTTCTTTCTAATGGAATTGTTCACTTTTCATGTCTTTTCCATCTGGCCCACACCGACATGACGACTTCTCCAGCCAGGACTCGACTGCACCCCCATTAAAAAAAAAATAAAAAAAATACTCACCTCCCGGCTCCTGTGCTGCTCACTGTTCTCCCTCTCAGCGTCTGACAGCGGGCGCCGGCAGGTGATGTTATTGCGCCCGCTGTCATACGCTGAGAGGGGGATTATGGGAGAGAAGGAGCGCTCGCTCCTTCTCTCTCTATGCGGTCAGCTTTATCGGCTGGATGCCGATACAGCTGACCCTCCGATGACGGGTGGGGGGCCCACTGCTGGCACCGGGTGTAATGTATGGTGTACAGTTCATATAGCGTCTTGTGCTTGGGTGCGAGGAAAACACATGAGACACAGGTTTGATATAGAAGGACTTGTATTACTTCATACAAGTGGCAAAAATGGTCACACAGTTTGCAGGTACAGAAGCAGGAGACACAGCAGGCCAGAGTAACTTAAGCTCAGCAATAACTCTCCAACACAGGTTCAGGATCCTTTCTCTGTTACCGTAATTCCATGCAAACGTGGATTTATCAAATAGCAGGTTTCCAGAGTCCACAAGTGTTCCAAAGTTCCTCAGTAGGAAATAGCTGGAGTACAAAGTCCAAGGTTTTCCAGGAGTCAGGTCACAGGCTCACTGCAGGCTTGATTCTGAAGCACTGATTGCTCAGCTGAGGCTGCTTAAGAAGCAAGAGGGAGAGAATCAGGGCGGGAACATGAAAGCTGGAAACTCCATATTGATTGAGGGCAAGATAGCTGCAGCAAGACAGAAAGCAAAATGGCTGACGGAAAAAACTGAGTTTCAAGAAACATGTACAAAGAACCTTACATTACTCACCCCTTAGGGACAACCTCCGGATGACCTCAGACCAGGCTTGTCTGGGTACCTCTGATGAAACTGGCGGAGCAAGCGAGGAGCATTAACGTTATTGACTGGTTCCCATGAGTTGTCCTCCACTGGGTAGCCCTGCCATTTAATCAAATATTGTAACTGATTTCTGTACAACCTGGAATCTAGAATCCTTTCCACCACAAATTCTTCCTGACCATCGACTAGCACTGGGTCAGGGCAAGGAGAAGAACGTCCAGGAAACGTATTGGGTGTTGCAGCCTTTAGTAGGGATACATGAAAGACAGGGTGGATTCTCATAGTTCTGGGCAGTTGAAGACGACAAGCAACGGCACTTATAATTTTACTGATTTTATAGGGTCCAATGTACTTATGTCCCAACTTAGACGATGGAATCCTTAACTTAAGATTTCTGGTTGACAGCCAGACCAAGTCTCCTACCTTAAAAGCTGGTGCAGGTTTAAGAAATTTATCTGCTGCTTTCTTGTACCTTTCCTGAGCCAATTCCAGATTTTCCTTTAGAAGATCCATATTCTTTTGTAAAGACGTGATTCTTTCAGCCACTGCTGGCAAGGGCGTTTCTATGGGAAATCGAGGAAGAATGTTAGGATGATAACCTAAATTGGAGTAAAAAGGAGACTGCTTAGTGGAGGCGCTCTGAGAGTTGTTATAAGAGAACTCAGCCAGTGGGAGTAGATCCACCCAATCATCCTGTAGGTGGCAGATAAAGCAGCGGAGATACTGCTCCAGGGTCTGATTGGTTCGTTCTGTCTGTCCATTAGTCTGGGGATGAAAAGCAGAAGAAAGGTTTACTTTAATGTCCAATGCGGCACAGAAATTTTGCCAAAACCTTGAAGTGAATTGCACCCCTCGATCCGAAATAACCTCATCCGGTACTCCATGTAAGCGAAACACATTCTTAATCATCAAATCTGATGTCTGTTTTGCAGTGGGTAAGCCGACACAAGGGATAAAATGAGCTGCCTTTGTTAAACGATCAACCACCACTAGAATGGTGTTCTTCCCTTGAGAGGTTGGTAACTCCACAATGAAGTCCATAGAAATGGATCCCCACGGGCGGGACGGGGTGGGAAGAGGTTGTAACAGACCAGTTGGTGAGGAGCGAGGTGTTTTGCATCTTGCACAGACTTCACATGAAGTGACATAGTTTAAAACATCTTTCCTGTAAGTGGGCCACCAAAAGAAACGAGAAAGAAATTCCTGTGTCTTTAGAATTCCTCTATGCCCAGCTATCTTGGAATCGTGGATGAGTTGCAATACTCTCAATCTGACTGTTTCAGGTATATACAGACGTTGTCCCTGAATCCACACACCATTCTTAAAGACAAGATTTACGTCCCTTGGGGGTTGTGCCAACAAGGAATCCGCATGGTATGCTTCCTTGATGTCCTTAAGTAGGTCTTGATTATGAATCACTCCCAGGAATCTAGAGTCAGGAAGAATAGTCTTAGGAGGAGTAAGTGGACGGGTCTCTGCTGAATGAATCCTAGAGAGTGCATCAGCCTTTCCATTGCGCGATCCTGGTCTATAAGAAATGACAAAATTAAATTGGTTTAAGAAAAGATTCCAGCGAGCCTGGCGAGGAGTCAGGCACTTAGCCGACCTGATAAATTCAAGGTTACGATGGTCTGTCAGGACGACTATTTGCTGTGCAGCTCCCTGAAGAAGGTGTCTCCATTCTTTGAAGGCGGCAATAATGGCCAACAACTCTCTATTGCCCACATCGTAGTTCCTCTCAGCCGAAGACAACTGCTGGGAAAAGAAGGCACAGGGATGCAAGACATTCTTCTCACCTGTTCTCTGAGAGAGTATAGCTCCAACGGCACAGTCTGAAGCATCCACCTCTATTATGAAGGCAAGTTCGGGGTTGGGATGTACTAAGATAGGTGCGGTGGTAAATTTATCCTTTAGACGGGAAAATGCTTCCTGGGCTTGGGGGGTCCAGGAGAACCTAGACTCTTTCCGGGTAAGTTGGGTGATAGGTGACACTACCTCAGAGAAATTCCTAATGAAACGTCTATAGAAGTTGGCAAACCCAATGAAGCGCTGCACCTCCTTCACATTTCTAGGAATTGGCCAATCCTTGATGGCTTGGGTCTTGCTTCCATCCATACTAATTCCTTGTGTAGACAGTACATACCCCAGAAATTGAATTTCGGTCCTATGGAATTCACACTTTTCAAGTTTGATGTAAAGATGGTTTTGTCTTAGACGTTCTAAGACCATTCTCACATGTCCATGATGTTCCTCTGTGGAGTTAGAAAAAATTAGAATATCATCCAAATAAATCACCACGAATGTATCTAGGAGATCCCTGAAGATGTCATTCACCAAGTGTTGGAAAGTGGCTGGGGCGGTACTCAGACCAAAAGGCATAACTAGATATTCAAAGTGTCCATAGCGTGACCTGAATGCAGTCTTCCATTCATCCCCAGGTCTAATACGGACCAAGTTATAGGCCCCACGGAGATCCAGTTTAGAGAAAATTTTGGCATGCCGCACTCTCTCCAATAACTCAGGGATTAAAGGCAATGGATAACGGTTTCTAATAGTAACCTTATTGAGTTCCCTATAGTCTACGCAGGGTCTCAGAGATCCATCTTTCTTCTTCTTCACAAAGAAGATGGGTGCACCTGCAGGAGAAGAAGAGGGGCGTATGAAGCCCTTGGCTAGATTTTCGTCTATGTAATCCTTTAAAGCCTTTAGCTCGGGCCCCGCCAGGGGGTAGATCTTACCAAAAGGTATCTCTGCTCCAGGCAATAATTCAATTGGACAATCATATGGACGGTGAGGGGAAGCTGGTCAGCGTTCTTCTTGTCACATAAATCCACATAGTCCTGGTATACAGCTGGTAGTTCAGGGACTGACATGGTTCCTTTAGAAACAGAGCAAGCTGAACTTCTTGACTCATCTGTTTCTCTGGAAAGTGTAATTCCTTGGTCTCCCAGTTAATGGTAGGGTTCTGAGCCTGCAGCCATGGTAGCCCTAGAATAATGGGAAAGTGGGGAGAAGAGATAAGCATAAAGGACAGTTTCTCTTGATGATCTTTACCCATAAGGACCCTCAAAGGCTCCGTTTCCTGATCCACTGGTCCAGAGGTCAGCAGGGAGCCATCCACAGTCTCCATCTGTACTGGAGTAGCCTTCTTCACTGAACGTATCCCCTGTTTCAGAGCAAAGGAGATATCCATAAAATTTCCACTTGTCCCTGAGTCGATCATAGCAGAGCTAGACACCCAGACTGAGTCAACCCAGAGTTTGATGGAAAGGAAGCAATGAGAAATGTTTTTCTTACAACTCAGCTGGGACACCGCTGAGGAAACTTGAAAAATTGCAGCGTTTACACAGTCATCGTCCTCAGAAGTGACGGAGTTTAAGTCCGAGAAATCAATATCTGTTGCTGCAGATCTCTCTGGAGCCTGAGGCTCGGACCTGACAGATCTCCTCTCGCAACACTCACAGTGAATGACTGCTGCAGTAGTCTTACGAGAACGGCTCGGGCAGTTTATAATGAAGTGCCCTGACTTACCACAGTAGAAACATAGATTTTCCTTTAAACGATGTTCTTTGCGTGCATCACTAACCCGTCTTTGTAAAGAGTCCACCTGCATGGGTTCAGGTTCAGGTTCCCGTGTGATCCTACTCAAAGGTTCCTTAGCTGGGGAGGAAGGTAGGAAAAGGTTAGTGCGATTACTTTCGAACCATCTCTCTTGCCTGCGTTCAGTCAGACGAGCATCAATACGGATGCAGTAGTTAATAAAGTCACCTAACGCAGTGGGAGGGTCGGCACAAGCAAGTTCATCCTTAATCAGTGGAGACAACCCTTTTCGAAAAATAGATTGTCCCAAGTGGTATCGAGGGCCCATCTCCTGAAATCCAAGGCATATTCGGCTACTGAGCGCTTACCTTGGTGCAAAGTTAACATGGCTGCTTCAGCTGTTGCACCTCGATTGGGGTCATCAAACACCTGCCCCATGGCTGAAATGAAAGCATCAAGATGATCCAAACATTCATCCTCAGTCTCAATCAGAGGGTTTGCCCACATCAAAGCCTTGTTGGTAAGCAACATGATTATAGTAAGCACTTTAGATCGTTCAGTGGGAAATTGTGAAGCATGTGCAGAAAAAAAAAAGATTGCATTGGTTAATAAATCCCCTGAATTTCTCACGTTCACCGCCAAAATGAAAAGGGGGTAACTTGGAATCCCAGAACTCGGGGTTATGGCAGGAGCCTGGACTCGTTCCTCTAGAACCTCAATCCTGGCTCGTAAATCCTGGGTAGTTTGTCCAAACACTTGCAAATTGTGATTAGTGAGGTCCTGTAGGTTTGCAAAACGGGTCTTTATAGTCTGTATATCTGCAAGGATTGTATCAGTCACTCCGCAAAGCTCCTTTATGCGAGCCTCCATCTTCCAGATCTTTTAAGACAGGAGTACTGGAAGGAGAAGAGAAAAAAAAAAAAAAAACAATAGTGTTTACCTGTGGTAACACTGCAGAGTAAAATTAAGGGAATTGCTCACCTGGAATGGTTGTGAGAAGTCACAACCACTGTCATCACAGAAAGTATAACCGGACATCTGATATCCACAGTCACAGCAGACACAGCCTTCCCAGACCCAGCAGACACTAACGTTTCTCTTCAGAATCTTGTAATGTATGGTGTACAGTTCATATAGCGTCTTGTGCTTGGGTGCGAGGAAAACACATGAGACACAGGTTTGATATAGAAGGACTTCTATTACTTTATACAAGTGGCAAAAATGGTCACACAGTTTGCAGGTACAGAAGCAGGAGACACAGCAGGCCAGAGTAACTTAAGCTCAGCAATAACTCTCCAACACAGGTTCAGGATCTCTTCTCTGTTACCGTAATTCCATGCAAACGTGGATTTATCAAATAGCAGGTTTCCAGAGTCCACAAGTGTTCCAAAGTTCCTCAGTAGGAAATAGCTGGAGTACAAAGTCCAAGGTTTTCCAGGAGTCAGGTCACAGGCTCACTGCAGGCTTGATTCTGAAGCACTGATTGCTCAGCTGAGGCTGCTTAAGAAGCAAGAGGGAGAGAATCAGGGCGGGAACATGAAAGCTGGAAACTCCATATTGACTGAGGGCAAGATAGCTGCAGCAAGACAAGACTTGCCCTCAGTCAATATGGAGTTTCCAGCTTTCATGGGCCTTGACAGTCTTTTAATACCAGGCCGCAGCAGTCTGCATTTTACTTGGCTGGTTAACAAAAATAGGGGATCCCCTCGAAAAAAAAACGGCGTAGGGGTCCCCCTATTTTTGTTAACCAGCCAAGTAAAATGCAGACTGCTGCGGCCTGGTATTAAAAGACTGTCAAGGCCCATGGATTTTGGCCCTCAACAGCCTGATAATACCAGGCTACAGCAGCCCCACATTTGGCGCATCAAAAGATGTGCCAATTGTGGCACTTTACCCGGCTCTTCCCACTGCCCTGTAGCGGTGGCAAGTGGGGTAATAAGGGGTTAATGTCACCGTTGATTGCACGGTGACAATAAGCCCGGTTAATAATGGAGAGGTGTCAATAAGACACCGATCCATTATTAATCCCAAAGTTTTTAAATGTATAAAAAAAAAGACACAGCAAGAAAAAAGTATTTTAATGAAATAAAAGAGACAACACAGTTTTCATTTCTTTTATTATACTCTCATTCCTGCGACGCCATTGATCTCCTGTAAAAAAAGGAAAAAAACAAACCAACAGTATACCACCTGTCCGACGCAGTCCATAGTAACGACTATCCCACGACGATCCAGCTCTGCTACATCAGAATGACAGGCAGAGGCTGTCATCCCGGCGCAGCACAGCTGATTACCTGCTTCCCCGGCAGTGACGTCATCGGACTGACTGCTTTACGGCCGGGATTACCCAGCAGTCACTGCAGTTATCGCAAGAAACTGCATGTGACCGCCGGGGAAAGATGATGGCGACCATCAACCAGTCCAGGCCGTGACCACCGGAGATCTCTGCCAGGTAAGTGCCGCTGACTCCTGACAGACCCGACCGACGGACACTGACAGTGACAGTGACAATTCCGATTCCGGTATACGATATATGGGAAATATCGAAAGTCAATATCGAAAGTCCGATACAGCTAATATCGGCCGATACCCGATACTTGCGGTATCGTATCGCTCAACACTAGTGATGATACATGAGGCCCTGTAGTGCACAGTGATGATACATGAGGCCCTATAGTGCACAGTGATGATACATGAGGTCTTATAATGCAGTGATGATACATGAGGCCTTATAATGCAGTGATGATACATGAGGTTCTGTAGTGCACAGTGATGATCCATGATGATAAACAATGTGAAACAAATGTAAATGTAATAAACAATATGTTAAAATGCAAATATACTTCTTTTGTTGTAGGTCAGTCAGCATGTTTGCACACCGCTTGTGAAAAATTTAACTGATTCACCTTTATACCTACTTTTGGGCCACCTGGTATTTATTTTGTTGGTATATGTATATTACTTTGTGCCAGTTCAGCAAACTTTTTTAAAATGTCTATATAGCTAGTCTACCTAAGGGCCCCGTCTCACATAGCGACACACCAGCGATCCCGACAACGATCAGGATCGCTGGTATGTCGCTACATGATCGCTGCTGAGCTGTCAAACAGGCAGCGATCAGGACAGCGACACTGCGGGTAACGTCGCCTAGTTACCCGCAGTGTACGTTGGATACCAGCCCGCTGATGCAGGGAGCTGGTAACCAAGGTACACGTCGGGTTTCCAGGCGCTGCGCGGTGCCTGGAAACCCGATGTGTACCTTGGTTACCGACTCCCCTGCAGCAGCGCGCTGGTATCCAACGTACACATCGGGTTTCCAGGCACAGCCCCGCGCCTGGAAACCCGAAGTGTACCTTGGTTACCAGCTGATCGCTGGTCTCCTGCCTGCCACAAGCAGCGATGCGTGCTGGCCAGCGGGAGACCAGCGATCAAAAAAAAGTCCAGGCATTTCTGACACGACCAGCGATTCACAGCAGGGGCCTGATCGCTGGTACGTGACAGACATAGCGAGATCACTGCTAAGATCGTTGTTTAGCAGCGATCTCGCTATTTGAGACGGGGCCTTAAAACGTAAGATACTGTAGATAATTAGATGGAGAGAGAGAGAGGGATTATAGACAGACAGATACAAGTAAAAAAATGGAAGCAGAACTCCAAAAGTAGTGCAAATTTTGGTTCATAGCGTGAACTTTCTCCGGAGAAAATTTCACTCTATGAACCAAAACGTCGCCACATGGGCTATTAAAGTCCTATAATTTGCACTATTTTGAAGTGCTGCTTCCATTTTTGTTGCTACTATTCAGGTTAGGATTACCCCAATTTGCTTTTTGATTATATATAGATCTTGTACTGCTTTCTTCCTTTTTCTAGATAGATATTGTTAACCTTTGTTTTAGTTCTGCATCACATCCATAATCTAATGATCCCTGCCTGTACTAGAGACAATTATTCAACCCAGTCTATGCCTATTGTTGAGGTTTCTATGGGGCTTTCCAATAATCCTGTTACTCAGGCTGACTGAGCAGTGATAGAAGACATCCCTTCCCACTTCCCCATCACACAACTCACCTAGACAAGAAACTCCAAGGTCTCCACATAGTCTCTCTCAGTCTTGAAAAGTTCCCTGAGAACACACATCCTGAGAGGAAGCTGCCTCTCCAGGTCTTTCCTGCTCTCCACCTTTCCATCAGGTGTATGTTCTTCTGTCATGGCTGCAGGCACTGGGCTCTCCTGGTCCACTTCAATTCCACAAAGCGACATGTAGTAGCGTGCAGTGGCTAAATTGTACATGCTGCGAGTAGCAGAGCAGGGACTGTGGCTAAATTGTAGGTGCTGCGAGTAGCAGAATGCATATGAGTCGCACGTACCAGGGCTTGTGGGGTACTCGGCACCGAGCCCGTTCACTTCAATGGGGGAGAGGTCACGGGTAGCGCAGCTCGGTCCGTGGCCCTGGGCGCTCATTCAAAGGGGATATTTACAGGGGATTTAGAAATGTTCGTGACGCCACCTGTGGTTTCTGATCAGGGTGACCAGCGCTGCAGGGTGAATCCTCTGAGGGGTTGTTATTGGGCAGCAAGGTGTTAAGTCTCCCACAGGCGAGACTGATCCCTCGAGGTATATGGCGATGTGGGGGTGCAGGGCAATGAGGCAGACACACACAAGACAGTCTCTTTCTGTACCTTTACTGGTGTATTTGCAGGCACTTCCCGGAAGCTGCTCAGGGTGGAGGATGCACGTCCAGTAATCCACTGAGTAGGTGTAAGGCCTCCTTACGTCTTCATATGTGTGAGCTTCTAACTTGCATAAAGCTAAGTTTAACTCCGTGTGAAACAGCTACACCCGGCTGACATTGTGGTAGAGCCTTCTTTTGGACAGAACTAAGTCTCTATCTGCAGCGTCCTGCTAGACTCCTGTTCTTCCTGACCCCGGTTACGTATCAGCACTGTTGGGCCCCTCTGCGACCTGAAGTCCAGCAGGGTCTCCGGTTTTTCCCACTAGCCGTGAAGGTACTAGCAAGCTCGGACCCGGTGTCCGGTAGTGCAGAGTGGAGGTAAGCTATCGTTGCTATTTCTCCTCAGTCACTCTCTCGTTCCCATTTTCCACTTGCCTGTCGTCCTACTCACACCTTTAACATAAGCACAGGCAGCAGTAGATGTCAGCTTTCTTCTCTTCACCGCTCCCCAACAGTACCTCAGTTGACTCGGTGTTACAAATACTGCAGTTCCCTTTCCTTCACTTCCTTCTTAGGCTCTGTCCGAAGTAGCTATCAGGACATTCCGTCAGACTGATCTGTGCACACTCCGAGAGTCACTTTCCACTTCCCTAGGGAACTATCAGTCTGCACGTTCTGAGGTAACTTTCCTCTCCAACACGCTCTGACACAAACTAGTGTAATCTGAGCTCTGACAGGAATCCTCTTACTCCGGTGTTCTGAGGAGATCTCCTCTGTCTGAGGTACAACCAACAACTAGCTAACGTTCAGCTAGACTGTCTTCATCTCACTGCTCTATCTCTCCACACCCTTATATAGCTGCGTATTCTAAAGGGCTCCCTCTGGTGGCACCAGGAAAATGTGGAGTGTGAATGAATATCAGGTGATTGTGAATTACCTTTTTGTGCATCCTCCTGGGTAACATGTGGCACCAAGCGCAGCTGGGCTACACATCCCCCCCTAGTTAATATCAGCACTCCCGGGCTGAAAAAGAAAACAATTTTTATATATAACATCAACAAAACATAACTCATCCCTTGCGGGAGGTAAGGACACTTCAAACGTTACAATGTGTACAAATTAGCAATAGAAAAATATCAAATGCTTTCACACAATAAATACAGGATTCTTGTGGAGGACCCGTACCAAACCTCCCACGGTGGTCCTGGGTGGGCTGCAGGACTTCTTTGCTGCAAACCTCACTCAAGGCCACACCATACGGGTTTTGCTTCTGAGGTAGGATGGCTTACGTAAAACCAAGATGGGGCACTGAGTGGCAACTATTTACATTACAGTTCTGTGCTGCAAGAGTCCTCAGCACTAGTGTTGAGCATTCCGATACCGCAAGTATCGGGTATCGGCCGATATTCGCTGTATCGGAATTCCGATACTTAGTTCCGATATTTTTCATATATCGTATACCGGAATCGGAAGTTCCCATAATTCTTTGAGAGGCAATGTGATTTTAGTCAGCCAATGAGGAATCTTATGAAGTGTGGGCACATCCTGTAATGCTGCGGTCATCTTAACTAATGGCATGGCTGTGATTGGCTGCTGAAATGATGTCAGAATGCACTATAAAAGGCGCCGCCTCCATTTTAGCGTCACTGTGCTGTGAACTCAGTTAGGGACAGAACGCTGCTGTGCTGACTCTGAGGGACAGTTAGACATTGCGATTTTGTGTACTCTACTGTGCTTTAGGCAGGCTAGTTTACCAACCGCTGTGTAAAGCTTCCTTTTGCCAGTGTTGTTTTAACAGCTCTGTGCAAGGTGTGTGTGAGAGTGCAGGTGACACTGCAGTTTGCTCTGCATCCACCGCTGTTTGTAGGCATCTGCAAGTGTCACTCACTGACTCTTTTTTTTATTTGATTTTGTGGAATTGGTGCAGCTCCATTATATTTGCAAAAAATCTAATCTATTAGTGTGACGCGCTTCCATCCGTATACAATACAGTGGTTGCAAACACTATAGAAGTAGACAAAGGGGCCTTTCACAGCTACTGAACAGTTGTGTTTCAGTGTTCACTGTAGTCTGTGAGCTTTTCATTTTTGAGTGCAGATCACGCTCCAGTTAGTTCTTCAACTACTGCTGGTTGTAGTCTGCTGAGCGTGTGTCACTGCCTCATCCTTCACATTTTTCTCTAATTGGTGCTGCTCCATTATATTTGAAAAAAATCTAATCTATTAGTGTGACGCGCTTCCATCCGTATACAATACAGTGGTTGCAAACACTATAGAAGTACACAAAGGGGCCTTTCACAGCTACTGAACAGTTGTGTTTCAGTGTTCACTGTAGTCTGTGAGCTTTTCATTTTTTGAGTGCAGATCACGCTCCAGTTAGTTCTTCAACTACTGCTGGTTGTAGTCTGCTGAGCGTGTGTCACTGCCTCATCCTTCACATTTTTCTCTAATTGGTGCTGCTCCATTATGTTTGAAAAAAATCTAATCTATTAGTGTGACGCGCTTCCATCCGTATACAATACAGTGGTTGCAAACACTATAGAAGTACACAAAGGGGCCTTTCACAGCTACTGAACAGTTGTGTTTCAGTGTTCACTGTAGTCTGTGAGCTTTTCATTTTTTGAGTGCAGATTACGCTCCAGTTAGTTCTTCAACTACTGCTGGTTGTAGTCTGCTGAGCGTGTGTCACTGCCTCATCCTTCACATTTTTCTCTAATTGGTGCTGCTCCATTATATTTGAAAAAAATCTAATCTATTAGTGTGACGTGCTTCCATCCGTATACAATACAGTGGTTGCAAACACTATAGAAGTACACAAAGGGGCCTTTCACAGCTACTGAACAGTTGTGTTCAGTGTTCACTGTAGTCTGTGAGCTTTTCATTTTTTGAGTGCAGATCACGCTCCAGTTAGTTCTTCAACTACTGCTGGTTGTAGTCTGCTGAGCGTGTGTCACTGCCTCATCCTTCACATTTTTCTCTAATTGGTGCTGCTCCATTATATTTGAAAAAAAATCTAATCTATTAGTGTGACGCGCTTCCATCCGTATACAATACAGTGGTTGCAAACACTATAGAAGTACACAAAGGGGCCTTTCACAGCTACTGAACAGTTGTGTTTCAGTGTTCACTGTAGTCTGTGAGCTTTTCATTTTTTGAGTGCAGATCACGCTCCAGTTAGTTCTTCAACTACTGCTGGTTGTAGTCTGCTGAGCGTGTGTCACTGCCTCATCCTTCACATTTTTCTCTAATTGGTGCTGCTCCATTATATTTGAAAAAAATCTAATCTATTAGTGTGACGCGCTTCCATCCGTATACAATACAGTGGTTGCAAACACTATAGAAGTAGACAAAGGGGCCTTTCACAGCTACTGAACAGTTGTGTTTCAGTGTTCACTGTAGTCTGTGAGCTTTTCATTTTTTGAGTGCAGATCACGCTCCAGTTAGTTCTTCAACTACTGCTGGTTGTAGTCTGCTGAGCGTGTGTCACTGCCTCATCCTTCACATTTTTCTCTAATTGGTGCTGCTCCATTATATTTGAAAAAAATCTAATCTATTAGTGTGACGCGCTTCCATCCGTATACAATACAGTGGTTGCAAACACTATAGAAGTACACAAAGGGGCCTTTCACAGCTACTGAACAGTTGTGTTTCAGTGTTCACTGTAGTCTGTGAGCTTTTCATTTTTTGAGTGCAGATCACGCTCCAGTTAGTTCTTCAACTACTGCTGGTTGTAGTCTGCTGAGCGTGTGTCACTGCCTCATCCTTCACATTTTTCTCTAATTGGTGCTGCTCCATTATATTTGAAAAAAATCTAATCTATTAGTGTGACGCGCTTCCATCCGTATACAATACAGTGGTTGCAAACACTATAGAAGTACACAAAGGGGCCTTTCACAGCTACTGAACAGTTGTGTTTCAGTGTTCACTGTAGTCTGTGAGCTTTTCATTTTTTGAGTGCAGATCACGCTCCAGTTAGTTCTTCAACTACTGCTGGTTGTAGTCTGCTGAGCGTGTGTCACTGCCTCATCCTTCACATTTTTCTCTAATTGGTGCTGCTCCATTATATTTGAAAAAAATCTAATCTATTAGTGTGACGCGCTTCCATCCGTATACAATACATTGGTTGCAAACACTATAGAAGTACACAAAGGGGCCTTTCACAGCTACTGAACAGTTGTCTGCAGTGTTCACTGCAGTCTCTGAGGAATAACCACACTTAGGCCTTATAACTTTTCTGACTTTCTTTATCAATCTACCAAGATGAAGAAGGCAGGGAGTAAGGCACGTGGTCGTGGCCGGGGAGTTTCAGCAGAGAGAGGACGTGGGGATTCTGTGGCTGCTGCCGCACCCAGTGACACAGCATCCACCAGTTTTCCCCGTGAGCGTTCCTTTATGCGCACTTTTGTAGGAGCTCAGCGTACCCCTCTGCTGCGGGAAGAACAAATTGAAGCCGTTGTTGGTTGGATGGCAGCCAATGCATCGACTTCAATTGCTTTCACCTCCTCTCAGGACCACAGCACTGTTGAACAACCATCTGTCTCTTCACCGCCTGCCAAATTGCCCAGGCAGTCAGAGAGTTCTGAACTGGAGCCAGCTGAGTCTCTGCTTCTGTTCTCAGAATCTGTTGGCTTGGAAACAGGGGCCCAGCCAAGCAGCATTCTGGAATGTGAAGAAGAGGCAGTATGCAGTGATGCGCAACAGCTGTGTCTCTCTGAATGTGAAGAGGCGGGTGAGCCAGTGCCGATGGTCAGCACACCGCAGAACGCATCTGATGATGATGAGACTCAGGTGCCATTTTCTGTTGAGCAAGGTGCTGGCCAGACCACCCAACAGCAGCAGGTGTTGGAAGAGGGTAGTGGAGATGATGAGGACCAAGACCCAACATGGCGTGAGGAACAGGAAGGTGGTGGTAGCAGCTCTGAGGAAGAGATTGCCCCAACGGTCCAAACAGTAAGGAGAGGTAGGCTGCAGACTCGGTTGCCTGTACCCTCCAGTTTGGCACCCGTTCGTAGCAGTTCTCTTCCAACAGCCAAACCGGGCGCTCCCAGGACTTGCACTGCGTGGTCCTTTTTTGACACACTTGCAGATGATATTTGCTATGTCAAATGCAAGCTGTGTAATCAAAAAGTTAAAAGAGGTAAAAATATCAGTAACCTCAATACCACAAATATGTGGAAACATGTACGGACAAAGCACGTAGCTGAGTTACAAAGACACACTGGAGATGTAGGCCAACCTACAGCAGCACCTACATCTTCAGCTCGTGTTGGAGCCTCTTCCTCCAGCTCACACACAGCTGGTTCGGCTTCCTCACAGAATCGCCATGGAAGAACCTCTGTAACTGTTGTCCAGAGACCCAGTGTTATTCCACCCACAGCTGCAAGTTCCCTGTCATCCTCACACTCCCAGGCCACAAAACAGCCATCGGTAGCACAGGCATGGGATAAAAGACGGCCATACTCGGCAAACCATCCACGAGCACAGGCTCTGAATGCTGGTATTGCAAAACTCCTGTCCCTTGAAATGCTGTCATTCAGGCTGGTGGAGACTGACAGTTTCCGTGACTTAATGTCATTGGCAGTCCCACAATACAATGTGCCCAGCCGATTTTATTTCAGCAGGCAAGCAGTCCCTGGTCTGCAAAAGCATGTTGAGGGAAAAATTAAACATGCGCTACTAAACGCCGTCAGTAGCAAGGTCCACCTGACCACCGATGCGTGGACCAGTACCCATGGCCAGGGACGATACCTTTCCCTCACTGCCCATTGGGTCAATGTTGTGGAGCCGGGTACAGATCTTGCGAGTGGCGCTGTACGTGTTCTGCCAACTCCAAGGATTGCAGGAATCAAGTCTGTCCACATTGACTCCTCCTCCTACTCCAGTTCCTCAGAATCATCGCTGCAGGAGCCGTCACGGTCTACCTCCACATGGACCCGTGAACGTTTACCTGATGCGACCGATATGAGCACAGCCGTGGCCAAACGTCAACAGGCCGTCCTGAAATTAATTTACATGGGGAATCGAAGCCACACAGCGCAGGAGCTCTGGAATGCCATCAAGCAGGAGAGCGACGTGTGGTTTTTGCCAGCGAATCTCCAGCCAGGCTTGGTAGTGTGTGACAATGGCCGAAATCTGGTGGCAGCTCTGGGCCTTGCAACCTCACTCACATACCATGTCTGGCACATGTGCTCAACTTGGTCGTGCAGAGTTTTTTGAGGGACTATCCGGATCTTGATGCACTGCTGCACAAGGTCCGCCTAGAGTGCGCTCACTTGCGACGTTCCAGCATGGCCAGATCGCGCATTGCAGCTCTGCAACGCAGATTTCGCCTTCCTGAACATCGCATCATATGTGACGTACCCACCAGGGAATTCCACGTTACATATGTTGGAGCGGTTGTGTGAGCAGCAGCCAGCAGTAATGGAGTATCAGCTGCATCAGGCGCAATCAACTCGCAATTTGCGTCGTTCACACTTCACCACTACTGAGTGGGCCTCTATGAAGGACATCTGCCACGTTTTGCGTGCGTTTGATGAGTCAACGCGGATGGCGAGTGCAGATGATGCACTAGTCAGCCTGACTGTCCCCCTTATCTGTCTGCTTCAAAAAACACTGCAAGCAATAAGGGATGAGGTTTTGGAAGAGGTGGAGGATGAGGAGTCACAAATTCCATCACCTTCTGGACAGTCAGCGCAACGTGGTTCCTCACAAAGGGCTGGGCAGTGTTCACTTTGTGAGGAGGATAAGGAGGAGTCAATGGAGGAGGAAGACATCGCTCCAGAGGGAGGTACACAACGCTCTAGTCAGTATGTAGAGCGAGGGTGGGGTGATGCAGAGCAGTCAGAGATGACGCCTCTTGCAGGGGACAGCGTTTCTTGGCCAGTTGGGAGTCTGCAGCACATGGTTGATTTCATGCTGCAGTGCCTGAGAAACAACCGCCGCATCGCCCACATTCTCACCACGTCTGATTATTGGGTGTACACCCTCCTAGACCCTCGCTACCGGGACAACTTACAAAGCCTCATCACACCGTTGAACCGGAGTGTAAAATGCGGGAGTACCAAGACATACTGGTGCAATCCATAATGTTCTCCATTCCAGCCGAGAGCACTGCTGCTGCTACTGCTTTACAAAGCAGCTCTGTGCGTCGAGGCAGTGGAGACAGCTCTGCAACAAGAGGGAGCACAAGCAGCGCCTCTGCACAGGGCAAGACCAGTATGTTCCAAATGTGGCGAAGTTTTGTGGCAGCGCCACCAATGTCTACACCATCCGAGACGGCTCCAGTCAGCAGGAGACAACGTTTCCGTAAGATGGTGACAGACTACATGTCTTTCCCTCTCAGTGTACTCCCTGATGGCTCTTCCCCAGTCAAGTTTTGGGTCTCTACGCTGGATACATGGCCAGAGCTTAGCCAGTATGCATTGGAGGTGCTGGCTTGCCCTGCTGCCAGTGTATTATCGGAGCGCGTCTTTAGTGCCGCAGGTGGTGTACAAAACAGACCGTCGCATGCGACTATCCTCCGATAATGTAGACCGGCTTACTTTTCTGAAAATGAACAAGGCATGGATCTCGCCAGAATTTGTCTGTCCGTTTTCAGATTAAATAACTGGTTCGCAACGTTATCCATGTCTCCTGTTCCCTACACATGCACAGAAAAACCCATGTCGAACATGCTCCAAATAGGGAAGAGCCGTCACCCTGATTGTTATGCTTAAAACAGGAAATTGTGAAGTTTTCCAGGCCTAGAATGATAAATTTTTATGACAAATATGGACAAATAATAATTTGTCATCACAGCGCATATCTGCACATGTCTATTATAAATGGTAACAAAAACTAAAACATAGTCTTCACTTTTGAAATTAATGCATAAAAGTACATTTCATACTTATCAATTAATGCTTTTTAAGGAACTTTATCTGTACCTGTAAGATAATGCAGTCAATGGATGTACAAATCATAAAATCCTCATCATCATCATCACGATTTTTATTTATGACAGACATTATAAAATACACATACTGATGCCAACTGTAACTTCACACACCATATATGAAATGGCCAGCATCTAAACCTGGTAATAATGTGCAATAATAAATTATTACATCTATAAAGTGCATCATGCATACTGACAATAGGTAGTACTAGTTATACCTGCAAGTGCTGTTGAAACAACCACAACAGATATAAATTAATAATGGTATATAGGTATCACAGTGCATAGTTACTCATGGACAATGTCGATGTAATACTGTACCTCAATAAAGTCAGCGTGAACCATTTATGCTTGTTAGTCTTGTAGATTGTTAAAGAGGAACGGTCTTTTTTTGTTGGTCATAGGTGGAGTATTAGACAGTAAATGATTACTGCTGTTGTATTTTTGGCGTCCCTAGGGCGCAATAACGCTGCGTAACGTCACATTTTATAGAGTCATCTAATTGACACACGCTACCCTACCCTACGCGTGACAGTAGGAAGGTAGTGTTGACGGATAAAGCCTTGCGCAACCAGACATGCTTTTACCCTCTTCAACACTGTCCAAGCAAAAAATGCATGATTGCAGCCGCAGACTTTATTGACGTACAGTATAACATCGCCATTACCCATCAGAGGCTGTCCACTGTCTGATACAGACATAGAATATACCTTTGCTATCCGTAGCCTTTCTTTCACCTACACTTGCAGGCACACACTTAAATTGTGACAATGCATTATGTTTTTTTAAATGGTTATTTTTTATCGTACATTATTGTGTCATCACATTGATGAGTCCATGCTGGACATGTCATACATGCTGTACAAAGTAACGATTTTATTAACTTAAATAATTGAAATGTCTGTGACTGTCACATCTAAATTGCAATGATGATGATGATGAGTGACGATTACAAAATCCATTGTCTTCACTATGTTATGGTTTAACATAGCGTTCCTTAAGCATTATTCATAAATACAAAAATGGACTTTTATTCTTAAATTTACAACACTATATTTTGTAACCAATTTTTTGGGTGGTGTGTTGTTCCATTTCTTGTTGGCATGTGCATATATGCGTTTATATTTGCAGTGTATTTATTTTTATTATTGAAGTTAGGAAACATGTGTATCTTCGTACCGTGTTAGCCATTAGATAGAAAAATATTTACACTTGAGAGTCCACAGTGGTTGATACCTTTGAATGGATAACTGAAAAGATGGTAACAAATTGCAAGCTTTCGAGGCTACTCACGTCTCTTCATCAGGCAAAGACTAAAACAAAAATGAAGCATCACATATTTCTATACACAACAGGACACAGGAATAGTGCAATAGGTAAGACAAGTAAGTGACGTGTAGCAGAACTGTCATTATCACAGAGGGATGAACATAAATATTGGAACAGTTCCTAGATAAGGATAGAAAGTTTTATTGCCCTCTGATTGGGGTCTGGTTTTGTGTTTTAATGCCCCTGGAAGGGCAGAGACGCAGATTCCTTAATTGATATAGAATGACATAAATCCGTGTGATCTATTTATTCCATCACTAACAGTGTCAAAGGTCATGATGAGCTTATATTCTGAAACCTTTGTATCTTTGTCATATTTGAAGTTATATTTTAATACCAGTAATTCCATATCCATCATGCTATGACCGGGCATACAAAAGTGTTTTGCCACAGGTAAATCCATTATTTTTTGTCTTAATCGTGTGGCGCTGATAATCATCCTTGTTCTCATTTTTTGGCCGTCAAAACCCTCACTTTGTCCCTCCCTCACTTGTCTTACCCATTCCTGTGCCCCTTGTGTGTACAAATATGTGATTATTCCATTTTTTTTTTAGTCTTAGCCTGATGAAGAGACCTGAGTATCTCGAAAGCTTTGACTTTGTTACCAAAATTTTCAGTTAGCCATTAAACGGTATCAACCACAGAGGACTCTCAGTATAAATATTTTTCTATTCTTGGAATTAAAAATTCATCATTTTATTGCCCTAGTAAAACTTCATTTATTCTTGTTTGAAGTACATACTTTGCAATGGCCACGAAACAAGGCAATAAGTCAATATTTTGTGCTACACCCTCCTTGACCTGGGCTTCAACAGCGCCAGTTGCTGCTCAGAAGTGTTAGATGCACAGATTGAAAACAATCGCTGATGTGTTTGTGGGTTCAGTAACGCCTGCTGTTTCCCCTGCTGTGTTCGGGCAAAAATTACTGCTTAACTACAACTTCAACTTCAAACGTCTCATACTGGCCTCTGCCTAACCCTCCTTGACCCTGGGCTTCAACAGCGCCAGTTGCTGCTCAGAAGTGTTAGATGCACAGATTAAAACAATCGCTGATGTGTTTGTGGGGTCAGTAACGCCTGCTGTTCCCCTGCTGTTGTCGGGCAAAATTACTGCTGCTAACTACAACTTCAACCAAACGTCTCATATAGGCCTCTGCCTACACCCTCCTTGACCTGGGCTTCAACAGCGCCAGTTGCTGCTCAGAAGTGTTAAAATGCACAGCTGAAAACAATCGCTGATGTGTTTGTGGGGTTCAGTAACGCCTGCTGTTCCCCTGCTGGGGTGGTCTGGCAAAAATTACTGCTGCTAACTGCAACTTCAACTTCAAACGTCTCATATTTAGCCTCTGCCTACACCCTCCTTGACCCGGGGCTTCAACAGCGCCAGTTTGCTCTAGAAGTGTTAATGCACAGATGAAAACAATCGCTGAGTGTTTGTGGGTTCAGTAACGCCTGCTGTTCCCTGCTGTGTGTCTGGCAAAATTACTGCTGCTAAACTACAACTTCAACTTCAAACGTCTCATACTAGGCCTCTGCCTACACCCTCCTTGACCCTGGGCTTCAACAGCGCCAGTTGCTGCTCAGAAGTTTAGATGCACAGATGAAAACAATCGCTGATGTGTTTGTGGGGTTCAGTAACGCCTGCTGTTCCCCTGCTGTGTGTCCGCAAAAATTAACTGCTAGCTACCTAATCAGGGTGAAAAAAACCTGACATCTCAAAGTGTCTAGTGCTACAAATAGATATGAGGCACACCCTGATTTCTAAGCTGTAAACATTTGAAACGTCAACTTTCAAACCATAAAATGATTATCTTTGTCACAAATCGTAACAAAATAAATGTGACATATTATTACAGATATGCACATGTCGAAAACAAATGCAAACACAAAATCCTACTTATGCTATAGATACTGATGGTCAACCTTGTCACTCCATAAGCTTAGACAAATCCAACTCACATCATGATGACTCAATGCTGCAATGTTGGAAGTGCATAATTTGGGGGTTGAACTTTGACAACTGCTGCATGCGAAGGTTAACTTCAGTGTTCTTGCCTTTGAAATAAAAGCATACAAGTTAATATAATAATCCAATGTGTTTAAGGGACGTGATGTACACGTGTAATATTGTGCAAACAATGCATGTAGAATAGTCCTCTTCAACATTACTTATATTTGTGTTCATTTTAAAAAATACATATTTGATTAGAAAGTTAACAGCCCATATCATAAAGGTCCTTCATGTAAACATGATAATCGCTTACAAAAATCATGCATTACCTTGGTAAAGTCAATAGTGCATAGTCACAATAGCAAAATATATACCTGTAAGTGGTGCTGAAAGAACGACAACTGATAAATACGTGAATGATATATTTATCAGACTGAATAGCGACATCTGTACAATGTCGATATAATACTGTACCTTAACAAAACAGCTGTGTCACACCTCACACTCGTTTTCTTGTAGCTTGTTATGTAATAGGGCACATGCGTTAGTTTCATCATAGGTGCATGTTACTGAGTAAAGCAGTCATGACAACGCCTTTGTGTTGTCGGTTACGCTTGCGATGATGAACGATGCGCCACCGTGAATGTTAGTCTGCGTCATAAGACGTACAGACGCTCCAATACCCAACGCGTCACAGCAGGAAGCCAGTCTGTGCGTCCAAACAGAGCGCACCATACATGCACGTAACCTTTTATAAAGCTAGATAAAAAAGAAGATGTAGTTAACGCACACTTTATTGAGGTACAGTATTACATCGCCATTCACCATCTGTGGCTATGCAGTCTCATCTATAATACCTATCTAATCCGTTGTCATGCTTGCAAGTCCACAGTCAGGCATAAATATCTGTTTTCACTCTGCACTATGCACTTTTTAAATTTTTCGTTTTGTTAATATAAATGATGGCACATATTATCAGTATTACATGATGGGAAATTTTAGATATTTTTTAAAAAATTGTTAGTTATATTATTCACCAAATGTAAAGTTTTATTAATGTCAAAGAAAACTTGTAATGCTGATTATGTTTTTAAGTCAGCCATTCATTGTCTACACAATAAAAATGGTGTACATACTGTTACTACCCATCATTAAATGGATTCTGATGTGTACTTGTATGCTTTTATTTTAAACCGTATAGCAGATTATTTAACCTATTTTAATTGTGGTTTGCATTGCTTTTCAACATGTTAATGTATGCGTTTATGTTTTGTAAATTTTTAATTTACATATATTTTTTTAAGTTAAATCATCATCTTATGGTACTAAAGTTTATATTTCTCTTGTTTGGAGTATAGACATTTTTAATTGACACGTAACAAGGAAAATACTTGATATAGTATTTAAACATCCTCCTTGACCCTGGGCTACAACACCGCCAGTTGTAGCTCGGAAGTGCTGTTAGCACAGTCTACACTTGCTCCTGTGTTACTGGGGTTCAGTAATGTCAGCTGTTCCCCTGCTGTGTGAACGGCAAAAAGTCCTGCTGCCTCCACCATGTTCTCTTCTCATCCCTGGGCTACAACACCGCCAGTTGTAGCTCGGAAGTGCTGTTAGCACAGTCTACACTTGCTCCTGTGTTACTGGGTTCAGTAATGTCAGCTGTTCCCCTGCTGTGTGAACGCAAAAAGTCCTGCTGCCTCCACCATGTTCTCTTCTCATCCCTGGAACAACACCGCCAGTTGTAGCTCGAAGTGCTGTTAGCACAGTCTACACTTGCTCCTGTGTTACTGGGGTTCAGTAAATGTCAGCTGTTCCCCTGCTGTGTGAACGGCAAAAAGTCTGCTGCCTCCACCATGTTCTCTTCTCATCCCTGGGCTACAACACCGCCAGTTGTAGCTCGAAGTGCTGTTAGCACAGTGAACACTTGCTCCTGTGTTACTGGGTTCTGTAATGTCAGCTGTTCCCCTGCTGTGTGAACGGCAAAAAGTCCTGCTGCCTCCACTCTGTTCTCCTCTCAACCCTGGCTCTAACACCGCCAGTTGTTGCTCGGAAGTGCTGTTAGCACAGTCAACACTTGCTCCTGTGTTATGGGTTCAGTAATGTCAGCTGTTCCCCTGCTGTGTGAACGGCAAAAAGTCCTGCTGCCTCCACCCTGTTCTCTTCTCATCCCTGGGCTACAACACCGCCAGTTGTAGCTCGGAAGTGCTGTTAGCACAGTCTACACTTGCTCCTGTGTTACTGGGGTTCAGTAATGTCAGCTGTTCCCCTGCTGTGTGAACGGCAAAAAGTCCTGCTGCCTCCACCATGTTCTCTTCTCATCCCTGGGCTACAACACCGCCAGTTGTAGCTCGGAAGTGCTGTTAGCACAAGTGAACACTTGCTCCTGTGTTACTGGGGTTCAGTAATGTCAGCTGTTCCCCTGCTGTGTGAACGGCAAAAGTCCTGCTGCCTCCACTCTGTTCTCCTCTCAACCCTGGGCTCCAACACCACCAGTTGTTGCTCGGAAGTGCTGTTAGCACAGTCAACACTTGCTCCTGTGTTACTGGGGTTCAGTAATGTCAGCTGTTCCCCTGCTGTGTGAACGGCAAAAAGTCCTGCTGCCTCCACCCTGTTCTCTTCTCATCCCTGGGCTACAACACCGCCAGTTGTAGCTCGGAAGTGCTGTTAGCACAGTCTACACTTGCTCCTGTGTTACTGGGGTTCAGTAATGTCAGCTGTTCCCCTGCTGTGTGAACGGCAAAAAGTCCTGCTGCCTCCACCCTGTTCTCTTCTCATCCCTGGGCTACAACACCGCCAGTTGTAGCTCGGAAGTGCTGTTAGCACAGTCTACACTTGCTCCTGTGTTACTGGGGTTCAGTAATGTCAGCTGTTCCCCTGCTGTGTGAACGGCAAAAAGTCCTGCTGCCTCCACCATGTTCTCTTCTCATCCCTGGGCTACAACACCGCCAGTTGTTGCTCGGAAGTGTCATTGGCACGGGTACTCACTCCTGCCCAGACTGGTTACAGCACGCCATCTGTTTCCTCTCAGTGTAAACGTCACTTAGCCTCCAATAAGTTGTCCTGTCGTGTTGCGGTCGGGTTAGCCGACTCTATGGTGCTTGGAGTTTAGGTGCTTCCTATGTGTGCTGCGGGATATGCAAATAAAGGCTGTTTCCGTTGTGACAATAGGACAATCACCCACTGTAGTACTGTGGGATTCGGTAACTGCGGCCGGCTCGCGGCCTGTCATCTTAAATTTCCATGGGTACCTTCTGCTACCCGTCCGGGTTCCAGTACCGTCAGCTGGTTCTCCGCAGTGCCTTTGGCCTAGGTGCCTCCATCTCGGTATCCGAGTTCCAGCAACGTCTGCTGGTCCTTGGTAGTGCTTTGGAGCACAGGTACCTCCTGCTTAGTAACCGTGTCCCAGTAACGTCAGCTGGTCCTCGGTTGTGCCATTGGCTCTTTTCCTTCTGCTGCCCCTCCGGGTTCCAGCACAGTCAGCTGGTCCTCGTTACTTGCATTGGCTCTTGTACCTTCTGCTACCCGTCCGGGTTCCAGTACCGTCAGCTGGTTCTCCGCAGTGCCTTTGGCCTAGGTGCCTCCATCTCGGTATCCGAGTTCCAGCAACGTCTGCTGGTCCTTGGTAGTGCTTTGGAGCACAGGTACCTCCTGCTTAGTAACCGTGTCCCAGTAACGTCAGCTGGTCCTCGGTTGTGCCATTGGCTCTTTTCCTTCTGCTGCCCCTCCGGGTTCCAGCACAGTCAGCTGGTCCTCGTTACTTGCATTGGCTCTTGTACCTTCTGCTACCCGTCCGGGTTCCAGTACCGTCAGCTGGTTCTCCGCAGTGCCTTTGGCCTAGGTGCCTCCATCTCGGTATCCGAGTTCCAGCAACGTCTGCTGGTCCTTGGTAGTGCTTTGGAGCACAGGTACCTCCTGCTTAGTAACCGTGTCCCAGTAACGTCAGCTGGTCCTCGGTTGTGCCATTGCTCTTTTCCTTCTGCTGCCCCTCCGGGTTCCAGCACAGTCAGCTGGTCCTCGTTACTTGCATTGGCTCTTGTACCTTCTGCTACCCGTCCGGGTTCCAGTACCGTCAGCTGGTTCTCCGCAGTGCCTTTGGCCTAGGTGCCTCCATCTCGGTATCCGAGTTCCAGCAACGTCTGCTGGTCCTTGGTAGTGCTTTGGAGCACAGGTACCTCCTGCTTAGTAACCGTGTCCCAGTAACGTCAGCTGGTCCTCGTTGTGCCATTGGCTCTTTTCCTTCTGCTGCCCCTCCGGTTCCAGCACAGTCAGCTGGTCCTCGTTACTTGCATTGACTCTTGTACCTTCTGCTACATTTACAAATTGAAGATTTTTTCAATGCTTTTTTGGGTAATCACTCTGGATCTCCAACAATGAAGACGACGACCCTGATGACCACCCCGAAGAAGATGACGACCACAAGGACGACGAGCATCAAGCCAACCAGCCTAAACACCATCACAAAGAAGAAATAAAAGATTACCAAACAGGACTAAGAAGGTTAAGACAAACTGCAAGATACAGAACAAGAGACTTAAGAACAATAAGCAGAAGATCAAAAAGCAGAAGAACATGAAGTATAAGACCAAAATGAAGAGCAAAATATATGCTCTAAATTATAAGCAGAAGAAGACTAAGCAGTGTATGGGGTGAGTCCGTTCCTCCTCGTGGTGCCCCTGGAAAATGCCTGCTGCTGCAGGCTAAACTGAACACGGACAAATACTGTTGTAATTTAAATCTTTTGTGACAGCAAGAACGAAGGATGAAAAAGTCATACTTTGACAGATTACAAGTACAGGATTCTCTGTCACAAATAAGAATATGATGAAGAAGATGAAGTACAATATGAATAAGAATAATAGTTTAATAAGAAGAATATGAGTAATGTTAACAAAAAGATGAATAGCAAGAAGTTTAAGAAGAAGATAAAGAAGGTGAAGATGAAGAATAATTTGATGAAAAAGATGATGCTGCTGAAGATTATGAAGGAGAAAGTGTGTGAAAAGTTAAAAAGGTGAAGAGCATGGAAGTTGTGAAATATACATATTTGCCAAAATAGAAAAAACGTTAACAACATTGTCAATTTATTCGTCAATCCGAACATCTTTAAAAAAAAAATATATATATATATGCTATTCCATTTGATTGGGTTAAACATCTATGCCTTTAATGTCTCCTCAACCTTCCCCCAATACATTCTACATTACTCTTTGTTGTTTTCCTTCATGTACAATTAACCAACAAGGCAAGAATGGGTTTTTTTTAATTCCGATATTTTGTTCCCATAGACTTACATGGGACTTCCGGTATCGGTATCGGGTATCGCCGATATTTTAATGGTATCGGCGATACCATTCCGATTCCGATACTTTTGGATATCGGAAAGTATCGCTCAACCCTACTCAGCACACAGTCCTTCAAAAGAGCATCATAGAAAAATCACATTTCTATCATGACACTTTATCACAACACATTACCCAACTGGGGTACAATACTTTGCATCATACTATGCAACCATTCAAATACAGCAGGCATCTGTCCAGGTGCAGCAATACTTCATCAACTATATACAGTACTGAAACCTTGTCCAGGTTAGACATTTACTTAGCTTGGGGCGACACCTGGTGGCGGTGCCAGCACAGGACCATTCCTATTCATGGCCCAGTGCCTAGCACCAGGATCATCGACTCCACCATCGGATCATGTCTAGCCCCCGGCTGCCGCTGCCCCTGCACAGTACCTTTCATCTGCCGCATCCGCTGCTGGGACAGGCGGCGCTCAGCACATCCAGGTGCGGGAGTCGGCTCGTCCCGGTTCTCCAGGCCGCAGGGCCTGTCCTCCGGCGATGCTGGTGGCAGGCACGGATCTTGTGCAGGCGGCGTGAGAAGACGTTCATCTGTGGGCTCCTCCGTGGAGCCGGGTGCCTCCGCTATGGTGGCAGCTTCGATGTCGGGATCCTCCTCTGCTCCAGGTACGGTGTCTGGTTCCGGGCCTAGCTGGCGTTCCGGTCCAGGCAAGGCCTCCGCAGCCTCCTCTCCTCCCGCCGCGTCCTCGGCGGGGTCAGGTACAGCTCTTCCAGGATCAGCCTCCGGTCAGATTTCAGCCACTAGCTCAGGGATGGCGCGGGAGTCAGTCGCGCGCTCTGGGCAGGGAGCGGTTGGCTCTGCTGCAGCCGCAGCTTTAGAGCCCGACAGCTTTGCTCCACTTCATCGCTGGGGAGGGTGAGCTCCTTCGTTCCCTCCCGTGACAGCTCACCACCGGCAGCCATCTTTTTCCGATCACCCGTCCCTTCTTCATCCGGGGGTCCCGTTCTTTGGTACAGGGGCGGGGTACCTTTTCCTCCTCTTCACTCCCTTTGGGATCAGGAGGCGGACTTCCCTTGCTGATGGGCGTGTCCGGTTAGGGCAGTCACATTTAGGATAGCGGACATCTCTTTCGCGCCACAGGGGGGTACGCCCACGAATACGCCCCTCTTCTTCACCAGCGCCTCAGGGCGCGAATATGGCGGAAAATAGCGCCAAAAATCACAAAACACAGCAACAGTCTTTTTGCACAAAACAGTCCATTTAGGCACACAGGACTCACATATTGCGAGCTTCGGATCCTGTTCGTGACGCCAAAGATGAGTCGCACGTACCAGGGCTTGTGGGGTACTCGGCACCGAGCCCGTTCACTTCAATGGGGAGAGGTCACGGGTAGCGCAGCTCGGTCCGTGGCCCTGGGTGCTCATTCAAAGGGGATATTTACAGGGATTTAGAAATGTCCGTGACGCCACCTGTGGTTTCTGATCAGGGTGACCAGTGCTGCAGGGTGAATCCTCTGAGGGTTGGTATTGGGCAGCAAGGTGTTAAGTCTCCCACAGGCGAGACTGATCCTTCGAGGTATATGGCGATGTAGGGGTGCAGGGCAATGAGGCAGACACACACAAGACAGTCTCTTTCTGTACCTTTACTGGTGTATTTGCAGGCACGTCCCGGAAGCTGCTCAGGGTGGAGGATGCACGTCCAGTAATCCACTGAGTAGGTGTAAGGCCTCCTTACGTCTTCATATGTGTGAGCTTCTAACTTGCATAAAGCTAAGTTTAACTCCGTGTGAAACAGCTACGCCCGGCTGACATTGTGGTAGAGCCTTCTTTTGGACAGAACTAAGTCTCTATCTGCAGCGTCCTGCTAGACTCCTGTTCTTCCTGACCCCGGTTACATATCAGCACTGTTGGGCCCCTCTGCGACCTGAACTCCAGCAGGGTCTCCGGTTTTTCCCACTAGCCGTGAAGGTACTAGCAAGCTCGGACTCGGTGTCCGGTAGTGCAGAGTGGAGGTAAGCTATCGTTGCTATTTCTCCTCAGTCACTCTCTCGTTCCCTTTTTCCACTTGCCTGTCATCCTACTCACACCTTTAACATAAGCACAGGCAGCAGTAGATGTCAGCTTTCTTCTCTTCACCGCTCCCCAACAGTACCTCAGTTGACTCGGTGTTACAAATACTGCAGTTCCCTTTCCTTCACTTCCTTCTTAGGCTCTGTCCGAAGTAGCTATCAGGACATTCCGTCAGACTGATCTGTGCACACTCCGAGAGTCACTTTCCACTTCCCTAGGGAACTATCAGTCTGCACGTTCTGAGGTAACTTTCCTCTCCAACACGCTCTGACACAAACTAGTGTAATCTGAGCTCTGACAGGAATCCTCTTACTCCAGTGTTCTGAGGAGATCTCCTCTGTCTGAGGTACAACCAACAACTAGCTAACGTTCAGCTAGGCTGTCTTCATCTCACTGCTCTATCTCTCCACACCCTTATATACCTGCATATTCTAAAGGGCTCCCTCTGGTGGCACCAGGAAAATGTGGAGTGTGAATGAATATCAGGTGATTGTGAATTACCTTTTTGTGCATCCTCCTGGGTAACATGTGGCACCAAGCGCAGCTGGGCTACACACATATGCCGCCCTCTCTGCACAGCAGCTTCCTGCCGCCTGAGACAACAAGCTCAACTCGCCTCATTATAGGTGCGCCCCTGCATGTGTCAAAGTTGTCCTCAGTGTGTGAATAAGGGCAGACAAAAGTACTGGGTCCCAACCAGTAGACACCAGTCTGGGGAAGCCTTTAAATACAATTTCCAGCTCAGGAGAGGGAGGCCACACCCAGGCTTGCACAGAAGCAAAAACACAAAGAAAAAAAACACAAAAATTGAGCTTTGCTTGAGTTGATACACATGCAGCACATAAATGCATGTTCACAATTGCCATAAAACATAAAACCTACAAAAGACAAAATGAGCAAAATCCCTGCTGTAACTAAATACCTTAAGTAAAAAGCAAAAGTTTGTGCAGCCTGTGAAAAATTGTGAATAGAAGCATATTTGAAAAGACAAATGGTTAACACCCAGTTGTCAATTCTTATGTACGTTTCTTGGAGGAATAATAGAGGAATGGCATAATGCAAATACAAGCAGGTACTAAACAAAATCTACATGCTAAAAACACCATAAAAGGACACACGACGAACAAAAAAATGAAAAATGTCCAATAATCAATGTTAGAAACAGTTTATTAATGAAAAGAAAAAAACATAGGGAAGGGTGAGAACAAAATACCAAAGAAAGGAGGGCAGCATAAGGGACAATAATAGCAGTCTCACAATGTATTACACTTCAATTAATGAATAAATTATGGCCAAAAGATAAATAAATATGGCGTAAAAAATGATTATATAACATATCATCAAATACAAATTTCCATAGGCCACAGAGATTTATAAAATGGTAGTGTGCAAATTTATAAACAGGCAAAAAAAATATTATTAAATGATGGTAATCACCTATAAGGTGCCAGTGCAAAAACTAGATTTACAAAAATGTCTAGTATGGAATGATAGCAGCAAAATTAGCAGCAAAATTATTAAAAATAGCAGCAAACTTAGCAGCAAAATTGTCACTGTTGGCACAACTTATGTATACCCTCAAATGACTCCACTCAATAGCAGCATAAATAAGGCTAACAGTACCACATATAGATATGAATAGAGTGGTCTAGATAATTCAGTTCATTAGCCATCAAAAGATCAAATATTACCTTTTGCCTGTGACTGCAAGGTTCCCTGAATGCGCCCAACACCGATGCGCATTTCAGCGTCTGCCTTCGTCAGGGGGTGGCGTCATCCAAGGGAAAAACCCTGCTGTAACTAAATAAGTAAAAAGCAAAAGTTTGTGCAGCCTGTGAAAAATTGTGAATAGAAGCATATTTGAAAAGACAAATGGCTAACACCCACTTATCAATTCATACGTACATTTCTTGGAGGAATAATAGAGGAATGGCATAATGCAAATACAAGCAGGTATTAAACAAAATCTACATACTAAAAACACCATAAATATTTGTTAAATTTTATGTATCAACAATATTACAGCAGGAAACATAAATTAGAAAGAAAAACATCTGAAATCAGTATTAAAACATCACAGTATAAAAGATGCTATGAAATTCACTGTATGAACCATGCCTTAGGCTAAAACAACATGGAAAATTTGACATAAAATGGGGCTTATTCCTAACATTTGTAAGCTTTTCTAGAAACATCCATTATTATGATAGACCATCAATTTGTGGCTCGTTAGGTTACAAAGCCAGTTCTCCTGACATCACTGTTTTAGTAGTGGACATATAATGACACGTCTGGAACATTTTTTTTAATTTTCTTACAACTTTGCATTGTACTATCCCCTGTAATATTTCTCATGAAAGTGTATGAATACATTAAATATTAGAGAAAATACTGGCAGCAAATTGCAAGTTGTTAGTGTCACAGCTGTCAGCAAGGGGAGGGGGGAGGTGATGAGAGCTGACAGCACTTTGAGATGATATCTGGAAGGGTTTGTAACAATAACTGAGAAGAGGAGGGTGTGTTCTTTTGTCTCCTGTATGTTGCTGCCTGCTTATAATTGGTTAACCTCATGCAGGTGAAGAAGTATATGCCCTCAGAGACAAATATCTGGTAATAACCAGTTGAAATTTACATAAATTATAATCTAAACATTACAAAGTAAGTAATATATCAGCAATGTAGAGGATAAACTCAAAAACAAAAACTATGTTTTGCTCAGCTCTGCAGCCACTATTCCAGGATTTGGTCAGTTTAACATGCTCAAGCTGGTGAAAGGTCCTCTTTAAATGTTTGTGAGACCCTTGAAATTTTTCATATGTCTGTATTTGATATAAAACTGCATCCAAATTTTCTCATAAGCTGTAAAAGAAGATAAATTGAACCAAATCAAACAAATCAGTAAAAAATGTTCTTATATTTTTAAATGAAGAACATGAACTAATGGCGTAGTTTTAGCTCAAATTTATGCAGAAATATGGAAAATTTTGAAGGGTTCACAAAACGTTCAATCATCACTGTAATTGAATTTTATAGGTCTGAACCAAGTCTTAGGCCGGCATCACATTGCGGAGTTTGATGCGAGTTAGTCGCACGACTTTCTCACATCAACACCCGGCACGGCCGCCCGCTCTTGGAGCTGAGTGTGCGGCTGCATGTATTTCTATGCCGCCGCGCACATTTGGGTCCGAGAGCGGGCGGCGGTTCCGGGTGTTGATGTGAGAAAGTCGTGCGACTAACTCGCATCAAACTCGGCAGTGTGACGCCGGCCTTACTTTTACTAATGACGAGGAAAGTCCTAGCACTGAAACCCTGGTGACTAGAGTTGAGCGATACTTTCCGATATCCTAAAGTATCGGAATCGGAATGGTATCGCCGATATCACTAAAATATCGGCGATACCCGATACCGATACCGGAAGTCCCATGTAAGTCTATGGGAACAAAATATCGAAATTAAAAAAAACCCATTCTTGCCTTGTTGGTTAATTGTACATGAAGGAAAACAAGAAAGAGTAATGTAGAATGTATTGGGGAAGGTTGAGGAGACATTAAAGGCATAGATGTTTAACCCAATCAAATGGAATAGCATAAATATTTTTTTTTTTAAAGATGTTCGGATTGACGAAGAAATTGACAATGTTAACGTTTTTTATATTTTGGCAAATATGTATATTACACAACTTCCATGCTCTTCATCTTCACCTTTTTAACTTTTCACACACTTTCTCCTTCATAATCTTCTGCAGCATCATCTTTTTCATCAAATTATTCTTCATCTTCACCTTCTTTATCTTCTTCTTAAACTTCTTGCTATTCATCTTTGTTAACATTACTCATATTCTTCTTATTAAACTATTATTCTTATTCATATTCTGCTTCATCTTCTTCATCATATTCTTATTTGTGACAGAGAATCCTGTACTTGTAATCTGTCAAAGTATGAATTTTTCATCCTTCCGTTCTTGCTGTCACAAAAGATTTAAATTACAACAGTATTTGTCCGTGTTCAGTTTAGCCTGCAGCAGCAGGCATTTTCCAGGGGCACCACGAGGAGGAACGGACTCACCCCCATACACTGCTTAGTCTTCTTCTGCTTAGAATTTAGAGCATATATTTTGCTCTTCATTTTGGTCTTATACTTCATGTTCTTCTGCTTTTAGATCTTCTGCTTATTGTTCTTGTGTCTCTTGTTCCGTATCTTGTATTTGTAGCACAATCTTGTACCAGCTGATGTTACTGGGACACGGTTACTAAGCAGGAGGTACCTGTGCTCCAAAGCACTACCAAGGACCAGCAGACGTTGCTGGAACTCGGATACCGAGATGGAGGCACCTAGGCCAAAGGCACTGCGGAGAACCAGTTGACGGTACTGGAACCCGGAGGGGCAGCAGAAGGAAAAGAGCCAATGGCACAACCGAGGACCAGCTGACGTTACTGGGACACGGTTACTAAGCAGAGGTACCTGTGCTCCAAAGCACTACCAAGGACCAGCAGACGTTGCTGGAACTCGGATACCGAGATGGAGGCACCTAGGCCAAAGGCACTGCGGAGAACCAGTTGACGGTACTGGAACCCGGACGGGTAGCAGAAGGTACAAGAGCCAATGCAAGTAACGAGGACCAGCTGACTGTGCTGGAACCCGGAGGGGCAGCAGAAGGAAAAGAGCCAATGGCACAACCGAGGACCAGCTGACGTTACTGAACCCCAGTAACACAGGAGCAAGTGTTGACTGTGCTAACAGCACTTCCGAGCAACAACTGGCGGTGTTGGAGCCCAGGGTCAAGGAGGATGTTTAAATACTAGATCAAGTAATTTCCTTGTTACCTGTCAATTTTAAATGTCTATACTTCAAACAAGAGAAAGATAACCTTTACTACCATAAGATGATGATTTCATTTAAACTAATATCTAGATAAATAAAGAATTGACAAACATAAACACATACATTAACATGTTGAACAGCAATGCAAACCACAAAATAAATTAGTTAAGGAATCTGCTATACGGTTGTACATAAAAGCATACAAGTACATATCTGAATCCATTAATGATGGATAAGTAACAGTATGTACACCATTTTTATTGTATAGACAATGAATGTCTGACTTCAAAACATCATCAGCATTACAAGTTATCTGTGACATTACTAAAATGTTACATTTGCTGAATAATGTCACTAAACAGTTTATACAAAATTATACAATTTCCATCATGTAATACTCATAATATGTGGCAATAATCATGTTTATTAACAAACATAACCTTTAAAAAGTGCATAGTGCATAGTGAAAATTGCTATTTATGCCTGACTGTCGACTTGCAAGCATGACAACGGATAGATAAGGTATATATAGATGAGACTGCATAGCCACAGATGGTGAATGGCGATGTAATACTGTACCTCAATAAAGTGTGCGTCACTACTACATAATTTTTTTTATATAGCTTTATAAACAGGGTACGTGGATGTATGCTTGCGCCTTTGTTTTGACGCACAGACTGCCTTCCTGCTGAGACGCGTTGGGTAGTGAACAGTTGTGTGCAGTGTTCACTGTAGTCTGAGGTTTTCCTTTTTGGAGTGCAGATCACGCTCCAGTTAGTTCTTCAACCACTGCTGGTTGTAGTCTGCTGAGCGTGTGTCACTGGCACATCCTTGAAATTTTTCTCTAATTGTTGCTGCTCCATTCTATTACAAATAAATAAAATCTATTAGTGTGACGCGCTTCCATCCGTATACAATACATTGGTTGCAAACACTATAGAAGTACACAAAGGGGCCTTTCACACCTACTGAACAGTTGTGTGCAGTGTTCACTGCAGTCTCTGCGGAATAACCACACTTAGGCCTTATAACTTTTCAGACTTTCTTTATCAATCTACCAAGATGAAGAAGGCAGGGAGTAAGGCACGTGGTCGTGGAGTTTCTTCAGGGAGAGGACGTGGGGATTCTGTGGCTGCTGCGGCCCCCAGTGACACAGCATCCACCAGTTTTCCCCGGGCCGTGAGCGTTCCTTTATGCGCACTTTTGTAGGAGCTCGGAGTACCCCCCTGCTGCGGGAAGAACAAATTGAAGCCGTTGTTGTTTGGATCTCAGCCAATGCATCGACTTCAATTGCTTCCACCTCCTCTCAGGACCACAGCACTGTTGGGCAACCATCTGTCTCTTCACCGCCTGGCAAATTGCCCAGGCAGTCAGAGAGTTCTGTACAGGAGCCAGCTGAGTGTCTGCTTCTGTTCTCAGAATCTATTGGCTTGCAAACAGGGGCCCAGCCAAGCAGCATTCTGTAATGTGAAGAAGAGGGAGTATGCAGTGATGCGCAACAGCTGTGTCTCTCTGAATCTGAAGAGGCGGGTGAGACAGTGCCGATGGTCAGCACACCGCAGAACGCATCTGATGATGATGATGAGACCCAGGTGCCAGTTTCTGTTGAGCATGGTGCTGGCCAGACCACCCAACAGCAGGTGTTGGAAGAGGGTAGTGGAGATGATGAGGTCCAATACCCAACATGGCATGAAGAACAGGAAGGTGGTGGGAGCAGCTCAGAGGAATAATAATAATATTTATTTATATAGCGCCATCATATTCCGCAGCGCTTTACAGTTTAGCAGTTTCAGAACACAAGTCATAAGTAACAACGTTAACAATACAATAATTTAAGCTAAATAAGTCGCCCCTGCTCGTGACAGCTTACAATGTACAATGAGATGGGGGAGATTGTTATGTTACGGTAGCTGAGGAGTGCAGGTAAAAAAGGAAATACACCAGAGCAGTTGGAATCTATGAGATTGCAGTACCCTGACTAACCACCACAACTAGAGGCAGCCGTGGAGCGTTCCTACGATGGTCCTAGACGCCTCGTCACAGCCTGAGAAACTAACTACACCTAAAGATAGAAATAGGAAAGCTATCTGCCCCGGAGCAGAACCCAAAGATAATAGAAAGCCCCCAAACATGTAATGGCGGTTAGACAAGAGGAAATACTGACACAGAAAGAAAATAGTATGAGCAAACGCTGGGGCCCAAACTATCTAAATAGAAAAGGACAGGAAGGGTACTTACTGCAATCCCAGAAAACCCTGAAAAACACCAACATACTAATTTCAAAATCACCTGAGATCACACGACCTCTACTACCTAAATTAGTTCTCTGGTGTAACAAAAACAGCAGCCACTGAAAAAACTGCAAAAAGCAAAAGTACAAAACACAGTGGCTGGACTAAACTGAGAGGGCAAAAGCCCCCGGAGGGGACCCAGAAGGCCCCCACAGAAGTGCAGGACAAAATGCAAAAATATAGCAAAAACACAAAATAAGAAATTGTCTTATCTGACAGCAGGAGATGCAGACACGACACAGCAGGCTACAAGGGAAACTGGAAAGAAGGATTCAGACCAGAACAATTGATCACCGGCAACCCTGATGGGAAAATGATTCCCTTAAATAAGACCAATCAGTAACACCTGATTCCCAATCCTCACTAGTACCGCTTGTAACCACCAGAGGGAGCCTCTGCTCAGAACTCATCTCAAACCCATTCACAACAGTACCCCCCCCTTGAGGAGGGGTCACCGAACCCTCATTTGAGCAACCAGGTCGGTCAGGATGAGTTCTATGATACGCACGGATAAGTCTCCTAGCATGGATGTCCGAAGCAAACACCCAAGAATTATCTTCCTGACCATAACCTCTCCATTTAACCAAATACTGGAGTCTTCGTCTAGAAAAACGAGAATCCAATATTTTCTCAACCACATACTCCAGATTGCCCTCAACCAAAACAGGGTCAGGAGGCACAGCAGCAGGAACCACTGGCTCAACAAACCTCTTCAACAAGGACTTGTGGAACACGTTATGGATCTTAAATGTCCCTGGAAGAAGCAAACGAAAAGAAACAGGATTAATAATCTCCATGATCTTATAAGGTCCAATGAACCTAGGCTTAAATTTAGGAGATGCTACTCTCATAGGAATATTCTTTGAGGACAACCAGACCAAGTCCCCCACTTTAAACCGAGGACCATCAGTCCTATGCCGGTTAGCAAACCGCTGGGCCTTCTCCTGAGAGAGGGACAACCTCTCCACTACCTGGTCCCAAATCTGCTGCATACGCTCAACAACAGAGTCAACACCTGGACAGACAGAAGCCTCCGTCTGTCCTGAAGAAAATCGAGGGTGAAACCCAGAATTACAGAAAAACGGAGACATCAAAGTGGCAGAGCTAGCCCTATTATTAAGAGCAAACTCAGCCAAAGGCAAAAAAGAGACCCAGTCATCCTGATCAGCAGACACAAAGCATCTTAGATAAGTCTCCAATGTCTGGTTTGTTCTCTCAGTTTGACCATTGGTCTGAGGATGAAATGCCGAGGAGAAAGACAATTGAACACCCAGTTTAGAACAAAAAGTCCTCCAAAATCTGGAAACAAACTGGACTCCTCTGTCAGACACAATGTTCTCAGGAATGCCGTGTAAACGAACCACGTGCTGAAGGAACAACGGCACCAATTCAGAGGAGGAAGGCAACTTAGGTAATGGCACAAGATGTATCATTTTGGAAAACCTATCACAAATTACCCAGATGGTGGTCATTCTCTGAGAAACAGGAAGATCGGAAATGAAATCCATAGAGATATGGGTCCATGGTCTCTTGGGCACAGGCAATGGCATCAACAAACCACTAGAGCGAGAGCAAGGCTTGGAGCGAGAGCAAGTCCCGCAGGACTGCACAAATTCCCTGACATCGCGAGACAAGGTAGGCCACCAAAAGGACCGACTAACCAAGTCTCTGGTACCAAAAATTCCGGGATGCCCAGCCAATGCGGAACAATGAATCTCAGACATCACACTCTTTTTCCATTGGTCCGGGACAAACAATTTTCCAACAGGGCAGCGCTCGGGCCTATCCTCCTGACACCCCTCCAGAGCAAGTCTCAAATTAGGCGAGATGGCGGAAAGAACTACACCCTCCTTCAAAATAACAGAGGGATCAGATAGCTCAGGAGAGTCCGCAAGGAAACTCCTCGAGAGGGCATCCGCCTTAACATTCTTAGTGCCAGGAAGAAAGGAAACCACAAAATTAAAACGTGTGAAAAACAAGGCCCACCTGGCCTGTCTAGGATTGAGTCGCTTGGCAGATTCCAGATAGACCAGATTCTTATGGTCCGTAAGGACCACCACCTGATGTTTGGCTCCCTCCAGCCAATGTCTCCACTCTTCAAAAGCCCACTTCATGGCCAATAACTCCCGATTACCCACGTCATAATTACGTTCAGTAGGAGAAAATTTTCGAGAGAAAAAGGCACAAGGGTTACTTTTAGAGGTCTCTGGATCTTTTTGGGACAAAACGGCACCTGCCCCAATTTCAGAGGCATCAACCTCCACCTGAAATGGCAGAGAAACATCAGGCTGCCGTAGAACAGGAGCAGAAGTGAATCTCTGCTTAAGTTCCTGAAACGCAGAGACTGCCTCAGGAGGCCAATTCACCACATCAGAACCCTTTCTGGTCAAATCAGTTAATGGTTTAACAATAACAGAGAAATTACCAATAAATTTACGATAAAAATTGGCAAAACCCAAAAATCTCTGAAGAGCCTTTAATGAAGTAGGTTGGACCCAATCACAGATGGCCTGAACCTTGACCGGGTCCATTTCAATAACAGATGGGGACAAAATGAATCCCAGAAATGAGATCTTCTGTACGCCAAAAAGACACTTTGATCCCTTCACATACAGAGCATTCTCTCTCAAAATCTGGAATACAGTTCGAACATGTTTCACATGAGAGTCCCAGTCATTAGAAAAAATCAAGATATCATCCAAATAAACAATCAGAAACTTGTCCACAAAATCCCTGAAAATGTCATTCATGAAGGACTGGAAGACGGAAGGAGCATTAGTGAGCCCAAAGGGCATCACAAGGTACTCAAAATGCCCTTCAGGGGTGTTAAATGCCGTCTTCCATTCATCCCCGTGCTTAATGCGAATAAGGTTATACGCCCCCCTGAGGTCAAGCTTGGTAAACCAAGTAGCGTTTTTCACCCTGGAAAACAGGTCAGAAATCAAGGGTAACGGGTATTGATATTTCACAGTAATATTGTTCAAGAGACGATAATCAATACACGGCCTTAATGAACCATCTTTTTTGGCCACAAAGAAAAAACCGGCACCTAAGGGTGAAGAGGATGGTCTGATATGACCCTTCTCCAATGATTCCTTGATATAAGACCGCATAGCGTCATGTTCAGGTACAGACAAGTTAAAGAGGCGACCCTTAGGGAATTTACTACCTGGCACTAATTCAATAGCGCAGTCATAGCTCCTATGGGGAGGTAAGGATGCAGATTTACTTTCGCTAAACACATCAGAAAAATCAAACAAAAAGTCAGGAACATCCTCAGCCTGGGGGAGGCAGAAAAAACAGGAGTGTTGGTATTAACACATTGGCAGCCCCAACTGGTTACAGACACAGATTTCCAATCCAAAACAGGATTATGAGACTGTAACCAAGGGAAACCCAGCACGATAATGTCATGCAGATTATATAGAACCAAAAATTTGCAGCACTCCTGGTGATCAGGTTCAACCCTCATTATCACCTGAGTAGAAAACTGGGTTTATTCTCAGCCAAAGGGGTAGAATCGATCCCCAGTAGGGGAATAGACTTCTGTAGGGGTATCAAGGGAAATCCACAACGTTTAGCAAAATCATAATCCATCAGGTTAATAGCTGCTCCAGAATCAACGAAAGCCTGAGCAGAAAATGAGGACAGAGAGCATATCAGAGTGACAGTTAATAAAAACTTAGTCTGAACACTACCCAAGACAACTGAGCGTGCAAAACGTCTTCCCCGCTTAGGGCAGACTGAAATAGCATGAGAGGCATCACCACAGTAGAAACAAAACCCATTGCGCTTTCGAAACTCATGACGCTGTGCCCCAGACACCACTCCATCACACTGCATGGGCTCAGCAGCTGGCTCACAAGGCAACACCACTCCACGCATACTTCTCCGCTCACGCAAACGTCTGTCAATTTGAATCGCTAATGACATAGAATCATTGAGACCAAGGGGACAGGGAATCCCACCATAACATCCTTTACATTATCCGACAGACCCTTCCGGAAAAGGCCGCCAAAGCGTCGTCATTCCATTTGGTCAGGACTGCCCACCTACGGAATCTCTGACAGTATAACTCAGCGTCATCAAGCCCTGATTTAATGCCAACAAGGCTTTTTCAGCTTGATCAGTGATATTAGGCTCATCGTACAATAACCCCAAAGCCTGAAAAAATACATCAACATCACTCAAAACAGGATCCCCAGGTGTCAGGGAAAAAGCCCAATCCTGAGGATCGCCGCGCAGGAGAGAGATGACAATTTGAACCTGCTGCGCTGCGTTTCCTGAGGACTTAGATTTTAAGGCAAGAAACAATTTACAATTATTTTTGAAATTCTGAAACTTAGCTCGATCCCCTGAAAACAAATCTGGCATGGGGATCCTAGGTTCCACAACAGGCAACCTAGCAAGATATGCAGCAATACTCTGAACCTCAGTGGCAAGCTGATCCACACGGCCAGACAACTGTGCAAACTCCATTGGGAGAAAAAGATCCTCCCCAGCACCCAGAGATACAGAGGAAAAAAAAAAAAATGCAACAAACAGAAAAATATCTCTGACAACTTTTCTTCCTTCAAAATATTTTTTTTTTTTCTTCTGTGAGTACCATACAATTTTAAGGCCGGTGATACTGTTATGTTACGGTAGCTGAGGAGTGCAGGTAAAAAAGGAAATACACCAGAGCAGTTGGAATCTATGAGATTGCAGTACCCTGACTAACCACCACAACTAGAGGCAGCCGTGGAGCGTTCCTACGATGGTCCTAGACGCCTCGTCACAGCCTGAGAAACTAACTACACCTAAAGATAGAAATAGGAAAGCTATCTGCCCCGGAGCAGAACCCCAAAGATAATAGAAAGCCCCCAAACATGTAATGGCGGTTAGACAAGAGGAAATACTGACACAGAAAGAAATAGTATGAGCAAACGCTGGGCCCAAACTATCTAAATAGAAAAGGACAGGAAGGGTACTTACTGCAATCCAGAAAACCCTGAAAAACACCAACATACTAATTTCAAAATCACCTGAGATCACACGACCTCTACCACCTAAATTAGTTCTCTGGTGTAACAAAAACAGCAGCCACTGAAAAAACTGCAAAAAGCAAAAGTACAAAACACAGTGGCTGGACTAAACTGAGAGGGCAAAAGCCCCCGAGGGGACCCAGAAGGCCCCCACAGAAGTGCAGGACAAAATGCAAAAATATAGCAAAACACACAAAATAAGAAATTGTCTTATCTGACAGCAGGAGATGCAGACACGACACAGCAGGCTACAAGGGAAACTGGAAAGAAGGATTCAGACCAGAACAAATTGATCACCGGCAACCCTGATGGGAAAATGATTCCCTTAAATAAGACCAATCAGTAACACCTGATTCCCAATCCTCACTAGTACCGCTTGTAACCACCAGAGGGAGCCTCTGCTCAGAACTCATCTCAAACCCATTCACAACAGAGATACAAAGTATAGGTGTTTATATACAATGGTGCATTTACAATGATGTTCCAGCCATCTTAAGGGACTGAGGGATGGAGATAGTGAATGGGCTAGAGACACACACACACTACACAGAATACATAGAATGACTTTGATTAGTGAATGTGATAGGCCGCTCTGAACAAATGTGTTTTGAGGGAGCGCCTGAAACCATGCAAATTGTGGATAGTCCTAATTTCTTGGGTACAGCATTCCAGAGGATTGGCGTAGAGCAGGAGAAGTCTTGGAGTCGGGAGTGGGAGGTACGTATTAGTGCAGAGGTTAGTCGAAAGTCGTTTGCAGAGCGCAGCAGTCGTTAGGCCGATAGATAGAAATGAGGGAGGAGATGTAGGAGGGTGCTGCACTGTGGAGAGCTTTGTGGGTGAGAACCAGTACTTTGGTTGAAAGCTGGGAGAGGCCTAGAGAAATGGTTAGTGATAGAAGGAAGATAGAGGAAGACATTGCCCCAACGGTACAAACAGGAGGGAGAGTTAGGCTGCAGACTCGGTTGCCTGTAGCCTCCAGTTTGGCACCTGTTCGGAGCAGTTGTCTTCCAAAAGTCAAAACGTGCGCTCCCAGGACTTGCACTGCGTGGTCCTTTTTTCACACACTTGCACATGATATTTGCTATGTGAAATGCAAGCTGTGTAATCAAAAATTAAAAATAGCTAAAAGTGTCAGTCACCTCAATACCACAAATATGTGGAAACATGTGCGGACAAAGCACGTAGTTGAGTTACAAAGACACACTGGAGATGTAGGCCAACCTACAGCAGCACCTACATCTTCAGGTTGTGTTGAAGCCTCTTCATCGAGCTCACACACAGCTGGTTATGCTTCCTCACAGGATCGCCATGGAAGAACCTCGGCCACTGTTGTCCAGAGACAAACTGTTATTCCACACACAGCAGCAAGTTCCCTGTCATCCTCACACTCCCAGGCCACAAAACAGCCAGCGGTAGCACAGGCATGGGATAAACGACGCCATACTCCGCAAGTTTTTTGAGGGACTATCCATCTTGATGCACTCTGCAAAAGGGCCGCCTAATGCCTCACTTCCCGACTTCCAGCATGCCAGATCGCTGATTGCAGCTCTGAAAACCCCGATTTTCACCTTTCATGAACATCGCATTATTTTAAACTACCCCCAGGTGGAAACCTCGATACATATGTAGGAGGGGTTGTGTGAGCACAGCCACATTTAATGGAGATCACTCATCAGCGCAGTCAACTCCAATTTGCGCGTTTTCCCACTTTACCACTACTGAGTGGGCCCCTATAATAAGAATAAAATATATTTATTTTTAAAATAGCCCATAATATTCCGCATGCTTTACAGTTTAACAGTTCAAAACACAGTCATAATAACAACTTAACAATACAATAATTAAAGCAAAAATCAGCCGCCCTGCTGGTGAAAGCTTAAAAATCTACAATGAGGTGTGGGGGAACCCAAAATAAGGTTTTATATACAATGGGGTTTTTACAATGAAGGTCAACCATTTTAAAAGGGAAATGAGGAAGCAGGAGAAGAGTGGGGAATGGGCAAAACACACAGAATTACACAAGAATGACTTTTTATTATAAGTGATAGGGCCCGTAACAAATGTTTTTTTGGGGGAGCCCCCTGAAACCACCAAAAATTTCGGATAGCCTAAAATTTTTGGGTAGACATTCCAGAGGTGGCGCAGCGCGGGTAATTCTTTGGAGTTGGAGTGGGGTACGGATTATGCAAGGTTGTCGAAGGTCGTTTGCAGAGTGCAGCAGTCGGTTAGGCCGATAAAAATTAATAAGGGGAGATTAGGGGGGTCTGCGCTGTGGAGAGCTATGTTTGGGGGAGAACCAGTAATTAGAATTGGATCCTATAATATTGGCACCACGCCAGTGTAATGATGGCGAATAAAACCTATGAAGGATAACTGCCACGTTTTTTCGTGCGTTTGATGAGTCAACGCGGAGGCGTTTCAGAATGCACTAGCACCTGACTGCCCCCCTTTTTTTCTGCTGCTTAAAAAAAAAACACTGCAAGCACTAAGGCATGAGGTTTTGGAAGAGGGAGGATGAGGAAAACAAAATTCCATCACCTTCTGGACAGTCAGCGCAACTGGTTCCTCACAAAGGGCTGGAGGACTTTCAAAGTACCAGCTTATCAACAATTGAACCTCCAGAGTCGCTGTCTATATTTTCATAACCATTACAAACTTTTAATGTATTTACAAAGCACATAATGTACATTTTTTGTCTACCTTTTTTGTAATGCTATTGTTTTTCCATAAACTGATTTACAGAATTATGATACAAAGTTTTTTAAATTTTGATTTTTTAATTTTTGTAAATTTATAAGATTGAAGGACTTTGTGAGGAGGAGGGAGGGGATTCAATGGAGGGAAGCATCGCTCCAGAGGGAGGTAGACAAGGCTCTAGCAGTAAGCCCCAAGGTGGTGATGCACAGCAGGCGGAGATACGCCTCTTGCGGGGGACAACGTTTCTTGGCCAGTTGGAGCTGCAGCACATGGTTTATTTATCTGCAGTGGCTGAGAAACGACCGCCGAAAAATCGAACACATCACACCACGTTGATTTTTGGGGTGTACACCCCCAGACCCTCGCTACCGGGACAACTTACAAACCTCAACACCGTTGAACCCGGACGTAAAAGCGGAAGTACCAAGACACACTGGTGCAATCCATAATTTCTCCATTCCACCGAGAGCACTGCTGTGCTACTGATTACAAAGCACTCTGGCGTCGAGGCAGGGAAAGCCGCAACAAAAAGGGAGCACAAGCACGCCTCTGCACAGGGCAAGAACAAATGTTCCAAATGGTGCGAATTTTGTGCAGCGCCACCAATCTAACCATCCAGACGGTTTCCAGTCAGCAAGGCAAAAATTTCCTAAGATGGTGACAGACTACATGTCTTCCCTCTCAGTGTACTCCCAATGGCTCTTCCCCCATTAAGTTTTGTGTCTCTAAGCTGGATACATGCCGACTTAGCCAGTATGCATTGGAGGTGCTGGCTTATCTGCGGCAGTGTATTATCGACGCGTTTTTAAACTGCTCAGGTTGAACAAACAACCGTTGCATGCGACATCCTACGATAATGTAAACCAACTTTTTCGAAAATAACTACAGGATCTCGCCTAATTTCCCTTCCGTTTCAATTAACTAACGGTTGACAACTTTTTCCGCTCCTGTTATGTTCATTTTTTACACCAGCTATACTCCCGGGGCACAACCTGCCATTTTGCTGCCAGAATGTCGTGTCCACAGACCAATACACAAGCATATGAAGGGGGGTTTCAGTAACGCCTGCTTTCCCCCTATGTTCCGGCAAAATTACTGCTACCAGCTCACTTTTTTAAAAAAACATACATGTTAAAGTGGCTAGTGCACACATAGAAAAGCACACAACCCCTTATTTCTAACTTAAACAATGAAACGTCAAATTTAAAACATTCAAGATTATTTGGTAACAAATCTGAACAAAAAAAATGTACATATTATTGCAATATCCCATTCTAACACAAAGCTAAACACAAAAGCATACTTATGCATAGGGTATAGATGGGAACCTTCTCACTCCATAACTTTCCCGCCTCAATGTTGTGAAGGGTGCATAATGTGGGTTTAACTTTGACAAAGCTGCATTGCGAAGGATCCTTCTGTGTTCTTGGGCTTTAAAAAAAAAGCATCAGTAAATAAATTATACATTGTTGATTAAGGGACATATTACACCTAATATTGTGCAAACAATGGATGTAGGACTATTCCTCTTCAAAATTACTTATATTTGTGTCATTTGAAAAAATACATATTTTAGTTAAAAATTAAAAACCCGTTCAGTAGCTGTGAAAGGCCCGTTTGTGTACTTCTATATTTTTGCAACCAATGTATTGTATACGGATGGAACGCGTCACACTAAATAATTAGATTTATTTTAAATGGAATTTACAGAACCAATTGGAGATAAATGAAAAGGATGAGCCACTGAACACCTCGCAAAGTACAAGCACATGCTTTAACATGTAACTGGAGCGTGACGCACTAAAAAAGTAAAAAAAACAACGAATGAACACTGAAACACAACTGTCCACAATCTTGAAAAGCCCTTTCTTACTTCTATAGTGTTTGCAACCAATGTATTTATACGAAAGGAACGCGTCACACAATAATTAGATTTATTTTAAATGGAATGTAGCAGAACCAATTGGAGAAAATGAAAAGGATGACCACTGAGACACCTCACAGAGTACAAGCAGCAGGCTTGCATGTAACTGGAGCGTGATCGACTCAAAAAAAGTAAAAAACACAGACTGAAAGGGAACCTGAAAAACAACTGTCCACAATCTTGAAAACTCCTTTCTGTAAATTCTATAGTTTTGCAACCATTATTGTATACGGATGGAAGCGCGTCACACTAAAAGAAGATTTATTTTAAATGGAATGTGCAAACCAATGGGATAAAAAGAAAAAAGGGTGGCCACCGAGACACGCTCAGCAAGTACAACAGCAGTGCTTAACAGTAACTGGAGCGTGATCTCACAAAAAAAGTAAAAAACACAGACTGAATGAACACTGAAACACAACTGTCCACAATCTTGAAAAGCTCCTTTCTGTACTTCTATAGTGTTTGCAACCAATTTATTTAAACGGATGGAACCGTCACACTAATAGATTAGATTTTTTTTAAATGGAATTTTACAAACCAATTGGAGATAATAAAAGGATGACCACTGAGACACGCCACAGATACAAGCAGCAGTGCTTGAACATGAACTGGAGCGTGACGCAACTAAAAAAAAATAAAAAACACCCGACTGAAGTGAACACTGAAACACAACTTCCCCAATCTTGAAAAGCTCCTTTCTGTACTTTTATAGGTTTGCAACCAATGTATTGTATACGGATGGAAGCGCGCACACTAATGATTAATTTCTTTAAATGGAAAAGACAAACCAATTGGAGATAAATGAAAAAAGGGTGACCACTGAGACACGCTCACAGAGTACAACAGCATGCTTGAACAGTAACTGGAGCGTGATCTGCACTAAAAAAAGTAAAAAACACAGACTGAAGTGAACACTGAAACACAACTGTCCACAATCTGTGAAAAGCTCCTTTCTGTACTTCTATAGTGTTTGCAACCAATGTATTGTATACGGATGGAAGCGCGTCACACTAATAGATTAGATTTATTTTAAATGGAATGTAGCAGAACCAATTGGAGATAAATGAAAAGGATGAGCCACTGAGACACGCTCAGCAGAGTACAAGCAGCAGTGCTTGAACATGTAACTGGAGCGTGATCTGCACTAAAAAAAGTAAAAAACACAGACTGAATGAACACTGAAACACAACTGTCCACAATCTGTGAAAAGCTCCTTTCTGTACTTCTATAGTGTTTGCAACCAATGTATTGTATACGGATGGAAGCGCGTCACACTAATAGATTAGATTTCTTTTAAATGGAATGTAGCAGAACCAATTGGAGATAAATGAAAAGGATGAGCCACTGAGACACGCTCAGCAGAGTACAAGCAGCAGTGCTTGAACATGTAACTGGAGCGTGATCTGCACTCAAAAAAGTAAAAAACACAGACTGAAGTGAACACTGAAACACAACTGTCCACAATCTGTGAAAAGCTCCTTTCTGTACTTCTATAGTGTTTGCAACCAATGTATTGTATACGGATGGAAGCACGTCACACTAATAGATTTGATTTTTTTCTAATATAATGGAGCTGCACCAATTCCACTAAATAAAAAAAAAAAAAAAAAAAAAAAGTGACACGTGCAGATGCCTACAAACAGCGGTGGATGCAGAGCAAACTGCAGCGTCACCTGCACTGTCACACACACACCTTGCACAGAGCTGTTAAAACAACACTGGCAAAATGAAGCTTTACACAGCGGTTGGTAAACTAGCCTGCCTCAAGCACAGTAGTACACAAAATCGCAATATCTAACTGTCCCTCAGAGTCAGCACAGCAGCGTTCTGTCCCTAACTGAGTTCACAGCACAGTGACGCTAAAATGGCTGCGGCGCCTTTTATAGTGCATTCTGACATCATTTCAGCAGCCAATCACAGCCATGCCATTAGTTAAGATGACCGCATCATTACAGGATGTGCCCACACTTCGTAGGATTCCTCATTGGCTGACTAAAATCACATTGCCTCTCAAAGAATTATGGGAACTTCCGATTCCGGTATACGATATGGAAAAAGTATCGGAATTAAGTATCGGAATTCCGATAACGCGAATATCGGCCGATACCCGATACTTGCGGTATCGGAATGCTCAACACTACTGGTGACCTGACTTGTGTCAGCTATCATGTTCGCACGTGATATATTTTGCTAGTAGTAAATCCCCTTTGCACATTTTATGATCAGCAATTGTACTGACAACCATATTGCGATGAGAGAAAGTCTGCAAAAACCCACTGTTCATGTCCCAAAACTTCATTGGCAACATTGTAATGGTTATTTAACCACTCCTGTATATAAGGGCTGTCTGGTGATCAGCCGGATACTCCTAGTGGTTAGATGGTGCTCACTGTTGTGCACGGGGACAACCCCTTTAAGATTTTTCTGTTATCATTTGATAAAACATAAAACTACAAAAAAAGTTCTATATATCTGATATAAACAGCCCATAAACTAGGGAAACTTTCCTCTTCACTCGGTAATACCTGTATGCAAAGTAGTATGTTAGATGTTAGCCAGGTTTGCACAAAACATAAAAAGTTTTTTTTTTTAAATCTTCATTTTAAAAATAAAATATATATCATTATAAAATACAACACAAATCCTAATTCCTTAAAGCACCAGATGCTCTGGGTCTTTAATCAGCACTGTGGCAGACTGCGTACACTGTTTTGCTGATTATTTGCACAAGATTTAAGCATATTAAGCAATGAATTGTGTTTAGCGAGTTTTTCTTTAAACATTTCCACTTAGGCTTTCAATCCTATTTATTATACAATGTCTCCCTGATTATAAAAAATGTTATTACATAATGTATGTCAATGGAGATTTCAGATAATATGATTCATACATTTAATATAAAATATATCTATATATATATGGAGTAATTATCTATATATTAGAAATAAAATATATTTATGACACGAATAGTCTCCAGATCATCATGTTCTAACTTATTATGGTGCAATACTTGCACTCCATATGCTAATAGCATTGCAAAAATAGCGACTCTATCAGATATAGTAGAAAAAAGGGAGAACCTGAGTCTAGGCTATGTGATAAAAAATATATAATCTTTATTTAAAATAGTAGACATATGTAAAAATGCAAGCAAAAAAGATAAGATATTTGAGCAGACACATGTACAAATATAGGTATTAAATACAGGTCAGTGATGGATTAACCCAAAGCTAGTAACCACGAGTGACCAAGACACCACTACCGCTCATGGGGTATGTAGGTAAAATCATCCCAAAATGCTAGTTGTAACAAAGTGACCAATATAAAGTATAATGCTAAAGGAGTATAGAGTAATCCCACTGTATTAAAATGATGTAAAGGAGAACTGAAGAGTTCAGTGTGCAAATTGCTCCCACAGTAATAATCATTAAAGGTAACTGGAGGGGCAAGTACTCACTGATAGATATAACTGCACAGTGGCTGAGACATATCAATACTCACTGTCCCCAATTACAAATGTAAACACAGATATAGTGAGAAAATGGGTAATGAAGGGATGAGATAATGTTAATTACCCGTCATGTTCGCTGTGTGTGCCTGGAAACTCGGTCCCCAAAGCACGTTTCAGTAAAAATATCCTTCCTCAGGAGGCGTGGCTTGCTAGGTCAAATGTCCCTGGATATATATCCGGCTCATCCGACCACATGGTCTGTATGGGCCAATCAAGATGGCGTAGCGGCGCATGCTCATCATCCCCGTGGCCGCTCACATCAGCGCGTCACCCAATCAGACGAACCAGGTCGCGTGGGACGGGCGGCGCCTGGCCGTTACCACGCAACCCGACAAGCCGGAAGTGACTGGAGTATGTGCAGAGGAGACAGCCCGGAGATAGTGCGCACGCGCACACATCCCATAAGCAGCCTCAAATAAAAGTGAGTCCAGGTTAAGCCCCAAATGAGTATCTACTAACTGTAAAAGCTTTGAAGTAAAGTATAAAAAACCTTAATTAAAAAAAACTAAAACAAAGGATAGCTTTAAATGCAAAACATCAAAAAACTAAAACAAAGGATAGCTTTAAATGCAAAACATCAAATGCAAATGCAATTGGATTTGGCGAGTGCAGAAAAAATATTGAAAGAACCGAATGTGTTTCGAACACTAAGAAGTGTTCTTAGACTTCATATATTTGGGGATATTTTTTGCAGGATGACAGTGAGGGGCAAATATTTATTCAGGGGCACAACACAGGAGATATTTTTATTTATGGAGCAGTACACTGTGTATAGTGTGCGCCTTTAAAAATGAAATCAGAAAAGAGAGATGAGCACTGGGCATGAGATCTTATGACGATATCTGTACTACTTGGAGACAAAATGAATGGGAACGACCCAATCAGAGAAGATATCACCTATAAGGTACCTGTGCCAGGAGGTGCCACGGTTCTCTTTTTATTTCTTAAACCATCTTTTATTTTCCATTGAACCCCTTTGTAAAAAAAATGTACATCATAGGGTAAAAGTTTTATTGCATCATCCTCTTTAAATCTTCTCATCAAATTCCAATTACTGGTATTGCTATACATGAATATACAAACATTGCAGGCTAAATCACATCTCACCACACCTTCAGGTCAAAGAATAGTAATCCATTGTTTCACTCATGAGAAATCCAAACAAAAAGTGGCTGACTCTCTGGTTTATTATTTTATTGCAATTGAACTTACTAAAGAGTTAATGTGAAGTTTCATTTTCAGCATTTTATTTGCATGTGTTATGTTGATGGTATGATACATGACAGATCTTTTTTTTTTTAAGTGAAACTGATTCCTTTCCCTAGTTTTTGTTTGCTTAAAAGTTGTGAATAGTGTTGATCAAGCACTGAAATATTTGAGTGCTTAGTACTCTAATCGAGCACGTCGAACGCTCGGATGTGCTCGTCTACAGTAGAGAGCATAATGGAAGGCAAACTCAATCATTTTTCCAGAGGACTGAAAAATTATATCTCTCTCCATGCGCCCAGCTCAATTAATTCACTTACGGGGATCTGAGCCCTCGAGCACCTTGCGTTACTCGGCACTGAATGCTACTCAATCAACCACCCTGCTTGACTGAGTATTGAGCAGTGCTGAGCACAATCACCTGTCGTAGTTGTGAGGCAATAAGAAGAGAGATGAGAGGGGGGTCAATTTCTTCAAAATTTTGTGAACATATTTACATTTTTTTCATGATGATGAAAAATTTAAGTGCGACAAACATGCAAAACAATAGTAAATCAGAAAGGGAACACTGTATATATATATATATATATATATACTGCAGATTAGTGTATGTGTATACATATATCTATCTGTATATATAGATAGATATATGTATACACACACTAATCTGCAGTATATTTACAGTGGTGTGAAAAAGTGTCTGACTGCTTCCTGATTTACTTTTGTTTTGCACTTTTGTCGCACTTAAATTTTTCAGATCACCAAACAAATTTATACATTAGGCACAGCTAACACAAATAAACACAAAGTGCAGTTTTTAAATGAAGGACTTTATTATTAAGAGAAAAAGAAATCCAAATGTACAGGTTGCTGTGTGAAAAAGTGATTGCCCCCCTTAAAACATAAATTAACTGTGGTTTCTCACATCTTTGGGAAGCTGAGTTCAAATTCCCTAGCCACATGCAGGCCTGATTACTGCCACACCTATTCTCAATCAAGAAATCACTTAAATAGGACCTGCCAGGCAAAGTGATGTAGACCAAAAAATCCTCACAAGCTAGACATCATGCCACGATCCAAAGAAATTCTGTAACAAATGAGAAACAAAGTAATTGGGATCTATCAGTCTGGAAAAGGTTATAAAGCCATTTCTAAAGCTTTGGGACTCCAGCGAACCACAGTAGTGAACCTTCCCAGGAGTGGTCAACCAAAATTTTCCCAAGAGTGCAGCAACGACTCATCCAAGAGGTCACAAAGACCCCACAATAATATCCAAAGGCCTCACTTGCCTCAGATTAAGGTCAGTGTTCATTGCTCCAACATAAGAAAGAGACTGGGTAAAAATGGTCTGCATGGCAGCGTTCCAAGATGAAAACCATTGCTATGGAATAAGAACATATTTTTGCTAGGAAACATCATGACTTTTCGGAGAATACACTGTGTACTGTCGAGACAAAAGTTGAAGTTTTTGGAAGGTGTATATCCCATTACATCTGGCGTAGAAGTAACACAGAATTTCAGAAAAGGAATATCATGCCAACAGTAAAATATGGTGGTGGTTGTTTGATGGTCTGGGGCTGTTTTGTTGCTTCAGGACTAGGAAGGCTTGCTATGGTAAATAGAACCATGAATTCCAAGATTCAAAGAATCTCCGGCCATCTGTTTGTGACCTCATCCTGAAGCGCACTTGGTTTATGCAGCAGGACAATGATCCAAAACACACCAGCAAGTCCACCTGTGAATGGCTTAAGAAAAACAAAATTAAGACTTTGGAGTTGTCTAGCCAAAGTCCTGACCTTAATCCAATTGAGATGCTGTGACATGACCTTAAAAAGGTGGTTCATGCTCGGAAACGTTCCAGTGTGGCTGAATTACAAAAATTCTGCAAAGATGAGTGGCCAAAATTCCTCCAGAGTGTTGCAAACAAATCATTGCTAGTTATCGCAAACACTTGATTGCAGTTGTTGCTACTAAGGATGGCCCAACCAGTTATTAGGTTTAGGGGGCACTTTTTCACACATGGCGTTGTAGGTTTGGATTTCTTTTTCCTTTAATAATAAAGACCTTCATTTAAAAACTGCATTTTGTGTTTGCTTGTGTTATTTTTGTCTAATACTTAAATTTGTTTGGTGAGATATTCAAATTCAATATGAGTCGCTTCTTATTTGGTGCATCCTTCAGCTGCTGTGCACCATTGTAAGAACTATGCCTCTGTCAGTTCAGCTGCCATGCACCACTGCGAGAAATTTCCGCTACTTTCTGTGTTGTAAATTATAAAAAACTGAAGTCCGTGCGCCATCATGCCCTCTCACACCTAAGCTTTGCTCATTTCTGGTGTAGAAGCATCGAAAGTCACAACATTCCTGCACAACTACCAATGGAATCGAAATTATGCAACATTCAAACAGTTTTATGTATCAAGGAGTTTTAAGTGTTTGTCGGCTGGACCACTTGGAATGCCAGCGAGGTCTGTGAGTGCGAAGGTTTAGGCTGTAGGCCACAGACATAATAGCTGAATTGGAAGTTTCTTGCAATAACTCAGGTGCAGATAGCAGCATATGTGCAAGTGTAGCACAGCACAAACAGAGGGCAGAGCAGAATAATATCAAAGTTATCAGACACTAATACAGAGGTATTAGTAGCACAGCAGACCAGAAGTAAAAATATATTAACTATTCAACATGTCTGAGCCATTTGTCACCAGTCTACCTCTACACAATATATGCATGCAGTCTATTATATTAAATCTGCTTGAACACACAATACATGGATAGAAAGCAAATGAAAAAAAAAATGATGTTTAATGTAGAGGCAGAGTACAGTGGATAGTAGCAAGGTAGATAGTGGTGGAAGATTCTAATAACTAAATATATTGCAATAGATGGACATCAGAATGATATAGAGAAAACGTAAAAGGAATCTTTCACCTCAAATTTACACTTTAAACTAACTTCATAGCCGAAGAACAATAAAAAATATATATTTTTTGTTTTTAAATATGTCCTTTGTTACTCTTTATTGTAATATGCAAATTAAGGCGCTCAGTGCACCCTTGTTGTGGCCAAACACCGTTCCACCTACTATTTTAGAATACAGACACTCCTAAGTTGATTGACAGCACTGTGTTGCCAAAAGCCAGCATTGTCTGAAGATACATCCATTATGTGTGCAATGTCCTTGTGCAGGAGAGAGCACAAAAATCACTCTCTCCAAGCAACCTACATCACTACACAGCTGTACCAAGCAATGTCATCAGTGAGCAGATTGCATTAATCACAGTCTGCACCGGCTTCCACATGATACCTTGCAAAAACCACATGACATGGTATAGCACCACCAACTAAGAGAGACCATCTTACCCTGTGCCTCTGAAGGTGGTAATGCGGGGATCTGAGCCCTCGAGCACCTTGCGTTACTCGGCACTGAATGCTACTCAATCAACCACCCTGCTTGACTGAGTATTGAGCAGTGCTGAGCACAATCACCTGTCGTAGTTGTGAGGCAATAAGAAGAGAGATGAGAGGGAGGGTCAATTCTTCAAATTTTGTGAACATATTTACATTTTTTTCATGATGATGAAAAATTTAAGTGCGACAAACATGCAAAACAATAGTAAATCAGAAAGGGAACACTGTATATATATATATAATATATATATATACTGCAGATTAGTGTATGTGTATACATATATCTATCTGTATATATAGATAGATATATGTATACACACACTAATCTGCAGTATATTTACAGTGGTGTGAAAAAGTGTCTGACTGCTTCCTGATTTACTTTTGTTTTGCACTTTTGTCGCACTTAAATTTTTCAGATCACCAAACAAATTTATACATTAGGCACAGCTAACACAAATAAACACAAAGTGCAGTTTTTAAATGAAGGACTTTATTATTAAGAGAAAAAGAAATCCAAATGTACAGGTTGCTGTGTGAAAAAGTGATTGCCCCCCTTAAAACATAAATTAACTGTGGTTTCTCACATCTTTGGGAAGCTGAGTTCAAATTCCCTAGCCACATGCAGGCCTGATTACTGCCACACCTATTCTCAATCAAGAAATCACTTAAATAGGACCTGCCAGGCAAAGTGATGTAGACCAAAAAATCCTCACAAGCTAGACATCATGCCACGATCCAAAGAAATTCTGTAACAAATGAGAAACAAAGTAATTGGGATCTATCAGTCTGGAAAAGGTTATAAAGCCATTTCTAAAGCTTTGGGACTCCAGCGAACCACAGTAGTGAACCTTCCCAGGAGTGGTCAACCAAAATTTTCCCAAGAGTGCAGCAACGACTCATCCAAGAGGTCACAAAGACCCCACAATAATATCCAAAGGCCTCACTTGCCTCAGATTAAGGTCAGTGTTCATTGCTCCAACATAAGAAAGAGACTGGGTAAAAATGGTCTGCATGGCAGCGTTCCAAGATGAAAACCATTGCTATGGAATAAGAACATATTTTTGCTAGGAAACATCATGACTTTTCGGAGAATACACTGTGTACTGTCGAGACAAAAGTTGAAGTTTTTGGAAGGTGTATATCCCATTACATCTGGCGTAGAAGTAACACAGAATTTCAGAAAAGGAATATCATGCCAACAGTAAAATATGGTGGTGGTTGTTTGATGGTCTGGGGCTGTTTTGTTGCTTCAGGACTAGGAAGGCTTGCTATGGTAAATAGAACCATGAATTCCAAGATTCAAAGAATCTCCGGCCATCTGTTTGTGACCTCATCCTGAAGCGCACTTGGTTTATGCAGCAGGACAATGATCCAAAACACACCAGCAAGTCCACCTGTGAATGGCTTAAGAAAAACAAAATTAAGACTTTGGAGTTGTCTAGCCAAAGTCCTGACCTTAATCCAATTGAGATGCTGTGACATGACCTTAAAAAGGTGGTTCATGCTCGGAAACGTTCCAGTGTGGCTGAATTACAAAAATTCTGCAAAGATGAGTGGCCAAAATTCCTCCAGAGTGTTGCAAACAAATCATTGCTAGTTATCGCAAACACTTGATTGCAGTTGTTGCTACTAAGGATGGCCCAACCAGTTATTAGGTTTAGGGGGCACTTTTTCACACATGGCGTTGTAGGTTTGGATTTCTTTTTCCTTTAATAATAAAGACCTCATTTAAAAACTGCATTTTGTGTTTGCTTGTGTTATTTTTGTCTAATACTTAAATTTGTTTGGTGAGATATTCAAATTCAATATGAGTCGCTTCTTATTTGGTGCATCCTTCAGCTGCTGTGCACCATTGTAAGAACTATGCCTCTGTCAGTTCAGCTGCCATGCACCACTGCGAGAAATTTCCGCTACTTTCTGTGTTGTAAATTATAAAAAACTGAAGTCCGTGCGCCATCATGCCCTCTCACACCTAAGCTTTGCTCATTTCTGGTGTAGAAGCATCGAAAGTCACAACATTCCTGCACAACTACCAATGGAATCGAAATTATGCAACATTCAAACAGTTTTTATGTATCAAGGAGTTTTAAGTGTTTGTCGGCTGGACCACTTGGAATGCCAGCGAGGTCTGTGAGTGCGAAGGTTTAGGCTGTAGGCCACAGACATAATAGCTGAATTGGAAGTTTCTTGCAATAACTCAGGTGCAGATAGCAGCATATGTGCAAGTGTAGCACAGCACAAACAGAGGGCAGAGCAGAATAATATCAAAGTTATCAGACACTAATACAGAGGTATTAGTAGCACAGCAGACCAGAAGTAAAAATATATTAACTATTCAACATGTCTGAGCCATTTGTCACCAGTCTACCTCTACACAATATATGCATGCAGTCTATTATATTAAATCTGCTTGAACACACAATACATGGATAGAAAGCAAATGAAAAAAAAAATGATGTTTAATGTAGAGGCAGAGTACAGTGGATAGTAGCAAGGTAGATAGTGGTGGAAGATTCTAATAACTAAATATATTGCAATAGATGGACATCAGAATGATATAGAGAAAACGTAAAAGGAATCTTTCACCTCAAATTTACACTTTAAACTAACTTCATAGCCGAAGAACAATAAAAAATATATATTTTTTGTTTTTAAATATGTCCTTTGTTACTCTTTATTGTAATATGCAAATTAAGGCGCTCAGTGCACCCTTGTTGTGGCCAAACACCGTTCCACCTACTATTTTAGAATACAGACACTCCTAAGTTGATTGACAGCACTGTGTTGCCAAAAGCCAGCATTGTCTGAAGATACATCCATTATGTGTGCAATGTCCTCGTGCAGGAGAGAGCACAAAAATCACTCTCTCCAAGCAACCTACATCACTACACAGCTGTACCAAGCAATGTCATCAGTGAGCAGATTGCATTAATCACAGTCTGCACCGGCTTCCACATGATACCTTGCAAAAACCACATGACATGGTATAGCACCACCAACTAAGAGAGACCATCTTACCCTGTGCCTCTGAAGGTGGTAATGCGGGGATCTGAGCCCTCGAGCACCTTGCGTTACTCGGCACTGAATGCTACTCAATCAACCACCCTGCTTGACTGAGTATTGAGCAGTGCTGAGCACAATCACCTGTCGTAGTTGTGAGGCAATAAGAAGAGAGATGAGAGGGAGGGTCAATTCTTCAAAATTTTGTGAACATATTTACATTTTTTTCATGATGATGAAAAATTTAAGTGCGACAAACATGCAAAACAATAGTAAATCAGAAAGGGAACACTGTATATATATATATATATATATACTGCAGATTAGTGTATGTGTATACATATATCTATCTGTATATATAGATAGATATATGTATACACACACTAATCTGCAGTATATTTACAGTGGTGTGAAAAAGTGTCTGACTGCTTCCTGATTTACTTTTGTTTTGCACTTTTGTCGCACTTAAATTTTTCAGATCACCAAACAAATTTATACATTAGGCACAGCTAACACAAATAAACACAAAGTGCAGTTTTCAAATGAAGGACTTTATTATTAAGAGAAAAAGAAATCCAAATGTACAGGTTGCTGTGTGAAAAAGTGATTGCCCCCCTTAAAACATAAATTAACTGTGGTTTCTCACATCTTTGGGAAGCTGAGTTCAAATTCCCTAGCCACATGCAGGCCTGATTACTGCCACACCTATTCTCAATCAAGAAATCACTTAAATAGGACCTGCCAGGCAAAGTGATGTAGACCAAAAAATCCTCACAAGCTAGACATCATGCCACGATCCAAAGAAATTCTGTAACAAATGAGAAACAAAGTAATTGGGATCTATCAGTCTGGAAAAGGTTATAAAGCCATTTCTAAAGCTTTGGGACTCCAGCGAACCACAGTAGTGAACCTTCCCAGGAGTGGTCAACCAAAATTTTCCCAAGAGTGCAGCAACGACTCATCCAAGAGGTCACAAAGACCCCACAATAATATCCAAAGGCCTCACTTGCCTCAGATTAAGGTCAGTGTTCATTGCTCCAACATAAGAAAGAACTGGGTAAAAATGGTCTGCATGGCAGCGTTCCAAGATGAAAACCATTGCTATGGAATAAGAACATATTTTTGCTAGGAAACATCATGACTTTTCGGAGAATACACTGTGTACTGTCGAGACAAAAGTTGAAGTTTTTGGAAGGTGTATATCCCATTACATCTGGCGTAGAAGTAACACAGAATTTCAGAAAAGGAATATCATGCCAACAGTAAAATATGGTGGTGGTTGTTTGATGGTCTGGGGCTGTTTTGTTGCTTCAGGACTAGGAAGGCTTGCTATGGTAAATAGAACCATGAATTCCAAGATTCAAAGAATCTCCGGCCATCTGTTTGTGACCTCATCCTGAAGCGCACTTGGTTTATGCAGCAGGACAATGATCCAAAACACACCAGCAAGTCCACCTGTGAATGGCTTAAGAAAAACAAAATTAAGACTTTGGAGTTGTCTAGCCAAAGTCCTGACCTTAATCCAATTGAGATGCTGTGACATGACCTTAAAAAGGTGGTTCATGCTCAGAAACGTTCCAGTGTGGCTGAATTACAAAAATTCTGCAAAGATGAGTGGCCAAAATTCCTCCAGAGTGTTGCAAACAAATCATTGCTAGTTATCGCAAACACTTGATTGCAGTTGTTGCTACTAAGGATGGCCCAACCAGTTATTAGGTTTAGGGGGCACTTTTTCACACATGGCGTTGTAGGTTTGGATTTCTTTTTCCTTTAATAATAAAGACCTTCATTTAAAAACTGCATTTTGTGTTTGCTTGTGTTATTTTTGTCTAATACTTAAATTTGTTTGGTGAGATATTCAAATTCAATATGAGTCGCTTCTTATTTGGTGCATCCTTCAGCTGCTGTGCACCATTGTAAGAACTATGCCTCTGTCAGTTCAGCTGCCATGCACCACTGCGAGAAATTTCCGCTACTTTCTGTGTTGTAAATTATAAAAAACTGAAGTCCGTGCGCCATCATGCCCTCTCACACCTAAGCTTTGCTCATTTCTGGTGTAGAAGCATCGAAAGTCACAACATTCCTGCACAACTACCAATGGAATCGAAATTATGCAACATTCAAACAGTTTTATGTATCAAGGAGTTTTAAGTGTTTGTCGGCTGGACCACTTGGAATGCCAGCGAGGTCTGTGAGTGCGAAGGTTTAGGCTGTAGGCCACAGACATAATAGCTGAATTGGAAGTTTCTTGCAATAACTCAGGTGCAGATAGCAGCATATGTGCAAGTGTAGCACAGCACAAACAGAGGGCAGAGCAGAATAATATCAAAGTTATCAGACACTAATACAGAGGTATTAGTAGCACAGCAGACCAGAAGTAAAAATATATAACTATTCAACATGTCTGAGCCATTTGTCACCAGTCTACCTCTACACAATATATGCATGCAGTCTATTATATTAAATCTGCTTGAACACACAATACATGGATAGAAAGCAAATGAAAAAAAAAATGATGTTTAATGTAGAGGCAGAGTACAGTGGATAGTAGCAAGGTAGATAGTGGTGGAAGATTCTAATAACTAAATATATTGCAATAGATGGACATCAGAATGATATAGAGAAAACGTAAAAGGAATCTTTCACCTCAAATTTACACTTCAAACTAACTTCATAGCCGAAGAACAATAAAAAATATATATTTTTTGTTTTTAAATATGTCCTTTGTTACTCTTTATTGTAATATGCAAATTAAGGCGCTCAGTGCACCCTTGTTGTGGCCAAACACCGTTCCACCTACTATTTTAGAATACAGACACTCCTAAGTTGATTGACAGCACTGTGTTGCCAAAAGCCAGCATTGTCTGAAGATACATCCATTATGTGTGCAATGTCCTCGTGCAGGAGAGAGCACAAAAATCACTCTCTCCAAGCAACCTACATCACTACACAGCTGTACCAAGCAATGTCATCAGTGAGCAGATTGCATTAATCACAGTCTGCACCGGCTTCCACATGATACCTTGCAAAAACCACATGACATGGTATAGCACCACCAACTAAGAGAGACCATCTTACCCTGTGCCTCTGAAGGTGGTAATGCGGGGATCTGAGCCCTCGAGCACCTTGCGTTACTCGGCACTGAATGCTACTCAATCAACCACCCTGCTTGACTGAGTATTGAGCAGTGCTGAGCACAATCACCTGTCGTAGTTGTGAGGCAATAAGAAGAGAGATGAGAGGGAGGGTCAATTCTTCAAAATTTTGTGAACATATTTACATTTTTTTCATGATGATGAAAAATTTAAGTGCGACAAACATGCAAAACAATAGTAAATCAGAAAGGGAACACTGTATATATATATATAATATATATATATATATACTGCAGATTAGTGTATGTGTATACATATATCTATCTGTATATATAGATAGATATATGTATACACACACTAATCTGCAGTATATTTACAGTGGTGTGAAAAAGTGTCTGACTGCTTCCTGATTTACTTTTGTTTTGCACTTTTGTCGCACTTAAATTTTTCAGATCACCAAACAAATTTATACATTAGGCACAGCTAACACAAATAAACACAAAGTGCAGTTTTTAAATGAAGGACTTTATTATTAAGAGAAAAAGAAATCCAAATGTACAGGTTGCTGTGTGAAAAAGTGATTGCCCCCCTTAAAACATAAATTAACTGTGGTTTCTCACATCTTTGGGAAGCTGAGTTCAAATTCCCTAGCCACATGCAGGCCTGATTACTGCCACACCTATTCTCAATCAAGAAATCACTTAAATAGGACCTGCCAGGCAAAGTGATGTAGACCAAAAAATCCTCACAAGCTAGACATCATGCCACGATCCAAAGAAATTCTGTAACAAATGAGAAACAAAGTAATTGGGATCTATCAGTCTGGAAAAGGTTATAAAGCCATTTCTAAAGCTTTGGGACTCCAGCGAACCACAGTAGTGAACCTTCCCAGGAGTGGTCAACCAAAATTTTCCCAAGAGTGCAGCAACGACTCATCCAAGAGGTCACAAAGACCCCACAATAATATCCAAAGGCCTCACTTGCCTCAGATTAAGGTCAGTGTTCATTGCTCCAACATAAGAAAGAGACTGGGTAAAAATGGTCTGCATGGCAGCGTTCCAAGATGAAAACCATTGCTATGGAATAAGAACATATTTTTGCTAGGAAACATCATGACTTTTCGGAGAATACACTGTGTACTGTCGAGACAAAAGTTGAAGTTTTTGGAAGGTGTATATCCCATTACATCTGGCGTAGAAGTAACACAGAATTTCAGAAAAGGAATATCATGCCAACAGTAAAATATGGTGGTGGTTGTTTGATGGTCTGGGGCTGTTTTGTTGCTTCAGGACTAGGAAGGCTTGCTATGGTAAATAGAACCATGAATTCCAAGATTCAAAGAATCTCCGGCCATCTGTTTGTGACCTCATCCTGAAGCGCACTTGGTTTATGCAGCAGGACAATGATCCAAAACACACCAGCAAGTCCACCTGTGAATGGCTTAAGAAAAACAAAATTAAGACTTTGGAGTTGTCTAGCCAAAGTCCTGACCTTAATCCAATTGAGATGCTGTGACATGACCTTAAAAAGGTGGTTCATGCTCGGAAACGTTCCAGTGTGGCTGAATTACAAAAATTCTGCAAAGATGAGTGGCCAAAATTCCTCCAGAGTGTTGCAAACAAATCATTGCTAGTTATCGCAAACACTTGATTGCAGTTGTTGCTACTAAGGATGGCCCAACCAGTTATTAGGTTTAGGGGGCACTTTTTCACACATGGCGTTGTAGGTTTGGATTTCTTTTTCCTTAATAATAAAGACCTTCATTTAAAAACTGCATTTTGTGTTTGCTTGTGTTATTTTTGTCTAATACTTAAATTTGTTTGGTGAGATATTCAAATTCAATATGAGTCGCTTCTTATTTGGTGCATCCTTCAGCTGCTGTGCACCATTGTAAGAACTATGCCTCTGTCAGTTCAGCTGCCATGCACCACTGCGAGAAATTTCCGCTACTTTCTGTGTTGTAAATTATAAAAAAACTGAAGTCCGTGCGCCATCATGCCCTCTCACACCTAAGCTTTGCTCATTTCTGGTGTAGAAGCATCGAAAGTCACAACATTCCTGCACAACTACCAATGGAATCGAAATTATGCAACATTCAAACAGTTTTATGTATCAAGGAGTTTTAAGTGTTTGTCGGCTGGACCACTTGGAATGCCAGCGAGGTCTGTGAGTGCGAAGGTTTAGGCTGTAGGCCACAGACATAATAGCTGAATTGGAAGTTTCTTGCAATAACTCAGGTGCAGATAGCAGCATATGTGCAAGTGTAGCACAGCACAAACAGAGGGCAGAGCAGAATAATATCAAAGTTATCAGACACTAATACAGAGGTATTAGTAGCACAGCAGACCAGAAGTAAAAATATATTAACTATTCAACATGTCTGAGCCATTTGTCACCAGTCTACCTCTACACAATATATGCATGCAGTCTATTATATTAAATCTGCTTGAACACACAATACATGGATAGAAAGCAAATGAAAAAAAAAAAGATGTTTAATGTAGAGGCAGAGTACAGTGGATAGTAGCAAGGTAGATAGTGGTGGAAGATTCTAATAACTAAATATATTGCAATAGATGGACATCAGAATGATATAGAGAAAACGTAAAAGGAATCTTTCACCTCAAATTTACACTTTAAACTAACTTCATAGCCGAAGAACAATAAAAAATATATATTTTTTGTTTTTTAAATATGTCCTTTGTTACTCTTTATTGTAATATGCAAATTAAGGCGCTCAGTGCACCCTTGTTGTGGCCAAACACCGTTCCACCTACTATTTTAGAATACAGACACTCCTAAGTTGATTGACAGCACTGTGTTGCCAAAAGCCAGCATTGTTGTCACGCGGTCTTATGATATGTGTACGATGTCAGTAAACTATTCTTAAAAGAACAACACTCTATACAACATATAGATTAGCAACATCAGCATGTAAATATAGAATAGATTTACCTGACACGATATCCGTTGAACTCAGGGTTAATCTTGAGGACTTGATACACTGTCACAGGAAAGAGGAGGACCGGGGGTCTAACCTGACCCTAAACTGGGGTCCTAACTAATCCCTCACCTTGGAGGTACTGATAAAGGTTCAGAGGTCCAAGTCTCCAGCCTAACCCTGTCTCCTATCAGTCCCTGAACCCTGTAATCAGTCCTAAGAAGGATACTGATTACCACCAAAGGAATATGGGCTGATCTCTGCTAAATACACAGATTAGACATATTAGACAGACTGGAGAAAACACAGACTTGCATACACACTCAAACACAGAAGGAACATAAATGATCTGGGATATTAAACTCTAAGCAAGGTGAGCTTAAAACAACTAAGGAGCTCTTTAACTTAAGTCTATACAGATACAATCCTATCTGTGGTCTGCATGAAGAATTTCACTGGCAACTCCCAACACAGACAACCAGAGATTTAAAGGAAACCAATCAACAAATAATTAATTGCAGCCGGGAGAAACTGCACCCAGTCCCAGAACTGAGCACAGACAGAATTAACTCCCTAACTGCCAAACACAAAGAAACAGCAACTCAGCTATGAGAAGTCAGAATGTGCAACCGCGACGATCTTCGTGGCAATGCACACATGACAGTACCCCCCCTTCTACGAGGGGCCTCCGGACCCTCAGGGCCAGGTTTGCCCGGGTGAGTTCTGTGGAAGGTCCGCACCAAACGATCTGCGTTAATGTCAGACGCAGGAACCCACGTCCTCTCCTCTGGACCATACCCCTTCCAATGCACCAAGTACTGAAGGGACCGGCGATTCAGACGTGAGTCAATGATCTTTGACACTTGAAACTCCAAGTTACCATTGACCACCACTGGAGGAGGAGGTAGAGGTGATGGTATGACTGGTGCCACGTACCTCTTAAGTAATGACTTGTGGAACACATTGTGGATTTTAAACGTAGGAGGGAGGTCCAGACGAAATGCCACAGGATTAATTATGGAACTGATCCTGTACGGCCCGATGAATCTGGGGCCCAGCTTCCAGGAGGGAACTTTAAGTTTTATATTCCTGGTAGACAACCATACCAGATCGTTCACATTAAGATCTGGACCAGAAACTCTCCTCCTATCAGCCATACGTTTATAACGGTTCCCCATAGCACTCAGATTATTCAATACACCTCTCCACACTGAAGCAAGTGACGACGAGAAACGCTCCTCCTCAGGAACCCCAGAAGGGACCCCCCCATTGAATGTACAAAACTGGGGATGAAAACCATATGCCCCAAAAAACGGGGACTTACCAGTGGACTCGCTCCGCCTGTTGTTAAGAGCGAACTCTGCCAGAGGCAGGAAAGAAGACCAGTCCTCCTGGTTCTCTGAGACAAAACACCGAAGATAAGTCTCTAGGCTTTGATTCAGACGCTCTGTCTGACCATTGGTCTGCGGATGAAAAGCCGAGGAAAATGACAATTGCATCCCCCGACGTAAACAAAATGCCCTCCAAAACTTGGACACAAACTGAGACCCCCTATCTGACACCACATCAGAAGGCAACCCATGAAGTCTCACAATCTCCCCAATGAACACCTGCGCCAGAGTTTTAGCATTAGGGAGGGCAGGAAGAGCAATGAAATGTGCCATCTTACTGAACCTGTCAACAACCACCAGTATGACAGTCTTCCCTGACGACTGAGGAAGGTCCGTGATGAAGTCCATAGACAAATGAGTCCATGGACGCTCCGGAAGTTTCAAGGGTAAGAGGGTCCCAGACGGACGGGTATGAGGGGTCTTAGAGCGAGCACAAACCCCACAGGACGCGACAAAAGTTAAAACATCTTTATTAACGTTAGGCCACCAAAACCGGCGAGAAAGGAGATCTAAAGTAGCCTTACTCCCTGGATGTCCTGCTAAAGCAGAATTATGATGTGCCTCAATAACCTTTTGTCTCAACTGATTTGGGACAAACAGTCTCCCTGGAGGTCCTGCAGGGCGTCCCCCTGAGCCTCTAACACCTCCTCCTCAAGCTCAGAACATACAGCCGACACTACCACCCCCTCCTGAAGGATAGGAATCGGGTCATCCATTTTCCCGGCCCCTGGGAAACTGCGAGACAAGGCATCCGCCTTAACATTCTTAGATCCAGGGCGATAAGTGACAACAAAATTAAACCTGGTAAAAAACAACGACCATCGAGCTTGTCTGGAATTCAGACGCTTAGCAGATTCCAAATACAGCAGGTTCTTGTGATCAGTAATGACGGTGACCGGGTGGACTGCCCCCTCCAAAAAGTGACGCCATTCTTCAAAAGCCAACTTAATGGCCAAAAGTTCCCTATTGCCGATATCATAATTCCTTTCGGCGGACGACAATTTTTTAGAAAAGAAAGCGCACGGATGCCATTTACCAGGGGACGGACCCTGGGACAATATTGCACCCACCCCTACGTCAGACGCGTCCACCTCCACAACGAACGGCTGTGATGCATCTGGTTGGATGAGAACGGGTGCCGAAGCAAAACATTTTTTCAAGAGGAAAAAGCTTGGCAAGCTTTGTCCGACCATTTAGAAAAATCCGTCCCTTTTCTTGTCATGTCAGTGAGAGGTTTGACAACAGATGAGAAATTACAAATAAATTTCCGGTAGTAGTTAGCAAACCCCAGAAAACGCTGCAGAGCCTTAAGATCCTCTGGCTGATCCCATTCAAGCACTGCTCTCACCTTTTCAGGGTCCATACGGAAACCGGAGGCTGACACCAAGAAACCCAAAAACTGAAGTTCCTGTACGGCGAATACACACTTTTCCAGTTTGGCGTATAGTTTATTGTCTCGCAAGATCTGCAACACCTGTCTCACATGCTCCTGGTGAGACCCAAGATCTGGTGAGTAAATTAAAATGTCATCCAAATATACGACCACAAACAGCCCCACCAGATGACGAAAAATGTCATTAACAAAATGTTGGAACACTGCTGGTGCAGTAGTCAGACCAAAAGGCATGACAAGGTTCTCATAATGTCCCACCGGCGTGTTAAACGCCGTTTTCCACTCATCCCCTCTTTTATCCTAATCAGATTATACGCCCCCCTGAGATCCAATTTAGAGAACCATTTGGCGCCAACAATTTGATTGAAGAGATCAGGAATCAGAGGGAGTGGATACGGATCTCGAACAGTAATCCGATTAAGTTCGCGGAAATCCAAGCAAGGGCGTAGGCCTCCATCTTTTTTCTTCACAAAGAAGAACCCCGCGGCCACTGGGGAAGATGAAGGTCTAATATGCCCTTTGGCCAGACTCTCCGAAATATAATCTTTCATAGCCTGCCTCTCAGGACCAGAAAGGTTATATAACCTAGCTTTAGGTAACTTAGCATCAGGAAGTAAATTAATAGAGCAGTCATACACGCGATGAGGAGGCAACTCCTGACACCCCTCCTCAGAGAACACATCCCCAAAGTCCTCCAAAAAAGGAGGCAAAGTACTAGGCACGACCGCACTGATGACTGTGTTCATGCAGTTACTTTTGCAAAACTCCCCCCATTGGCTTATATCTCTGGACTGCCAATTAATCACAGGGTTATGTTTAACCAACCAAGGAAGTCCCAACACAATAGGAGTAGGTAGACCCTCCAACACATAACAAGATAATAGTTCCCTATGTATTGCCCCTACCCGAAGGTCAATGTTATGAACCTCATGAACAAAGCTACCTTGGCCGAGAGGCCTGGCGTCAATGGAGAATATAGGGATCGGTTTGACCAATACACTCAGATGCATACCTTGAGCCTGAGCAAACTGAGCGTCAACCAGATTAGCCCCGGACCCACTATCAAGAAGAACAGAAAATCTCTCCACTCTCGTACCAACCACCACCTCCACTGGTACAAGGAACTGAGAAGAACTAGCGGACGAAATACATACTCCCAGGTTGTCGTCCACCACACAACCTGGGATTAACAGTTTTCCGGCGACTTTTTGCTCAACAAGGCACGGGATGGACATCCCCCAACAAAATGTCCCTCTTTCCCGCAGAAGAAACACCTTCTAGTCCTGCGGCGTACCGCCAATCCCCTCCTACGAAATGATGTCCCTCCCAACTGCATAGGCTCCTCCGAACAGACAAGGGGAACCTCAACATAAGGGACTTTAGTAGTAGGTGGAGTAACAACAGGGGCGGAGTTACCTCGCACCTCTCCGGAGCCGTCTATCAGTACGGATAGCTAGGGCCATAGCAGCCTCCAGTGATGGAGGAGAATCATACTGAGCCAAAACGTCCTTTAATTTGTCAGAAAGCCCATGACAAAACTGGCTCCTAAGAGCTGGGTCATTCCACTGAGTATCTGTGGCCCATCTACGAAACTCAGAAGCAAATTCCTCCGCCGGACGATCTCCCTGCTGTATCTTACGTAATTTTGTCTCAGCAAGAGAGACCCGATCTGGGTCATCATATACCAAACCCAGGGCAGTAAAAAATCGATCTACTGACTGTAGAGCCGGGGATCCCGGAGGAAGGGAGAAGGCCCAGGATTGAGGGTCCCCTTGTAGGAGCGAGATAACAATTCCCACTCTCTGCTCTTCACTCCCTGATGATCGAGGCCGAACTTGAAAATACAATTTACATGCTTCCCTGAAGGTAAAAAATTTGTCTCGCCCACCAGTGAACCTGTCCGGGAGAGCTACTTTAGGTTCAAATCTGGTTTGCTCCGAGGGAGACAAAACTTTGGACTTAATGTCCGTCAGCTCCATGGATAATCCCTGCAACTGCAGAGCCAGCTGGGCTACTGGATCCATGGCAACTGGGAATAATTTTATGGGCCAGTGAAAATGTCACGCGGTCTTATGATATGTGTACGATGTCAGTAAACTATTCTTAAAAGAACAACACTCTATACAACATATAGATTAGCAACATCAGCATGTAAATATAGAATAGATTTACCTGACACGATATCCGTTGAACTCAGGGTTAATCTTGAGGACTTGATACACTGTCACAGGAAAGAGGAGGACCGGGGGTCTAACCTGACCCTAAACTGGGGTCCTAACTAATCCCTCACCTTGGAGGTACTGATAAAGGTTCAGAGGTCCAAGTCTCCAGCCTAACCCTGTCTCCTATCAGTCCCTGAACCCTGTAATCAGTCCTAAGAAGGATACTGATTACCACCAAAGGAATATGGGCTGATCTCTGCTAAATACACAGATTAGACATATTAGACAGACTGGAGAAAACACAGACTTGCATACACACTCAAACACAGAAGGAACATAAATGATCTGGGATATTAAACTCTAAGCAAGGTGAGCTTAAAACAACTAAGGAGCTCTTTAACTTAAGTCTATACAGATACAATCCTATCTGTGGTCTGCATGAAGAATTTCACTGGCAACTCCCAACACAGACAACCAGAGATTTAAAGGAAACCAATCAACAAATAATTAATTGCAGCCGGGAGAAACTGCACCCAGTCCCAGAACTGAGCACAGACAGAATTAACTCCCTAACTGCCAAACACAAAGAAACAGCAACTCAGCTATGAGAAGTCAGAATGTGCAACCGCGACGATCTTCGTGGCAATGCACACATGACAATTGTCTGAAGATACATCCATTATGTGTGCAATGTCCTCGTGCAGGAGAGAGCACAAAAATCACTCTCTCCAAGCAACCTACATCACTACACAGCTGTACCAAGCAATGTCATCAGTGAGCAGATTGCATTAATCACAGTCTGCACCGGCTTCCACATGATACCTTGCAAAAACCACATGACATGGTATAGCACCACCAACTAAGAGAGACCATCTTACCCTGTGCCTCTGAAGGTGGTAATGCGGGGATCTGAGCCCTCGAGCACCTTGCGTTACTCGGCACTGAATGCTACTCAATCAACCACCCTGCTTGACTGAGTATTGAGCAGTGCTGAGCACAATCACCTGTCGTAGTTGTGAGGCAATAAGAAGAGAGATGAGAGGGAGGGTCAATTCTTCAAAATTTTGTGAACATATTTACATTTTTTTCATGATGATGAAAAATTTAAGTGCGACAAACATGCAAAACAATAGTAAATCAGAAAGGGAACACTGTATATATATATATATATATATATATATATACTGCAGATTAGTGTATGTGTATACATATATCTATCTGTATATATAGATAGATATATGTATACACACACTAATCTGCAGTATATTTACAGTGGTGTGAAAAAGTGTCTGACTGCTTCCTGATTTACTTTTGTTTTGCACTTTTGTCGCACTTAAATTTTTCAGATCACCAAACAAATTTATACATTAGGCACAGCTAACACAAATAAACACAAAGTGCAGTTTTTAAATGAAGGACTTTATTATTAAGAGAAAAAGAAATCCAAATGTACAGGTTGCTGTGTGAAAAAGTGATTGCCCCCCTTAAAACATAAATTAACTGTGGTTTCTCACATCTTTGGGAAGCTGAGTTCAAATTCCCTAGCCACATGCAGGCCTGATTACTGCCACACCTATTCTCAATCAAGAAATCACTTAAATAGGACCTGCCAGGCAAAGTGATGTAGACCAAAAAATCCTCACAAGCTAGACATCATGCCACGATCCAAAGAAATTCTGTAACAAATGAGAAACAAAGTAATTGGGATCTATCAGTCTGGAAAAGGTTATAAAGCCATTTCTAAAGCTTTGGGACTCCAGCGAACCACAGTAGTGAACCTTCCCAGGAGTGGTCAACCAAAATTTTCCCAAGAGTGCAGCAACGACTCATCCAAGAGGTCACAAAGACCCCACAATAATATCCAAAGGCCTCACTTGCCTCAGATTAAGGTCAGTGTTCATTGCTCCAACATAAGAAAGAGACTGGGTAAAAATGGTCTGCATGGCAGCGTTCCAAGATGAAAACCATTGCTATGGAATAAGAACATATTTTTGCTAGGAAACATCATGACTTTTCGGAGAATACACTGTGTACTGTCGAGACAAAAGTTGAAGTTTTTGGAAGGTGTATATCCCATTACATCTGGCGTAGAAGTAACACAGAATTTCAGAAAAGGAATATCATGCCAACAGTAAAATATGGTGGTGGTTGTTTGATGGTCTGGGGCTGTTTTGTTGCTTCAGGACTAGGAAGGCTTGCTATGGTAAATAGAACCATGAATTCCAAGATTCAAAGAATCTCCGGCCATCTGTTTGTGACCTCATCCTGAAGCGCACTTGGTTTATGCAGCAGGACAATGATCCAAAACACACCAGCAAGTCCACCTGTGAATGGCTTAAGAAAAACAAAATTAAGACTTTGGAGTTGTCTAGCCAAAGTCCTGACCTTAATCCAATTGAGATGCTGTGACATGACCTTAAAAAGGTGGTTCATGCTCGGAAACGTTCCAGTGTGGCTGAATTACAAAAATTCTGCAAAGATGAGTGGCCAAAATTCCTCCAGAGTGTTGCAAACAAATCATTGCTAGTTATCGCAAACACTTGATTGCAGTTGTTGCTACTAAGGATGGCCCAACCAGTTATTAGGTTTAGGGGGCACTTTTTCACACATGGCGTTGTAGGTTTGGATTTCTTTTTCCTTTAATAATAAAGACCTTCATTTAAAAACTGCATTTTGTGTTTGCTTGTGTTATTTTTGTCTAATACTTAAATTTGTTTGGTGAGATATTCAAATTCAATATGAGTCGCTTCTTATTTGGTGCATCCTTCAGCTGCTGTGCACCATTGTAAGAACTATGCCTCTGTCAGTTCAGCTGCCATGCACCACTGCGAGAAATTTCCGCTACTTTCTGTGTTGTAAATTATAAAAAACTGAAGTCCGTGCGCCATCATGCCCTCTCACACCTAAGCTTTGCTCATTTCTGGTGTAGAAGCATCGAAAGTCACAACATTCCTGCACAACTACCAATGGAATCGAAATTATGCAACATTCAAACAGTTTTATGTATCAAGGAGTTTTAAGTGTTTGTCGGCTGGACCACTTGGAATGCCAGCGAGGTCTGTGAGTGCGAAGGTTTAGGCTGTAGGCCACAGACATAATAGCTGAATTGGAAGTTTCTTGCAATAACTCAGGTGCAGATAGCAGCATATGTGCAAGTGTAGCACAGCACAAACAGAGGGCAGAGCAGAATAATATCAAAGTTATCAGACACTAATACAGAGGTATTAGTAGCACAGCAGACCAGAAGTAAAAATATATTAACTATTCAACATGTCTGAGCCATTTGTCACCAGTCTACCTCTACACAATATATGCATGCAGTCTATTATATTAAATCTGCTTGAACACACAATACATGGATAGAAAGCAAATGAAAAAAAAAATGATGTTTAATGTAGAGGCAGAGTACAGTGGATAGTAGCAAGGTAGATAGTGGTGGAAGATTCTAATAACTAAATATATTGCAATAGATGGACATCAGAATGATATAGAGAAAACGTAAAAGGAATCTTTCACCTCAAATTTACACTTTAAACTAACTTCATAGCCGAAGAACAATAAAAAATATATATTTTTTGTTTTTAAATATGTCCTTTGTTACTCTTTATTGTAATATGCAAATTAAGGCGCTCAGTGCCCCTTGTTGTGGCCAAACACCGTTCCACCTACTATTTTAGAATACAGACACTCCTAAGTTGATTGACAGCACTGTGTTGCCAAAAGCCAGCATTGTCTGAAGATACATCCATTATGTGTGCAATGTCCTCGTGCAGGAGAGAGCACAAAAATCACTCTCTCCAAGCAACCTACATCACTACACAGCTGTACCAAGCAATGTCATCAGTGAGCAGATTGCATTAATCACAGTCTGCACCGGCTTCCACATGATACCTTGCAAAAACCACATGACATGGTATAGCACCACCAACTAAGAGAGACCATCTTACCCTGTGCCTCTGAAGGTGGTAATGCGGCAATTAGAATTGTTTCAGAAAAATTGGAATCATTGCTCGCTGTACGGGCGTCCCTCGAGTGACCATGAAAATTGGAAACATTGTTGGAACCCTAGATTCTCATTGTCTCTCTCTCGCTCTCTTTTATATACTGTAATAAAGTTGGTGCCTCTCTATAGTTACCAAACAAGATTTACAAAACAAATAATCTTTATATTTATTGCTGTCAATTTCCCAGCAATGAATAACACTCGCACTGTACCATACATAGGGTGGAAGGATTATGCACGGTATTTGTGCTAATCAATGAACAAAACACATAGTTAAACATACTTGTTAGCCTATCCGAAAATGACAGTGTTTGTAATGTTTATGACTATTGCCAATATTACTTTATAGGCTGATAAAGGCTATTCCTGGTTGTATCCTGTGTTGTACTGAAAAGAGGCAAGAAAAACACAACCCAAGTTCCAAAAAAGTTGAGAAGCTGTAAATAATGTAAAGAAACCAAGAATGCAATAGAATGTAAATCTCTTATCGACATATTTTATTCATAGCAGAACATAGAACACACATCAGAAGGTGAAAGTTACAATTTTTTCCATTTCATTTGAAAAAAATCATGGCTACAACACATCTCAAAGAAGTTGGGACAGGGCGATGTCTACCATTTTAAGAAACTAGATCTGAGCTGAAAAAGTAAAGGCTTTTAATACAAGAGTTAGGACTGTCCCACAAGGGTTGCCTTGACGTGGCGGGATGGCTTGTACATTCTTTTGATCAAAATTATGTTTACTAAATACCCTTATAAATATTACTACCTTCATGCATTTTTTGCAAAAAAAAAATTTATTTTAACATATTTGTTTTTTTGTGTCTGTTTTTTTCTGGATGTCTACCATTTTGTAGTATCTCTTCTTTTTAACCACAGTTTGTAAATTTCTGGGAAGTGAGAGACCAATTCCTGGAGTTTTGGGAGAGGAATGTTGTCCCATTCTTGTCTGATGTAGCGCTCTCACTTCTCCGCAGTCTTTTTGCCAGATTTTCTGTTTCATAATTCTCCAGATGTATTGATAATCTTGATTGTACGATTGTACACTGTTCTACAATTGCATGAATGATTCTGTCTACTGCATGAGTGAGAGGGGGGAGAACAGAGATCACACTGCTGTAGATATATAAAACAACAGTTTCTTTTGTAAAGAGATAGCTTGATGACCATGGAGCAATAACATTTCCAGTGGAAGACATTAGTGATATTATGGAGAAAGGGAGATAGCTTTCCTAAGATTCTGGTCAGTATCAATATGAAGACATGGGTCTCAAGTATTAAAAAACTGTTTCAGTTTATCAGATCGAGTGGCTTCTATTCTCTCAAAAAGCATTATTAGGTTGATACATTGTTTAACAGCAATAAGGGAGAGGCAGGGAGATTTCCATTGGGAAGCAATGTGGTTTCTAGTTGCCATTGTGATTATGCGATGGGTTTTATTGTTTGTCATAGGTGGTCCATCCCCTAGCAGCATAACAGTAGATGTAAGAGCTATGTGATTCCCAGTAATTAAGGATAAAAGGGATACCACGCTATTCCACAATGAGCTGACCGCTGGACATGTACCACTGTTGACTTGTGAGATCATCGACCTATAATAAGAGAGATTCCCATGTCTTCCCACCATTGCCCCATTCATCTCAGCTATACATTTGGTATTGGAGAGCAAAGTATAAAGTATATACAATATAATTTCCTTCCAAAGTGAATCAAAGCGGCTTATCTGTTCAAGTCCTGTCATCCATATGCAATCCTTTATTTACAGCAGCATCTATTTATCATTTACAACACCATTTAACATTTCCAGTGCTACAAAATTGCAATGTATCCGTACTAATCGGATGCTGTACTGTGACGCTGTATGGCATCCGTTATTTTTCTCTCTCCCATAGATTTGACTGAGTCTCATCTGATTTATGCATGTACTGGTGCATCCTGTGTTTTTTTTTTATCACACGCAGATTCAATCAGTGAAAAAGACGTTCATCTGTACTGCCCCATTGAATAACATCAGTCTGAGTGCGGATCTTTTTTTAATGGACAGCACTTGAACTAGTTATATGGTCATGTGCATAAGCCCATATGCTGTGTGAGTGTCATCTTCATCAATAGGGATGAGCAGACCCGTGGAAGTTCGAGTTCTGGTACCCGACCTGAACTTTATTGCAAACTGTTCCCAGAACCCCATTGAAAATGATAGAAATGCAAATTTTTTAGCTGGAAATCCCTCTCGCTCAAGAACTCCAAACATTTCATTGTGTTGTTATTTACCTGTTCAATGTCTTCTTTTTCATTCTCCATTGAAGACCACAATGTCATCACATACCATTTTCAAATATAATGCTTACACACACAAAACAAATAAAAGTGAATATATTATATATACACTGCTCAAAAAAATAAAGGGAACACTCAAATAGCACATCCTAGATTTGAATGAATGAAATATTCACATTGAATACTTTGTTCTGTACAAAGTTGAATGTGCTGACAACAAAATCACACAAAAATCACCAATGGAAATCAAATTTATTAACCAATGAAGGCCTGGATTTGGAGTCACACACAAAATTAAAGTGACATGTAATGTCCTTAAAACAAGTCAAAATGATTCTCAGTAGTGTGTGTGGCCTCCATGTGCCTGTATGACCTCTCTACAATGCCTGGGCATGCTCCTGATGAGGCGGCGGATTGTCTCCTGAGGGATCTCCTCCCAGACCTGGACTAAAGCATCCGCCAACTCCTGGACAGTCTGTGGTGCTACATGATGTTGGTGGAGGGAGCGAGACATGATGTCCCAGATGTGCTCAATCGGATTCAGGTCTGGGGATCGGGCGGGCCAGTCCATAGCTTCAATACCTTCATCTTGCAGGAACTGTTGGCACACTCCAGCCACATGAGGTCTGGCATTGTCCTGCATTAGGAGGAACCCAGGACCAACTGCACCAGCATATGGTCTCACAAGGGGTCTGAGGATCTCATCTCGCTACCTAACGGCAGTCAGGCTACCTCTGGCAAGCACATGGAGGGCTGTGCGGCCCTCCAAAGAAATGCCACCCCACACCATTACTGACCCACTCCCAAACCAGTCATGCTGAAGGATGTTGCAGGCAGCAGATCGCTCTTCACGGCGTCTCCAGACTCTGTCACGTCTGTCACATGTGCTCAGTGTAAATCTGCTTTCATCTGTGAAGAGCACAGGGCGCCAGTGGCGAATTTGCCAATCCTGGTGTTCTGTGGCAAATGCCAAGCGTCCTGCATGGTGTTTGGCTGTGAGCAAAACCCCCATCTGTGGACGTCAGGCATTAAGACCATCCTCATGGAGTCGGTTTCTAACCGTTTGGCCAGACACATGCACATTTGTAGCTTGCTTGAGATCATTTTACAGGGCTCTGGCAGTGCTCCTCCTGTTCCTCCTTGCACAAAGGCGTAGGTAGCGGTCCTGCTGCTGGGTTGTTGCCCTCCTACGGCCCCCTCCACGTCTCCTCGTGTACTGGCCTGTCTCCTGGTAGTGCCTTCAGCCTCTGTACACTATGCTGACAGACACAGCAAACCTTCTTGCCCCAGCTCACATTGATGTGCCATCCTGAGCTGCACTACCTGAGCCACTTGTGTGGGTTATAGAGTCCGTCTCATGCTACCATGAGTGTGAAAGCTCAACCAACATCCAAAAGTGACCAAAACATCAGCCAGAAAGCATTGGTACTGAGATGTGGTCTGTGGTCCCCACCTGCAGAACCACTCCTTTATTGAGTGTGTCTTGATAATTGCCAATAATTTCTATCTGTTGTCTATTACATTTGCATAACAGCATGTGAAATTAATTGTCAATCAGTGTTGCTTCCTAAGTGGAGTGTTTGATTTCATAGAAGTTTGATTTACTTGGAGTTATATTCTGTTGTTTAAGTGTTCCCTTTATTTTTTGAGCAGTGTATATATGTATACAGCTCTGGCAAAAATTAAAAGACCACTGCAAAATTTTCAGTTTGCATGATTTTTCTCTTTATAGGTATATTTTTGAGTAAAATGTAAATTGCTCTTTTATTCTATAAACTACTGACAACACGTCTCCAAATTTCGAAGCAATAAATTTAGTATTTATTTTCAGAAAATGAGAAATGGTCAAAATAACAAGAAAATGCAGTGCTTGCAGACCTCAAATAATGCTAAGAAAACAAGTTCATAATCATTTAGAAGCAACAATAATAATGTTTTAACTCAGGAAGAGTTCAGAAATCAATATTTTGTGGAATAACCATGATTTTTAATCACATTTTTCATGCATCTTGGCATGCTTTCCACCAGTCTTTCACAATGCTTTTGGGTGATCTTATGCCACTCCTGGTGCAAAAATTTAAGCATTTCTTCTTTGTTTGATGGCTTGTGACTATCCATCTTCCTCTTGATTACATTCCTGAGGTTTTCAATGGGGTTCAGGTCTGGAGATTGGGCTGGCCATTACAGGGATTTGATGTGGTGGTCCTTCATCCACACATTGATTGACCTAGTTGTGTGATATGGCGCATTGTCCTGCTGGAAAAAAAACAGTCCTCAGAGTTGGGGAACATTGCCTGAGCAGAAGGAATCAACTGTTTTTCCAGGATAACCTTGTAAACGGCTTGATTCATACGTTCTTCGCAAAGATTAACCTGCCCAATTCCAGGCTTGCTGAAGCATCCTCAGATCATCACCGATCCTCCACCAAATTTCACAGTGGGTGCAAGACACTGTGGCTTGTACACCTCTCCAGGTCTCTGTCTAACCATTCGATGACCAGGTGTTGGGCAAAGCTGAAAATTAGACTCATCCGAGAAGATTACCTCTTACTCCAGTCCTCTATGGTCCAATCCTTATGGTCTTTGGCAAACTTCAGTCTGGCTCTCCTTTGCTTCTCATTGATGAAAGACTTTTTTCTAGCTTTACATGACTTGAGCCCTGCCTCTAGGAGCCTGTTACGAACTGTTCTTGCCGTGCACTTCACCCCAGGTGCCATTTGCCATTCCTTTCGTAGGTCACTTGATGTCATACTGCGGTTGCTGAGTGACATTCAAATAAGATGACGGTCATCCCGGTCAGTGGAGAGTCGTTTTTGCCCTCTGCCGGTCTGTAGCTTTATTGTCCCCAATGTCTGCTGCTTGACCTTGTTGTAATGGACTGCCGTCTTAGAAATTTTAAGGATGGAGGCAACATGACACTCACTGTATCCCTCTGCTAGTAAAGCTAAAATTGAGTCCTTCTTTCCTCACTCAAGACTTTTCAACTCCTTTGGCATGGTTAAAAGTTATTTTTTCATTCCTATTACTTTTGGGATATTACTAGCACTTGTTTTACCATCCAGTTTGTCCTATTGCAAGAGGATTGTGAACACCACAGCAGTATTTTTTATACTTTCAGACGCACATTAAGTAGAATGAGTTTTACTCTGGTTGGAATTCAGCTGACACTGGAATGGAATGGCTGTCAGACATGTAGAGAAACTGATTTTTATATAACTGTGCAGTGGTCTCTTATTTTTTGCCAGAGCTGTATATATGTGTGTAATACCAAGCCCGAGGTTTAGTCATGAACAGGTGTCAGCCAGATACCCTCATTAATAAAATGACACATAAAGAGTTAAATAAAAGGCACACACAGACAAAATCTGCGTGAAATGCAATATCTGTTTATTTTCAACAAATTTTTAAAAAAATTGCATGGGCTCCCACGTAATTTTCATAACCAGCAGAGGGAAAACCGACGGCTGAGGACTGATGTTAATATTCTGGGAAGGAGCCAATAGCCATAAAGGTTCCCAGGCTATTAATATCAGCTCACAAGTGTTTGATTAGTCTTTACTGGCTAGTTTACAGGGGAACCTCAGAATAAAATTGACATGGGGTCCCCCTATAAAATCAAACCAGCAAAGGCTAGGTAGACAGCTGTGGGCTGATATTAATAACCTGGGAATGGACTATGGATATTGGCACCCCCCAGGCTAAAAACAGCTCTCAGCTCCCCAAGAAATGGCTCATCTTATAGATGCGCCAATTCTGGCACTTAGCCTCACTTTTCCCACTTGCCTTGTAGCGGTGGCAAGTGGGGTAATATTTGTGGGGTTGATGTCACATTTGTATTGTCCGGTGACATCAAGCCCACCAGGGTCGTGCTGGCCCACCGGAAAACCGGAGGATTCTCCAGTGGGCCCAGGCACTGACACCTGCTGGAATACTGGCCAGCAGCTGCCTAGGGCCCCTACTGCTCCAGGGGCCCCTAGCCAGTCGCTATGGTGCCCATGAGTCAAGGAGCAGCAGCAGGTGACAGGATGCCACGCCTGTCCCTGCTGCTAAAGAGAAATGAATATTCACTCTTCCCCATGCCCCATGGGTGTGGAGAGGTGTGAATACCATTTCTGTTTAATAGTGGGCAGTGTTAGCTGCAGGGTGAGGCTAATGCTGCCCGCAAGTAAAGTCCCACCACCACCACACCTGTAATGTATGTGGTACAGTTCATATAGCGTCTTGTGCTTGGGTGCGATGAAAATACTTGAGACACAGGTTGATAAAGAAAGTCTTGTATTGCTTCATACAAATTGGCAAAAATAAACACACAGGTTGCAAACACAGAAGCAGGAGACACAGCAGGCCAGAGTAATCTAAGCTCAGCAATAACTCTCCACAACAGATTCAGATCTTCTTCTCTGTTACCGCAAGTCCATGCAAACGTGAGGCTCTCAAGAGCAGAGTTCAGAGTCCACAAGTGCTTCAGAGTTCCTCAGTAGGAATGGCTGGAGTACAAGGTCCAAGGCTTCAGGAGTCAGAACACAGGTTCACTGCAGGCTAGATTCTGAAGCACTGATTGCTCAGCTGTGGCTGTTTAAGAAGCAAACGGAGAGAATCAGGGCGGGAACATGCAAGCTGGAAAACTCCATTTTAACTGAGGGCAAGATAGCTGCAGCAAAACAGAAAGCAAAATGGCCGACGAACAAACTGAGTTTCAGAAACAGATACACAGAACCTTACATTACTCCCCCCTTAGGGACAACCTCCGGATGACCTCAGACCAGGCTTGTGTGGGTACCTCTGATGAAACTGACGGAGCAAGCGAGGAGCATTAACGTTATTGACTGGCTCCCATGAGTTGTCCTCCACTGGGTAGCCCTGCCATTTAATCAGATATTGTAACTGATTTCTATACAACCTGGAATCTAAAATCCTTTCCACCACAAATTCTTCCTGACCATCGACTAGCACTGGGTCAGGGCAAGGAGAAGAACGTCCAGGAAACGTATTGGGTGTCGCAGCCTTTAGTAGGGATACATGAAAGACAGGGTGGATTCTCATAGTTCTGGGCAATTGAAGACGACAAGCAACGGCACTTATAATCTTACTGATTTTATAGGGTCCAATGTACTTATGTCCCAACTTAGACGATGGAATCCTTAACTTAAGATTTCTGGTTGACAGCCAGACCAGGTCTCCTACCTTAAAAGCTGGTGCAGGTTTACGAAATTTATCTGCTGCCTTCTTGTACCTTTCCTGAGCCGATTCCAGATTCTCCTTTAGAAGATCCATATTCTTCTGTAAAGTCGTGACTCTTTCAGCCACTGCTGGCAAAGGCGTCTCTATGGGAAATCGTGGTAGAATGTTAGGATGATAACCTAGATTAGAGTAAAAAGGAGACTGTTTAGTGGAGGCACTCTGAGAGTTGTTGTAAGAGAACTCAGCCAATGGAAGTAGATCCACCCAATCATCCTGTAGGTGGCAGATAAAGCAGCGGAGATACTGCTCCAGGGTTTGATTGGTTCGTTCGGTTTGTCCATTAGTCTGGGGATGAAAAGCAGAAGAAAGGTTTACTTTAATGTCCAATGCTGCACAGAAATTTTGCCAAAACCTAGAAGTGAATTGCACCCCTCGATCCGAAATAACCTCATCCGGTACTCCATGTAAACGAAACACATCTTTAATCATCAAATCTGATGTCTGTTTTGCAGTGGGTAAACCGACACAAGGGATAAAATGAGCTGCCTTTGTTAAACGGTCAACCACCACTAGAATAGTGTTCTTCCCTTGAGAGGTTGGTAATTCCACAATGAAGTCCATAGAAATGGATCCCCACGGGCGGGACGGGGTGGGAAGAGGCTGTAACAGACCAGTTGGTGAAGAGCGAGGTGTTTTGCATCTTGCACAAACCTCACACGAAGTGACATAGTCCAAAACATCCTTCCTACAAGTGGGCCACCAAAAGAAACGAGAAAGAAATTCCTGTGTCTTTAGAATTCCTCTATGCCCGGCTATTTTGGAATCGTGAATGAGTTGCAATACTCTCAATCTGACTGTTTCAGGTATATACAGACGTTGTCCCAGAATCCACACACCATTCTTAAAGACAAGACTTACGTCCCTTGGGGGTTGAGCCAAAAAAGAATCCGCATGGTATGCTTCCTTGATGTCTTTAATTAGGTCTTGATGATGAATCACTCCTAGGAATCTAGAGTCAGGAAGAATAGTCTTAGGAGGAGTAATTGGACGTGTCTCTGCTGAGTAAATCTAGAGAGTGCATCAGCCTTTCCATTGCGCGATCCTGGTCTATAAGAAATAATAAAATTAAATTGGTTTAAGAAAAGATTCCAGCGAGCCTGGCGAGGAGTCAGGCACTTAGCCAACCTGATAAACTCAAGATTACGATAGTCTGTCAGAACAACTATTTGCTGTGCAGCTCCTTGAAGAAGGTGTCTCCATTCTTTGAAGGCGGCAATAATGGCCAACAACTCTCTATTGCCCACATCGTAGTTCTTCTCAGCCGAAGACAACTGCTGGGAAAAGAAGGCACAGGGATGCAAGACATTCTTCTCACCTGTTCTCTGAGAGAGTATAGCTCCCACGGCACAGTCTGAAGCATCCACCTTATTATGAAGGCAAGCTCTGGGTTGGGATGTACTAGGATAGGTGCAGTGGTAAATTTATCTTTTAGACGGGAAAATGCTTCCTGGGCTTGGGGAGTCCAGGAGAACTTAGACTCTTTCCGGGTAAGTTGGGTGATAGGTGACACTACCTCAGAGAAATTTCTAATGAAACGTCTATAGAAGTTTGCAAACCCGATGAAGCGCTGTACCTCCTTCACATTTCTAGGACTTGGCCAATCATTGATGGCTTGGGTTTTACTTCCATCCATACTAATTCCTTGTGTAGACAGTACATACCCCAGAAATTGAATTTCGGTCTTATGGAATTCACACTTTTCAAGCTTGATGTAAAGATGATTTTGTCTTAGACGTTCCAAGACCATTCTCACATGTCCATGATGTTCCTCTGTGGAGTTAGAAAAAATTAAAATATCATCCAAATAAATTACCACGAATGTATCTAGGAGATCCCTGAAGATGTCATTCACCAAGTGTTGGAAAGTGGCTGGGGCGGTACTCAGACCAAAAGGCATAACCAGATATTCAAAGTGTCCATAGCGTGACCTGAATGCAGTCTTCCATTCATCCCCAGGTCTAATACGGACTAAGTTATAGGCCCCACGAAGATCTAGTTTAGAAAAAATTTTGGCATGTCGCACTCTCTCCAATAACTCAGGGATTAAAGGCAATGGATAACGGTTTCTAATAGTAACCTTATTGAGTTCCCTATAGTCTACGCATGGTCTCAGGGATCCATCTTTCTTCTTTACAAAGAATATGGGTGCCCCTGCAGGAGATGAAGAGGGGCGTATGAAGCCCTTGGCTAGATTTTCGTCTATGTACTCTTTTAAAGCCTTCAGCTCGGGCCCCGCCAGGGGGTAGATCTTACCAAAAGGTATCTCTGCTCCAGGCAATAATTCAATTGGACAATCATATGGACGGTGAGGAGGAAGCTGGTCAGCGTTCTTCTTGTCACATAAATCCACATAGTCCTGGTATACAGCTGGTAGTTCAGGGACTGACATGGTTCCTTTAGGAACAGAGCAAGCTGAAATTTTTGGACTCATCTGTTTCTCTGGAAAGTGTAATTCCTTGGTCTCCCAGTTAATGGTAGGATTCTGAGCCTGCAGCCATGGTAGCCCTAGAATAATGGGTAAGTGAGGAGAAGAGATAAGCAGAAAGGACAGTTTCTCTTGATGATCTTTACCCATAAGAACCTTTAAAGGCTCTGTTTCCTGATCCACTGGTCCAGAGGTCAGCAGGGAGCCATCCACAGTTTCCATCTGTACTGGAGTAGCCTTCTTCACTGAACGTATTCCCTGTTTTAGAGCAAAGGAGACATCCATAAAATTTCCACTTGCACCTGAGTCGATCATAGCAGAGCTAGACACCCAGGCTGAGTCAACCCAGAGTTTGATGGAAAGAAAACAGTGAGAATTGTTTTTCTTACAACTCAGCTGGGACACCGCTGAGGAAACTTGAAAGATGGCAGCATTTACACAGTCAACGTCCTCAGAGGTAACGGAGTTTAAGTCCGAGAAATCAAGATCTGTTGCTGCAGCTCTCTCTGGAGCCTGAGGCTCGGACCTGACAGATCCCCTCTCGCAACACTCACAATGAATGAGTGCTGCAGTAGTCTTGCGAGAACGGCTGGGACAGTTAATAATAAAGTGCCCTGACTTACCACAATAAAAACATAGATTCTCCTTAAAACGATGTTCCTTGCGTGCATCACTAACCCGTCGTAGTAAAGAGTCTACCTGCATGGGTTCAGGTTCAGGTTCCCGTGTAATCCTATTCAAAGGTTCCTTAGCTGGAGAGGAAGGTAGGAAAAGGTTAGTACGATTGCTTTCGAACCATCTCTCTTGCCTGCGTTCAGTTAAACGAGTATCAATACGGATGCAGTAGTTAATAAAGTCACCTAACGCAGTGGGAGGGTCGGCACGAGCAAGTTCATCCTTAATCAGTGGGGATAACCCCTTTCGAAAAATAGATTTTTTGGCGGAATTGTCCCAGGTGGTATCAAGGGCCCATCTCCTGAAATCCAAGGCATATTCAGCTACCGAGTGCTTACCTTGGCGCAAAGCTAACATGGCTGCTTCAGCTGTTGCACCTCGATTGGGGTCATCAAAACACCTGCCCCATGGCTGAAATAAAATCATCAAGGTGATTCAAACAATCATCCTCAGTCTCAATCAGAGGGTTTGCCCATATCAAAGCCTTGTTGGTAAGCAACATAATTAAAGTAAGCACCTTAGATCGTTCAGTAGGAAATTGTGAAGCATGTGCAGAAAAAAAAAGATTACATTGATTAACAAATCCCCTGAATTTTTCACGTTCACCACCAAAACGAAAAGGGGGCAACTTGGGAATCCCAGAACTCGGGCCACGGCAGGAGCCTGGACTCGCCCCTCCAGAACCTCAATCCTGGCTCGCAAATCCTGGGTAGTCTGTCCAACCACTTGCAAATTGTGATTATTTAGGTCCTGAAGATTTGTAAAACGGGTCTTTATATTCTGCAAATCTGCAAGGATATTATCAGTCACTCCGCAAAGTTCCTTTATGCGGGCCTCCATTTTCCAGATCTTTTAAGACAGGATACTGGAAGAAGAGAGAAAAAAAAAACAATAGTGTTCACCTGTGGCAACACTGAAGAAAGAAAAAACTTTAAGGGAACTGCTCACCTGGAATGGTTGTGAGAAGTCACAACCACTATCATCACAGAAAGCTTTCAACCAGACATCTGATATCCAGAGTTTCAGCAGACAAAAAGAGAAGAGGAAAAAAAAAAAACAATAGTGTTTACCTGTGATAACACTGCAGAAAAAAAAAACTTAAGGGAATTGCTCACCTGGAATGGTTGTGAGAAGTCACAACCACTGTCATCACAGAAAGTACAACCGGACATCCGATATCCACAGTACAGCAGACAAGCCTTTCCAGACCCAGCAGACACTAACGTTTGGCTTCAGAATCTTGTAATGTATGTGGTACAGTTCATATAGCGTCTTGTGCTTGGGTGCGATGAAAATACTTGAGACACAGGTTGATAAAGAAAGTCTTGTATTGCTTCATACAAATTGGCAAAAATAAACACACAGGTTGCAAACACAGAAGCAGGAGACACAGCAGGCCAGAGTAATCTAAGCTCAGCAATAACTCTCCACAACAGATTCAGATCTTCTTCTCTGTTACCGCAAGTCCATGCAAACGTGAGGCTCTCAAGAGCAGAGTTCAGAGTCCACAAGTGCTTCAGAGTTCCTCAGTAGGAATGGCTGGAGTACAAGGTCCAAGGCTTCAGGAGTCAGAACACAGGTTCACTGCAGGCTAGATTCTGAAGCACTGATTGCTCAGCTGTGGCTGTTTAAGAAGCAAACGGAGAGAATCAGGGCGGGAACATGCAAGCTGGAAAACTCCATTTTAACTGAGGGCAAGATAGCTGCAGCAAAACAGAAAGCAAAATGGCCGACGAACAAACTGAGTTTCAGAAACAGATACACAGAACCTTACAACACCACATGCACACTCACACACACAGCACCGCACCACATACACGCATGCACGCAGGCAGGCAGATAGACACACAGCATACTCACCTCTCTGCAAGTTCACCAAGCACATCCCAGTGTCCTGCTTCCTGACCAACGCTTCCTGTCTGAGACAGCCCAGCTGGATGACATCATTATCCAGCGCACTGTTTCAGACAGAAAGCTGCCGGCGAGGATGAGGCTGCCGTGATGTGCTGTGGTGAACTTGCAGAGAGGTGAGTATGCTGTGTGTCTGTCTGTCTGCCTGTTTGCGTGCGTGTATGTGTTGCGGTGCTTTGTGTGTGAGTGTGAGAGAGTGGTGTGGTGCTGTCTGTGTGTGTATGTGGTGCGGTGCTGTGTGTGTGTGTGAAAGAGAGAGAGAGTAGTGCTGTGCTGTGTGTGTGTGTATTGGAGATTGGCAACGATGGGGTGGTGGGAAAGGACAATGATGGTGGTGGAGGAGGCAATGATTGAGGTGGTGGAATGGGCAATTAAGGGGGTTGTGGGGGAAAGCAATGATGGAGGTGGTGGAAAGGGCAATGAAAGGAGTGGTGGATGAGAGTGATGGGGTGGTGGGGAGAAGGCAATGATGGAGGTGGTGATGAGTACAATGATGGGGGTGGAGTAGGGAGAGCAATGATGGAGGTGGAGAGGGGCTGCATTATACCCTATGAGGGTGCTGCATTATAATTTATGACGGGGCTACATTATATTCTGTGGGGGACTGCATTATTATCTCAGGGGACTACATTATATTCTGGGGCTGTTGCTTCATGAGTTGTAATCTCAGCGCTGAGCTGTCCCTCTGAGTGCCAGTAATATACTTACTTATCTGGATTTCTATTTAAAACCGCCTTGTGCAGTTTTTCCTTATTTCAATAGCACTTGGGTCCAACTCAGCGCTGTGTATCACGATGTATACAACTGTGACTTGTACTACTCAGTTATTGGCCCTGAGAAACTCTGACTTATATATTTATGGCTCAGCTCTTGCTACTATTCATGTGGTGCAGGTGTTAACAGGACACCTTTGTTTTTTCAGTTTGGTATTCTGGTTTTCTATTATGACCGCATACTATTCCTCATTCATGTACTAAATCTGCTCCCAGTTACGTCTCCACACGGTTGGATTATGTTTATATTTCTGTTTTCTTCTTGTTTGAGATTTTTATAATTTGTTTCAATAAAATTAGTTTTTTATTTAGCATTTTGACTCTTGGTTCTCAGTTGTTTATATTATATTCTGGGGCTACATCGTACTATATGAGGGGCTACAGTATACTCTATGGGGGCTGCAGTATATTCTGTGTGGTGCTGCATTATTCTCTCAGGGGGCTGCATTATATTCTGGGAGGCTACATCATACTATATGAGGAGGCAGCATTATACCCTATAAGGGGCTACAGTTTACTTTGGGGGGCTGCATTATATTCTGTGGGGGCTGCATTATACTATATGAGGGGGGCTGCATTATGCCCTATGAGGGTGCTACATTATATTCTATGGTGGGGACTGCATTATGCCTTATGAGGGGGTTGCATTATATTTTGTGGGGTGCCGCATTTTATTCTATGAGGTGGGCTGCATTATATTCTATGAGAGTGGGCTGCATTATATTCTATGAGAGGGGCTGCATTATATTCTATGAAAGGGGGATGCATTATATTCTATGAGAGGGCTACATTATTTTATGATGTAGACTGCATTATATTCTATGAGAGTGGACTGCATTATATACTATGAGGGGGGCTACATTATATTCTGTGAGGGAGGCTACATTATATTCTATGAGGGAGGCTTCATTATATTCTATGAGGGGCTACATTATATTCTATGAAGGGACTATCCCAACCCATGCTACATAATAAAGACGTTACTACCTTATATTATTCCCTGATATTAGCGTGTTTAACACACAATTGATGGTCTTGTATTTATTTCTATGTAGCTACATAGTGGGTCCCAAGAATAATTTTCTCTGGTGGGCCCAAGGTGCTCCACTCCCACACTGAAGCCACGGATTAGTAATGGAGAAGTGTCTACAAGACACCTATCCATTACTAATCCTATTGTTATATGGTAAATCTCTAGATGTAACTGTTCTACACGTAAGAATCAACGTGGGACAATCTGGATTACCTGGACTACGGCGGACAGAGAGTATTTGTTTGTTTACTATTTTACATTATTTATAGGAGACGATGGCGTCGGGGATTTGGTGTGAGGTGAGTAGAATGGGTTTTTATTTTTATGTGAATATGTATGTAATTTTTTTTTTGTGAGCACAGACGCCGGCGGATGAGACTACTCAGCGACATAGCCTGATGGGAGCAGTAGTCTCATCGGCCCATGCCTGCTTTTTACCGCAGGTCACTGCAACAGGTCACAGTCATCTGCGGAATCACGCTGACATCTGCCAGCATAATCCCGCAGTGCTGTGACAGACAGTACCGGCGGTAGCGTTACCGTACACACCCGCACACAGCCGCACACACATGCACACACACAGAGACACCTGCATACATCAGCACACACACAAAAACACCCGCAGACAGACACACACATATTCTCCGCTCACACATATTCTCCGCCCACACACATATTCTCCGCCCACACACTTCCTCCTTCTGACATCATTTCCTTTTCTGCAGCGTTTTTGCCAGCATATCCGCAGCAAATCCGCAAACCTTTTTACACCTGCGGTTTTGCTGCGGATTTGACTGACTCAATGGAAGTCAATGTGTGCATAAACGCCGCAGAGCCGCAAAAAGAATTGACATGCTGCGGAAAATAAAACACTGCGAATCACAGCAGAATTTTCCGCCGCATGTCCACACCAATTCTGGATTCCCATTGACTAACCTTCCTTGAGCAATCATTATGGATTTGGTGCAATTCCGGTGGAAAATCCACTGCAAACCCTCAACAAATAGGCAACGTGTGCACATAGCCTTAAAGGAGTGTGCAACAATGTTTCACCCCAAGGTGGCCTCCATGGACCATAATGTAATAAGATCTCCTTTAGCATTCCCTGTCCTGCATCTGTTGTGGGAATATGTGTCTTTCTTCCTCTCTGCAGAGGGTCTTGCTGATACCCAACTTTTCAGACTGGCAAGTGACTTCTGGAACCTTCTTTGGCTCTTTGAATTAATTGTACTTGATGGTTATTGGGATGGGGTGTGAGCATCTCTTCCCAACGAGGAGGCTGTCCTCAAAAAGATGGTAGAAAAGGAAAGATGTTTGGGTTCGGGCAGTTGATCCTGTGTCTTGGAAGGGCTAGGGCTGCTACTGACAGTGTATGGACTATTAGATATTGAGTATCATCGGCCACATGGTATTGTGATGTCTTGCCACCCTGCTGGATTTAAGGAACTAGTCTAAGGACTGTTCTTGCATTTTTCTTGGTATTGGATTAACCGGTGGCACCCCTGGATTTATTCCTGTTGCCGTGTTACAGACTCTGGGAATTATATCTGTTTCTTTGAATAAGTGACGCAATAAAGTTTGTTGGATTGTTCACCGGTCTACTGTCCCTTCCTGCTCTGTTGCACACCCCAGTCACAAATATAATATTATCATGAGCAAATATAGCTGCAATATGACAAGTTTTTATGGAGTTAGACTGGTTCTATGACTTTCACAAGAAAATGAATGAGTTATACATTTAATGACTTTATATGTAAATCTACATCCTTATAAAGCTGGCGCGTGTAATGATAGAAACTCTGAGCCCTGACACATAAAAGCGTAGCCAAGAGAACAGGTTTTATGTGACTCTAAGTCTCACAGAGCTGTGCCAGGTAAACAAGTAAAGCAATTTTTCACAGCGTTGTCCCTTTATGAAGTACATTATAATACGGAGATTAATATGTAACCTATAGGCCTATAGGGGAAAAGCCATTCAGGGATCCGTAATGCCACAGCTGGAACATAAGAAAATAAACATATATCCTAATTTACTGATTGTTTAATTATATCCAACATTGCCATTGTAAGAGATAATGAAAGATGGCGGCAGGTCAAACATAATTATACGTTACTGTTGGTTACAGATATCTAAAATATACCATCCACTGGTAATAAATGCTTTCCAGTAGTGCAGGATCGTAGCATATATACAGTATAAAGTCTTGTGCTCTTCAAATAAAAAACTGTAATTATAATGTGATCTGCAGCTTCGGATACTATAATCTTTGGATGCATAAAGTGTGTTAAGGCCAAAGTTGCTATGTAGCCATGAACTAAAGTTACAAAATAAAAGAGAACTATAGCGTTGGTGGTTTACTGTGGGAAAGGCAAATGGCTGGTTAACGCTCATGGCTAACAATAAATTAATTCAGTAAAAACAGACTATTGCTCTCAAGCAGTGGTCCAACTTGGGCCAAGTTACAAAATCTATTACAGAGCCCCCCCCAACTTTAACCCTTGCAAGACCAGAATTTTTTTCGGTTTTGTATCTTCATTTTTTCCATCATCTACTTTCAAGAACCAGAACTTTTTTATTTTTTCCATTTACAAAGATTGTAAGGGCTTGTTTATTTTGCGGAACAAGTTGTAGTGTTGAATGACACTATTTGTTTTACCGTATAATGTACTGAACATGGGGAAAAAATTCCAACTGTAATGAAATGGTGGAAAAAATGCATTTCTTGGGTTTTGTTGTTATGACATTCATTGTGCAAGTAAAAATGACTTGGAAACTTGTTTATTCAGATGAGTTCGATTCCAATGATACCAAAAATGCATCAATGTTTTTTCTATTTACAGTGGGGAAAAAAAAAGTATTTAGTCATTGCAAGTTCTCCCACTTAAAAGGATGAGAAAGGCCTGTAACTGACATCATAGGTAGACCACAACTGTGAGGCCGGCGTCACACTGGCGACAGAATCGGACGACTGCAATACGATGAAAAATCGTATTGCAGTCTGCCCTATGTTAATCTATGGAGCAGCTCCTAGTATCAGATTTTTTGTGGTCCGTTTTAAACGTCCGTGTGCAATCGCAGCATGCTGCCACTGTCACCGATTGTCGGTCGACAATCGCCAATGCAAGTCTATGGGAGCGATGAAAAATCTGATTACAAACGGACCGCACGTGTGACTTGCGATGAAATCGCATCGGTGTCCTTTAGAAAACCCGGCAATTCATCCCCGGCTATACTGTAAAATCACACTGACAGCTTTAATAAAGACTAGAAAGAATAGATATACACACATAGAATACATATATATATATATATATATATATATATATATATATATACATGTCATTGTGACATGTATATATATATATATTTATAGTTCCTAGACTTCTACATACTGTAATAGCCGCTAATTCAATTGCCGGCTTTTGTGAAATCACAGAAGCCGACATGAAATGATACATTGTTTCCACACAGTTAACCATGTCATTTCCTGTATTTTGATATTTGTTTAGAACTTACAATTACATGAGTGTATTTGTGCAAAATTTCAGACATGTAGGGGTTAATTAAAGGTGTAAATTCGTTGAAAAAAAATGCGTGGGCTCCCGCTGTATTTTCTCCACCAGACAGACAAAGCAAGCGAGTGGGGGCAGATAATAACAGCCTAGGGAGGGCACATTTTTTGTGCCCCCCCTGGCTACTAACATCTGCCCCCAGACACCCCAGAAAGGGCAAATCTATAATTAGATTCGCCCTTTCTGGCACTTTGCCCGTCTATTCCCATTGCCCTGTAGCGGTGGCGAATGGGTTAATAATGTCACCTTAATGTCACCTTAATATTGAAAGGTGACCTTAAGGCAGGTTAATAATTGCTTTGTCTGTCTGGTGGAGAAAATACAGCGGGAGCCCACGCATTTTTTTTCAACGAATTTACACCTTTAATTAACCCCTACATGTCTGAAATTTTGCACAAATACACTCATGTAATTGTAAGTTCTAAACAAATATCAAAATACAGGAAATGACATGGTTAACTGTGTGGAAACAATGTATCATTTCATGTCGGCTTCTGTGATTTCACAAAAGCCGGCATTGAATTAGCGGCTATTACAGTATGTAGAAGTCTAGGAACTATAAATATATATATATATACATGTCACAATGACATGTATATATATATATATATATATGTGTTCTATGTGTATATATCTATTCTTTCTTTTGTGATTGAAATACTATTATTTTGGATCCATTATATGTCAGTTTTGCAAGCCTGCGAGAAATTCTCGCAAGTCGGATGAAAATCAGATGTTACAAGGTACACACACATGCGACTAAATCGCATCTTTGAAGGAAAATCGGATGCCAGAAGGATGTGTGATGTTTGTATTTTGATCCGACAATCGACCGACTAAAACGGACCGATTTTTTGTAGTTGTGTGTGACGCCGGCCTGAAAGTCAAAATGAGAAAACAAATCCAGAAAATCACCTTGTCTGATTTGGCAAGGTTTATTTTGCAAATTATGGTGGAAAATAAGTATTTGGTCACTTAAAAACATGCATGATTTCTGGCTCTCACACACCTGAAACTTCTTCTTTAAGAAGCTCCTCTGTCCTCCACTCATTACCTGTAGTAATCGCACCTGTTAGAGCTTGTTATCAGTATAAAAGACACCTGTCCACAGCCTCAAGCAGTCACACTCCAAACTCCACTATGGTGAAGACCAAAGAGCTGTCGAAGGACACCAGCAACAAAATTGTAGCCCTGCACCAGTCTAGGAAGACTGATTCTGCAATAGGCAAGCAGCTTGGTGTGATGAAATCAACTGTGGGAGCAATAATAAGAAAATGGAAGGCATACAAGACCATGATAGTCTCCCTCGATCTGGTGCTCCACGCAAGTTCTCACCCCGTGGGGTCAAAATGATCACAAGAACGGTGAGCAAAAATCCCGGAACCACACGGGGGACCTAGTGAATGACCTGCATAGAGCTGGACGAACCCTAACAAAGGCTACCATCAGTAACACACTGTGCCTCCAGGGACTCAGATCCTGCAGTGCCAGACGTGTCCCCCTGCTTAAGCCAGTACATGTCCGGGCACATCTGAAGTTTGCTAGAGACTATTTGGATTATCCAGAAGAGTATTGGGAGAATGTCATATGGTCTGATGAAACCAAAGTAGAACTGTTTAGTAGAAAAAAAACTTGTCGTGTTTGGAGGAGACAGAATGCTGAGCTGCATCCAAAGAACACCATACCTACTGTGAAGCATCATGCTTTGGGGCTGTTTCTCTGCAAAGGGACCAGGACTACTGATCCATGTACATGAAAGAATGAATGTGGCCATGTATCGTGAGATTTTGAGTGCAAACATCCTTCCATCAGCAAGGGCATTGAAGATGAAACGTGGATGAGTCTTTCAGCATGATAATGATCCAAAGCACACAGCCAGGTCAACGAAGGAGTGGCTTTGTGAGAAGCATATGAAGGTCCTGGAGTGGCCTAGCCAGTCTCCAGATCTCAACCCCATAGAAAACCTTTGGAGGGTTTTGAAAGTGTGTGTTGCGCAACGACAGGCCCAAAACATCACTGCTCTAGAGGAGATATGCATGGAGGAATGGGCCAACATACCATCAACAGTGTGTGCCAACCTTGTGAAGACTTACAGAAAACAGTTGACTTCTGTCATTGCCAACAAAGGATATATAACAAAATATTGAGATGAACTTTTGTTAATGACCAAATACTTATTTGCCACCATAATTTGCAAAATAAATCTTGCCAAATCAGACAAGCTGAATTTCTGGATTTGTTTTCTCATTTTGACTCTCATAGTCGTGGTCTACAGTACCTCTGATGTCAATTACAGGCCTCTCTCTTCTTTTTAAGTGGGAGAAGTTGCACAATTGGTGGCTGACTAAATACTTTTTTCCCACTGTAACTGATGAAACAAAAATTCAGAATATTGTAAAAGTCTATTTTTTTTTTGCTTTGTGTCATCATTTTCTGAATCTCATTATATTTTTATTTTTCTTCTGATGAGGCTGAGTGAGGGTTTGCATTTTGTGTGGAAAGCTGACATTATTTTTGATACCAATTTCATGTAAATACAATGCTTATAAGTTATAATTGCATTTTTAGGTAGGTGAGGTGACCATAAAAACAGAATGCTGGCATTTAGATTTTTTTCTCTTTACGGCATTTATCTAATCAGTTTAATTAATTTCTTATTTTAATGGATTGGACTGTTACAAACTTGGCGATACCAATTATGTTTATTATTTTTTTCCTTTCACTGGTCAACACAAAAAAATCATCAGCAAAGGTAATATGTCTGTTTTATGGAGTTTGATGTGCTGATTCCAAAAATATGTTTAGTTTAGCTCTATCACATAAAGTTTCTGAGATAGATGCATTTTTGTTATTACGTTATTTTTGCATTTTCAATGTATGTGGTTTTTCCTATGTTTTTCCGCTTTTCTTTGCTTGTCTTACTTAATTGTGAATTTTCTTACAGGGACAACATCAGTAAAGGTTTTAGTGAGTTTTATGGGAAGGAGTACTGACAGTGCAGTCAACCAATGACTGCTTCTCGGAAAGTCACATGTTATAGGGAGGAGCTAACTGTTATGAGGCGGATGTGATCGCGCTGTTCTGAGGCCTTCCTCCCTGCAAGACCCCTGATCCAAGATGGCCACCGGGTCCTGCAGGGAGGCGGCTTCCTTAGTGCCTGCTGAGAGCAGGCGCTGAGGAAGCCTGCAGCAGTGCCTGTGAGATCGCTTGTCTCACAGAGTGCTGTGCACACTGTGAGACCAGCGATCTGGTATCATACAGTAATATCCCACCCTGGGACAAAGTAAAAAGGTAAAAAAAATAAAAATAAACATGTGTAAAAAAAATTCCAAAATAAAAGGGAAAAAAAAATTTCCCAATAAATTCATTTCTTCATGTAAATAAAAAAAACAAAACAATAAAAGTACACATATTCGGTATCGCCGCGTCTGTAACGACCCGCCCTATAGAACTGTCCCACTAGTTAACCTCTTTAGTGAACCCTTAAAAAAAAAAAATCAATGCTTTATCATCATACCGCCGAACAAAAAGTGGAATAACACGCAATCAAAAAGACCGATATAAATAAACTTGGTACCACTGAAAACGTCATCTTGTCCAGCAAAAAACAAGCCGCCATACAGCATAATCAGCGAAAAAATAAAAAATTTATAGCTCGCAGAATAAAGCGATGCAAAAATTATTTTTTATATAAAATTATTTTTATTGTATAAAAGCGCCAAAACATAAAAAAATTATATAAATAAGGTATCGCCGTAATCGTACTAACCCGAAGAATAAAACTGCTTTATCAATTTTACCACATGCGGAACGGTATAAACGCCCACCCAAAAGAAATTCATGAATTGCTGATTTTTGTTAATTCTAACCTCACAAAAATCGAAATAAAAAGCGATCAAAAAATGTCACATGCTCAAAAATGGTACCAATAAAAACGTCAACTCATACCGCAAAAATAAGACCTCACATGACTCTGCGGGCCAAAATATGCAAAAATTATAGCTTTCAAAATGTGGTGATGAAAAAACTTTTTTGCAATAAAAAGCGTTTTTTATCGTGACAGCTGTCAATCTTAAAAACCCGCTATAAATTGTAAATCAAACCCCCCTTTATCACCCCCTTAGTTAGGAAAAAATAATAAAATTAAAGAAATGTATTTATTTCCATTTTCCCATTAGGGTTAGGCCCTGTGCACACGTTGTGGATTGTGCTGCGGATCCGTAGCGGTTTTGGCGCAGAACCGGACGCCATGTAAAGTACAATGGTAGTGAAGGGAAAAAAAAAGCTGTGCACATGATGCGGAATTTTCCGCACGGATCTGGTGCGGTTTTAAAACCGCAGCATGTCAATTCTTTGTGCAGATTCTGCAGCTGTTTTACACCTATTCCATTATAGGTGTAAAACCACAGGCAAATCCCCACAAAAACCGTGGCAAAACCGCAGTAAATCCGCGCTAAAACCGCAGGTTTTAGCAAAATCCACGCGGAAAAATCCGCAAGTAAATCCACAACGTGTGCACGGGGCCTTAGGGTTAGGGTTGTGGCTAAAGTTAGGGTTAGGGTTGGGGCTAAAGTTAGGATTAGGGTTAGGTTGGGATTAGTGTTAGGGGTGTGTTAGGGTTAGGTTTGTGGTTAGGGTTACCGTTAGGGTTGGGACTAGGGTTAGGGGTGTGTTGGGGTTAGGGTTGGAGTTAGAATTGGGGGGTTTCCACTGTTTACGCACATCAGGGGCTCTCCAAATGCGACATGACGCCCGCAGACCATTCCATCAAAGTCTGCAATCCAAAACGTCACTACTTCCCTTCCGAGCCCTGACGTGTGCCCATACAGTAGTTTTCTCCCACATATGGGGTATCAGTGTACTCAGCGCAAATTGGACAACAACTTTTGGGGTCCAATTTCTCCTGTTACCCTTGTGAAAAAAAAATATTGGGGGCAAAAAAATCATTTTTGTAAAAAAAAAGATTTTTTATTTTTATGGCTGTACGTTATAAACTTCTGTAAAGCACTTCGGGGTTCAAAGTGCTCACCACACATCTAGATAAGTTACTTGGTGGGTCTATTTTCCAAAATGGGGTCACTTGTGGGGGGTTTCCACTGTTTAGGCACATCAGGGGCTCTCCAAACGTGACATGACGATCGCAGACCATTCTATCAAAGTCTGTAATCCAAAGCATCACTACTTCCCTTCCGAGCCCTGACGTGTGCCCATACAGTAGTTTTCTCCCACATATGGGGATCAGTGAACTCATGACAAAATGAACAACAACTTTTGGGGTCCAATTTCTCCTGTTACCCTTGGGAAGATAAAAAGTAGGGGACTAAAAGATCATGTTTGTGGAAAAAATATGATTTTTTTTATTTTCATGCTCGGGCGTTATAAAGTTTAGTGAAACACCTGGGGGTTCAAAGTTCTCACCACACATCTAGATAAGTTCATTGAGGGGTCTAGTTTCCAAAATGGTGTCATTTGTGGGTGGTTTCCACTGTTTAGGCACATCAGGAGCTCTCCAAACAAGACATGGCGTCCAGCCAATTCTGCGTTGAAAAAGTCAAACGGTGCTACTTCCCTTCCGAGCTCTGCCATATACCCAAACAGTGGTTTACCCCCACATATGGGGTATCAGCGTACTAAGGACAAATTGCACAACAACTTCTGTGGTCTTGTTACCCTTGGGAAAATAAAAATTGGGGTGAAAAGATCATTTTTGTGGAAAAAATATGATTTTTTAATTTTACGGCTCCACGTTATAAACTTGTGTGACGCACTTGGGGGTTCAAATTGCTCACCACAGATCTAGATAAGTTCCTTATGGGGTCTAGTTTCCAAAATGGGGTCACTTGTGGGGGGTTTCCACTGTTTAGGCACATCAGAGGCTCTCCAAATACAACATGGCGTCCAATCTGAATTCCAGCCAATTTTGGTTGGAAAAAGTCAAATGGTGCTCGTTCCATTCTGAGCTCTGCCGTGTGCCCAAACAGTGGTTCCCCCCAAACATATGGGGTATCAACGTACTCAGAACAAATTGGACAACAACTTTTGTGGTCCAATTTCTCCTGTTACCCTTGGGAAATTAAAAAATTGGTGACTAAAATATAATTTTTGTGGGAAAAAAATAGGATTTTTTATTTTCATGCCCGGGCATTATAAACTTGTGTGAAGCACTTGGGGGTTCATAGTGCTCACCAAAAATCTAGATAAGTTCCTTAGGGGGTCTAGTTTCCAAAATGGGGTCACTTGTGGGGGGTTTCCACTGTTTAGGCACATCTGGGGCACTGCAAACGGAACTTGACCCCCATCAACGTCTGCATTCCAAAACGTTATTACTTCCTTTCCAAGCCCTGCCGTGCGCCCGAACAGTCCCCCCCCACATATGGGGTATCAGCGTTCTCAGGACAAATTGGACAACAACTTTTCCGGTCCAATTTCCTTGAGAAAAATCAAAAATTTGGGACTAAAAAATCATTTTTGTGGAAAATTGTTTTTTTTTTCACACCCAGGCATTATAAACTTTTGTGAAACACTTGGGGGTTCAAAGTGCTCACAACAGATCTAGATAAGTTCCATAGGGGTCTAGTTTCCAAAATGGTGTCACTTGTGGGGGGTTTCCACTGCTTAGGCGCATCAGGGGCTCTCCAAACGCAACATGGCGTTCAATCTCAATTCCAGCCAATTTTGGTTTGAAAAAGTCAAACGGCGCTCCTTCCCTTACGAGCTCTGCCGTGTGCCCAAACAGTGGTTTTCCCCCACATATGGGGTATTGGTACTCAGGAGAAATTGCACAACAACTTTATCTGTCCATTTTCTCCTTTTACCCTTGTGAAAATAAAAGAAAGTTTGTAAAAGATCATTTTTGTGACTAAAAAGTTAAATGTTCATTTTTTCCTCCCATGTTGCTTCAGCTTCTGTGAAGCACCTGAAGGGTTAATAAACTTCTTGAATGTGGTTTTGAGTACCTTGAGGGGTGCAGTTTTTAGAATGGTGTCACTTTTGGGCATTTTCTGCCAAATAGACCCTTCAAAGTGACTTCAAATGTGAGGTGATCCCTAAAAAATTAAAATCCTAGGGCAGATGTAGGATTTAGAAGATGGTTGTTAATGTTGGTAGATGTTTACTCACAGTTCTGGCTGCAGCACAGATGCCAGCTTGGTACCGTGTCCTACAGGTGAGGGGCTCAGCAAACTCCCAGGTAGATCAGGATACACCTTTCCAGGACTCCTTTCAATATGTTCCTTTCTCACTCGTCTCACTGTGCTGACTTTCCACCTTTCCTTCCTGTCCAACACCTCGCAATTAGTGTCCCAAGCCAGTAGCCGCGGACCTTGTCGGATAACGTCCTCTCTGCATTTCCTTGCTCCCTTATGGCTACCTTTCGGAGAAGATATTTGCGGTTCAGCAGCTGAGGCACCTAGAGATGCCAGTGCCTCCGGCTTGCTAGCTAAGTCTTAAAGTTCTCCACTAGGCTAGGGCCGGTGTCCCTTCTGCGACCTGGTCCCTCCACTATTGGATTGGGCACCGTGGATGAATCACTCACTATCTGTGCCCCTAGGACCACTTCTGTCCTTCCAGAAGCTCCTCTCTCGGTTCCTTCTTATATAGCTTTCTCCATCTGGGGACGAGCTGCTTCCAGCCCCAGGTCCCCTCCTATTCTGCTCCTACAGACTCTCTTTCCCGCTTTCTAAGCTTCATTTCCCCTCCTTCTTACTCTCTCCACCCACCTCAACACTCTTTCCTACCCAGCCTGGGATGAGACCATCCTCCGTAGGTACATCCAGGGTGCCCGGCTGCTATAGTATGTGTTGGGTGCAGGTATTAAAGTCCTGAGTGGTGCTCCCTCCTTACCTGAGAGTGGGGTATCACACCTCTGGATGAGGTGCAATACCTCTGTGGTGACTGAACCCTCAGGGGCGCCACAGAACCACTGTTTGTGCGCATGGCAGAGCTCGAAAGGGAAGGAGCGTCGTTTGACTTTGCAATGCAAAATTGGCTGGAATTGAGATCAGACGCCATGTCGCGTTTGGAGAGCCCCTAATGTGCCTAAACAGTGGAAACCCCCTACAAATGACCCCATTTTTGCAACTAGACCCCCCAAGGAACTTATCTAGATGTGTATGAGCACTTTGAATCCCAAAGGGCTTCACAGAAGTTTATAACGTAGAGCCGTAAAATTGAAAAGTCATATTTTTTCCACAAAAATGATCTTTTCACCCCAATTTTTTTTACTTTCCCAGGGTAACAGGACAAACTGGATGCCAAAAGTTATTGTGCAATTTGTTCTGAGTACGCTGATACCCCATATGTGGGGGTAAACCACTGTTTGGGCGCATGGCAGAGCTTGGAAGGAAAGGAGTGCCGTTTGGAATTGGCTGGAATTGAGATCGGACGCCATGTCGCGTTTGGAGAGCCCCTGATGTGCTTAAACAGAGGAAACCCCTCATGAGTGACCACATTTTGGAAACTAGACCCCCCAAGGAACTTATCTAGATGTGTAGTGAGAACTTTGAACCCCTAGGTGTTTCACTAAAGTTTATAACGCCCTGCCTTGAAAATAAAACATAATTTTTTTCCCACAAAAATGATCTCTTAGTCCCAAATTTTTAATTTTCCATGGGTAACAGGAGAAATTGGGCCCCAAAAGTTGTTGTCCAATTTGTCCTGAGTACGCTGATGCTCAAATATGTGGAATAAAACTACTGTTTGGGCACACGTAGGGGCTCGGAAGGGAAGTAGTGAGCGTCGCGAGTGCTCATGATGCTAGCGGGGATCTCACCGGATCTCACCGCAACTCAGCCCGGCTGGGAACAGAACCCACTGACAGGAGGTAACCTCTATGACGTTACACCCGGTTACTGACGTTGCATTCCCAGCAGCTCATTCACCAGTGGTTCTCAGCGTAGACGGTCGCATCTTGGCACCATCCAGGTTGAAAACTAATGTTTTTATGTTTGGCTGCTGTCACTGGCTAAAAAACGCTTTTTCCAGGACGTCCCTCCTGACAGCACCATGGGGACGTCCTCCTCTTTGCTGGGACAGGAAACACACAAGAGATTAAAAGTCCCCTCCCCGCCCCCTTTCCCTCAGTGTGTTTCCTGTCCCTGCATGGAGGGACACACAGGAGACTTACCGGGTTCAGGGGGATCGTGAGGCCACGCCAGATCCTTCCCCCTGTGAAGCAGCCCAGGGCTGAAACTCTCCAGTGGGGAGTCCCTCAGCTCCAAAGACCAGGTGCGGCAGGCCCTGAATTGCGGACGTTCCTCCAGGTGGGAGGCTCTCGTCCGGGACCTCATACTGAGGGGTGCAAGGCGGTTCCTGGTAGGACAGCATCCCGCAGCCTGGCGAGTGCTTTGCGGTGGATACTTTCCATACCTCGGCTGTGACCAGCGTCCGGGGGAGCGGTTCACTTCCGGTTCAGCGTCGCACTTCCGGTGACGTCATATCCGGGAGACGCTCACCGCATGGAGAGCAGACGCTTCCTGGAACGATGAGAGCTGGTGGAGACCATTACAGCACCTAATCGTGAGTATGGGTGTGTGATCTAGAGACACGCCAAGACAGGTGACATATCGCCGCTTCCCCTATCGGCAGGACGCAGTAATTTGGTCAAGCAGCCTACCTTGTTCCTCATGGATACAGACGCGGCAGATGGCGGTGGGGTAAGTGCGCTTGGCGCAAAAAACCCAGCCATAACCTGACAGCCACCCAGGAATCCGACCTAATTAAGTTCCTGTCTTTTCTATAGGACAAAGGAACTTCGTCCGCTCCCATAACTACAAAAAAGGCTGGTAAAGCCTTAGCAAAATCAGCCAGGTGTCCGGTGTGTCACAGCAAACTGCCAGATGGCTATGACAGAACCCTTTGTTCTTCTTGTACCGCTAAGGTTATGAGAGATGAACAGCCTTCATTGCTTTCTGAAATGAGGCGCATGATTTCTGAGGAGGTTCAGGCCTCTATATCCACACTTACTCAGCAGTGGCCATGTAGTCCTGGCTCTAGTCGTAAGCGGCCCAGATGGGAAACGGATTCAAGAGAACAAGATTTAAGCTCTGAAAATAGATCAGATTTAGAAGAAGCTATTTCAGAGGAAGAAGGAGAACTTCCCCCCGACACTCAGGATAGGAAAAATAAATTTCTATTTCAACCTGAGGATACTAAGAATCTGATTAGATCTGTACGGAACACCATGGAGATTGAGGAAACTCCCAGAACTCAATCTAGACAGGATTTGATGTTCGGGGACTTACGTCTCAGAAAGAGACAGTTTTTCCTGTTAGCAATCACATTAAAACAATGATCCTGGAGGAATGGAAGAGTGCGGAACGGCGTCTAGTTTTGTCACGTGACTTCAGGGAAGACTACCGTTTGAACCTGAAGATGTTAGATTATGGGAAGAAGTTCCGAAAATCGATACCCCAATAGCTAGAGTCACAAAAAAGACTGCCATCCCATTTGAGGACTCCTCTAGCCTACGTGACCCTATGGACAGAAAGGCCGATATTCTCCTGAAAAGAGCCTGGGAAACCTCAGCGGCCCTTATTAGGACTAATATTGCTGCCACCTCTGTAGCCAGATCCATGGTTTATTGGATGAGTCAATTGGAGGATCAGTTATCCAATAAGACTCCTAGAGCTGAGATTTTAGCCTCTCTGCCGGTTATGAATTCAGCCACGGCTTTCCTGGCTGATATGTCTGCAGAATCGGTCAGATTTTCTGCTAGAAACAGCTCCTTATCTAATGCAGCTAGGAGAGCTGTCTGGCTAAAATCATGGTCCGGAGAATAACGCCTCTAAGATGAAATTATGTTCCATTCCATTTTCAGGGCTTAGGGTCTTCGGACCAGCTCTGGATACTATCTTAGAATCAGTATCAGACGCTAAGAAGGGTTTCCCAGAGGATAAACCCCGCCGAGCTCAATCCTTTCGGCGAGGTTCCCTGTCTAGAAGACAGTTCGATTCTAGAGGTCAGGGAAGATCAAGCAGAGGATCATATAAGAGTTACCATTCCCAGGGAGGAAAGAACAAGAATACGTTCTTTGGCTCCTCACATAGAACTAGGAGACAATGACGCCAACTTTATTGGCGGACGACTCCGTTATTTTGCAACAAACTGGGAACTGGTTACTTAGAATCAGTGGGTTCGCAGAACTATAGCGGAAGGTTATCGGATAGAGTGTTGCGCTCCGCCACCCGAAAGATATGTTCCCCCTACGGTGATCTCCACAGACTCGGTCATGTGGACAGATCTCCAGGACCTACTAAGGCTTTCTGTCATAATTCCTGTTCCCCGGGCAGAGTTAGGCAAGGGTCACTATTCCTCCCTCTTCACTATCTTAAAACCGTCCGGAGAATCCCGTACTATAATAAATCTGAAACCCCTAAACTATTGGGGTCACATACAAGAGGTTCCGGATGGAATCAATCAGGTCTGCAACCCACCTTATAGACAAGGACGCGTTCATGTGCACTCTCGATCTGAAGAGTGCATACTACCATGTCCCAGTTCATCACTCATCACAAAGTCTTCTCAGGTTTGCAGTGCAGTTACCGACCCGGACCTGCCACTTTCAGTTTCAATGCCTACCCTTCGGGCTGGCCTCGGCTCCCCGAATATTCTCAAAATTGGTCTCGGAGATTGTGGCCTTTCTAAGAAGCAGAGGTACTATTATTGTTCCATACTTGGACGATTTTCTTATAGTGGCGCGAACAGAAGAGGCGCTGGTCGAACACAGAGATCGCTGCATTTCCATACTCAATTATCTGGGTTGGATAATAAATTGGGAAAAGTCAGATCTAGTTCCCGAACAAAAGAAAGTCTTCCTGGGTGTTATACTGGATTCAAGTCGAAGAATCTCTTTCTTACCTCGGAAGAAGCGAGAGTCCATACAGGATGTAACGAAGGTTCTAATGAAGCACCAGCCCTCTATAAGATCCGCCATGAAGGTTCTAGGTCAGATGACGGCTTGCATTCCATGCGTCAGATGGGCACAGTTCCACTCAAGACCCCTTCAGAAAGAGATTCTTTCGTCATGGAATCGGAACTACAGCTCGATAGACAGGACATTACATCTGTCAAAGACGGTAAAAGAATCTCTCCTTTGGTGGATGCAGCCAGACAATCTAAAGTTAGGAGTAAGATGGTCGACCTCCCCTTGTGTAAAAGTTACCACGGACGCCAGTTCCTGGGGTTGGGGAGCTCATCTGAAGGGCAGAATACTACAGGGCATATGGCCAGAAGAAATCCAGTATCGATCCTCAAACTTCAAGGAGCTCTACGCTGTATGGGAAGCCCTAAGAAGGAACCAATCCGAACTCAAAAATCAGCATATCAGGATTTACTCGGACAACATCACAGCAGTTTCGTTTTTGAATCACCAAGGAGGTCCCAGACATCGACCCCTTCAACAGTTGGCAGAGATGATATTCACCTGGGCAGAGCAGGTCGTACTTTCCTTAACGGCAGTCCACCTGGAAGGTTCCCAGAATGTAATAGCAGACTACCTGAGCAGAAAGAAAGTGAGTCCTACGGAGTGGGAACTAAACCAGGATATCTTCAGAGATCTACGTCGGAGGTGGGGAACACCTCAAATAGACCTATTTGCAAACAGAAGAAATGCAAAGATTCCCAGGTTTTTCTCCCTGAACCCCTTGGACGATCCAGAGGGATTGGATGCCTTAAGCCAGAAATGGGAAGAACATCTGTTATATGCATTCCCACCTCTAGCGCTCATCCCGGCCGTATTACGGAAGATCAAGGAGGATCGGGCTACAGTAATAATGATCGCCCCTTATTGGCCAAAGAGGAGCTGGTTTTCTCTACTAACAGACATGTCAATCGAAAACCCCTTAGAGCTGCCTCTGAATCCGGACTTAATTCATCAAGGTCCGATCCATCATCCGGACCTGAAGAGATTACATCTCTCAGCCTGGATCCTGAGAGGGTGACCTTGAAGGCCAAAGGCTTATCTGACCAGGTCATAACCACAATCCAGGCCAGTAGAAAGCCAGTCACATCGGCTATCTATCTCAGAATCTGGAAACGCTTCTGTACAGTGAGTGGCGGGTCCGACTTGGTGACAGGCACTCCGGACATTCCTAAGATTTTAGATTTCCTCCAGTCAGGCTTCAACATGGGACTCAGACCCAGTACCCTAAAAGTTCAGATCGCTGCATTAAGCTCCTTCTTAGACTACTCACTAGCTTCTCACCCATGGGTGATAAGATTTGTTAAAGCTATTCAGAGACTACGGCCCACGATTAGACAGTGTCTCCCAATATGGGACCTTACTCTGGTACTCAGGGCTTTATGTAATGATTCATTCCGTAATAACAGCACAATGCCTATTTCCTTGCTTACCAGGAAAGCAGCTTTCCTGGTAGCAATTACCACTGCTAAAAGAATAGGTGAAATTCAGGCTCTATCCACTAGAGACCCATATTTTCAGGTTAGGGACGACAGCATTCTGTTAAGGTTGGATCCTGCTTTCTTACCCAAGGTTGCTTCAGATAGTAACCGTAATCAGGAGATTATCTTACCTTCTTTCTGTGATAACCCTTCCAACGAAAAGGAGCTGAGGCTCCATTCGTTGGATGTCAGAAAGGTGGTACTAGACTACATAGATGCCACTAAAGACTGGCGTATAGATTCGAACCTATTTGTCCTCTACGGAGGAATCAGTAAAGGGAAAAAGGCGTCTAAACCTTCCATCGCTAGATGGATTACCTCTTTAATTTCAGAGGCCTATTTAGCTGAAGGGTCAGAACCTCCGGCGGGTCTAAAGGCCCACTCAACCAAAGCATTAGCTGCCTCCTGGGCAGAGAGGGCAGGCGCCTCTCTGGAACAAATTTGTAAGGCGGCAACATGGGCTAGAATTGATACATTCTGCAAACATTATAAGATAGATGTACTTTCTAACCGGCAGACGGCCTTTGGTAGGAAAGTTCTGCAGGCGGTGATCCCACCCTAAGGAGCTTTCTTTGGTACTCCCCATGGTGCTGTCAGGAGGGACGTCCTGGAAAAGGGTCATTAGACCTACCGCTAATTAGGTTTCCAGGAGTCCATCCTGACAGCACTGGTAGCTCCCTCCCTCTTCAATACGTCATATGCTGTAATATGATTTTCAATAATTAAAGTGTTTTGTGCATTATACATGTCATGGTTCTTGATACAACACTGAGGGAAAGGGGGCGGGGAGGGGACTTTTAATCTCTTGTGTGTTTCCTGTCCCAGCAAAGAGGAGGACGTCCCCATGGTGCTGTCAGGATGGACTCCTGGAAACCTAATTAGCGGTAGGTCTAATGACCCTTTTATTGCAAAAAATAGTTTTTGCATCACCACATTTTGAGAGCTATAATTTTTCCATATTTTGGCCCACAGAGTCAAGTGAGGTCTTGTTTTTTGCAGGACGAGCTGATGTTTCTATTGGTACCATTTTCGGGCACAAGATATTTTTTGGTCACTTTATATTCTGAGTTTTGGGAGACAGAATGAGCAAAAACCTGCAATTCATGAATTTCTTTTTGGGGGGATTTATACCATTCTGTGTGTGGTAAAATTGATAAGGCAGCTTTTTTGTTCTTCAGGTCAGTACAATGTTTATATTTTTTTATGTTTTGGCGCTTTTATATAATAAAAACTATTTATAGAAAAAATAATTGTTTTTGCATCACTTTATTCTGAGAGATATAACTTTTTTATTTTTCCTCTGATGGAGCTGTGCGGCAGCTTGTTTTTTGCAGGACAAGATGACGTTTTCAGCAGTACCATGTTTATTTATATCTGTCTTTTTGATCGCGGGTTATTCCACTTTTTGTTCGACATTATGACAGTAAAGCATTGTTTTTTGCCTTGGTTTTTTATGGTGTTCACTAAAGGTGTTACCTAGTGGACAGTTTCATAGGTCGGATTGTTGCAGATGCGGCTATACCAAATATGTGTACTTTTATTGTTTTATTTTGTTTTTTTCATTCAAATATTTATTTAGAGATAGAATATATATTGATTTTTTATCATTATTTTTGATTTTTTTTAATATTTTTACAATTATTTAAATTTTTATGTTTTACTTTTTCCTAACTTTTTTGCTTAGTCCCACTATGGGACAATAATTATTTGTAGGTTGATCGCTTCTATAGCATGCAGATGAAGCAGCATCTGCATGCTATAGAAACTGTCAGCGCTGCACTGACAGGGAGACTTGCTGATCATATACTGCGCATGATCAGCAAGTATACAAGCTCTGGTGAGCCGGATGTCGTCATGACAACATCCACTCATCATGGCAATGATCGGGACCCTGCGTCACACCGTGCTGGTCTCCGATCAAAAGGCAGAGGGGCTGTCAGCCCGCTGCCGGCTACCGGAATGCTGCGATCTTGTCAGATCGCAGTAATTCTGGGCTTAAAGTGCCTTGAGCGGTCAGTGACCGTGCCGGGTGTCCGCTGTCAGAATCAGCTGACACTCGGCCGTGATCAGCCGCGCTCCCCATGATCGCGTCCGATCGCTTAGACGTAATATTCCATCCATTGTCAAATTGGCCCAGGGCACATGGATGGAATATTACGTCTAATGTCAGAAAGTGTCCACTTGGTGATCAAAACAAAAGCTGGACCCCTCATTTGATATGCTCAATTTGTTCAAATGGTCTTCGTGATTGGTTGAATATGAGGAAAGTGGCTATGCCATTTGCTGTTCCCATGATTTGGAGAGAACCCAAAAATCATAGTGATGACTGCTACTTTTGTTTTGTCAAACTGAAGGGCTTTTCTACAAAGAACAAACATAAGATTAATTACCCTGAATATGAATCTGCGATTAGGCCAGTTTCTCATGATGGTACCTTGCCAGTTCCTGTACCACCAATGTCTGGATTGGATGAAAATGAAGTAGAAGATGAAGACTATGGAGCTGAAGCTACTGGTGAAGACATGGACCTCAATTCAAGATGAGTATGTACCTGATGGAGCAGCAAAGCAGCCATAATGCTTTACTCAACATGAATTAAATGATCTCATCAGAGAACTTTCATTGTCGAGAGATAAAGCTGAACTTCTTGCATCTAGGTTGAAACAGAAGAATCTTCTTCATGATGATATCAAAGTGTGTTATTATCGAAACAGAAATAACACTTTAACATAATTTTTCACAGCTGATGGACCAATGGTGTACTGTAAAAATGTGAATGGCATCTTTGAAGAACTGAATTAAGAGGATTTTGTTGCAGATTGGCGATTGTTTATTGACTCATCCCAGAGAAGTTTGAAAGCAGTGTTGCTTCACAATGGAAATATGAAACCATCAATCCCTATTGCTCACTCATGTCATCTAAAGGAAAGTTATGAAAATCTGTCAGTTGTTTTGAATGCTATAAATATAAGCATCATCAATGGAATATCTGTGGAGATTTGAAAGTGATTGGTCTGCTAATGGGAATGCAAGGAGGTTTCACAAAATACTGTTGCTTCTTGTGTTTGAGACAATAGAAACACAGTAGAGCATTATGTTCGTCGTGATTGGGGACAGAGAAACATCTATGCTCCACGTAGAGACAATGTTCAGCATAATCCTTTAGTTGCTCCAACAAAAATCTTTCTTCCTCCAGTACATATAAAGTTGGGATTGATTAAAAACTTTGTGAAAGCCATGGCAAAGACAAATTCACAAGGGTTCCAGTACATTTCACAGAAATTCTCCAGCATTTCACCAGCAAAACTGAAGGAAGGGGTATTTGTTGGTCCTCAGATCAGAGAGCTTATGCTAGATGATGTGTTTGAAGGAACTCTAAATGATAAGGAATTGAGATCTTGGAAAAGCTTCAAATGGATCTGTGAAAACTTCTTAGGAAAACAAACATCCCCAGAATATGTTGAAGGTCTTGAGGAACTGCTGAATGCATACCAGTGTCTTGGATGTTGCATGTCTCTGAAAATGCACTTTTTGCATTCTCATTTACTGTAGATTTCTTCCCTCAAAATCTTGGGGATGTAAGCGATGAACAAGGCGAGCAGTTTCACCAGGACATTAAAGTAATGGAACACCGCTACCAGGGTTTTTGGAATGACTCAATGATGGCAGATTACTGTTGGATGTTATATAGGGACTACCCTGAAAAATTGTATCAAAGACAGTCTAATGTCAAGCACTTTTAATTTCTGCTCATATTTTGATTTCTATTTTGCATGTGAAATTATTTTGGTTCAATAAAAACTGTTTTGTAAGGTGAAGCATTTTTTCTGATATGTAAATTACTGTTTTCTTAATGTTGCCAGTATATTTCCTATATCTTATAATAATGATGCTGCTCCATGGAAACTATACGTGCTACAGAAAAACTATATACATTTTTGAAATCGGGAAAAAAGATGATTCAGAAAAGTACAAAGTCACCTGTGATGATTACAAAAAATATTTCTTTGTAGACCTGTGTTATTTTTGAACTTTTTTTTATTTTTTTTAACTTTCTTTTGTAAATTATTTTTTAGTCCCCTTAGGGGATTAGGGGATTTGAACTTGTGATTATTTGATCACTTATACTATATACTGCAATACTGTAATATTGCAGTATATAGTGAAAATCTTTGTCTCATATGGAGCTAGGCCTATGGCTGAGCTTCACAGGAGGACCAATATGACAGCAATCTTGGTATTCAGCAGACCCCCGGCTGTTACAGTAACCCATCGCTTTTCCGCGATCGCATCATGGAAGGCCGATGGGAGCCAGCACTAGCATGTTGCATTTAATGCCACTTTAAATGGCTAACAGCTGTATCTGCAATTTGGGGGCAGCCATGGCTGTTAGAGACAGATGCTATGTAATATAGCTGGTATCTGCTGCGTGTGGAGGGGTGCTCAGTCAACTCCTGAGTCCCCTTCAAATGTGAAGAGCACATCCCGAGATGTGAGTACAATCTGCCATTGGGCATCACTATTACTTTTGCACCTTATATACGTACACTCCTAAAAATGCATTGTAGTCAGTGTCGGACTGGCATGCCAAGGTCCCACCAGTAACCAATGCTAGGGCACCACTTTTCAACTACATGCAAATGTGACATTATCCTCAATCACAGATTTATATTACGTTGGACTGGGTAGATTGTTAAATGAATAAGGACTAAGATGATGCTTTTGTACATAGTGATTCATGTATATTGTGCCAAGTACTACTCATATAAGAGGATGGTGGTCCACTCTTGCACAGGGACCCACCAGAGATTCTTCTGTTCTCCTATGGGCCAGTCCAAGCCTGATTGTAGTGTCAATGAACGGTCACAGAACATGCATAAGGTACAAAATGATACTAAACCACAGGCACATGAAACAACACAAAGCCACAATAAAGGGAAATAAACAATGATGTCACAGTACACTGATCAAAACCTCAATAATGTGATAGCACATGGCTAATAACCACAAAAATGTCACAATACAGGGAAAGAACAACTGTTATGTCATAGCACAGGTATAACAACCCAGAGAAGTCACAGTACCCAGCACAACTTGTGTCTTTATGTAGAAGCCTGGCCAAAAGACGTCAGGCCTTTCCTCCCTTCCACAGGAGCCTGGTCAGGCCTTGCCTCCCTTGCATCAACTGAACATTTGCTGATTGCTGTTACTTACTGGGATGATTGGGTACAGTACTGGATACTTTTCTTCATTATGGGACATTTGAATACAGTGGCACAGTGTGGAGTAATTTTTCTTCAGGTGAACAGTGCTGGACATCATTTTGGTCAAGGACACAATGTAGGGAATATTTTTATTCCAGGGTACAATGTGGTTCTTTTATTTTTTTTAGGTACCCTAAATGTGACATTTGTTTTTTTCAGGGACACAGTGTATGTGTGCGTGAGCGGAGAGTGTGAGGAGCTGATGTCACAGCTAGGAGAATTTATTCGTAATGGTCTGCACTTAAAAAAAAAAGTGTCTCTAACAGGAGAAGATTTCACCTGTGAATCACAGAATGTCATAGTTTACTCTGTAACTGATAGCTCCTGATCAGTACTGTTGTCATGCCTCCTCTGCAGAGTGATGATAGACATTAGATTTTTTTGTTTGTGAAGCAACAACTACTAGCCTTCCCGCACCATTGCTAAGGTCATACTGGTAGGTGTAGTTGGACGCGGTACCTATACTTAAACAGGTAAGTGGATTAACTTGACTTTGTAATTGATCTCTGTACTGACCTTGGTTCTAGTGCTGTATTTATGCTTTTGGTTATTTCTGCTGCATTATATTTCATTTTACAAGCATACATGATCATATGCAGCTGATCTCTAAGGAGGAGCAATACTTCCCCCACATTGCTTAAGGGCACTGCATTCAGCCAGCCAGGCTCTGCTCTACACTGATGAGGGGTGAACACCCTTTAAAAAGCTACCTACTGTATACAGATGAGTTTCTGACTTGGCATTTACCCTTGTTCCATTGTAAGGTTCCACAAAGTGTCTGAGCTTTACTTATAGGTAGCTACTACTAACACCTTGTGCGAGCACGTTCGCTCATCACTAGTAGCTACCTTTTCTAGGTATTACTTGCAAAATACTTTCTTTCATTTCGCCAGAGAGAGCTAATTTACATAGGAATGTGAAAATTTTGTAATTTAAAAATGCATTTTTAGGTGATATCGTATTTAGAAACACAGGTGAGTGGCTAAGGAGTAGCTGACTGTAAGGGCCCAATTGCTAAATGCCAGGGTCACCCCAAGTTGGTCGGCTTTGGCCAGGGTTTACAAAGGGCTAGGGCAGCAGATGTAACATTTGCCATGGGTGAAAGAAAGCATCGGTGTGAGTCAGGGTCTTGATTGTTTTGCTATGATACATCATAATACTACATTTCCATCATGTGAAATTACATTTTCTCATTCTGTAACAAATCAAGGCTCCTACAATCTTTGAACTGACTTTACTGTTATTCTTCTTGCATTTGTAGCAATATCAAACACAAATCATTTTCTGTTTAGGTTCCCTGAGGTTTTTCCATAATTATGGAAATTAGACTTGAGAGTCAGCAGGAAAATGACATCAAAATGTTTCCTTTTTATGAACCCCTGGGAACTGTCTTTCATTTTAAGGGGAAAATGATTGTACATGCTTGTTGAAAAATTGAGAAATCTAGAAATGCAAGATGAAATATGTAGAAAAATAATGTTTCAGAAATGTCATTGATGACATAAATCAGTCAATTATTGGGACAGTTTTATCTCACGCCCCACAAATAAAATGACAAACCATTGAACACCTTGAATGAGGTCAATAAACCATTGGACATCAAGATATGCAATAAATGAATAGACCCTGGGGTCTGCACAAAAAGACATTAGGGCATTCCACTAGTCTGTCAAACACCTGAAACGCTTCAGCCTTAAAAGGGAATATGTCACCAGGTTTCTGCTATTTAATCTGAGGATGAGGTAGGGTATAAAAAACACAGATTTTAAAGGTGTGTCACATGTCAGACTGTCTGCTGTTGTTTACTTACAATGAAGGTTATATCACCTGGTGATTATCATTGCCCAGACTACAGCAGAACCAAGCTGGCTAGTCCGACTCCGCCACCTCCTCTTGACAATACCCCATAGATTCTCTATGGGGATAAGGTCAGGCGAGTTTGCTGGCCAATCAAGCACAGTGATACTGTTGTTTTCAAACCAGATATTGGTACTTTTGGCAGTGTGGACAGGTGCCAAGTCCCGCTGGAGAATGACAAATTTCCATCTCCAAAAAGCTTGTCGGCAGAGGGAAGCATGAAGTGCTCTAAAATTTCCTGGTAGACGGATGCGCTGACTTTGTTCTTGATAAGACACAGTGGACCTACACCAGCAGATGACATGGCTCCCCAAACCATCACTGATTGTGGAAACCTCACACTAGACCTCAAGCAGCTTGGATTGTGCCTCTCCACTCTTCCTCCAGACTCTGGGACCTTGACTTCCAAATAAAAAGCAAAATTTACTTTCATCTGAAACAACACACTTCGACCGCGGAGCAACAGTCCAGTTTTTTTTCTCCTTGGCCCAGGTAAGACGCTTCTGGCATTGTCTATTGGTCATGAGTGGCTTGACACAAGGAATGCAACACTTGTAGCCCATGTCCTGGATATATCTGTGTGTGGTGGCTCTTGAAGCAATGACTCCAGCAGCAGTCCATTCCTTGTGAATCTCCCCCAAATTTTTGAATGGCCTTTTCTTAACAATCCTTTCAAGGCTGCGTTTATCCCGGTTGCTTGTGCAACTTTTTCTACCACACTTTTTCCTTCCACTCAACTTTCCATTACTATGCTTGGATACAGCACTCTGTGAACAGTCAGTTTCTTGAGCAATGACTAGTGTTGAGCATTCCGATACCGCAAGTATCGGGTATCGGCCGATATTCGCGTTATCGGAATTCCGATACTTAATTCCGATACTTTTTCCATATCGTATACCGGAATCGGAAGTTCCCATAATTCTTTGAGAGGCAATGTGATTTTAGTCAGCCAATGAGGAATCCTACGAAGTGTGGGCACATCCTGTAATGCTGCGGTCATCTTAACTAATGGCATGGCTGTGATTGGCTGCTGAAATGATGTCAGAATGCACTATAAAAGGCGCCGCCGCCATTTTAGCGTCACTGTGCTGTGAACTCAGTAAGGGACAGAACGCTACTCTGCTCACTCTGAGGGACAGTTAGATATTGCGATTTTGTGTACTACTGTGCTTGAGGCAGGCTAGTTTACCAACCGCTGTGTAAAGCTTCATTTTGCCAGTGTTGTTTTAACAGCTCTGTGCAAGGTGTGTGTGTGACAGTGCAGGTGACGCTGCAGTTTGCTCTGCATCCACCGCTGTTTGTAGGCATCTGCACGTGTCACTGACTCTTTTTTTTTATTTTTTTTTTTTATTTTGTGGAATTGGTGCAGCTCCATTATATTAGAAAAAAAAATCAAATCTATTAGTGTGACGTGCTTCCATCCGTATACAATACATTGGTTGCAAACACTATAGAAGTACAGAAAGGAGCTTTTCACAGATTGTGGACAGTTGTGTTTCAGTGTTCACTTCAGTCTGTGTTTTTTACTTTTTTGAGTGCAGATCACGCTCCAGTTACATGTTCAAGCACTGCTGCTTGTACTCTGCTGAGCGTGTCTCAGTGGCTCATCCTTTTCATTTATCTCCAATTGGTTCTGCTACATTCCATTTAAAATAAATCTAATCTATTAGTGTGACGCGCTTCCATCCGTATACAATACATTGGTTGCAAACACTATAGAAGTACAGAAAGGAGCTTTTCACAGATTGTGGACAGTTGTGTTTCAGTGTTCACTTCAGTCTGTGTTTTTTACTTTTTTGAGTGCAGATCACGCTCCAGTTACATGTTCAAGCACTGCTGCTTGTACTCTGCTGAGCGTGTCTCAGTGGCTCATCCTTTTCATTTATCTCCAATTGGTTCTGCTACATTCCATTTAAAATAAATCTAATCTATTAGTGTGACGTGCTTCCATCCGTATACAATACATTGGTTGCAAACACTATAGAAGTACAGAAAGGAGCTTTTCACAGATTGTGGACAGTTGTGTTTCAGTGTTCACTTCAGTCTGTGTTTTTTTACTTTTTTGAGTGCAGATCACGCTCCAGTTACATGTTCAAGCACTGCTGCTTGTACTCTGCTGAGCGTGTCTCAGTGGCTCATCCTTTTCATTTATCTCCAATTGGTTCTGCTACATTCCATTTAAAATAAATCTAATCTATTAGTGTGACGCGCTTCCATCCGTATACAATACATTGGTTGCAAACACTATAGAAGTACAGAAAGGAGCTTTTCACAGATTGTGGACAGTTGTGTTTCAGTGTTCACTTCAGTCTGTGTTTTTTACTTTTTTGAGTGCAGATCACGCTCCAGTTACATGTTCAAGCACTGCTGCTTGTACTCTGCTGAGCGTGTCTCAGTGGCTCATCCTTTTCATTTATCTCCAATTGGTTCTGCTACATTCCATTTAAAATAAATCTAATCTATTAGTGTGACGCGCTTCCATCCGTATACAATACATTGGTTGCAAACAATATAGAAGTACACAAACGGGCCTTTCACAGCTACTGAACATGGGTTTTTAATTTTTAACTAAAATATGTATTTTTTCAAATGACACAAATATAAGTAATGTTGAAGAGGAATAGTCCTACATCCATTGTTTGCACAATATTACAGGTGTACATCATGTCCCTTAATCAACAATGTATTATTATATTTACTTGTATGCTTTTATTTAAAAGCCAAGAACACAGAAGGATAACCTTCGCACTGCAGCTGTTGTCAAAGTTCAACCCACATTATGCACTTCCAACATTGCAGCATTTGAGGCATGATGTGAGTGGATTGGTCAAAGTTATGGAGTGAGAAGGTTCACCATCAGTACCCTATAGCATAAGTATGCTTTTGTGTTAGCATTTGTGTTAGACATGTGGATATTCTGCCAATAATATGTCACAATTATTTAGTTACAGATTTGTTACCAACACTAATCATTGAATGGTTTTAAATTTGACGTTTCACTTGTTTACAGCTTAGAAATAAGGGTGTAGCCTGATATCTATGTGTAGCACTAGCCACTTTAACATGTCATGTTTTTTTAAACATGTGTAGGTAGGTAGCAGTAATTTTTGCCGGACACACAGCAGGGGAACAGCAGGCGTTACTGAACCCCACTATCACTATAGCTTGTGTATTGGTCTGTGGACAGACACTTCTGAGCAGCAACTGGCAGTGTTGTAGCCCAGGGAGTATAGCTCAGGTGGTAGAAAGATGAACATAACAGGAGACATGGAAAACGTTGTCAACCAGTTAGTTAATCTGAAACCGGACAGGCAAATTCAGGCGAGATCCATGCCTAGTTCATTTTCAGAAAAGTAAGCCGTTCTACATTATCGTAGGATAGTCGCATGCAACGGTCTGTTAGTACACCACCTGCAGCAGTAAAGACGCGCTCCGATAATACACTGCCAGCAGATCAAGCCAGCACCTCCAATGCATACTGGCTAAGCTCTGGCCATGTATCCAGCTTAGAGACACAAAACTTGAATGGGGAAGAGCCATCTGGGGAGTACACTGAGAGGGCAAGACATGTAGTCTGTCACCATCTTACGGAAATGTTGCCTCCTGCTGACTGGAGCCGTCTCGGATGGTGTAGACATTGGTGGCGCTGCCACAAAACTTCGACACATTTGGAACATACTGTTCTTGCCCTGTGCAGAGGCGCTGCTTGTGCTCCCTCTTGTTGCAGAGCTGTCTCCACTGCCTCGACGCACAGAGCTGCTTTGTAAATCAGTAGCAGCAGCAGTGCTCTCGGCTGGAATGGAGAACATTATGGATTGCACCAGTGTGTCTTGGTACTTCCGCATTTTACGCTCCCGGTTCAACGGTGTGATGAGGCTTTGTAAGTTGTCCCGGTAGCGAGGGTCTAGGAGGGTGTACACCCAATAATCAGACGTGGTGTGAATGTGTTCGATGCGGCGGTCGTTTCTCAGCCACTGCAGCATGAAATCAACCATGTGCTGCAGACTCCAACTGGCCAAGAAACGTTGTCCCCTGCAAGAGGCGTCATCTCCGCCTGCTGTGCATCACCCCACCCTTGGTCTACATACTGACTAGAGCATTGTCTACCTCCCTCTGGAGCGATGTCTTCCTCCTCCATTGACTCCTCCTCATCCTCCTCACAAAGTCCTTCAAATACATATAAATTTACAAAATTTAAAACTCAAAATTTAAAAACTTTGTATCATAATTCTGTAACATCAGTTTATGGAAACACAATAGCATTACAAAAGGATAGACAAAAAATGTACATTATGTGCTTTGTAAATACATTAAAAGTTTGTAATGGTTATGAAAATATAGACAGCGACTCTGGAGGTTCAATTGTTGATACAGCATGGTACTTTGAAAGTCCTCCAGCCCTTTGTGAGGAACCACGTTGCGCTGACTGTCCAGAAGGTGATGGAATTTGTGACTCCTCATCCTCCACCTCTTCCAAAACCTCATGCCTTAGTGCTTGCAGTGTTTTTTGAAGCAGGCAGATAAGGGGGACAGTCAGGCTGACTAGTGCATCATCTGCACTCGCCATCCGCGTTGACTCATCAAACGCACGCAAAACGTGGCAGATATCCTTCATAGAGTTATTCGCCACTCATTACACTGGCAGTGGCTGCCCATTCATTATAGGATCCAATTCTAATTACTGGTTCTCACCAACATAGCTCTCCACAGCGCAGCACCCCCCTACATCTCCTCCCTTATTTATATTTATCGGCCTAACCGACTGCTGCACTCTGCAAACGACCTTCGACTAACCTCTGCACTAATCCGTACCTCCCACTCCCAACTCCAAGACTTCACCCGCGCTGCGCCAATCCTCTGGAATGCTCTACCCCAAGAAATTAGGACTATCCGCAATTTGGATGGTTTCAGGCGCTCCCTCAAAACACATTTGTTCACAGTGGCCTATCACATTCACTAATCAAAGTCATTCTATGTGTAATTCTGTGTGTGTAGCCCATTCACTATCTCCATGCATCCCTCACTTCCTTAAAATGGCTGGACCATCATTGTAAAAACACCCATTGTATATAAACACCTGTACTTTGTATCTCCCAACCTCATTGTAGATTGTAAGCTTTCACCAGCAGGGGCGGCTGATTTTGCTTTAATTATTGTATTGTTAACGTTGTTACTTATGACTCGTGTTTTGAAACTGTTAAACTGTAAAGCACTGCGGAATATTATGGCGCTATATAAATAAATAATATTATTATTCTTATTATAGAGGCCCACTCAGTAGTGGTGAAGTGTGAACGCCGCAAATTGCGAGTTGACTGCGCCTGATGCAGCTGATACTCCATTACTGTTGGCTGCTGCTCACACAACCGCTCCAACATATGTAACGAGGAATTCCACCTGGTGGGTACGTCACATATAATGCGATGTTCATGAAGGTGAAATCTGCGTTGCAGAGCTGCAATCAGCGATCTGGCCATGCTGGAACGTCGCAAGTGAGCGCACTCTAGGCGGACCTTGTGCAGCAGTGCATCAAGATCCGGATAGTCCCTCAAAAAACTCTGCACGACCAAGTTGAGCACATATGACAGACATGGTATGTGACTGAGGTTGCCAAGGCCCAGAGCTGACACCAGATTTCGGCCATTGTCACACACTACCAAGCCTGCCTGTAGATTCTCTTCCAAAAACCACACGTCGCTCTCCTGCTTTATGGCATTACAGAGCTCCTGCGCTGTGTGGCTAAGATTCCCCATGGAAATTAATTTCAGGATGGCCTGTTGACATTTGGACACGGCTGTGCTCATATCGGTCGCAACAGGTAAACGTTCACGGGTCCATGTGGAGGTAGACCGTGACGGCTCCTGCAGCGATGATTCTGAGGAACTGGAATAGGAGGAGGAATCAATGTGTACAGACTTGATTCCTGCAATCCTTGGAGTTGGCAGAACACGTACAGCGCCACTCGCAAGATCAGTACCCGGCTGCACAACATTGACCCAATGGCCAGTGAGGGAAAGGTATTGTCCCTGGCCATGGGTGTTAGAACCCTCTTGTTAGGTTTTGTTTCAGTTTGCTGGTCACATGACCTTTTTTCCCTATTTAGTCTGGCTCCGCCCTTCTGGCTTTGCTTGACTTCATTGTATTATCTACTGTTAAGCTAGCCAGGTGCTTAGGTGCCTTAATCTGTGAGTTTTGCTTGATGTTAGGATCACAAAGTATTTATTTTTCTGTTTAATTATCCATGCTACAATTTATGTTAGGAGGTGTCCACCTTTTCTCCCAGTCCCTAGATCTTGTAGGGATTACTCCCTCGCAACTATAGGTCTTCGTTCACACTAGATGAGGACTTTAGCGGGTCTGGTCGCAGGATCAGGTTCCCCGTTACATCGTAGGGATTCAGCTTAGTTGTATTGTAGGGACAGAATTCCCTTCTTTCCTTACTGGTTGTAGCAGATCATAACAATGGTACTGGTCCACGCATCGGTGGTCAGGTGGACCTTGCTACTGAGGGCTTTTAGTAGCGCATGTTTAATTTTTCCCTCAACATGCTTTTGCAGACCAGGGACGGCTTGCCTGCTGAAATGAAATCGGCTTGGCACATTGTATTGTGGGATTGACAATGATATTCAGTTACGGAAACTGTCTGTCTCCACCAGCCTGAATCACAGCATTTCAAGGGACAGGAGTTTTGCAATGCCAGCATTCAGAGCCTGTGCTCGTGCATGGTTTGCGGAGTATGGCCGTGTTTTATCCCATGCCTGTGCTACCGCTGGCTGTTTTGTGGCCTGGGAGTGTGAGGATGACAGGGAACTTGCTGCTGTGTGTGGAATAACAGTTTGTCTCTGGACAACAGTGGCCGAGGTTCTTCCATGGCGATCCTGTGAGGAAGCATAACCAGCTGTGTGTGAGCTCGATGAAGAGGCTTCAACACAACCTGAAGATGTAGGTGCTGCTGTAGGTTGGCCTACATCTCCAGTGTGTCTTTGTAACTCAACTACGTGCTTTGTCCGCACATGTTTCCACATATTTGTGGTATTGAGGTGACTGACACTTTTAGCTATTTTTAATTTTTGATTACACAGCTTGCATTTCACATAGCAAATATCATGTGCAAGTGTGTGAAAAAAGGACCACGCAGTGCAAGTCCTGGGAGCGCACGTTTTGACTTTTGGAAGACAACTGCTCCGAACAGGTGCCAAACTGGAGGCTACAGGCAACCGAGTCTGCAGCTAACTCTCCCTCCTGTTTGTACCGTTGGGGCAATGTCTTCCTCTATCTTCCTTCTATCACTAACCATTTCTCTAGGCCTCTCCCAGCTTTCAACCAAAGTACTGGTTCTCACCCACAAAGCTCTCCACAGTGCAGCACCCCTCCTACATCTCCTCCCTCATTTCTATCTATCGGCCTAACCGACTGCTGCGCTCTGCAAACGACTTTCGACTAACCTCTGCACTAATACGTACCTCCCACTCCCGACTCCAAGACTTCTCCTGCTCTACGCCAATCCTCTGGAATGCTGTACCCCAAGAAATTAGGACTATCCACAATTTGCATGGTTTCAGGCGCTCCCTCAAAACACATTTGTTCAGAGCGGCCTATCACATTCACTAATCAAAGTCATTCTATGTATTCTGTGTAAGTGTGTGTGTGTCTCTAGCCCATTCACTATCTCCATCCCTCAGTCCCTTAAGATGGCTGGAACATCATTGTAAATGCACCATTGTATATAAACACCTATACTTTGTATCTCCCCCATCTCATTGTACATTGTAAGCTGTCACGAGCAGGGGCGACTTATTTAGCTTAAATTATTGTATTGTTAACGTTGTTACTTATGACTTGTGTTCTGAAACTGCTAAACTGTAAAGCGCTGCGGAATATGATGGCGCTATATAAATAAATATTATTATTATTCCTCTGAGCTGCTCCCACCACCTTCCTGTTCTTCATGCCATGTTGGGTATTGGACCTCATCATCTCCACTACCCTCTTCCAACACCTGCTGTTGGGTGGTCTGGCCAGCACCATGCTCAACAGAAACTGGCACCTGGGTCTCATCATCATCATCAGATGCGTTCTGCGGTGTGCTGACCATCGGCACTGTCTCACCCGCCTCTTCAGATTCAGAGAGACACAGCTGTTGCGCATCACTGCATACTCCCTCTTCTTCACATTACAGAATGCTGCTTGGCTGGGCCCCTGTTTGCAAGCCAATAGATTCTGAGAACAGAAGCAGACACTCAGCTGGCTCCTGTACAGAACTCTCTGACTGCCTGGGCAATTTGCCAGGCGGTGAAGAGACAGATGGTTGCCAACAGTGCTGTGGTCCTGAGAGGAGGTGGAAGCAATTGAAGTCGATGCATTGGCTGAGATCCAAACAACAACGGCTTCAATTTGTTCTTCCCGCAGCAGGGGGGTACTCCGAGCTCCTACAAAAGTGCGCATAAAGGAACGCTCACGGCCCGGGGAAAACTGGTGGATGCTGTGTCACTGGGGGCCGCAGCAGCCACAGAATCCCACGTCCTCTCCCTGAAGAAACTCCACGACCACGTGCCTTACTCCCTGCCTTCTTCATCTTGGTAGATTGATAAAGAAAGTCTGAAAAGTTATAAGGCCTAAGTGTGGTTATTCCGCAGAGACTGCAGTGAACACTGCACACAACTGTTCAGTAGGTGTGAAAGGCCCCTTTGTGTACTTCTATAGTGTTTGCAACCAATGTATTGTATACGGATGGAAGCGCGTCACACTAATAGATTTTATTTATTTGTAATAGAGTGGAGCAGCAACAATTAGAGAAAAATTTCAAGGATGTGCCAGTGACACACGCTCAGCAGACTACAACCAGCAGTGGTTGAAGAACTAACTGGAGCGTGATCTGCACTCCAAAAAGGAAAACCTCAGACTACAGTGAACACTGCACACAACTGTTCACTACCCAACGCGTCTCAGCAGGAAGGCAGTCTGTGCGTCAAAACAAAGGCGCAAGCATACATCCACGTACCCTGTTTATAAAGCTATATAAAAAAAATTATGTAGTAGTGACGCACACTTTATTGAGGTACAGTATTACATCGCCATTCACCATCTGTGGCTATGCAGTCTCATCTATATATACCTTATCTATCCGTTGTCATGCTTGCAAGTCGACAGTCAGGCATAAATAGCAATTTTCACTATGCACTATGCACTTTTTAAAGGTTATGTTTGTTAATAAACATGATTATTGCCACATATTATGAGTATTACATGATGGAAATTGTATAATTTTGTATAAAACTGTTTAGTGACATTATTCAGCAAATGTAACATTTTAGTAATGTCACAGATAACTTGTAATGCTGATGATGTTTTGAAGTCAGACATTCATTGTCTATACAATAAAAATGGTGTACATACTGTTACTTATCCATCATTAATGGATTCAGATATGTACTTGTATGCTTTTATGTACAACCGTATAGCAGATTCCTTAACTAATTTATTTTGTGGTTTGCATTGCTGTTCAACATGTTAATGTATGTGTTTATGTTTGTCAATTCTTTATTTATCTAGATATTAGTTTAAATGAAATCATCATCTTATGGTAGTAAAGGTTATCTTTCTCTTGTTTGAAGTATAGACATTTAAAATTGACAGGTAACAAGGAAATTACTTGATCTAGTATTTAAACATCCTCCTTGACCCTGGGCTCCAACACCGCCAGTTGTTGCTCGGAAGTGCTGTTAGCACAGTCAACACTTGCTCCTGTGTTACTGGGGTTCAGTAACGTCAGCTGGTCCTCGGTTGTGCCATTGGCTCTTTTCCTTCTGCTGCCCCTCCGGGTTCCAGTACCGTCAGCTGGTTCTCCGCAGTGCCTTTGGCCTAGGTGCCTCCATCTTGGTATCCGAGTTCCAGCAACGTCTGCTGGTCCTTGGTAGTGCTTTGGAGCACAGGTACCTCCTGCTTAGTAACCGTGTCCCAGTAACGTCAGCTGGTCCTCGGTTGTGCCATTGGCTCTTTTCCTTCTGCTGCCCCTCCGGGTTCCAGCACAGTCAGCTGGTCCTCGTTACTTGCATTGGCTCTTGTACCTTCTGCTACCCGTCCGGGTTCCAGTACCGTCAACTGGTTCTCCGCAGTGCCTTTGGCCTAGGTGCCTCCATCTCGGTATCCGAGTTCCAGCAACGTCTGCTGGTCCTTGGTAGTGCTTTGGAGCACAGGTACCTCCTGCTTAGTAACCGTGTCCCAGTAACATCAGCTGGTACAAGATTGTGCTACAAATACAAGATACGGAACAAGAGACACAAGAACAATAAGCAGAAGATCTAAAAGCAGAAGAACATGAAGTATAAGACCAAAATGAAGAGCAAAATATATGCTCTAAATTCTAAGCAGAAGAAGACTAAGCAGTGTATGGGGGTGAGTCCGTTCCTCCTCGTGGTGCCCCTGGAAAATGCCTGCTGCTGCAGGCTAAACTGAACACGGACAAATACTGTTGTAATTTAAATCTTTTGTGACAGCAAGAACGGAAGGATGAAAAATTCATACTTTGACAGATTACAAGTACAGGATTCTCTGTCACAAATAAGAATATGATGAAGAAGATGAAGCAGAATATGAATAAGAATAATAGTTTAATAAGAAGAATATGAGTAATGTTAACAAAGATGAATAGCAAGAAGTTTAAGAAGAAGATAAAGAAGGTGAAGATGAAGAATAATTTGATGAAAAAGATGATGCTGCAGAAGATTATGAAGGAGAAAGTGTGTGAAAAGTTAAAAAGGTGAAGATGAAGAGCATGGAAGTTGTGTAATATACATATTTGCCAAAATATAAAAAACGTTAACATTGTCAATTTCTTCGTCAATCCGAACATCTTTAAAAAAAAAATATTTATGCTATTCCATTTGATTGGGTTAAACATCTATGCCTTTAATGTCTCCTCAACCTTCCCCAATACATTCTACATTACTCTTTCTTGTTTTCCTTCATGTACAATTAACCAACAAGGCAAGAATGGGTTTTTTTTAATTTCGATATTTTGTTCCCATAGACTTACATGGGACTTCCGGTATCGATATCGGGTATCGCCGATATTTTAGTGATATCGGCGATACCATTCCGATTCCGATACTTTAGGATATCGGAAAGTATCGCTCAACTCTAGCAATGACCTTTTGCGGCTTACCTCTTTGTGGAGTGTGTCAATGACTGCCTTCTGGACATCTGTCAAGTCAGCAGTCTTCCCCATTGTGGAGCCTAGGAAAAAAGACTAAGGGCCCGTCTCACATAGCGACACACCATCGATCCCGACAACAATCAGGATCGCTGGTGTGTCGCTACATGAACGCTGCTGAGCTGCCAAACAGGCAGCTCAGGCAGCAATCAGGACAGCGACACTGCGGGTAACGTCGCCTAGTTACCCGCAGTGTACATTGGATACCAGCGCACTGATGCAGGGAGCTGGTAACCAAGGTACACATCGGGTTTCCAGGCGCTGCGCGGTGCCTGGAAACCCGACGTGTACCTTGGTTACCAGCTCCCCTGCAGCAGCGCGCTGGTATCCAACATACACGTCGGGTTTCCAGGCACAGCCCCGCGCCTGGAAACCGATGTGTACCATGGTTACCAGTAGATCGCTGGTCTCCTGCCTGTCACACACAGCTATGCGTGAAGACCAGCGATCAAAAAAAAGTCCAGGCATTTCTGACATGACTAGCGATTCACAGCAGGGGCCTTATCGCTGGTACGTGTCAGACAGAGCGAGATCGCTGCTGAGATCGCTGTTTGAGACGGTGCCCTAAGAGATCTTTTTAAACTATTAGGAAGCCTTTGCAGGTGTTTTTTTGTTAATTATTCTAATTTACTGAGATAATGATTTTTGAGTTTTCATTGGCTGTAAGCCATAATCACCAACATTAACAGAAATAAACTCTTGAAATAGATCACTCTGTAATGACTCTACATAATATATGAGTTTCACTTTTTGTATTGAAGAACTGAAGGAAATTAACTTTTTGATGATATTCTTGATATTCTTATTTAGTGAGAAGCACTTGTGTGTGTGTATATATATATATATATATATATATATATATATACACTGCTCAAAAAAATAAAGGGAACACTCAAGTAACACATCCTAGAACTGAACGAATGAAATATTCTCATTGAATACTTTGTTCTGTACAAAGTTGAATGTGCTGACAACAAAATCACACAAAAATCATCAATGGAAATCAAATTTATTAACCAATGGAGGCCTGGATTTGGAGTCACACACAAAATTAAAGTGGAATGTAATGTCCTTAAAACAAGTCAAAATGATGCTCAGTAGTGTGTGTGGCCTCCATGTGCTTGTATGACCTTCCTGCAACACTTGGACATGCTCCTGATGAAGGGGCGGATGTCTCCTGAGGGATCCCCTCCCAGACCTGGACTAAAGCATCCGCCAACTTCTGGACAGTCTGTGGTGCAACGTGACGTTGGTGGATGGAGAGAGACATGATGTCCCAGATGTGTTTAATCGGATTCAGGTCTGGGGAACGGGCGGGCCAGTCCATAGATTCAATGTCTTCATCTTGCAGGAACTGCTGACACACTCCAGCCACAGGAGGTCTGGCATTGTCCTGCATTCGGAGGAACCCAGGGCCAACCGCACCATCATATGGTCTCACAAGGGGTCTCAGGATCTCATCTCGGTACCTAATGGCAGTCAGGCTACCTCTGGCGAACACATGGAGGGCTGTGCGGCCGTCCAAAGAAATGCCACCCCACACCATCACTGATCCACTGCCAAACCGGTCATGCTGAATGATGTTGCAGGCAGCAGATCGCTCTCCACGGCGTCTCCAGACTCTGTCACGCGATTTCACAGAAGTTTGATATACTTGGAGTTTCTGTTGTTTAAGCGTTCCCTCTATTTTTTTGAGCAGTGTATATATATACAGTATATATATATATATATATATAAACACATATATACATACATCCACACATACAGTATGTGGAAAGAAACAAACTTTTTTTGTATTTCAATCACAATATAAATATAATATGAGTTAAATACTAACATATACATACCTAAAAGTTGTACCAAAAGAAAGAACTGCTGGCTTTGCAAAAACTTGGCTTCATATAAGTTTGTTATTCTGAAATTAATAACATTATGGCAGTCAGAATGCAGAGACAAAATAAAAAACAACTTTTTCCTGAACGCTTTGTACAGACAACGATCATTTTGTTCAAGTATCAATCATGAAGCGCTTTGTACACCATAAGATAATATTACACTATTGGTGGTTTCATCATATAGTGGCTTCCCACATTGTTAAACTATATTGCAACATTAGTTTTTATTATCACCAAGCAAATAAACTTAAAACACATTATTAAATACACTGAGTGCAAGGTGAAGCACAAGGTGTTCAGTGTTCAGAAAAATTACCAAGGTAAGAGATGCTGAAACCTGACCACCACTGAACAAGACACAAATAGAAACATCAAGGCTGGACCAAGAAGTATATGAAGACAGATCTTTCAAAAGATTTATAGACTGATGAACTGATGAGAAAGAGTGACTCTTGATGGAGAAGATGGATGGGCTCGTGGCTGGATTAGTGAAAAGGAGGGACAGGACTGTAGTCGTGACCTGTATTCTGGTTGCAGCTATGTCCAGTCCTTCCCCTACATGAAACAATACTATTCTTCTCGGCATACTTGCATCTCCAGATTCAGCTTCACCCGGGCACTTCCCAGGCCATACCGGTCCCTCTTCTAGGTGACCCCAATTAATGGAGACACAGTCCGAAACAACTTTAACACTTTCTTTACTTAGGATTTCGCACATTACATCCACAGTTGGTACATCATAACATTTGTTTGCTTCCTGATCTTTCCCTTGCTTGTTGTCACTTCTGTGCAGTACACGCCCGGACCTGACTGTACTAGACTGCTTCCCAGTTTCTTCCATGCCTGACCTCACTATAATGACATTTCCTTTAGCCTGCTTCACCCCAGACATGAATTCATCAATCACTACGTTTCGTGACCCCGGGTGAAGCATCCGGCCCGTCTGTACCGATCCCGTTGAAGCTCCAACTCCTTTCATCTCCTTAGTCCAGCCAACTTCTGCCCTAAAAGCATTGTCCCAGGCGGTAAGATGCCACATCTTCCTTCTCTGTACAGGCCCACTGATATGATACACAGTGGCTGTGAGTAACGTGGGCTGCAGCACTTGAACGCTGCGTGGCTGCTGAGCTGTCCGGGCCAATAGCCCATGTGGACACTTGGGCACTCTGGCCCTGTCTGAGCTAACTATCTAGAAACTCCTCACTACTACCCGGCAGCCCCTCCTACACGTAACTCTCTATAAACATCTATAAGCTATACTTAACAATGCCCACCAGTGTGCCCCCACCTAGTGGCCCACAACAGAACTACACTTACCCAATGTTTAAAAACTATATACTAAGGTGCCCTCGTCTAATGTCCCCAAAAGGAAGCACCTTACTATCCCTAAACTGTACATTTCACACATATTATATACAGTATTATACTAATAGAGCACAACGCATATACAAACATTATACATGACATGGTAACACAACAGAAAATGTGGCAATACCATTGCTATGTGTGGTAATACATGTTCCATGTAGTAGTACCACAAAATATTTACAACAATGAATGGGGGTGAAGGAGTATTTCTGCTTCGCCCCACCCCTTAAGGGTATATAATGTTTCATCATGTAAATAGTTATTGGATGAGTATATAGGAAAGATGTGTATCTTCGTACCGTGTTAGCCAGTAGATAGAAAAATATTTAGACTTGAGAGTCCTCAGTGGTTGATACCTTTTAATGGCTAACTGAAAAGATGGTAACAAATTGCAAGCTTTCGAGACTACTCAGGTCTCTTCATCAGGCATAGACTAATACAACATCTGAAGACTCACATATTTATACACAAAATAGCACAGAAAAAATGCAATAGGTAGGACAAGTGACATGAAGCAGAACTGTCATTATGGCAGAGGGATTAACATAAATATGACTAGTTCATAGATAAGGAGTGAAGGTTTTATTACCCTCTGATTGGGGTCTGGTATTGTGTTGTGATGACCCTAAAAGGTCAGGGAGGCAGATTCCTTAATTGTTGTAGAACGACATAAAACTCTGGGATATATTCATCCCAGCACTAAGAGTGTCAAAGGTCATCATAAGTTTATATTCCCAGACTTTTCTATCCTTCTCAGATTTGAAGTTAGATTTTAATACAAGTAATTCCATATCTGTCATGCTATGACCGGGCATACAAAAGTGTTTGGCCACAGGTAAATCCATTCTTTTTTCTCTTATCGTGTGGCGATGAGAATTCATCCTTGTTCTCAGTTTTTGCCCGGTCTCCCCCACATACAGACCCCCAGTTGGACATTTAGTACATATAATTAGGTACACCACATTAGATGTGATGCAGCTGAAAGTACCTGGTATCTTGTAGTCCTGATGGGAGTTGGGGATCTTTATCCTGTCCGTGGTCATTATAGATGTACAGGTCTTGCATTTCTTTTGTCTGCAAGGAAGGTTCCTGCAGCTGTTGGGGAGGACAGGGAGCTTCTGACAATGATGCTTCTTAGATTTGGGGGCTGCCTAAAACATATTAGTGGGGGGTCTGGAAATATGGATTGTAATCGGGCATCTTTTTGTAGTAAAGGTTGTAGTTTCCGTGCAGCTCCCTTAGCATCTCCAGACTTGGATTGTAGGTGACACTAGAGGCACCCGGTTATTTTCTTCTTTAGCTTTGTAATGTAGCAGGTGATTCCTTGATATTCTGGTGGCTCTTGTAATTTGGTTTTCAATTGTTCTTGGATGGTAGCCCTGGTTCAAAAAAGTCTTTCTGAGGCGACCAAGGTGTTCATCTCTATCCATGGGGTTGGAACATATACGGTTGTATCTGATGGCTTGGCTGTAGACAATAGAGTTTTTTATGTGTTTAGGATGGAAACTGTCCCATTTAAGATATGTTGGACGGTCGATTGGCTTCTGATACAGGGATGTCTCGATGAGTATAAACGTTTAGTGGTATTGCTACATAATCCTATGTACTACTACTAATAGTAATGGTACTGCCACATTCTTGATGTGTTACAATTATATATATATATATATATATATATATATATCTGTTTATTTTCTTGGTGTTCCTTTGCATAATAATGTGTTCATGTATAGTTTGGGGAGAGTTAAGTGCATCCTGTAGGGACACTAGAAGAGGGCACGTTTTTGTTGTGACCGCACCACAATTGTGGGTTACCAGAGCAATGGGGTTACTCAGAGCCGAGCCATGGAAGTCTATGGAGTTGTCACAGGTAGCGGTGGCTCGGTCTGTGGCCCTGGCGGTCAGGCGTATGTTGGGGGGTATATTTACAGGGGATAGGTGTATAACAGTTCGTGACGCCACCTGTAGTTCTCTGATCACTAAGACCAGCGTGCTGTAGATCTCTGAGGGGATGATGTGGCAGCTAGATGTCGGGTCCCTACAGGTGGGACTGGTCCCTCAAAGTCTATGGAATTAATGATGTCGGGTGCAGATAAATAAATCAGTCTCACACCATCCAGCGTCTTTCCATACCTTTTACTTGTCAGATGATAAGGCAGGTCCCAGGGAGGCTGGTCGGGTGGGGATGTGCTTCGAGATAACAGCTGAACAGGTTAGGGGGCCTCCTTAACTTTCCAATATGATGAGTCCAACCTGCATAGAGCTAAGTTCACTCCAATTTCTCCAAAGCTGTACTGCCGGTCAGTTTTGTGGTCGGAGTCTTCCAGTGATGGAACATAGGTTCTTGCTTTTGTCGTGCACTGACTCAAAGTCCCTACTCCACTTGACCCTGTTACGTACCGACACTCCAAGGCTGCTTTCTGCGACCTAAGGTCCAGTAAGACTCTGGTTTTTCTATCTCTACACCTGAAGCTGTAGTGACATTCGGTCTCCAGTGACGGAGAACAATTGTGCAGGATAGTCCAATCCTTAAGGCACTTTTATAATTCTTTCCTCTGCGCCCTTCGCCCTGCTCAACTCTTGATATCAGCACTGACTAGGCTAGGATAATATTCGGTTATCCGTACTAGCCTCCACTTTTGCACTGTCTCTCTGTATTGACAGAAATCTCGTTTCTCCAACAGGCACTAGTCCTTGACTTCCTCCACTCTCTCAGGAGAACTTCAGACCACTGTGCTACAGGACACTCCCCTATACACCCCTGGTGGGTGTGTCTGAAGTGTATGTGAGTAATGTCGAGTTCTAACGTTACCTCTCCGCACATCCTCCAGGGTACTGCGTGTGCCTTCACACCAGGGCTACACATTCCCCCATGGTAAAATACAGCACTCCCGGGCTGTGAAATACAAGAAGACATTTTGTTTTTCATTAACAATAAACATTAAACTCTTCCATCCGGGAGGTAAGAATTTCTTAAACGTTGCATTATGTACAGTAGGAAAATACAAAAAGTATTAAAGCATCAAGGCATTCAATAAATACACAGTATTCTTGTGAAGGACCCGCACCAAACCTTCAACGTGGGTCCTGGGTGGGCTGCAGGACATCTGGCTGCAGACCTCGCTCAGTGCCACACCACACGGGTTTTATGTTCAGAGGTAATTGTTACAGTTTGATATAGAACCACGAAAATGCATAAAGTGCAACTATATACATTATCAGTTCCGGGCGCCATAGTCCACAGCCTCAAAGTCCATTTTTCCACATATTTAGTGATGCACAATATTATAACAATACTTTTACAATATTCACATAAGGTAACCTTTTTCTGGGTTAAATTACATTATTTTACTTGAACTATGTTGATATCGAATGGGTATTTTCCCTTTCGTGGTTCGCTCTGATCTACGTGGAGTAGCTTCAGGTATATTGGTCTGTAATCTATCTGCTCTGCGTAACGGCAAACTATAGAACTGCCTCAATCTTTCTATGGATCTGGCAAGCGTACTGATGGCTGGGCGGTGTGATAGTCAGCTTCACCAGGGGATCCCATAGCATGGGGCGCTGCTGCTGATGGTCCTTCTTGAGATTCTGTAGGCTGGGGTGTTCCTGGAATAGGTAACTCCTGAAATGGCTCCACTGGCACCATGGGCACAATGGAGGTAGAACTTCCTCTTGTGGCTGATAAAACTGCAACACCCGGGAATGATTACAGCATCTCCCAGTCTGGGCCAATCCGCAGGGAAATCTCCAGATCCGTGTGTATGACCTCTTCTTTTCTTTCTTCTTGATTGATGACAGGGTTCTTTTCACGAAGCTTTAAGGGTTCTGGACACAATTTCAAATGGTCTCTGGACACAGTGGATATTGTTTTCCTCCGTCCTTACTGATGATACAAACTTTTCTGTTGTCATATTTGGAATCTTGTACGACATAGGGTTCATGTTCCCACTGGTTATCCAATTTGTGCATCTTCCTTTTTCTTTTAAATACTACTTCTCCAGGCATCAAAGGCTTGGCAGGAGCATTCCTGTTGTAATATCTTCCTGTTTCTCCCGTGCCTTGTTGAGACTTTCTTCTACACAGACTTGCACTCGTCTGTACTGCTCTTGCCGATTTGATGTCCAGTTTTCAACGGCGTCGTCGGCCTCCGGTTCTCCCCAACTCAAGTTCTAAATCCATTGGTAGTCTTCCGGGCCTTGCTCTCATAAGATAGGCTGGAGTGCAGTTAGTGGAACTTACAGGTATATGGTTATACAAGTCAACCAAATCAGGTAGTAAGTCCGGCCACCGATTTCTGTCTTCCAACGGTATGGATTTCAGCAAATCAAGGACAATGTGGTTCATTTTCTCGCAAAGGCCGTTGGTTTGGGGATGGTATGGTGTTGTTCTAATTTCTTACACCCATACATGTGACAGAATTCCTTGAATAGGTCAGCCTCGAAAGCAGGTCCTTGATCCGTTAATTACTTGCTCGGATACCCATGCGGTCTGCAGAGCTTGCTTGAAAGGTTCTTGCTGCCGTCACTGCTGTCTGATCCTTTACTGGAACAACCACCAGAAATCTAGAGTAATGGTCCACCATGGTCAGGGCGGATGAGTATCCAGATCTACTTGGCGACAATTTAACGTGGTCCAAGGCCACAATTTCCAAGGGACGAGTCGTCCGGATAGGCTGCAGGGGTGTCCTCTGACTACCGTAGTCCTTTTTCTGAGACCACAGGGTCCACAGTTCCGACACCACCTCAATGGAGCTGCGCATCCCTACCAGTAGAACCGGCACCTCAACAGGGTCTCCAGCTTTCTCCAGCCAAAGTGCCCTGCTTGATCGTGGTATGCTTCCAACACCATTGGGACGTCTGCTTGGGAACCACTATCTGCCAGTCCATCTCGTGGGTCTTGGGGTTGACATATCTCCTGCACAACTTCTCACGGTATAGGAACAACCGGCTTCTCTCGTTCCACAGGAGCTTTGCTGACATAGGTGCATCTTTTTCCAAGGAGGAACCTTCCTGTCTTAACAACTCCTTGATACGGCTGACCACTGGATCGCTGTCCTGCGTCTCCTTCCAGCTGTGATGGGGTAAGGGATTTAACGTTGCACCATACTGCTTTCTGTAGACTCGATGCTCGTGGACTACCCCATTTCGATGGAACGCAGGTAGCTCAATTTCTTCCAGGTCGTCCGATTCTTCTTCCGTGTCAGAGTCATGCGGCATTCGGGACAATGCGTCAGCATTAGCATTCTTTCGGCCTGCCGGTATTTGATGGTAAATGGTAATTGGACAACCGAGCCATCCAACGCTGCTCCATGGCGCCCAGCTTGGCGGTTTCCAGGTGCGTTAAGGGGTTGTTATCTGTAAACGCAGTGAACTGATTGGAGGCCAGATAATGCTTAAATCTTTCAGTAATGGCCCAGACCAGCGCCAGAAACTCCAGCTTGAAGCTGCTATAATTTTCCGGATTCCTCTCAGTTGGCCTGAGTTTTCTGCTGGCATATGCGATGACTTTTTCTTGGCCATTCTGCTTCTGACTGAGAACTGCTCCCAAACCTTCATTACTGGCGTCGGTTGTACAGCAGGAACGGTTGGCTGTAATCATGATAGGTTAAGATCTCATCACCGTAAGGATCTCTTTCATCTTTTGGAATGCTTCAGCCTGTTCTTTACCCCAATTAAAGGGAGGGTTTCTGCTCTTTAGGGATTGTCCTACTAGGAGGTCCTGTAAAGGGCTGCCTTCTTCGTGTAATCTTTCACGAACCTTCTGTAGTAACCCGTTAATCCCAGGAACTGTCGCACTTCCTTGAGGTTCTTCGGCTCCGGCCACTTCTGGATGGCAGTGACTTTCTCTGGGTCGGCGCTACTCCTTCCGAACTGACGATGTGCCCCAAGTATTGTACCTTCTGTTTGAGTAGATGGCATTTTGGGGTTTCAACTTCATCCCGTACCTAGACAGGGACTCAAATACTTCTGCCAGGTGCTTCAGATGGTCCTCATATGTCTTGGAATACACGATGACGTCGTCTAGGTATAGCAGCACGGTTTCAAAATTGAGATGTCCCAGGCAGTTCTCCATCACTCTCTGAAATGTTCCCGGGCACTGCTGAGCCCAAACGGCATTCTGTCGAACTCACAGAGCCCCATTGGGGTGGTGAAAGCCGTTTTCTCACGATCCTCCTCAGCCACAGCCACTTGCCAGTAACCACTAGTCAGATCGAGGGTAGAAAAGTAGTTAGCGTTTTCAGAGCAGCCAATGATTCCTCTATACGTGGTAGCGGGTATGCGTCCTTATGTGTTATGCGATTCACCTGCCTGTAATCCACACACATTCTCAGCTACCATCTTTTTTTCTAACCAGGACTAGAGGTGCTGCCAGGGACTACAACTATCCTGATTACTCCGGCTTCTTTCATATCTCGCAACATTTCTTTAGCCTTCTGATAATGGGCTGGGGGTATAGGCCTGTACCGCTCCTTGATGGGAGGATGACTGCTGTAGGGATATGATGTTGTACTCCCCTTAATTATCCCAAAATCAAGTGGATGCTTGCTAAACACTTGGGCGTACTCTTGGACCACCGTAATACCCCTTGCTTCTGGTGAGCGGGAGTGGTGTCCGTCCCAACATGGAGCTGCTGACACCATTCCGCCACCTGGGTTGCTGGGTCATTGTCCTCCGCTATCTGGCAGGAGTCTAAGGACTCAGCCGGGAGAATAGAATTATTGTCGACAGCATGTAGTTTAGCAATGGTTGCATAACGGGGTAAGTTTACCTCATCATCTCCCCAATTGAGAAGCC